>JAJJWX010004839.1:2400000-3631833 GCA_023529315.1 Papaver bracteatum
TGGTTGGTGAGGCACAAATTCAGATAGGTTGGTAGCAATACAGCTGCTATTAAGTAACTGAAATAGATGTGGAGAATGGCAATGATAATGAAGATCGAGTGGTATTGCTGTGGTCGAGAACAGGGATTGCTGAGAAAGTAATGGATGATGGCTGTAACTGAGAACTGAACTGGAGGTTGAAGTCAGGGTTACTGGTACTCGGATGTTGTATTGCAGCTATTGGGAGCGATAATGGAGTGAAGCTGTGTTAGTGCAGCTGATGGTTGTGCTGTTACAAGAGGTATTTGGTCAGTGATGCTGATGTGCAATTGCAGAGTTGTAAAGCTGTGGTGATATGATTTGGAAATAGCAGTTGGATTTGAAGGGATCTGAACAGGTGGTGCTCGAATGAGTTACAAAGTGTGGCTGAGCAGAGATGCCAATGCATAGCTCTGGCCTGTGCGAGATCATGGCCTAACTGAACACCTCACCCAGTCACAACTCGGACATGGACTCAGTGATTGACTGAGTTGACTGACCGGATTCCGGCGCCGACGGCCAAGTTCCGGTGACAACCCTAGTTTTCCGGTGACTCATTTTTGGCAGAGATTTCTACTGGGCTACTTTCACACATGAATTATATGAGTTTGGTGGATACATTGGTCTTGGACTTTTGAGGATATGACCTAGTTTTGGAAGGAGAAAAAGGCTACAAAAGGGAAAAGTTTTCTACAACTTTGTTTATCACGTATTTTTCTATTCTACTTGGAGTTTTGCAGAGAGCTGGAACTAGGGTTTGCTTCCCTATTAATTTTCATCTTCATTATTTCATTTATTATATTTGATGATGAACTCCATTATTATGAGTAACTAGAACTCTTCTTGATTAAGGGCGATTTCAAAGCCCGAAATATGAATCTATATTTGATATGAAATAACTTGTTTTCTAGCATTCATTTATGTATTGATTGATTTCTACCATGCTAATATTGTTTATGGATTATTTGTTAAGGGTTTAAGTTCGAAATTGAATCATTAATTTTTAATCCTATTGCTAGTTTAGATTTTCTTCGACCCGTAATTGTCTAGAAATATAAACACAAGTAGCAATATATGGGTACTGATGATGGGACTTTGTTAAGTGCCCGTATGTAGAAATCAACACTAGTAGGTGATTCATGCTTTTGAGTTCATCACTAGGAGCAACCTTATCTCACAAAACTTAGAGAACTTGTTTAAGTCACACCTAGTATGCGTACCTCTAAGAAACTTGGAAAGTAGGAACCGGTAGTCGAGCACTTCCATATCCGGTGAGCTTAGGAGATAATAACGGAATAGTTTAGCGTACTAATTATTCTAGGGTTGTTAGTAACATGATATTGCAAATAACTTGGCTATATATCAATTTGGTTTGTATTCCGTGGTCTAGAATGAACCTTTAATCAATTCCATCGCATATTTGGTTTTTCAGATATTCTACAACACAATCATCTTTGCTAAGAGTATTTGCTTAACAACTAGAAACTTCATACCTCCCTTGGGACGATCCTGCTTACATTATACTACTTGATAGTGTAAAAAGTAGAGAAATATTATTTGTGCGAGTTCTACGCCTCGTCAAACAGTTCAGGAAATACCAGGCGTTTTATGCATTAATCAATAATGCTAAAATTCACAGACTATTCGGGGGAGTGTTGCTACATGCTCCATTGTAGGTGAATTAATAAATCGAAGAAGTATTCATCACTTATCAAATGGCCTTATCATCTGCAGGACGGCTCGTACAAAATATTGGTTTTACAACTTTAGCCTTGAACTAAAATCCACCATCAACACATGCAATCATGATTCTCAAAACTTTTCGACTCATTCGTTAAAAAGTTGTCAGCAAAACTCCCCTGATTCTATACATTTCTTAAGTCACTCATGTAATGAGGATAGTATAGAGAATCACAAGAACATATCTAACCTTGTAGATTCTACTTGTGATTATCTGGACCATATAAAAATTTGGAGCACTAAGAAACGGAAAAAACTCTCTTCTACAAAAGATTGGTTGCAGAAGAAGAAGAATAAATCTCATACAAAACCCTCAGCTCTTGTAACAAAGATTTCCAATAGAATTCATAGTTTCCGAAAATCAACAATCAAAGTGTTCAAATCTATGCTAAAGGAAAGAAAGGGTGATGTTCACAACTCTTCTTCCTTAAAAACAAGACAAAAACAAAGTATAACTTCATCATCCCAAAAGAAGTTACACGATCTTGAAAGGGATTGGAATATGTATAGTTTATAATACTGTATTGATAATTTTTTTCTATCCCTCTTAGACAAAAAATCATAATCTTCAAGAGGGTTGTGATGAATCGTTATGTTTCTGTTTTTAAGGACATTTTCTGAGGATATTCAAAAATACTATTAGGGTTTTGGTCAAAGGTTATTTTGGATATTTATCTTCTCAATTTTCTTTAAAATGAATTTTTTACAATAAACATTTCATGTATCTCTTCTACCATGTCCTCTTCAAGTCTTTCAAGCAAAGAAAGTGATGTTTGGACTATTATCTTTCCATCAAAGAAGATATGATTTGATTCTTCGGATAATGGTGTGAACCCTGATTTTCATGGTTCCTCTCTGGAAGGGAACATCTCTGTTTCTCATTTTGAAAATCTCTCATTGACCATGAATCTAGTTTTGGAACAAGTTCGGGCCCTGAAAAGTGATTTAGAAACTTCTTCCAAGAGACTTGAAGAAAAGATGGAAAAGATGGAAAATCTGGAATCTAGAATTGATCTGATCGAAGATGAGCTTGAAGAATACAGAGAATATGAGAATAGTATGCAAAGTAAGTGAAATGTTCTATGGAAATCTTATTAGCCTAGTAAATCTTATATTTTTTGTTTTTTTTAGAAGAATAACTAGTGTTTGGAATAGCCATTATTGTGATTACACATAGCTATGTCCAAAGTTTTCATCTTCTTGTTTTTAGATTTACTGTGTTAAAGTCTAAACTTGTTTGGAAGATGAAGGTTACAATATTAATCTTTTGATTATATATATTGCAATATTTCGATGGGATATGTGTGTTTATGTTCGTGAACTTAATTGTCCCATATTTTGTCAAAAGTAAAGTCGTTCGTGAATTGATATGCAAATGATAATATAATGAATAGACTTTTGGGAAACACAAAAGTTAAGCATATATTGTCAAATATTGATGTAAGAGAGGTTAAAATATTTTGTGATTCAAGGATTATGTCTATTGTGTGTCATTGTGCAAATGGTGATGGAAACATAGAATGAATCCTTGTGTATTCCGCAGTAATTGATCTTCCCTGATCCATTCTTTGTGTATTACTATGAGACTCCTTATTGTGTTTTATGTTGAGCACTAGATAACCAAGTTGATTATTTTTGTGATTAGCTTAGTTGTGTTTCGTAAGGTACTTTACGTAGAGTAAATTGAACTAAATAAAAATCTTGTATTATTATTTAGTTATGACTCCATAAGTTTTTCTCATGTTGAGCATGATTGACTGGGTTGGTTATTTTTATGATTAACTTAGTCATTGCTCCATAAATTTTCTTATGTGAGTATAAACCATTGAATTGATTACTTTTGTGATTAGTTTAATTGTGTATTCCGGTTAGATTATTTATGAGTTCTCTTGTGAATGATCTAATCGAGTTATTAAGTCTCCATAAGTTTACTTGTGTTGAGCATATTTAGGCAAATTAATCTTGGTTCGCTTTGGTTAATATGATTGAATATTTATTGTTGGATTCCAAATTCATACTTGTATCTAATTTGTTGAGTCTAAAGAAATCCTTATTTTGTTTTGAAATTAAGGTCGCTCTTGTTGTTCCCTTGGGAATGACATTTTATGGGGGACAGTTCTTTTGAACTTGTGCTTAATTGCCAAATCTTTGTGGGGAGTGCGGTTGTGGAATATTATAGAGGTTATCTCATATCTTTATAAACTCCTTGATGAATGCATTTAGCTTTGGCTTTATGATTGCATCTAAACAAGATGATATACATTTACCTTTGGTCATGAAATGTCTCTTACAGAAATTTCATTAGGATCCCGTTCTTGTACCTTTGCCAATTTTATTGACAAAAAGGGGGAGAATTAATATGTAGTTCATACTACAAATACATATGGTTTTCGGATCATTATGTAAGGGGGAGTGGTTTCCATGTGAGATGGAGTATTGACTAGGGGGGGTGAAGTATCACCATAGTATTGTTGTTGAAGTTGTGATGCAATTGGACTTTGACGTTGTGTAATAATACAATGACATTGTATAACAATGATTGAGAACTCTTGTTTTCTCATTGTTATAGCTACGGATTTTCAACGACGATGATATTAAACTTACAACCTTTGGGATTATTGGACTACTTGGAAGTGACGAAGATTTCGAGTATTGTTGAAGATTAGACATGTGGAATAGGAGCTACAAAATTTATTTATGTATTTTTTGTATTTCATATGTATTAATAGTTTTTCCACTAAAATTGACAAAGGGGGAGATTGTTAGCGCATTTCTCGGTCGAACTCGTATGCGTTGCTATCTCAAGCATGTTTGTCAATGTTAGTGATCAAAACTATAAAGTCTTGATTTCTAGTCTACTATAGCTAAGGTCTCGGACTAGGATAGAAAGTGTAGTTGAGCTCAAGAACTCCATGGCTATCATCATACAAGACGAAGGACTACTCAAGAAACAAGTGGATCTTCATCGACTAAAAGGTATGTGGAGACTTGAACTTATATATCACTCAAAAGTCTATCTACTTTATCTCCTATCTTGAGACATAATTCGTTTTACTATATAGACTAAGATTATACACATATGATTGTTAAGTGCATATTTTGCATATATTTAGTGTCGAATCCATGCTAGTAATTGCTATATATTCTTGCGAACTATTGTATATTACACTTGTTTTCTCTTATTTATGTTTTTCTAGGTGAATCATCCAAAAGAAGTGAATTTGCACATAATTGTGCAATAAAAGAAGTTAGCTACAAGTGGAGAAGGGCCAAAGACTAAGTAGAGCTCGTTCATATCTAGGAGTCCTTAATATCATCTTGAATAGTACGAAAAGACGAAGCCAATGGCGAAAGAATGGAGTCATTCCGAAGTCGTATGAAGATTTTATGGGGGCTTGAAGCAACACAAAGTTGTGAAATTATCCACGCTCTGAATTATAAAGGCACACACATGGATTACTCGGGGCTACCACCATCATCTTCTCCTTCACACCAGTGAATAGGGATGGCCATTTTCCCCACCCAAACCCATCCCCGTGGGTACCTGCCCCGTTTGGGTAGGGTTTTACCCGCACAAATGGGGATGGGGTCGGGTATGGGTAATACCCGAAACCTATGCTACGGGGATGGGGTGGGGATGGGATTCAAGGTCCCCGCCCCATACCCGCCCCGTAGCTTTTATATTATAAGAGTTTAGACTTTAATGCAAGAATTTGTATTGAATTTTTATATTTCTACCACTAGTTCAACTTTTTTTCATTTATTATATTCTTAATCTTTCTTGTATATTCATCACTTTCCTTTCTTTGGTGTGATTAAGTACATTCTCTGAAAGTTAAAATACTGAAAATGATACAAATAATGAAATGATTAACATGGACGATAATAAAATGAGAAAGGGAAAAGTAGAAAAACTAATAAGTCATTTAAAAATTCTTTTTTTTTTTTCACTTTAAGATGAATTTCTGAATTTAAAATTTTAGAATGTATTATTGTTATGTTATTATTTTTGTTTGAATCATATTTAAGTTTTGACTATAAACAAATTTATGTATTAACACCGTGTACGGGTAACCCATGGGAAAACCCGCCCCATACGGGTATTCCCCATACCCGCCCCGCCCCAATTCATATGGGTAATGGGACGGGTATGGGTATTTTTTAAACGAACGGGGCAGTGACTGGGATTTGACATACCCGCCCATGACCATCCCTACCAGTGAACAGTTCCGGGAAGTTTTGTGAGATGCCAGAGCAGCTGTCGATGGAGTTTGGCAGTAATGGAGATATTGTTGTACTCGGTGGAGTTGAAGCTCGACAGTGTGCGGCAGAGTTGAATAGAGAGAGTGGGTTTGAACTGTGGTTATTGAAGAGCTGGAAGTACGTTGCTTCCATTGACAGTTGACGGCCTTAATGGAGCTCTGCCGTTTGGGTGATTGCAGCTGATGAGGAGTACGATGGAAACCGTGGTCGATGCCACTGATGATGGAAGGAGGAGATCGAGGCTGTGATGAGTTAATGATAGTTGCAGCTGTTTTATAACGCTTTCATGATTGAATATGAAGAATAAAGCAGTTAAGCTCAAGATAGTTGGATGCTGAGCTTGGTAAAGGCTAGATGGTCTCAAGGAAATGGAGGAGTGTTGATCTGCTGTCATTATCGATCGGCAGTAGATGAAGGAAGGTACAGAGAATGATGGTTTATATGGAGTGATGTTGTAATGACGAGAAGGAGCATGGCAGTTGATGGTAAAGATGATGATGCTATTAAGGAGCTCGTGCAGATGGATGAGCTGTGATTGATGGTTGATTCTGGTGATGAGGTGCAACTCGTGGTGATAACTCACTGTAACGATAATGGCAGGGATGGAGGAGCTGGTTGTTGGACAGGGAAACGAGAACGAGAATGGAGCTGCAATCATGGATGTCGAGGTGGATAGGAAGTTATCGGTGATGGAAGAGTAAGGCTCGAGTTTATGGTGGCCTTGGATGAAGTTTGCTGTTATCGGAGTTTGAGAAGGCAGTGAAGTTTCGAAGTTATAGGAGAAGAACTCAGGAGGAGTTACGGACAGAAAGTTTTAGTCGTAACAATTAGAGAGGAAAATAAATAAACATCCAAGAGAGTTTACGGATGGAAAGTCCCAGACGTAGAAGAATATGCGACCAAACTGAGAAAAGTTACAGGGTAACTTACATATAGGAAACCCAGTCGTGAGAAGAGAAGATGAAAATATGCTGTCAGTTTGGGAGAACTGACAAGCCAAGAATGGATTTGGGTTGGACTTAACCAACAATGATGCAAGCCCATTAGGCTGATTTGGGTATCTTTCTCACGACCAGACTTTGGCAGTGAGGTTATTTTAAGTATTTGTCGACTTTTGGCAAGTCTGTTTCACCTATTTTTGACCGGGATTCGTGCACGGGTACAACTACAACTTGGGTACTATATAAGAGACTCTTCTAATATTTTAGATATATCTCTACATCTCATATTATACTTTGTTCTTCATAAAATATTCTAGGGTTTACCCCTTTAGGGGGAAACCGGGTAATTGTGTAACTTTTATTGATTGAGGATGAATTCAATGTTCTAGCGTGAAGCTTTATTAGTTATATAAATCTATTCGGAGTTTTAATCACATAATCGTTTGTTTTCACTATTTCTAGGGTTTATGATTGATTAATTAGATTGTTTGGAGTGCATGCCGGATTAATCTTTTGATCATTCTATTGCTAGTAAAGGGTTAGGATATCCATGTAATTGTTGAATAACCCTTACACAAGTAGAGAACGTGAGACCTCACAGAGGGATTCAAGGGAGCAATCATTTGTGAAGACAACACTAGTACGCTAAGAGTATAACTGCTAGGATCAACCTAAGTTCACATAGCTTAAATCTTCTGTTGGTTACACCTTGAGTGCGCTACTACTTGGTGGTTCGGTTGGATAGAACTTGATATGCGAGCGCTTCGGTATCCGGTTACAAGAGGAACTTTGGGGATATCACCATGCTAGCTGCTTTCCTACGGTTGGTGATGATTGGTTCTTGCGAAGATAGATAAGTATACTAATCTAGTTATCGTTTGGTAACGGCGAAGGATTCTTTGATCATCCCTTTTTAACTTATTCTCTTTTTATTCTTTTTATTTATTTCATAAACCAATCCCCCCTTTGTTTTATCTTATTTTGCTATCTAAATAACCTATCAATTACACAACTCTCTGTGGGAACGATCTCTTACTACCACTATATTACCAGTTAATTAGTGGGAAGTATATTAATTAATTTGTTGTGGTTACGACTCGCATCAAATTTTGGCGTCGCTGCCGGGAAGCGGTTGTTAATTGATTTGTTATTTGTTTGGCTTTTTTTTATTTTTTTAGATTTGTGTGTTGATTTTATCTTTCTTGTGAGTCGTCATGTTTTCTTACAGAAATAACATGTACGGGGCACAAGATCAATCATACAATAGTGGTAAACAATATGGTTTTCAATCTCATTCATAAGACAACTACCAACCATCCTATGGGTATAATCAAAACCAATTTTTTGGCTATGATCAATATCCTACGGAACCTAATGGATACTCTCATGCATATCAACAACATTATGACGAGTATATAAGTGAGCAACCACAAGGATGGGAGGATAGTTATGCTTCTAATAATTCTTCTAGTCTTGCAGATCTAATGCACCAATTTATGGATAATTTGGATCGAGATAACCAACAGATGAAAGAGTACCGTCAAACAATGGATGAGTACAACAAAAAGACTGAAGATACACTTCAAGAACTTCAAGTGGTTATTGACAACCTAAGAAGAGACATGGATCAAATTAAGAAGGAAATAGCAGAGGAAGAAGTTTGGCCTCAAAACCAAATTAGTTCTGACGTTCCCATGATCAATAATGAGTACATGATTCATGAATATTTTGAAGATGAGCAAACTTTAAGAAGTCCTTACAAACATGGTAAAGTTATCCCAGCTTCGGATCGTAATAATGATCATTCGCTTATTCAAAAGGAGGAGCCTTGGTATGATCGAACCATTGTTATAAATGGTGTAACGTACTCAAACAATGATTTTAAGATTTACACCAATGAACTAGACTTCCTAGGAGATGATTCTGATTCCAATGACTAGGTTGTTGACAAGAACATGATTGAGAATGAAACCAAATTGATTGAAGTTGTGGAAGACCCAGTTGAGCTAGTCGATGATGCTGAGATTTTGGTTGAAGCGAAAATTAAGAGTTCGATAGAGGACCACGATATACTTGAGGTAAATAATTCAATAGAGATAAAAGATGAGGATCTTGAATATGGTTTGTTTAATTCTTTACATAATTTAATATCTATTGATCCCTTCCATCCAATTGAAGTAGCTTCTCAAAGAGTTATTAACCCGACTTTTAGGAAAATACCTCACGTAGGATTGGAGTTATGTGCTTCCAAAGTTTTAACAGATTATTTTGCTTCTAAGTATCCACCACTTGATGTGTTTGATTCTAGAATTGTGCAGGTTCACCAAGCCGAGGAACCTTTTGAAGTACCCATGTTTTATGTTCTCTATCCACTTCCGAGTGTAGAAAGGACTAAGTGTGGGGGAAACTTCAATAAAGTGATAGCTTCAATATTTATATCTTGTGCTAATATTTTTGTGAAGCTGTTATTAAAATTGCAGATTATTTTCTGGATGGACTACCAGATTTTCAGATTGTTGGTGTATGGCCGATAACAAGAAGGTCAGGCTGAGGACGTTAAACTAAGCGCTGCATGGGAGGCAACAAATATGTTTTGTATTTTCTATCCTTTTGTTTTTAGTTTTCTTCTTTCGCATATCATATTAGGATTTCCCACCTTAATTTTACTAAGGACGAGTCAATTACATTGTAATTACATTGAGGACAATGTAAAGTTTAAGTATGGGGGAGTGTTTTGATATTTTGCATATAGATTTTTTAAAAAATTTGCATAAAAAAACCTTTAACTTGTAGAGATTTTAAAGTCACTAGCATACTTCTAGGTATGTTTAAATAGAGATTCTGACCGACATAACTGAACTTGGAAGTGTTAGGGAACTATGTTCAGATTTCGTACAAATTGGAGTGTTAAATAATGGATTTAATCATGTCGGTGATGCAAATGAGGAGCTGAGAGAAATGCATTATTAGAGTTGCTGATCAATCATTAGTGGAGACTACCTATTTTCATATCAACTGATGCACCAGACCAAATTTTCTTTGTAGCTGACTAAAAAACTTTCTTTTGAGTGTGTGTCACCGTACGTTAAATCTGGGTAGAATGGTGAGCTACCCAACTTCACACCATTTTCAGCACTATTTTTGATCTCTTGAGTGCTAATTTTGTCAATCATGAGGGTGACATCCATAGATGAAAACCACATTCTTGTAGTTTGATTTACAGTTATCACCATTCCCTCTCTCGCCAACAACAGGTCCATAGAAACACATCATCATCAACAAGGGAGCTACATCAAAATCTACAAGGAAAGCTGAAGAAGTTTGAGGTTTACAAGCAACAATACGAGTAAGAGCAAAATTTTCATATCCAAGTAAAGCAACATACAATGAGAAGATTTTTATATACATGTTGAAGACTTAAATATAAGGAGCAGAATTTTATATCAAAGTGAAAGACTTATTTACAAGAGCGAAGAAAATTAAAAGATGAGAGTTATTGAAGTTTATGATACGAAGATAATACAAGTTGTGAAGATCAAAGTGGTAAATTACTTCTTTCATGGCCATGTTATTTTAATTTCGTTATTATTTTTGTAGTTACAATCTTTTTGTTTGAAAATATATAAAAAAATAAATAAAAAAATACAAAAAGATTTGCATTTAGGTTGTTATTTGTTCAATAAGGCCATAAGGAAGAAAAATATATAAAGAAGTTTCAAGCAACAAGGAATTTGAGGAAAAAAGTTACAAATTGTCAAAGTTTTATGAAGTTCAAGAGTTTATCATCAATAGTTGAAGACCGAAGACGAAGAAAAAGATGAAAAAGACTAGCTAAAGACTACGTTTCTATTAGATGTTGTGAGAGTGGTGCTTTCGTCATTTCAATAGGATGTGAAGGTGGTAAGTACTCTCATCCTCGATAATAGTGGTTGATTTCCTTTCATAGAGATCATCAGAAAAAGTCTTTTATTTTCCACGATTTTGTGGAGTCTCCAGAAATAATTCGGAAGGTTTCCTTTCCATCATTCAACATATGTAGGATTCTGTCTTCATTCCTACCTGCACAGATGTGAGACCCATAAAAAATCCATCTTATTGAGTGTAATTATCATAAAATCCTTTTAAGTGAGTCTTAAGTCGAGGAAAATTCTTATTGATCGCTCTCAAACACGCATTCTCTCATTATGGCGTGGTTATTTCTCACTCAACATTTGATAATGAGAATGTTCTTTGGTATTTCTAACTTCTTATTACTAGCATGCAAAAACTCTATGTCCTCATAGCTCTTTGGATGCTTGGGACACTGGAACGCTTTGAAGTTGGAGTAGGTTTTGTGGGTATACCTCTCGTAAGCCCTCACGAGACTATAACTCATCCACTAGGGACACCTGGGGGTTTAAAGGCTTGTTACACATGCTAAGTGCAACCGTATCCTCGACGACATGGAGTTGTTGTACTTAGATAGTTTGCTCGAGGACTAGCAAAAGCCAAGTGTGGGGGAATTTGTTAAGTGCATATTTTGCATATATTTAGTATCGAATCCATGCTAGTAATTGCTATATATTCTTGCGAACTATTGTATATTAATATTGTTTTCTCTTATTTATGTTTTGCTAGGTGAATCATCCAAAAGAAGTGAATTTGTACGTAATTTTGCAATAAAATAAGTTAGCTACAAGTGGAGAAGAGCCAAATACCAAGTACTCATTCATATCTAGGAGTCCTTAATATCATCTTGAAAAAGATGAAAAGACGAAGCCAATGGCGAAAGAATGGAGTCATTCTGAAGTCGTATGAAGATTTTATGGGGGCTTGAAGCAACACAAAGTTGCGAAATTGTCCACGCTCAGAATTATAAAGGCATACGCATGGGTTACTCGGGGATGCCACCATCATCTTCTCCTTCACACCAGTGAATAGTTTCGGGAAGTTTTGTGAGATGCCAGAGCATCTGTTGATGGAGTTTGGAAGTAATGGAGATATTGTGGTACTCGGTAGAGTTGAAGCTCGACAGTTTGTGGCATAGTTGAATAGAGATAGTGGGTTTGAACTGTGGTTATTGAAGAAATGGAAGTACGTTGATGCCATTGAATAATGAATTTTGTTCGTCTTTGCAGGTTTTAAGGAGCGAACAAATTCTTGATGTTGTAATCACTACAGCTAGTGAAATTGTAAATAGGTAAGAGTTTGATGGTTACCATTTTGTAGACGCTGTTGTGAGCACCTTTATTCCATGATTCATTGTTTTGTCGAATCATGCGCTTTGTATGAACAATGTGCTGAAATAGCCACTAAGAATGACTGACTCCAAGGATGATACTTCCAAAGATGGTGTTTCTAGAGATGACATCTCTACGGATAAAACTTTAAGAAATGGTACTCCTGGGACCTCTGAGTGATGGTGAGAGATCCTTCATACTGAGTTGTAATTCTGCTTATTTCATTAGCTTTACCATAGGATGATCATATAGTGAAATCCTGGATAAATGTAGACCCCACAAAAATGGATGAAAGTCTACGGGAGCGGAGAACCCAGAAGTAAGGACTACATGATGTTAGCAAATGACGTGCAGTCCCCAACCGTTTCTTTGGTGAGTTGTTAGCGCTCCTTGTGTCATGAATTTTTCCTGCCCATGTAATTAGGATCACGATACCAAGGTTTGTTACTTCTTTTAGACATTTTCTCCATCGATTTACGGCCTTCAACTTGTTCCGGGAAAACAATCCAGCACTGATGAAGAAGTCGATGTAAGCATATCTTTCGTGGAATCTCCTTGGATTAAATAATAATAATTATTGTTGATGAGTCCGGGAAGAAATCATCGTAGATAAGCAGCATGTTGATGAAGCGCACTCTTCTTTGGGGCATGGGAATATGGAGAATTCCCGAAATCCCGAACCAAATGGAGATAACAACGTTATCAATGGAGATTATGACATTGTCGAGCCTTCCAATGATTTAGATACTTCCTTAGTAAGTATATCTCCTATAAACTCTTCATAGAAGTATAAAATTCCTGATTTTTGAATGAATGAATGAGAATCTATGTGAGTATACGAGTAATTTCGTCGAAATACGTTACCAGAAAATTTCAAACTTCAGCTTTTAATGGAAACGCCGTAGAATCTTCTTCCAAAGTCGAATTTTTGCGGTCTGCATATATATCTTCGTGCCTAGAAAATTTTCAATCTGTAGATGGGGAAAAACGATTTTCTAGTTTTAACGGAATTGAGGAGACGACCGTGGGAAGGAGACTTCTTGAACCGAGCGAAATGCTTAACCTCACACAGATGCACAACAAGAAAGGAGTGCTTTGAATTCGAGAGATCAATCTGTAGTACTCCGGCCTAAACCAAGAAAATGGCCATTCCAGAGTAAATTCGGTCACAAGAGAGGATGGGTCGATCTGTAGGAGGGAAGCTGAGAAATGTGTGAGATCAATATTAATCGAAGATAGTAGGTGTGTTGTGTATTCTAAAAATAAGATAAGTTCTAAATAATTGAATTTTCTCTGTTGAGAG
Source organism: Papaver bracteatum (assembly GCA_023529315.1). Taxonomy (NCBI): domain Eukaryota; kingdom Viridiplantae; phylum Streptophyta; class Magnoliopsida; order Ranunculales; family Papaveraceae; genus Papaver; species Papaver bracteatum. The sequence goes on from JAJJWX010004839.1 coordinate 2,413,485, forward strand.
TTGTATTGTTAATCTCGTGTTGTCTGTTTGACGTGAGATTGTCCTTGTTTCAATCATGATTCAGAGACTTATTTATATTTCTAGAATTTTAAATACCATGATCCCATAAAGTGTGACAGTTGATGGAATCAAATAATGGGGAAGTGGAAATCATGTTAAAACCAGTTGCTCAACGTGCGGAGACTTGGTTGATTTTCATCTGCTACTTTGTTAACTCCTCCAACTGATTGCACGACTTGCTCACATTCTCATCGTGTGTATGAACACACGTGCCATAGACCGCCAGACCAAAATCCTAGTTAATATCCCCCCATGTGACATGATTGATATCTCGTGTGATTGTGGAATCTGCAAGGCAGACATGTATTTAGTTAATCAGCTGCTGACTTCATGACTTCCTGGGACGATGAGTACTTATATTGTTGAGTCGAACATGATTTAGAATTTTCTGAGACTTGGACATGTCCATTATTGAGATAGAGGTATAATACATGAATAAACTTTGATAGTTAACGTGAGAAAATATTGCTAGTTCGATGAATTGTTGAATATTGATAGTTGAACCAATATTCCTTGGTTTGAGCAAATATTGCTCATTTGAGCAAATGTTGCTCGTTTGATGAATTATTGGTAGCATGACCAAATAAATATTAAATTAGTGTACTGGCAACTGTTTCTAGTATAATAAATAAAATGATGATCATGAGATCAATGTAAAATTATTAGCGTTTGAATCTGGAATTATGAACACTGGACTCAAAACCCTAATTTGATCAATTGATGATTTACTTACGGTTTATTGAAAATTAACCATGGAGTGAAGAGGAACCGGATACATGGGATTATGGGTCGACCATGTAGTGCCCATATGCTCACATGAGCAAATACCAAGATCTCCTGAAGACCAGTTGGTTTGTTGATGAAAGGATGATTAAATGTTGGTTTAATCATTTATTAAAGTAATGCTCGTCTGAGCCTTAGGTGATAAAACCTAATTAATCATGAAGAGATGAGGGACCAACAAAGGGGTTATGAAACCGGCCCTGGATGGTCACGGGATCGAATATCGATCGTCTTATGAAGTTCCAGGTTGTTTGGAAGAGTTTTGGACCGAATACGAGCAATTGCGCAAATTAGGTCAAACTGTGAAAATAAGTGGGACCGGCTCCTTTAAAGCCAAAGAGACAACCTTGGTCGGTCAAGGTAACATGCTCACGTCACCAAAGTGTTCGTACCTCAGTTCTGAGAATTTTGATATTTTCCGGTGTGCGTTTGAGCAATCATTTGAGAAAATACGAAGAAATCAAGGATTTTTGCTGAAATAGTCAAAAACCTTCATGAGATGAAGGAAAATAATAAAAAAATGAGAGAATCATGAAGTGTGGGACCGACTATGGCCAAGGATCCCGGTCCCATGTCATTTTCTTAGTTTTTATAATATTTTTTCATGATTTTAGGGAGATACCATAAAACCAAGGAGTTTGTTGAAACCAAGGAGTTTTGTTGAAATCAAGGAGTTTCCATGAGATGAGTAAAACATAAAAAAAAAGGACGTGTGGCACCGGCTTGGGCATGGTTGGCCGGCTAGGGCCCGGTCCCGTGATTTTTCCCTAATTTTATGTATTATTTCATGATTTGAAGGAATTTTCATAATTTGAAGGAAACATCATGAAATCAAGGAATTTCATGGGATTATGGAAACATGAAAAATATAATAATAGTAAAACAGGACGAGTGGGGCCAGCTAGGGCATGCCCGGCTGGATGGGTCCCGGTCACACGGGTTTCCCTAATTTTATATTATTTTTCATCGGATCAAGGAAATATCATGAGATTAAGGAGTTTTCATGGAATTAGGGAAATAATAACAAAATATTGAGGAACCATGAAGCGTGGGACTGGCCAATGATTAGGGACTAGCCATCCGGCTAATTGACACGGTCCCATGACACCTTTCCTAATTTTATATTATTTCCTTGATGCGAAGGAAACACCATGAAACGGGGGAGTTTCCTTAAAACAAAGGATATTTGTTCAAATGAATGGATTTTCAAGAGATCAAAGTAAATAGATAAAATATAGAATTGGGCGTGGGACTGGCCACGGCGTGACTGGACGTCCGGTGGGTCCAGTCCCTCAGCGCCTTGGTGAATATTTTATTTTTATTATTTTCTTTCCTATTTGCATAGGTTCATCGTCTCGTCGTATTTTGAAATACTTGTTTGTTCATTCAAGTGTTTGTTAATGCATTATTTGTCGAATACATCTACACCACTTTGGTCGGGGCTTACTCGAAGGTAACTCAGATGCCCGTGTGTTGAATATTTATTACTAACCCATGGAATTCTGCTGGGAAGAACCATAAATTGAAGTAATGAAATATTAGGATTCAGTTAATGAATCTATTGATTTTAAGAATAATTAATTGATGGCTCTATACTAGTACAATCGTCTAGGAGCATTAATTATTCAGGAATTATGTGATATGAGCTTGTTGAAGCGTCATATTTCTTTTATATAGTCAGGGAAAACATCGTCCTGAAGACATTATTGATCTATATTAGCAGGCAAGCTGTCTAGGAACCGTCTAATCTTTCGATTCTATTTAAAAGTAGTTACTGAAATTTCTCAGTATTCATAAGATATGTCGTTGCCTCAGCTGAGGGACTGCACATCTACATGTACTCTGAGAGACAGTATTCTCAGTCAGAGATTCTTATAGCATGAGCTTTCATGCTTTCGATAATAAATATGAGCCTCAATACTCGTCTGATTTCTGGATCAGGAGCATATATAAGTATGGGTTTACGATTTTAGCCTTTGTCGAAAATCCACCACTACATTAAGTCCCATGCTTAGTGAGGAACAATCATGTTCCTCAGTCATCACTAAATAGTGATTTTCCAGTTACAAACGATATAAGCAATTGAACTTAGTCGTAGGATAAGACCTTACCGTATTTTTTGATAGTACGAGCAAACCATAGCTTGAAAGAAGGTCTCAGTGGTATGATAAAGCATCATCTAATGAGTATAAATCGGTGTTGAGCCGCTGATTTTGATGGCGGGATCTTGGTCTTTCTAGGAATCACGGGCCGGGCCCGATAAGGAAATCCTTGTAAAATTAGGTTTTGGAAATAAATTTGGATATAAAAGGATGCATCCTCCTTTTTTTTTTTTACCAGCACGACCACCTCCTTCATCTTTTTACTTCCTTCACGCCATCATGGATGAGAAGAAATTCGTCGAAATTTCCAGCCAGAGCCGCACCGTCCGGCGAACTTCTGGCCAGCGCCGACCAGGTACAATTATTTTTTTTTGGAAATGTGCTAATTTCATGAGTCATTCATGTTCCGATTATGTTGAAATCATATACATGTGCATATATGAGTGTGAGTTTTGTTGAAAAACCCTTGTTTTTTTAGGAAACGTATGTTCGTTCAATCGTTAGTTCGAGAAACTTTTAATAATCCCTGACCTAAGAGAGATTTGTTTTATATATAGACCTGTGTCCAGTGATAAGATTTTGTTTATGAGCTTTCATGAAAACCAAAACTTTATCTTGAAGAGATATGAGCTTTCACAGAACCGAAACAAACCCTCGTTTCAAAGAAAAACGATCGTACGAAGGATTTTTTTTTTTATAAAAACCCACGACATGTTCATGGATTTTTTTTATTATTTATGTGAGTAAATCACTTTTTTTTTATATATGTGTAAATATATATATATTATTTTCCTTAAAATCAAAACTTGAGTTTTGTGCAATATTACTTAGAAGTGAACAATTATTTATGATGAAATAATGTTTTACTTTTCACAATCCCATGGTGAATGTTCACGTAGTAGAGATATTCATGATTTTATGAAAATCTAAGTTTTGCCCGTCTTTTGTAGGTTTGAAGAAGCGAGCAAGTTTTGAAGTGTTAAATCTTACGTTGCAATCACTACTGTTAGTGGAATCGTAAAAAGGTAAGAGTTGAGAATTACCATTTTGTGAAACTGATATATGCACATCCATGACTCTGTGTCTCTGGTTCCATACAATGGTGTCTTCCAGCAGTGATTATTCTTCCAGCTCATCTAAGGAGGATTCCAGGATTTCTGAGGCCAAAGCATGCGCCGACATAGATCGCTCTCTATTGGAAAATAGCAGATCTCTTGATAGGCTGAAAGCTGCTCGTCTGAGCTCTTGAAAAAGAAAGAAAATGCGGAGATACTTGATGAGTATCGAGAGAAAAGGCGTAGAATTCAGTGGAAAAGACAAAGAGCTGAGGAGAGACTCCGATCCCATCCTTATGGTGTGGCATCAGATTCAGATGCCGAGGATAAATAAGAAGAGCTCGTATGGGATTAAGATTCAATAGATGGTGATACCGAAGAAGAAGAATTCTCTGACTCAGATAGTGATTCTGAGGAGGATTCTTCAGAGAAGGATGATGATGATGATGATGATGATGATGATGATGATGATGAAGACGGCGATGCGGACAACTCTGACTAGTCTTGATCACGATCTTATTCAAATATTTGATTTATTTTTTTATCCTCGTAGTAGATATTCCTTTGATGATCTGAACAGTTTTCTTCTGGATTAAGATTTGTTTTTCTTTTTGAATGATAAACCCTTTTATTAATGTTGATTCTTCCCGACTTGAATGAAATGACCAATGTCCACGCCCCAAAATTCGTCACGATTACTTTCGACTTGCCTTGGTAATTTCCATTTGTGAAAATACTAAGATAAGTTTCGTGATAAAACACACGTCACACACACATCTGTGTAGTTTTCTGACCATGCGTAGCTTCCGTCAGTCCCCAGTTATTTTTCTCTACATCTTCAGTATTGATCTTGTTTGAATCTTAGGGTTTCTGTAAAACCCGCAACTGAATTAACTATCGTAGAACATAAGAATCCACCGTATCTTGTATATATATCCCAGGTCTTGGGGTTTAACATTTGCGCAAACATTTCTCCCTCTCCTGAGTCTGTTTTATTGTGCAGAGGAAATTTTGATTATCGAACCTTTTCGGCGCTATGTCCAGCAGTAGTATTTCTTCTCGAAATGAACCTCAGTCGAAGCATGAAGTATAAGTTTCCGTTTCAGTAAGTCGTGTATTTTCCTTCGTCTCCATTTGATCAGAGTTATTGATCATAGGAAAATAATTTGTTGCAGGATAATCAGAAGAATCCATCTTCTTCTCATAATTCGAGACCCAAGCGGGATTTTAGAGCCCCTGCTCGATATAGATCAACTCATGCTAAATCTGGCACGTCTGTGAGTAATTCTATGATTTTCGAGTAGAGTATTACTCGATGGTTTTATACAGTCTGTTAGAGTACTGCTCAGTCAAACTCGCATGTGTTGCTATCTCAAGCATGTTTGTAAATCTTAGTGATCAAAACTATAAAGTCTTGATTTTTAGTCTACTATAGCTAAGGTCTCGAACTAGGATAGAAAGTGTAGTTGAGCTCTAGAACTCCATGGCGATCATCATACAATACGAAGGACTACTAAAGGAACCAGTGGATTTTCATCGACTAAAAGGTATGTGGAGACTTGAACTTATCTATCACTCAAAAGTCTATCTACTCTATCTCCTATCTTGAGACAAAATTCGTTTTACTATATAGACTAAGAATATGCACATGTGATATTTCGAGCTGAGTATATCTTGCTTATTTATTTCTCGAAATGGGTGTTGGTAAAGATTTCGCTTTAGCCAAGTTCATCTTTTCCTAGTGACGAAAGTCATGTTATGTTTCAATCACTTTGGACATCGCTCTGACGAAAAATAGTTTGTGAATAACAACTATATAACGCCCTCTGAGAATGTTTCAATAATTGAAATGAGAGTTTAGACTATATAACCATTGTGGGATATAAACATTGTTGTGGAAACACATATATGTATAAGTCCTTAGCACTTGAACCGAAGTTTGCGAACTTTGTTGATCAAGTAGAACCGGAACGTAAGCAGTCAAATCAGTCCGTGAACCCAGTCCGCGAACCCAGTCTACGAACTGGCATAAGTTATCAAACCCGAGAATATCTGCTGGAGTTGAAGCTTAGGTGTAGTCCGCGAACCCAGTTCGCGAACAGACGGAAGTTCTCATCCCGAGAAATTCTGCTGGAGTTTATTAACTTCAACCGGTTAGCTTGAGTCCACGAACTCAGTCCGCGAACTCAAGAGGTTATGTCTGAAAACGTTGTTCGTGAACTTATCTTAAATTACAAAGGAATGCTTTTGCAAACCTTGGATTTATAGTTCATGAAATGATTCGAGTGAATCATATCGTTTTTGATTCAATTGTGTCTTGTGTAGTACATGAGATCTCATAGCAATTGAACAACTCTCTAACTAGTTCATTTGAGTCATTTGGACTAGTTCTGGTGAAGAAGAATATGGTTGATATGAAATTTATCATTTGGCTAACCATTTGGTTGACTATTATTGAACCAACCATTGTGCACGTTTGGGTACGGTTACACAAAACCAAAATTTCAAGTACATGTGTGTATGGAAAGCTAAGTTTTCGATCTAACGGATGAGAGATATTAGCTTGTATCTAATCAGGTTTTCATCTAACGGTGAATATTGAATGGTTTGTTAGCAAGCTAAGATTTAATTGCAAACCCTGATTTGAAAGACTATATAAGGGAGAACTCTAACAACTGGGAAACCTAATCCCCACACATCCTATGTGATACTAGTTTGATAAATCTAGAGTCGATTCTCCTTTAACCTTTAGTTTTCTTCTTCTAAAACCAGGTTAACGACTTAAAGACTTCATTGGGATTGTGAAGCCAGACCGATATTACTTTTCTTGTAGTTGTGTGATATGATCTTGTTGTTTCTATCGTATGAGTACAATTGTAATAATTGGCTTGAGATTTTTATCTCCGATAGGCAAGATAAAAGTAGTCACAAACATCTTAGTCTCATTGTTTGTGATTCCTCAATAATCTTCTTCGCTGCGTCGATTAAGTTTATTGTGAGGTGATTGATGAAACTGAGCTGTTCTTCGGGAATGTAAGTCTGGTTTTATCGATTGGTTCCTGTTCACCTTGATTTATCAAAAGACGGAACAAAACTTGTAGGTTTATTCGTGGGAGACGAATTTATCTATTACCTGTAGACTTTTATGTGTGAGACATATTTGTTTATTAAAGTCTCTGACTTTGGGTCGTAGTGGGTGAGATCAGCTAAGGGAATCAAGTGCGCAGTCTCCTGATGGGATCAGAGGCGTAGGAGCATAACTGTACCTTGGATCAGTGTGAGATTGGTTAGGGTTCAACTACAATCCAGACCAAAGTTAATTTGGAGTAGGCTAGTGTCTGTAGCGGCTTAATACAATGTATGTTTAATCTGGACTAGGTCCCGGGGTTTTTCTGCATTTGCGGTTTATTCGTTAACAAAATTTCTGGTGTCTGTGTTATTTATTTTCCGCATTATATTTTTATATAATTAAAATAATACAGGCTGTGCGTTGTTCAATCAATTAGAATATCAGACCATTTTGGTTGTTGATTTAAATTGATTGACACTTGGATATTGGTCTTTGGTACCATCCAAGTTATCTCGCTTTGATCAGACTCGCGGATCATATTTTCTTTAGTAAATCAAATTCAAAGATTGAGATAATAACTCCTTGAGTATTTTCTATTGATTGAGTCTAACTGTCTAGTTGATTCTCTAGAAAACAACTCGGAGTTGTCCATACAGATTTCTAATCGCAATATTGGGTGGCGTTGTTAGACCCCCGCTTTTTGAATTGGTATCAGAGCATGCAAACACGTTAAAGACCTCACAAGTCTGTGTTTCTAGCGATCCGACTCTATGGACAAGAGTAGTATCTCTGATAACACAACACCAGTACAAAGTCACTCAGGTAAGGCTCAAAGCCTTGAAGCTTCTGAGAAAAACTCTGTCAACTGTCCTGTGACTGAATCTACATTTGACTGGGAAAAATCTCTTGATGATAAATTGGATGACCTTTCAGATGACAGTGAGTCAGAAGAAGGACCAATTATAGATGAGGAAGTCTCACAATATATCAAGATGTTTGATCATGATCTAAAAATAAAAAGGTCAACAGCTTTCCTGAGTAAGTATATTGCTCCTCTTTGTCAAGAAACAGAAAATTGAGAAAACTCTTTAAAGGATATGATGGTGGGTACAATCTCCTAAAATCTATCGTTAAAGATCATGAAGAAGATGTTCGTACAAAAAGGTCTGAATGTGACAATCTTCTCCGAAATCTATATGTGTTGAAAGAAATACTTACAAATACTGAAGCAAAGTATGACTCTCAACAAAAATGTTTTCAGGATAAAGAACTCAGACTTCTTACTAAAGAAAAGTCTTTGGAGACTGATCTTGCAGCTGCCCTTGATAAAGTAAGATTTCTAGAAGAGAGTCTAAAAAGATTCAATACTATTTCTACAAAATTGACTTCTATGATTGGAGCATGTAAAGGACATCGTGATACACGTGGTCTGGGCTATAAAGTAATAGACACTCCAAAAACAATTAAGATCAATTTTGTCAAAGCTGTTGATAATTCTTCATGTGAGACAACGTTCGCAGCTTGCAATGTGCCTAAGGACAAAGGGACTTCTCCCAAATTTTCTCACAATAGAAAAGTTAAAAACAATTCCTTTAACTGCTATTATTGTGGAAATAAAGGGCATCTTGAACAGAATTGTCGTTTTCGTTTAAGGAATAAAAAACTTCACGACATTCTTATATGGGTGTCTAAGGAAGTAATTAAACCTGTTCCTCATATTGCTGGAGTAAAAGGTGCATTCAACAAGCACGAAAACTACCTTGACAAGTCATATCTTATTCGTGACTTTCGAACACTAGATGTGAGAATCAGGGTAGAAAGAAGAACGAAAAATGGGTGTTTAACAACCCTGAAAATATGAAAAGGCATGGGAGAAAGAAGAAGAGATCAAGTTCCATGTCTCCTTCTGTGAAAGGCCGTGAATCCAAGAACTCTGTTCCATATTTTCTTCACATAAATAATCGAGTCTCAGAACTTAAGACAAGTATAAACAGACTCAAACGGGGCATCTCCAAAACATGGAAAGTGGCTAACTCAGGTACTCCTAGTTCCTCTTCTAGTATAAGCTCTTCACTATTGTTGAATAACTCACCTATATGTTTCTCTAGAGGAGAAGTCAGCCATGATGAGCAAAGTGCTCATCTTACCACTCCATGACTGCTTTTTGAAGCATCCTTCTTTTGAGATAAGAAGGATGCTCTGTGCTCTCAAGAAATGTTTCTTGAGAAAGCTATCAAAGGTGTATGTATTGTTCCTTATCTTAAGGATTTTATTCTTTCCTTTTGAGTCTCTTTCGAAGTATGTTCAATTATGTTTGACCAAGATTTCCTTATTGAATTTTCCTCCTCTCCTTGTTTGGCTCTCCACGTTTTGGTCATCTTTGACCACCTGTGCACGGGCACTAAAACCGCATGAACGTTCTGGTGCCTAGGGTTTTATATGAACCCCCTTATATATGTTGTCAATTGGCACTTTATTCTATAAGGATAAAAATATTCTACTGGATTCTTGGCACAATGGAGAGAAGCAACAAAGAAGTGATCATGGAAGAGAAGGCTATTGAGCCCTGTTTTCATAATCTGTCATCAGGCTATTGACCATGAAAACAACCTACCAGTTCAGATGTCCTCACAATTGGTAGGAAATCTTCTTCATGATTTTGAAGTCGTTCGTGAAAAACTCGGGATAGCAACAAGGAATCTTGAGTTTCTGAAGAACGAACTAAAGGAAGCTTCTGATGAACTCACTATTGTTCAAACTTTAGTTGGAAATCAAATTTAGCATGTCTAGTAAATCTTCTATGTTTTCTGTTTTGTTTAGAAGAATAACTAGTGTTTTGGAATAGCCATGATTGTGATTACACATAGCTATATCCAATGATTTCATCTTCTTGTTTTTAGATTTATTGGTTTTAATTCTAAACTTGTTTGGATGATGATGGTTGCAGTATTAATCTCTATGGTTTTATATATTACAATATTTTGATGGGATATGTGTGTTTACGTCCGTAAACTTGATTGTCCATATTTTGTCAAAAGTAAAGTTGTCCACATATTGGTATGCAAATATTGATAAAGGAATGAATAAACTTTTGGCAAAACACAAAAATTAAGCCTATATTGTCAATCTTTGATGTAAGATAGGTTAAAATCTTTTGTGATTCAAGGAAAAAGTCTATTATGTCACTTTGTGATGGAAAAATAGAATAGGTCCTTGTTTTGTAATCCACGGTTTAGAGCTTAATTTTTCCATATTATTATGTATTACCGTGAAGGTTCCATCTTGTATCTTATGTTGAAAACTATACGACTAAGTCGATTTCTTATTGGCATGGTTGGTTGTTCCATAAATATGCAATATGTTGAGCATTTAGAACTAAATTAATCATCTTGTTTGGTTATTTAGTTTGTATTCCGTGAGTTCTCTCATGTTAAGTACATGGACGGTTAAGGTTGTCATTTTCAATGATAATCTTAGTCGGGGTTCCATAATCTCTTATGTTGAGACCAAATGAACTAAATCAATCATCTAGTATGATTATTTACTTAGCACTCCATAGATTTTTCTCATGTCGAGTGTGCACAATTGAATTGATTACTTTGTGATTAGTTTAATTGTGCAATCCGGTTAGAGTATTTATGGGTTCTCTTGTGAATAATCTAATCGATGTTTTAAGTCTCCATAAGTTTACTTGTGTTGAGCATATTTAGTCAAATTAATCTTGGTTCGCTTTGGTTAATATGATTGAATATTTTGGATTCCAAATTCATACTTGTATGTAATTTGTTGAGTCTAAAGAAATCCTTCTTTTCTCATGAAAATAAAGTCGCTTTTGTTGTTCCCTTGGGAATGACATCTTATGGGGGAGAGTTCTTTTTAACTTGCGCTTAATTTCCAAATCCTTGTGGGGAGTGCGGCTGTGGAATTTTTAGGGGTTATCTTGTATGTTTATAAACTCCTTGATGAATGCATTTAGCCTTGGCTTTATGATTGCATCTAAACAAGATGATAGAACATTTACCTTTGGTCATGAAATGTCTCTTACGGAAATTTCATTAGGATCCCGTTCTTGTGCCTTTGAAAATTTTATTGACAAAAAGAGGGAGAATTAATTGTAGTTCACACTACAAATACATATGGTTTTCGGATCATTATGTAAGGGGGAGTGGTTTCCATGTGAGATGGATTATTGACTAAGAGGGAGTGAAGTATCACCATAGTATTTTTGTTGAAGTTGTGATGCAATTGGACTTTGACGATGTGTAATAATACTATGACACTGTATAACAATGATTGAGAACTGATGCTTTTATCATTCTTATAGCTACGGATTTTCAACAACGATGATGCTAAACTTACAACCTTTGGGATCATTGGACTACTTGGAAGTGACGAAGATTTCGAGTATTGTTTAAGATTAGGCATGTGGAATAGGATCTACAAAGTTTATTTATATATTTTTTGTATTCCATATGTATTAATAGTTTTGCCACTAAAATTGACAAAGGGGGAGATTGTTAGAGTACTGCTCGGTCTAACTCGCATGCGTTGCTATCTCAAGCATGTTTTTCAATCTTAGTGATCAAAACTATAAAGTCTTGATTTCTAGTCTACTATAGCTAAGGTCTCGGACTAGGATAGAAAGTGTAGTTGAGCTCAAGAACTCCATGGAGATCATCATACAAGACGAAGGACTACTCAAGGAACTAGTGGATCTCCATCGACTAAAAGGTATGTGGAGACTTGAACTTATCTATCACACAAAAGTGTATCTACTCTATCTCCTATCTTGAGACAAAAGTCATTTTACTATATAGATTAAGAATATGCACATGTGACATTTCGATTTGAGTATATCTTGCTTATCTATTTCTCGAAATGGGTGTTGGTAAAGCTTTCGATTTAGCCAAGTTCATCTTTGCCTAGTGACGAAAGTCATGTTATGTTTCAATCACTTTGGAAATCGCTCTGACGAAAAATAATTTGTGAATAACAACTATATAACGCCCTCTGAGAATGTTTCAATGATTGAAATGAGAGTTTATACTATATAATAACCATTGTGGGATATAAACATTGTTGTGGCAACACATATATGTATAAGTCTTTAGCACTTGAACCAAAGTTTGCGAACTTTTTTGATCAAGTGGAACCAGAACGTGAGCAGTCAACTCAGTCCGCGAACTGGTGTAAGTTCTCGAACCCGAGAATATCTGCTGGAGTTGAAGCTCAGGTGCAATCCGCGAACCCAGTCCGTGAACTGACGGAAGTTCTCATCCCGAGAAATTCTACTGGAGTTTATTAACTTTAACTGGTTAGCTTGATTCCGTGAACTCAGTCCGCGAACTCAAGAGGTTATGTCTGAAAACATTGTTCGTGAACTCATCTTAAATTACTAAGGAATGCTTTTGCAAACCGTGGATTTATAGTTCATTAAATGATTCGAGTGAATCATATCGTTTTTGATTAAATTGTTTCTTGTGTAGTATCATGAGATCTCATGGCAATTGAACAACTCTCTAACTAGTTCATTTGAGTCATTTGGACTAGTTATGGTGAAGAAGAATATGGTTGATATGAAAGTTATCATTTGGCTAACCATTTGGTTGACTATTATTGAACCAACCATTGTACACATTTGGGTACGGTTACACAAACCCAAAACGTCAAGTACATGTGTGTATGGTAAGCTAAGTTTTCGATCTAACGGTTGAGAGATATTAGCGTGTATCTAATCAGGTTTTCATCTAATGGTGAATATTGAATGCTTTGTTAGCAAGCTAAGATTGATTGCAAACCCTGATTTGAAAGACTATATAAGGGAGAACTCTAGCAACTGGGAAACCTTATCCCCACACATTCTATGTGATACTAGTTTTCTAAAGCTAGAGTCGATTCTCCTTTAACCTTTGGTTTTGTTCTTCTAAAACCAGGTTAACGACTTAAAGACTTCATTGGGATTGTGAAGCAAGACCGATACTACATTTATCGTAGTTTTGTGATCTGATCTTGTTGTTTCTATAATACGACTACAATTTTAATAATTGGCTTGAGATTTCTATCTCCGATAGGCAAGATAAAAGTAGTCACAAACATCTTCGTCTCATTATTTGTGATTCCTCAATAATCTTCTTCGCTGCGTCGATTAAGTTTATTGTGAGGTGATTGATGAAACTGAGCTGTTCTTAGGGAATATAAGACTGGTTTTCTCGATTGGTTCCTTTTCACCTTGATTTATCAAAATACGGAACAAAACGTGCAGGTTTATCCGTGGGAGACGAATTTATCTATTACCTATATACTTTTCTGTGTGAGACAAATTTGTTTATTAAAGTCTTCGACTTTGGATCGTAGCAAATCTTGGTTGTGGGTGAGATCAGCTAAGGGAATCAAGTGCGCAGTATCCTGCTGGGGTCATAGGCGTAGGAGCATAACTGTACCTTGGATCAGTATGAGATTGGTTAGGGTTCAACTACAATCCAGACCGAAGTTAATTTGGAGTAGGCTAGTGTCTGTTGCGGCTTAATACAATGTATGTTTAATCTGGACTAGGTCCCGGGGTTTTTTTGCATTTGCGTTTTCCTCGTTAACAAAATTTCTGGTATCTGTGTTATTTCTTTTCCGCATTATATTTTTATATAATTGAAATAATACAGGTTGTGCGTTGTTCAATCAATTAGAATATCCGACCATTTTGGTTGTTGATTTAAATTGATTGACACTTGGATATTGGTCTTTGGCACCATCCAAGTTATCTCTCTTTGATCAGACTCGCGAATCATATTTGCTTGAGTAAATCAAATCGAGAGATTGAGATAATAACTCCTTGATATTTTCTATTGATTGAGTCTAACTATCTAGTTGATTCTCTCGAAAATAACTCGGAGTTGTCCATACAGATTGCTAATCGAAATATTGGGTGTTGTTGTTAGACCCACGCTTTTTCACAGTCTTCATATGAAATTAAAATTTCTCTATTTCAAGTTGATGTGCATGTTTTTGTTGATGACATAAAGATAAGGAATGGAAAGTCTACGACCGATGATAATGACATCGACAAGAGTTCTACCAACTCCGTGAAGACTGGAGCTAGAACTTACTACCCAATAGCTGGAATCCCGTTTGAGACTCATATGATCAATAATTTCCTGGGCAATGAAATAGTTGGCGGCTTAGTCGTTACCAAATGTCACGCGTCTTTGTATACCAAGATATGGAGACGATATGGTCACATTCCCACTACTGAGGTGTGGAGAGACTTTTTGTCGACCCTCCTGACTATAGTTGTTGGGGTTTTAGCGATCATTGAAGAGATGATGAAGACGAATCTGCAAGATGTTAAGAATCGTGACCTTCACATGTGGGATGACATGATATCGAACTGTTAGACCTTGCGGTTCAATGTAAGTTGGCTTCGCCGTCGGCTTGAGATGATCAAGGTTGACAGGTCAGCGGCGGCCGCTGAAGCAATTTCCACCACAACTTCTTTTCTAGAAGAGGAAAAGGCACTTTCCTTAGAGTCGGAGAAAGTTAAAAAAGCTATCCAGGATTTGAAAGTGAAGACCAGTAACTTTCAAAAGAAGCTTGACATGGCTATTTATATAAATTATCCCTAGCTGGATTTTTTACTCTGAATGAGCATTTATGATTGTTGTTTTCGAATGTGTTTAGGCTTTTTCTTGGGTAGAATAATTGATCATGTCATGAGGAAATTTTTTGTTCATTTATGAAGTATTTAATGAACAAAAGAGCATGTGGCACGCTCTTTGGAGGAATATAAATTACATTCTGAAAATGCCTGAAACGATGAAATGGTGAATGTGTAATTATTTTCTATGGATCAGGCGTAATATGCTTTGAGCCATTTACCATTGATTATATTTCCTTCCACTCCTCCATAAATCTTTAAGATTTTGTAATATCCGCTGGATACTGCCTTGATAACTACATATGGTCCTTCCCATTTCAGAGAGAACTTGTGAGCAGACATGTCTTGTTGATTATGCTTTGATGTCTTTAATTCCAGATCCCTTACTTGAAATGTTCGAGGTGTTACCATTTTGTTGTAGGCTCTGGAGATTCTTTTTTTGTAGGTTTTTACATATTTTTCCACCTTAGCCCGCTTCAACTCGAGCATGTCCAGTTCATCAATTCTTGAGTTGGATATTTCGGCCTCATCTCATTGTACTCCAATGGATGTTGCGATCCTTGCTAAAGGAATTTTGATTTCTGCCAACAATATGGCGTCGGCCTCATAGACAATAGAATATGGTGGAGTCCCGATCGAGCTCCTTGGCGCGGTACGATAAGCCCATAAATCCATAGGCAACTGTTCATGGCAGGTTCGGGGATTATCATGAACTGTTCAGCTGAGAATCCAGATCAAAGTTTTGTTGGTGCCCTCTGCTTGTCCGTTTCTTTGGGGATAGTACGGTGTGGAGAAAACTTGTTTGATGTCGTATTCCTCGAGAAATTCTGTCACGTGCTTATTGGCAAAAGAAGTTCCATTATCAGTGACAATGTGTTTGGGAACACCAAATCTTCATATTATATATTCTTTGATGAAGGCTGCAATCGTGACTCCAGTGGTGTTTCGAAGAGGAACAACTTCAACCCATTTGGTAAAATATTCAGTTGCAGTGATGATGTATTCATGTTGCTTCGAAGATGCTGGATTGATTTTCCCGATGATATCCAGTCCCTAGATATATAAAGGCCACGGATTATTCACATAATTCAATGGAAGACAAGGAGTGTGAATGAGGTTACCATGCATTTGGCATTGATGACACCTTTGAACGTGTGCAGTTGCATCGTCTTCCATGGTCGGCCAATAATATTTCTCATGAATCTGGAGAAACAATTTCCTTTTTCCTTGATGTTATCCGTCATGCATCTCCTTTAAAATCATTAGGATTTCATGCTCAGCTAAGCATCTCAGCAAGTTCCCGCCAAATATTTTATGGTATAAGATTCCATCAAGAAGGAAAAATCTCTTAGCTCTCTGAATGAGTTTTATTGTTTCTTTCTTTTCTGACGGCAATTTATTATCCCGGAGATATTTGATATAGGTTTCCCTCCAGTCCCCAGTGTGATGGGCTGTCAGAGATTCTAAGTGATGAGGGGGCATCTGAAAATTGGGACATGACTTTTGCAGAATTCTTGATTGAGCCTCCATGGAAGGCCGATAGTATCCCATTCTTTGAAGATTTCTGTAGAGTGTTATCATCAGCGTCTGTCCGCATGTTTCTTCATGTATACGCTTGAGTTGTTCGTCCGCTTCATCATTTCTAAGGCATCGTGATAATGACCCATCAGAGTTTCGATAGTATAACGCTCCATGAAGTAAGAAATAATTCGTTAATTCCTTGAGACCGACTTTCCCTTCTGAAAGAGAACTGCTCAATTCATGAATAATAGGTGCTCGCAAATCATCTGCTTGAATGTATTCGACTTGAGCGAGCCATGTAGATGAAATATCACGTCTTTGTACAGTGATTATTTTCTCTGATCCTTCAAATTGCATCTTAGAAGCGATAGTTTCCAGGCAGTCAGCATGCCTATTGTTGGTTCGTCTAGTATGGACAATCGTTGCATCAGCGAAGTAAGTTAACAGCCGTTGAGCTTCAGTTCTGAATGTAACAAGTGTGATTTCTTTAAGGGAGTATGTTTCATTCATTTGATTGACCAGTAGTTTTGAATCTCCCCATATCTCGAGGTGTGTTGCTCCTGCTTGCTTGGCCAGGGACAATCCTAGTAAGAAGGCTTCGTATTCTGCTGAATTGTTGGTGCAGTAGAAATCCATCTTGAATGAATGTGAGAAGACCTCACCGGATAGAGAGACTAACACTATGCCTGCTCCTCCGGTGTCATTGATAGGGGTAGAAGAACCATCAAAATATAAAAGCCACGTCTCTTCTTTGATAGCTAGGATATCTGGAAACTCACCAGGTACATCTTCATGTAACATTGTTGCATCCTCTCCTAGAAAAGCAGCGAGAAAGTTTGCAACTGCTTGGCCTTTGATTGATTTAGGTGATGTGCATGCTATGTCAAATTCTGACATCTGAAGTAGCCACTTTGTTGGTCTTCCTATCAAGGCTGGCTTTGATAGTAGAAACTTTATAGGGTCATCTTTGGAAACGAGCACGACTCTGTTGGATAGTAAGTAGTGCCCAAATTTCTGAATTGCATGCACTAGCGCCAGACATGCTCTCTCATCCTTTGGGTATCGGAGTTGAGCATCTCGCATTGTACGACTGAAATAGTAGATTGGTCCTTCCTTCGTCGTATTCTTGAGCAAGGAGTGCTCTGATAGCAACATCACTAGAGGTCGTGTATAGTATCAGCGGCCGTCCATGCACTGGAGATTTCATGACAGCAGGTGATAATAACATTTGTTGTATTTTCTGGAATGCTTATTGTTGAATGGTTGTCTATGTAAAGCTTGCTCCTTTCTTCGGTAGAGGGGTGAACGAAGCAATGAGCTGAGCCATTCCAGGAATGAAGCGCCGAATATAATTTACCTTGCCCATAAAACTTTGGATTTCTTTCACAGTACGTGGAGGAGGCATGGTAGTAATAGCTTTCGTCTTATCTGGATCGACCTTGATTCCTTCTGTTGTAACCAGGAATCCCAGAAATTTCCAGAGGAAACACCGAAAGCACATTTCAGAGGGTTCATCCTTAATTTTTATTCTCTGCATCTTTCAAAGACTTGTCTCAGAACTTGAAGGTGAGATTCTCGAGTCTTCGATTTTACCACCACATCATCAACATAGTCTTCCACTTGCTTGCGCATCATGTCGTGGAATATGGCAGTCATGGCTCGTTGATAAGTAGCACTAGCATTCTTTAATCCGAAAGGAATCACAGTGTAGTGGAAATTCCCAATAGGAGTGCGAAATGCGGTCTTGTTGGCATCATGATCATACATCTTGATCTGGTTGTATCCACTGTAACCGTCCATAAATAAGAACATATCGTGACCATTGGTTGCATCAACAAGCATATCAATATTGGGTAAGGGGAAATTATCCTTCGAACAATATTTATTCAGATTCCTGAAATCAACACAACATCTGATTTGACCATTTTTCTTCTTGACAGGAATGACATTCGCTAGCCATGTTGGGTGTTGAATAGGCTTGATGAACCCTACTGCTAGTAGTTTCTGGATTTCGGCTTTGATTTGTTCTTCGACTTCGTGTATAAATTTTCTAGGTGGTTATTTGACGGCCTTAGAGCCAGGAGTGATGTGCAGATGATGAGTAACCAATTTGTCATCTATACCGGGAATTTACTTGTACATCCAAGCGAAGACGTCTTGATATTCTTTCAGTAGATTTATCAGTCCTATCCGTTCCTCTGGTGACAGTGCTGAGCTATTTAATATTGGCCTCAGATCATCCTCTATACCAATGTTGATCGTTTCGAGATCATCGGTAGTGGATTCGGTGCCGTCTTGTAATTGTCGTTGAGCATCTTGAACTTCTTCGAGTGGTGGTTCATTTTGACATGATTCTTCGGGGCGGGGAGATTCTTCATCGTTCTCCCCTATTAGTTGCTAATCTTTATGTCGAAAATGGTTCTCCCCTCTGCATCACGACTGGTTATGACATTAGACCCCTGAGCTGAGACCTGATCCTTGCGGCGCTTAATTGGTGTAGAAGATGACTTGATCGACTTGACGCCTGAGGATGATGGCTTGTCCGTGACTTCTTCGATGGATTTCCAGCTTAGGAGTGGAGTACTGTAAGTCTTGTTTGGAGGTTCAGGGATGTTCTTTGGAGACTCGAGGAATTCAACGTCGTATACCGGGGCGTAAGGAGACGATGAAGCCGCAATACGGACAATTTTATTATTGATTAGAGATTTCATGCATTGATGGTATGTTGAAGGAACCACTTTGTTGTTATGAAGCCACGATCGTCCGAGTATCGTGTGATAATCCGGCTCTTGTTCGATCACGTGGAATTTGTCCTTCGGATGAATAGACCCTACCTTCAAATCTATGTATGCATATCCATATGTATGGATCTGGCTTCCTTCAAAACCTATCATCAATATAGGATGGCGAGTAATCTTACTTTGTGGGAACTTGGTCGCCTTAAGAGTCTTCATAGTATTAATAATTGTTGAAGCACCCGTATCAACGAGAGCTCTCTTAAATTCAGAGTCTTTGATAAAACCAGTTACGTACATGGCTCGGTTATGTCCTTCATCTTCCATGCGGTCCTCTTCTCCAAATGTGATGTTGTTGATCGAATGCTCAGACATCATGGACATTTCTTCGACTGTTGGAGATGATGAAGCTACTGGTACATCAGATGATATCTGGTTGAGAACGGAAAACGTGTCTGTTTGCTGCTTTCTGGAAAAGTATAAGAGTTCACACAAGCTTTCAACTAACTGTGCAACCTCCTGGTCCACCGACTTCTCGTAAGTAGTGAAACTGTTATTTTGAGGGTCACCGTGTGACGAGTCAGTCCCCTGTGCTGAGACTTCTGAAGCGGAGATTTTTCCTAACTCATATGTCAGTTTGATGAGGAAATCGAGTATGTGATTCATTGTATCCTTCATCAGATCCATGTTCCTGGTGTGGATCTCTGAGACTCGTGCCAACTCAGTTAGAGTTGGGACTTCTCCGTTTTCCGTGCTATTGGACGTAGCGTTCGTAGGAGGAACATCGCCGTTTGAAAGATTATGGATTAGGTTTGGAGTAGTTGAATCAGTCCTAAGATCGACCATCTTTGTGAAAGTTTGAGGTTGCAACCGATAGAATGATCTCCCACTGTGGTCGTCAAGCTGTAGATGAGACAAAACGATTTGCTGGTTTTTACGGAATTGAGGAGACGACGGTGCGGAGGAGACTCCTTGAACCGAGAAAAATTCTTAACCTCACACAGATGCACGGCAAAAAGGGAGTGCTTTGAATTCGAAAGATCAATCTGTAGTACTCCGGCCTAAACCAAGACAATGGCCATTCCAGAGTAAATTCGGTCACAAGATAGGATGGGTCGATCTGTAGGAGGGAAGCTGAGAAATGTGTGAGATCAATGGTGATCGAAGATAGTAGGTGTGTTGTGTATTCTGAAAATAAGATAAGTTCTGAATGATTGAAATTGCTCTGTTGAGAGTTGGATTGTTAATCTCGTGTTGTCTTTTTGATGTGAGATTGTCCTTATTGCAATCATGATTCGGAGATTTATTTATATTGCTAGAATTGTAAACACCATGATCCCATGAAGTGTGACAGCTGATGGAATCAAAGATTGGGGAAGTGGAAATCGTGTTAAAACTAGTTGCTCAACGTGCGTGTAGGATCAGAATATTGTCACAACAATATTCCTGCGAAATAAACAGCAGTTCTGCGATACATCAATGATATTCTGCGATACATCTCAAAGTGACGTAAGGAATGACATATCAGATGAAAACAACAGAAACATGAGAAAAGTGTGACATTTCTGCGACGAATCAATAAAATATGCGAATGATTAAGGCGGTGCTAACTGCGATTTATCGCAAGAACCCAGGTCCGAAATTAAAGGGGATCTTAGCTATAAATGAGCTGTCATGAGCTGTAATCCACTATGTAAATGCCTATATAAAGGAAATGAATAGTTCCAGAGAGGGGGATGAATTTTTGAGTGTTAAGAAAGTTTTTAAGAGAGAGAAAATCTTATTAAGTGAATTGTATTCTTGATTATTGTAATTCTTTTAAGATCATATTAATGAAAAAGGTTCTTAATCTTCAAATTGTGTCATAAATATTGATAAACTTTTGAGTAGGGTGTAGTGTGGGAATTCCTGCAACTACATTTTGGCGCCCAGAAACAGGGAGAATCAATTTGAGAAATTCCAAATTGCAACTTGAAGATTTGAAGAAATTGTTAGAATTGAAGAAATGGCTAGAAGGATAAGAAATACATCAGAACTACCAACAATAGTGAGAAGAAGTAAAAGAATTGTAGGTGAAGGAACGGGTGAATTGGAAGGATCTTTAAGGATCAGATCAGGAAGAAGTAGAATGAGTATTGGAGCAGAAAATTCAATTCAACCACCGAATCAACAAACACAAGCACAAGATAGAAATGTGGATAATGATAGAGCAAGTGTGCATACTTGGAGGTCGGATTCGATAGAAGAGGTAGAAAATCAAGAAGATGAAAGAAATCAAGAAGTGGATGGAGGAGTAATTCATGAAGGACGTGAGGTAGTAGATGATTTGAGACAAAGGATACAGGAAGAAAGAAGATTAGAGGCAGAAGAACGTGAAAATCTTACAAGGCAAAATCATGAACTAAGAATGGAAAATTTGAGGTTGCAAAACAGAAGATCAAGAAGCAGCATGAGATCAAGTTCAAGATCATATAGAGAAGAAACAAGACAAAATCATCATGTACAAAATATTGGCGAGAATTTGATAAATGATCGTTATATTCCACGCGGTGAAACTTTGGACATTAGACATAATCAAGATGAAGGAGAAAATCAAGAAGAGAGAAGGATAATGTTACGTGATGAAGAGATTCGAAGAAATCGCAGGATAATTGAAGATGATATTGAGAGGCATTATATTGAGCAAGTACATTTAGCGGGAGAAAGAGAGAGATTGCGAGCCGAAGTAGAAGAACAAGAAATTCAAGCAGCATTGCGTCAGAATAATCATGATAATCGAGAAAGACGACGTGTACAAAATCGTAATAATGATAATCTAAATGAGGAATATGAGAGAATTCGCAGAGACATAGAAAGGCAACGAAGAGAAACGATAAGGGATGATGAAATTCGCAGAGAAGAAAATGAAAGACAAATTAATTTGCAAATTAAAGAAGAAGAAAATCGCAGAAGAGGGCAAAATCAAGATGTTTAAGAAGAAGAACGAAATATCGCAAGACAAGAAAGGCATGAACGCATACGAAGAGAATCTGCGTTGAAAAGGCCAATGGAGCAAAATTCTTATAGGAATGAGCAAATCCTGCGAGAATTAGCAGAAATGAGAGGAATGATAAATAACAGAAGAGAAGCAGGAAGAAGACAACTTGATGAGGCAATCGAAGAAGATGCGAAAACTCCATTTACTCAAGAGGTACAATTAGGAGGGATACCTCCAAAATGCAATTTGCCGGTGTTGACCAGTATTTTTGATGGGACTACATGTGCTGTCCAACATATCAAAGCCTATATTCGATGCATGCTACAATGGGAGAACCATGATGTCGTCTTGTGCAGATATTTTGCGTCAAGTTTAACTGGAAAAGCGCTGAAGTGGTTTGAAAGTCTCCCCAAGAATACAATAACTTCGTTCATGCACTTGCAAACTACTTTCTTAGGAGCATACATAAGCAATAACTCTATACGACCTGGAATTGAAGATGTGTTTGGATTGAAGCAGAGAGTTGGCGAGAGTTTAAAGCACTTAACAATAAGATGGAGGACAATGTGCAGTGAAATGGCAGGGAGAGTATATGAAAGATATCTCATTTTGTCCTTCATAAATGCTATGTTTGCGACAAATCTATTATACATCCAGGTATTCAGAGTTAAAAACATAATCACTATGACAGAACTGCGAGAATTGCAAGAAGAATATATCGCTTTGGAGGAAAAACAAAATGAGATGGATTCATATCCAATTCTCGCAGGCACAAGTTCAGCCGCAACAAATGGAAGTTTATTACCAAAGATGATCAATACATTGGAAAGTACCTCCAAAAATCAGCGAGAGAAAATGGAGATTGATAATCAACGTAAGGTAGTAGCAATGGGGAGTAGAGATCAGGAGGAATTGGAAAAGGAGAGAAATTTTTATAATTGCAATAACAATAATAAGGTCCCAAGGTTTGATCAACCGCAAGAGACTTATGGTGGACAGAGGCAGAATTATTCAAGAGAGCAAAGAGGTCAGAGGATTATATGGGAAGACATCAAATTTCCACCTCTAAATACCAATATAGACAAGATTTGGGAAGCGATTATTTTGATGGAGAATATACCCTCACCATGGAACATGGGGAGAGAACCACATCCTAACAACCAAAATCAAGAATTCTGCCCTTATCATCATTTTTATGGCCATTCTGTGAGTAATTGTAGAAATGTAAAAAGAATTATTCTGCGAATGATTGAACATGGGAAGTTAAATAATTTTCTAGAGAGATATCCACAACCTCAGCAATTGCCTCCAGCACCAGAAATTCGCAGAGTCAATGTTGCGAAAGAAGCAGAAACATTTGTCATTGAAGTAGGAGCTACAACAAAAAATCTATTTTGCAATTCAATTGTACATTCGCAGAAAACAATAGAAGATTTCCATGACAATGTGCTAAGTAGAGTATTTGCAAGGGATATAGAGGGAAGAGAGGTGATGAATATTGCGAAGATTTCTCCGTTAGAGGAATGGCAAAAACAGGTTATTTCTTTTACTGCACAAGAGATACCAGAACCAGGGAAGATGCATGACAACCCATTGGTGGTGAAGTTAGAGATAAATCCAAAGTACAAAGAAGAAGAAGAAGATGATGGTGGCTCAGCAAGTGATTCTTGGGCAATAGATAGGGTTTTAATTGACATTGGCAGATCGGTAGACATCTTATTCTATCATACTTATCGAACAATGGGTGGAAGAGATGATGAGTTAATCCCCTCAACTTACAAGATCTATGGTTTTAATGGCACTGCAAATAAGCCAAAAGGAGAAATTACTATGGAAATTCCATTGAACAAGATATCTTCAAAAATTAAGTTCTGTGTAGTGGATATAGAATCTCCTTATAATGCCTTAATTGGAAGACCATGGCTCCATGGGATCTTGGGCATAGCATCCACATATCATCAATGCATAAAGTTTCTACATCCTCATGGTATTGGGATAATTAAAGGTGATTGGTTTGAAGGAAAAAAGTGTTATGAAGTTAACATTAATACTTGCGAAGAAAGAAATGCCAGAAGTCGTAATTGGCAACATAACAGGAAGCAAACTCAGAGAGAAGAGAAATTGATGGTGGACAGTATAGAGTTGCGGGGAAAGGATATATTACAAGAATAGTTTGTTCCAAAAGAATCAATGGTGATTAATTGCGCAAAGATGGGAAAAAGCTGAAAACTCTATTCTTCGCAGGATGGAAAATAAACAAGTGCAAGGTGTTGGGAAAAAGTTGAAATCTTCATTTCTCGCAAGAAAATAAAAAGCAACAAGATATTGCGAATAATCATTCGTTACAGAAGAAAGGAAGTGCAACAATATCATGTTGCGAACAATCGAAAAACAAGAACAGCAAGAAGTATGCAGACAGGACAGAATATTAAAAGAAAAACTTTGCTCAAAAATAAGAATTTTTTTTAAGAAAAAGATGATGATTTCGAATCATATAAGAATTTTTAATGCAAATGCATAATACGGGCGCAAATCGCCTAAAAACATATAAGAATGGGACGAACCTTTGTGGCGTACACCTTAGTTCGCGGATTCTATTCCGTAAGAGGCAATGTCCTTAAAGTATGTCATAAGGGGGGTATCTCTTTGCATGACTATGGGAAAAGCTATATTGCTGCTGGAACCAAGTCATGGAGATTTGGGATTATAGAAAATCTATCCAGGAGAGATAACTTGGGTTCCCAGCTATATAAGGTTATACCCTGGTTGGGCGCCCGAGAGTTTCTCCTAAGGAATGCAAAATATGATCAAGGCGCCGAGGTACACGGTTGAGATGTGGGTGCCCGGGACGGATGAACCTACCCTGGCTATCCATGGAAAGTCTTGGCTTACGATGTGTTCGGCCCGAAGAAAACCCCACTAGGGTGTAGTCTCGTAAACCATATAGGCATAAAGGATAAGAGGCTACGAAAACAACTGGTTGTTTCTAGAACCGGATGGGAGGAGCTAGTCTAGTATGGCAGAAGTACGTCTCCTTGAAGGGGCAACCAGGGGGAGAGATAAGGGCGATACCCTCCATTAGGGAGCTGTATATTAAAAAAGACGGCAATGTCATGGGACTTTATATTCTCAAGAGTATTTAGGCCCGTCATATTGTCGCGTGACACAGACAGCAATGTCATCGGACTTTATATTCGCAAGAATATTTAGGCCCGTCATATTGCCGCATGACAGGCCAAAAATTCTAAAGAGAAATGTTAAGATGAGATCAATGGGTTTTTGCGATAAGAACAAAAGATGAGATAAATGAAATCAATGATAAGAGGATATAAATCGCAAAAACGTCCTGCGATTTCATCGCAAAGACGCCAATGTCATAAGTCTTAAAAAGCAAAGAGAGATTAATCTCACAAGATGGCTTAGACTTATCATATTGTCGCAAAGATCAAAATAAATGATAAGACAAGATCAATGGATTATTACATGTAAAAGTAAGAATGTACTGCGATCTTGTCGCCTAAAAGTGGCATAATAAGACCTTTAACTAGGAAGGCGAAATAAGACCACAAGAGAGGTTATATCTGCGAAGCATATAACAGATTTTTTGCAGCATTATTTGCGATAATTCATTTATCATATTGCAGATTAATAACAGGAGGCAAGTATGGGAATGATGCATAGAATGGTAAATATTTTTATTCATCATTATATGATAAATTCATACAGTTAATTAAATTCATACAAATAAGTGGTGATTAATGATTATATTAACCATCTTGCAAAAAGAATTGTTTCTTGAATTTTTAATGACAAACAGATAGAAGCAAAAAAAAAAAAAAATTATATATTGAAAGACATCAGGAGCTGCAGATAATTCGCAGAATATTACAATTTGTCGCAGATAATTATCGCAAGAAAGAAAGAGAGAAATACAGGAGAAAATCAAAAAGAAAAAACAAAACTATTGAGATTTATCTCCATCATTATTTTCATCTTTGTCTTCACCATCTTCATCATTAGTTCCTTCCTCATCTTCGCTTTTACTTTCATCTGCATCAGCCTCACTGTCAGAAATAACTGGTACTTGAGAACTGGCTGGGATATTATCCATAAGACAAGGATATAGACTAAGAGGAAGATCGTTATCTTTGCAAACTTTCTCAATAGCATTATTGCGAACGGTGAGAAGAGTACTACGCAAGTTTGAGTTGGATATCTTTATTTTCTCTTGTAGTCTAGAGATTTTTTCATTACGGGAAACAAGATTTTTCGCAAGACCACTCTTTTCTTCTTCAAGTTCTGCTATCCTTTTGGAATATCTTTTTTCAGATTCTGCGATGATACAACAAAAAATTAGAAATTTGTTGGAAATCTACAAGAAATACAAAGATATTAAAGGAACAATAAATAATAACCTTCTCTTTCATGGATCATTTCTTGTATCAAGGTTGCTTGCTCGGTATGAAGACTGACATCTATCGCTAAATTTTTCCTAGAATTATCGAGAATTGTCGCAGCCCATGCGAATTCATCATCACTTTGAATGAGAAGATGGGAACGGATTTGTTCTTCTCTTTTAAGAAGTTTAATGTTTTCATTCTTAAGTCTATCTCTCTCAAATTCAGTATCAATAAGGGTATTGCGGAATTTTGATAGAGCGTCAGCGCCTTGAAGAGTAATGCTTTCTTTATCCTTCTCAAGTTTATTTTTCTTGGCTTTTAAGACTTTGATTTTTTTCTCTAAACTCATCTCTGCAAGTCTTTAAACTATTGGATGTACTCAAGACAAATCTATAATCCATTCTCATAAGGGAGATATGATATTTAAGCTCATCAATGGGCAGAGTATTAATTTTTTCGTCTGAATAGTTATTTAAAGCGTCATTAAGATGCTGAAGAAGAGTGGTTTCATCTATGGGTTCATCAAAAGAATTAAGAATGAGGGCTTCATCAGTAAGATTATAGGCATCTTCAAAATGGTTTCCCAAATAAGCTAAAATAACGAGAAAAAAAAATTTTTAAAAAAAAGGGAAAAAAAGACTTATACCAATAACTTGTTTGCAGAATTTCTCATTGTCAACTAATTTCTGTTGAAGAACTTGAATTTCTACTTCAAGCGATTTGTTTTTATTAAGAAGCTCAGTATTTCTAGCTACTTCCAACTGTTTACATTTTTCACGAAGAATAGAAATTTCAGCTTCATATTGCTTATTCTTCTCACAAAGTTTCACAGATTCAGATTGTGAATCAGTAAGCCTGTTCTGTGATGATGATAATCTACTTTCTAATTCTGAAGCAACAGAAAAAGAAGCTCTAGAAGTCTGTGACAGAAAAGAGAAAATGAGTAAGATAAGTAAAAGATCTTTGATACTCATGACAAATGTAAAGTTTACTACAAGAAAAATGAAGGAAAGGGGCATACCAACGAAGCTAGCGCATGAAGAAAACCTGGGTTAATAAATCTTGAGACTCCTTTAAGATCTTTATTATTAGTCAAGATTCAAGCGTCGCAGATCTTTGAGAGATAGTCGCAAGTACGAGTAATATCATCCTCTTCAACACCTTGTATGGGGTTTCTAAAAATGTTTGACAATTGATCCATTGGGGTCTCAGGTTGAGAAAGACCCATCGCAGACCTAATTCTTGCAGAAGAAATATGTCTTGAAGTTTCCACGGAAGCATCATTATTAACTCCACCATTCTTTTCAATCTCATTATCTTTATCAGCGGTAAGAGAAGTCTCTATGAGTGGAGAATTTAAAGAAGGAAGTGGTTGATTTTTTTGGATTTTCTTTGGAGGATCATCAGCAGTTTGATTTTTATTGCGGCGAGGAGAAGCACCGGAACCTTCATTTGGAGTTATTAATCTTTTGCCTTTATCTTTGGCTATAACCGCCACGGAAAATGGTATTTCCTTGAAAACAATCACACATAAAGATAAGAAACATGGGAAACAATATATTGTTAAAGGTTATAGAAGACTGTTTCTTACTTCATCTGTGAAGGTTTTCAAAATTTGTAGGAGATTGGGATTCCCAGTATTGGCATAGCTAAGCTTCATTTTTTCAATCTGATAAAGATATTTCAATAATCAGTAAGAATAATACATTTATCCAAATCCGCTAATAATGATAAATTTTGCGAGATATACCTCAGAATTCCTTTCAGGCCAGTTAAAAACCCAAGGACGATACGCCGCAAGATTCGCAGGATTCGCAGGAATATCAAGAGTGCCAGAAATATATGGACCTTCAAGGAGGAGAGGAAATCCGTACTACTTATCATCTTTTGAGAAGCGTGTACCTTGGTTTTTACTTGAATGATAGTCTATATCTTGCATAAGAAGTTTTTCCTTTGCAACCTTTTTATTCTTATTCAAACGAACAGCCCAACACGTGCTCTCTTTCTTCATGGGAATCACTTGATAATTCGCAAAGAAATTCTCCACGGTATATTTCGCTGGAATAATTGGGATATCTTTAAAATCAGGATGTTTCGCAGATTCAGGATAGCGAGATCCTTTACCAGCTCCACGAAAGGCATATTTGAGAATGATACGAATACAATCTCCACTTAATTGGTAGATTGCTCGTGAAAATTTAGCGTGAGAAATAATTTCATAAAAAAGAGGGAGATCTAGGTTATAAAGAGGGATAGGAAGGCCAGCTTCTAGTTGACCTAGCGAAATAAAGATTTTCCCATTGGAAGAAGGAAATCCTGAAACTAGATCAATGGAGAGATCAGAGTCTGAAGATTGACCAGGGATCTCCGAAAGTGTGAAACCTAAAGTTTGGAGCTTCTGTTGGTGTTTTTGGAAAGTAGGTTGACCTAATTTTTTAGCAGGAGCCATTTTTTAGTATGGGAATGATGATTAAGATGAAGAAGAATAAAGAAACAAAATTGAAATAGTAATAGATCCGGAATTCGCGGAAGAAGATGAAGAACAGTAGAGTTGCAGAGAAAAAGTGAAAAGAGAAAATAAAAAGAAGAGGAGAGATTAGCGAAGAAGATATTTATAAGAGACGAATATTCTCGAGAACATCAATACATTCAATGAAGAAAAGATGTGAATGGTCAGAAGTCAACGGTTGAAAAAAGATGTGTCAAGGAATAGATGAGAGAAGAAACACGCGTAGAATATCTAGCGATGGATGCAGAGACGTGTCAGAGTGAAGGAAGTGTGAAAAGACAAGGAGTTGTGGCAAATCAAGAGATTTAAATTCTAATAATCTTTATCTTCTTCACAGAAAAGATATGAGAAGAGGCAAGATGTAGGATCAGAATATTGTCACAACAATATTCCTGCGAAATAAACAGCAGTTCTGCGATACATCAATGATATTCTGCGATACATCTCAAAGTGACGTAAGGAATGACATATCAGATGAAAACGACAGAAACATGAGAAAAGTGTGACATTTCTGCGACGAATCAATAAAATATGCGAATGATTAAGGCGGTGCTAACTGCGATTTATCGCAAGAACCCAGGTCCGAAATTAAAGGGGATATTAGCTGTAAATAAGCTGTCATAAGCTGTAATCCACTATGTAAATGCCTATATAAAGGAAATGAATAGTTCCAGAGAGGGGGATGAATTTTTGAGTGTTAAGAAAGTTTTTAAGAGAGAGAAAATCTTATTAAGTGAATTGTATTCTTGATTACTGTAATTCTTTTAAGATCATATTAATGAAAAAGGTTCTTAATCTTCAAATTGTGTCATAAATATTCATAAACTCTTGAGTAGGGTGTAGTGTGGGAATTCCTGCAACTACAGTGCGAAGACTTGGTTGATTTTCCATCCGCTACTTTGTTAACTCCTCCAACTGATTATACGACTTGCTCACATTCTCATCGTATGTATGAACACACGTGTCGTAGACCGCCAGACCAAAACCATAGTTAATATCCCCCACATGTGACATGATTGATGTCTCCTGGGATTGTGGAATCTGCAAGGCAGGCGTGTATTTAGTTATTCAGTTGCTGACTTCATTACTTCCTGTGACGATGAGTCCTTATATTGTTGAGTCGAACATGATTTAGAATGTTCTGAGACTTGGACGTGTCCATTATTGAGACAGGGGTATAATACATGAATAAACTTTGATAGTTAACGTGAGAAAATATTGCTAGTTCGATGAATTATTGAATATTGATAGTTGAACCAATATTCCTTGGTTTGAGCAAATATTGTTTGTTTGATGAATTATTGGTAGTATGACTAAATAAATATTAAATTAGAATACTGGAAACTGGTCCGAGTATAATAAATAAAAAGTTGATCATGAGATCAATGTAAAATTATTAGTGTTTGAATCTGGAATTATGAACCTTGGACTTAAAACCTTAATTTGATGAATTGATGATTTATTGAAAATTAACCATGTAGTGAAGAGGGACCGGCTACATGTGATTAACGTGAGCAAATACCAAGATCTCCTGAAGACCAGTTGGTTTGTTGATGAAAGGATGATTAAATGCTGGTTTAATCATTTATTAAAGTAATGCTCGTCTGAGCCTTAGGTGATAAAACCTAATTAATCATGAAGAGATGAGGGACCGACCAAGAGGTTACGAAACCAGCCCTGGATGATCACAGGATTGAATATCGATCGTCTTATGAAGTTCCAGGTTGTTTGGAAGAGTTTTGGACCGAATACGAGCAATTGCGCAAATTAGGTCAAACTGTGAAAATACGTGGGACCGGCTCCTTGAAAGTCAAAGAGACAAACTTGATAGGTCAAGGTAACATTCCCACATCACCAAAGTTTTCGTATCTCAGTTATGAGAATTTTGATATTTTTCGGTGTGCGTTTGAGCAATCATTTGAGAAAATATGAAGAAATCAAGGATTTTTGCTGAAACCGTCAAAAACCTTCATGAGATGAAGGGAAATAATAAAAAATAAGATAATCATGAAGTGTGGGACCGGATATGGCTAAGGCATGGCCGTCCGGCCAAGGAGTTCGGTCCCACGTCATTTTTCTTATTTTTTATAATATTTTTTCATGATTTTAGGGAAATACCATAAAACCAAGGAGTTTTGTTGAAATCAAGGAGTTTCCATGAGATGAGGAAAACATAAAATAAATAAATAAATAAATAAATAAATAAGGGACGTGTGGGACCGGATTAGGCAAGGTTGGCCGTCTAGGGCCCGGTCCCGTGATTTTTCCCTAATTTTATGTATTATTTCATGATTTGAAGGCATTTTCATAATTTGAAGGAAACATCATGAAATCAAGGAATTTCATGGGATTATGGAAACATGAAAAATATAATAATAGTAAAATGGGATGTGTGGGTCCAGATAGGGAATGACCAACCGGCTGGGGCCCGGTCACACGGGTTTCCCTAATTTTATATTATTTTTCATGGGATGATCAAGGAAATATCATGAGATTAAGGAGTTTTCATGGAATTAGGGAAATAATAATAAATATTGAGGAACCATGAGGTGTGGGACCGGCCAATGACTAGGGCCTAGCCGGCGGCTAATAGACACGGTCCCATGACACCTTTCCTAATTTTATATTATTTCCTTGATGCGAAGGAAACACCATGAAACAGAGGAGTTTCCTTAAAACAAAGGATATTTGTTCAAATGAAGGGATTTTCATGAGATCAAAGAAAATAGATAAAATATGATAAAATTTAGAATTGGGCGTGGGACTGGCCACGGCGTCACTGGCCGGCCGGTGGGTCCAGTCCCTCAGCGCCTTGGTGAATATTTTATTTTTATTATTTTCTTTCCTATTTGCATAGGTTCATCGTCTCGTCGTATTTTGAAATACTTTTTTGTTCATTCAGGTGTTTGTTAATGCATTATTTGTCGAATACATCTACACCACTTTGGTCGGGGATTACTCGAAGGTAACTCAGATGCCCGTGTGTTGAATATTTATTACTAACCCATGGAATTTTGCTGGGAAGAACCATAAATTGAAGTAATGAAATATTAGGATTCAGTTAATGAATCTATTGATTTTAATAATAATTAATTTATGGCTCTATACTAGTACAATCATCTAAGAGCATTAATTATTCAGGAATTATGTGATATGAGCTTGTTGAAGCGTCATATTTCTTTTATATAGTCGGGGAAAACATCGTCCTGAAGACGTTATTGCTCTATACTAGCAGGCAAGTTGTCTAGGAACCGTCTAATATTTCGATTCTATATAAAAGTAGTTACTAAAATTGCTCAGTATTCATAAGATATGTCGTTTCCTCAGATGAGAGACTACACATCTACATGTACTCTGAGAGATAGGATTCTCAGTTTGAGATTCTTATAGCATGAGCTTTCATGCTTTCGATCAGAGACATGAGCCTCAATACTCGTCTGATTGCTGGATCAGGAGCACATATAAGTATGGGTTTACGATTTTAGACTTTGTCAAAAATCCACCATCTATATTAAGTCCCCTGCTTAGTGAGGAATGGTCATGTTACTCAGACAGCACTAAATGGTGATTTTCCAGTTTCAAACGATATAAGCAATTGAACTTAGTCGTAGGTGTAGGATCAGAATCTTGCAACAACAACACGATTACAACAACACGCTTGAGAAATCTCCATTTATAACACATTGCGAGGACTTCGCAAGTTGATTACAGAAATGACGTAACAGATGATGCCAGTAGACACACGGGAAAGATGTGAAGATCTTGCGAGATTTGATAATGTTACGAAATAAACACTTGTATGCTTGCGAGAGTCTTGCAGGACAGATCCGAAAATAAAGATTAGATTAGTTGTCATCCACTATGTAATATCCTATATAAAGAGTCGAGCAGGCCTAAAGGAGGAAGAGATCTTTTTGGAGTGAGGAGAAAGTTTTGAAGAGAGAGAAAGTCCAGAATAGTCGTTGTTTTCTTGATTTCATTTCTTTCTTGTAAAATTTGATAAATCAATTAATAAAAAAGTGTGATTGTTGATCTTAAAGATGTGTTGATTATTATAGATTCTTGTGTGGGGTATATTGTAGGAATTCCTGCAACTACATATTGGCGCTAGAAACAGGGATCGACAAGATAAAAGATTGATATCGAGACTGGTCAAATCAAGAAAATAATGAAACAAATCAGTGAGCTAGATGGGAAAAAAATAATAAAAATCAGTGAAGAAAGCAGAAGATTGGAGTGTAGTTTAATCACAAAAACAAAGATTAATGAATTCCATGAAAATATCAGAGGAAAAATACAAAAACGAGATTTTGAAGGAAAGAAAATTATGACGGTGGAAAGGGTATCACCCTTGAAGGATTGGGAGAAGCAGAAAATTACATTCAGAGCAGCAGAGATACCAAGGGAAAACTTGGGCCATACATCTCCTTTGGTAATCACAGTAACAGCTATACGGAAAGAAAAGGGGAAATCAGCAAAAACTATGGAGGAGTGGGCGGTGAATAGAACTCTAGTGGATACAGGAAGTTCAGTGGATATAATGTTTTACCATGCATTCATAAGGATGAGATGCAAAGATGAAGAAATGTCTTGTTCAACATATCATATTCATGGCCTTTGCAAATCTACAACAAAGCCAAAAGGAGAAATAATGGTGCGAATTTTGCTAGGGGAGATTGAAACACAAATAACGCTATGTGTGGTGGATATGGAATCACCATATAATACGTTGTTGGGAAGGTCGTGGATACATGCAATAAAATTTATAGCATCGACCTTGCATCAATGCATCAAATTTCCTATGCCGAGTGGGATTGGTGAAATTAAAGGAGATGTTGATGATGTGAAAATGTGCTATCAAGTTGAAGTAAAGCATTATGAAGGACGTGCAAAGAAGCGAAAAATTCGCAGAACAATAGCAAAGGAGGCAAAGAAAGAAGAGGAATTTAGAGTTTACATAATAAAAGCAGAAGAAGGAAAATGAATACACCAACGAAATTTCAGAAGAAAAAGATGGAGTAGCGAAAACCATAAAAGAGCCAACACCAATGGGAGAACCTAAAGCAAGCTACACTATGGCAGAACCAACAAAAGAAGTGAATATAGGAACTGAAGAAGAACCCAAGATACTGAAAATTGGAACCAAGATATATACAGATGAGGAAGAAAGAACCATTAGTCTCTTGCGAGAATATAAAGATATTTTCGCATGGAACATGGTTGAGATGCCTGGAATAGATCCATTCGTTGCATGTCATAGGTTGGAGATTGATAGAAAGGCAAGGCCGTTCAAACAAAGAATAAGAAAAATCGCAACAACATATCATCCTCAAATAGAAGAAGAGTTACAGAAAATGCTTGATGCAGGAATTATAAAACAAGCTAAATATCCAGAGTGGATAGCAAACATGGTTGTGGTTCCAAAAAATAATAAGGGGATAAGAATTTGTATAGACTTTACCAATCTAAACAAAGATTGTCCGAAAGACAACTTTCCATTACCAGATATTCCACAAATGGTTGAGTCAGCATCGGGAAATGATAGAATATCCTCTTTAGATGGGTACAAAGGCTATAATCAAATCCCTCTCGCTGAAGAAGATCAAGAGCATACTACTTTCTTTGCTCTAAGAGTATCAATTGTTATACGAAAATTCCGTTTGGTTTGCGAAACACTGGTGCAACAAATCAAAGGATGGTAGAGAAAGTATTTGCAAAATGAATACATAAAATATTAGAGGTGTGCGTGGATGATATGCTGATAAAGAGTAAAGAAGCTACAGATCATGTACAAGATCTAAAAGATATTTTTGAGCAGATGCGGCATTTTAACATCAAGATGAATCCCGAAAAGTGCATTTTTGGGGTGGCATCAGGGAAATTTTTAGGTTACATTGTGTCAAAAGAAGGAATACAAGTTGATCCAGATAAAGTGCAAACAATCCGTGACATGCCAGCACCTACGACGGTGAAGGATGTGCAGAAGTTAAATGGACTTTTGGATTCGCTAGGAAGGTTCATTTCGCGATCGTCAGATAAATGTAAACATTTTTTCAACAAACTAAAAAAAGGTGCAAAATTCAGATGGACAGATGAATGTGAGAAAGAACTCCAAGGAATAAAAGAACATCTGGTGAATATATCTATTTTAAAAAAGGAGGAACCGAGGGAAGAACTATTAATATACCTTACGACAACTTTGCATGCGTTAAGTGCGGTGTTATTGCGAATATATGCAGGAGTTGAAAGACCAATTTACTACATCAGCAAAATATTCAATGCCGCAGAGAAAAATTATTCAAAGATTGGAAAGTTAATTCTGTCATTGGTTTATGCAACATTTAAGCTTCGCATATATTTTCAGGCGCACAAAGTAAGGGTGTTGACAAAAGTACCAATCGAATCAGTGATGAAGAATTCAAAAAGGTCAGGCAGGGTTGAGAGATGGAATGCACAAGTAGGGTATTTCGAAATTAAATACGAAATATTATCTTCACCAAAATCACAAGTTGTCGCAGATTTTTTAGCAGAATTTCCTCTAGAAGATGATGAAGCTGTGGAGGAAATTATGGATATGGAAGAAGAACATGGAAATCCAAGAGATTTGTTGATAGAGCCTAATAGATGGGAAATATTGGTGGATGGATCATCAAATAGGGAAGGAAATAGAGTTGGAGTTGTCCTGATTTCACCAGAAGGAACCAAAATGGCTTTTTCCTTCAGACTAGAATTCACATCCACTAATAGTGAAATAGAATATGAAGCTGTGATACATGATTTTAAATTTGCAATAGAAATGAAGTTGGAAAATGTAAGAATCACCAGTGATTCACAGCTAGTTATTCGCCAAATAAAATAAGAGTACACTACGAATGAACAATCCTTAAGAGCTAGCACTATGGTGCATCATTTCCCTTACCTATCCCTCCATTTCCCTTAAAATGCCAAAAATCCAACCACTATGGTCTCCCATATCCCTACACGAGTAGGGATAGAGACCACCATCCCTACACGGGTGAACAAATCTGTTCAGCCTTGTAGGGAAGGGAAATCACACGGGGACTCAGTCCGCGTATGCTTTTTCACTTTACGCGGACTGAGTACGCGTAGCATTCTGTACGCGGACTCAGTTCCCGTTTCGACAAATAATATTTGTTTGACCTTTTTGGTTTACACCTCTCTCACACCCTATCCTAACCATCCATCACTAATAACGGCTCTATTTTGTACGCCGTCGGATCCCAACGGCCATTTTTTCAAAATCCCCTATAAATACCAATCTAATTCTCTACTCAAACCGCACCAAATCAATTTCTTCTTCCTACACAAATTGATTTCTTCACTAAAATCTTTCTAATTTTATTATTGTTTAAGTAATATTTGTAAATTTTGTTTTGCTTATCAATGGATGAGACTCAAAGCCAAAAAAGGAAACAAAGAACGAGATTTAGTGTTTTGGAAAATCATCACCTTATTACTCAGTACCTTGCGGTTGGTTATAGCAATTATGATGATAAGGAAGAGTTTTTGGCGGTGCTTTTTAATAAATTTGTCGAAGCTTGTGGTGGAAATCGATACGGTCGTACGCAAAAAAGCGTTCGTAATCGGTTTGGAAAAATCAAGAGTGAAGTGGATAAATTTTCCGGTTGTGTTGCAAGAGATACAGTCGCTAATCCGGGCACTGAATCAATTAATCGGGTATGTAATTTAAATTTATATATATATTTTTTTTTTGTATATGTTGTTTGTATAAACATTATAATTTACTAATATGTTATTTATGGTATCTTTACATTGATGTAGATCATAATTGCAAAAAGATTATATGTTGGCATATACCAATTTTTTTGAATGAGATGATGAGTATGAGATGCTTAAAGATGTTCCAATTGTAGCAGTCGGTGCAACTGAAGATATGGAACAAGATTTTAACCCTCATTCATCTCAAATGAATGCAAATTTCTCTAATATGTTTAATTCCCCACCCTCTAGTTCCCAAAATCCCCCGTCAAACCAGTTTGTCGAAAATCCTTTTGAAAATAACATCCCTTGCGGTATCCCTTTTACAC
The DNA here is from genome assembly GCA_023529315.1 of Papaver bracteatum. Taxonomy (NCBI): domain Eukaryota; kingdom Viridiplantae; phylum Streptophyta; class Magnoliopsida; order Ranunculales; family Papaveraceae; genus Papaver; species Papaver bracteatum. Next base: position 2,450,414 of record JAJJWX010004839.1, read on the forward strand.
CATGATCTACCCATCTACGAGCCCAATGACTATACCTGGAACATCGTCAGGTGGATTTACAGGAGATAAACGCTTTTCATAAGCAGGGAAAAATGCGGAAATTATGAAAAAGCGGGTTTCGAAAAATAAATCCGACACACCATCCTCGCAAGACTCTCAGATGAGCGACGCGGGAAGTAAACTTGTTGATTATCTAAAAGAATCCCGATCGATTATCCCACCGCGTCAGATACAACAAAACCAAATTATGGAAAGGTTGATAGACACAACTCAACAACAAATTGAGGCAGCTCGAATGAAATAAGAAAGGGAAATAATTCAAATGGATCTCGAGAAGATGACTCCAAAGGCAAAAACGTACTTTGAATATCAACAGAATGCCATACTGTCCAGGCAGATGCAAAGGAAACAAGATATTCCATTCCATTTTTAATAGCTTCGCTTAAGTGTTTATTCGTTTTAATTAATGTCTTATTTAAGTTCTTGTCATCCTTCCAATTTGTAATAGATTAGTTTAATTATAATTTATTTTAAGTAACGTTGTATTTCTTTTTCGGTAGTATAGTTAATTTAAGTAACGTTTTTTTAAGTAACATTGTATTTGTAACAATTATATTTGTATTTCTAATTACGATAATTTGAATAAAATTAAGTTATTCCAACGGATCTTTCGTAACGGATAATTCCCAACGGCTAAATTCCAACGACCGCTTTAAATGCCTATTATAAATTATGAATTTATATCTCAACGGATAGTTTTTAACTGGTAATTTATAACGGATATCTTTTAGGGATATTCACAATTGTGTTAACTATCTTCAAACAACAAACGGCTACATTTCCGAAAACTTGATTAACATTATGCTTAAACACACACATAAATACAAAAATTACATAAATATAAGATATAACATTCAAATTCAATCATTCTTCGGGATTGTTGTTCCGAAGACTTGATTAACATCTGATGTTGAAACGCACACAGAAATACAGAAAATTACATAAATATAAGATAGAACATTCAAATTCAATCATTCTTCAGGATTGTTTTTCCGAAGACTTGATTAACATCTGATGTTGAAACACACACAGAAATACAGAAAATTACATAAATATAAGGTAGAACATTCAAATTCAATCATTCCTCAGGATTGTTGTTCCGAAGACTTGATTAACATCTGATGCTAAAACACATAGGCGATGTAGCTACATTTGGTCTGGATTGTAACTATCGTAAACTGCTTTTAACAGCTGATAACATTCATCATGAGGAAAATTGTCGCATGTCTGGTTAAGAAAGCCTAAGCGAGCAACACTTATCTGAAATTTCATAAATTAAAATTAGCTTAAGTAGATTTATTTACTTCAAAGTGAAAGAATTCTGTAAAACTTATTTACCCTTTCTTCATATTCCATTCCAGGGTTGCGTATGTTAACATCAGCCCGAATAGTCACAAAAATCCTGATCTCCTCGTTCATCTTGCTCCACCTAGCTCTAACACCTCCCATTTGTCTAGCGTTTGGATTTCCAGATATGTTATCAAAAATTTCAAAAACATTCTTCCAGAATTGGTTGCCTGACGCCTGAACTACGTTAACAATCTTGTTGGTTTCTTCAATCCATGCTTGCGTAAGAGCAACATCTTCTTCTTTGCTGAATCTCACCATTTTTATAAAACTAAGGTATGAAAGATAGTTGGGATAGGTTCAATTTGGAAAGTGATTTGATATTTATAGAGATATGATGAGAGGAATGATAAAAAAAAAGCCGTTATACAGTAAAAGTAGTCATTATAAGCCCAAAATAATGACGTTATACAGTAAAATAATCATTCAAAAATATAGAAGAAAGTAAGGAAAGTCTTAAGTAGCCATTATATTGTAAAATAAAACAGTTATGTTAAGAAATTTAAATACTAGCCCTTTTTACACATCAAACCAGGGAAAAAGGCCACTACCCTGATGTTGGTACGTGGTTTAATGGCTCAGACGGATTTTGACCTAAGTAAGGTTCTTCTTGACTATTTGGAACAAAAGAATTGGTCGACGGTCCCGAATCCATAGACTGACCTTGGCTAGATGACTTACATGTACATGTGGCTTCATACGGTTTCACAAATCTAAGTCGGGGTGGTTCACCGTATTTGATTTGGTGTTGCAGCTCTGTTGTGTAGTCATAATAATGTTGATGTGTAGCCTTGTATTTTTGTTCCATATCCAAATAAGCATCGTGTCACATCTCCTGTAAACAACAAGGAAGGACGTGAGTATAATTTTTTTTCACAAGTCAAATATATTGGAATTAAAGGTTATATTATACTCACAGGTGTACCCAAGATGACATCATAGTTGGATTTAGGAAACATTCCCAAATACTCCATTCCAACTGGTACCTCAGAGGCCTGAAAGTCGGGGCCACATATCTTAGCCATCGTTTGGCTTGGTGGATATGGGAAGAGATGACGGTCGACGAGCACCAACTCTTGTGTGTATGTGCTTTGTCGTTGCCGGGCTGGTCGGCGTACATACGCATCGTTATCTTGGGTGCCATACAAATCCCTGTTTGCTTCATGTACAATTACACCCCTATACTTCCCTATTGACTTTTTCTTCCACCATAACTTGTATTGTCGATCAGACACTTCACAAAAGTGTAGGATATTAAGATTTTGGTCAGTGTACAAATATGCATTAGTGATGTATACTATTGAATCAGGAGGGTTGCACGGTATTACGGTCAATCCCAGAACTTGTTTGAGACATCGTTCGCCCAGGTACAGGATGCTGTGACCAAATGGATCGTAAAAAACCCTACGTGTTACTGAGATTCGTTTTTCCTATTTCACCTAGGGTTTATTTCTCCATTTACTCTCCTCCCATGGCGACCAGTATACAGAATCGAATGCAAATTTATCAATTTGGTTACTGTTGATGGTGGATTTTAGTTTAGGGACGATGAGTCAAATGTATTGAGTTGAACATGATTTTGTAAAATATTCTGAAACTCATGAATTGAACGTGCCTGCTGAGACAATGATGTGATTCTCACGTTGAGGTGATCAAGTGTCGCTCATTAGATGAATTGTTGAATATTAATAGTTGAATCAATATTCCTTGGTTTGAGAAAATATTGCTCGTCTAAACAAGTGTCACTCATCTGACGAATTATTGGCAGCGTGACCAAAATAAAATATTAATTAAAATACTGGTAGTTGAACCAAGCATAATTAATAAGAATACTGATCATGAGATCGTCGTAAAGTTATTAGTGTTCGAATCTGGAATTAGGATCCTTGGACTCAGAAGCCCTAATTTGATCAATTGATGACCAATTGATGATTTATTTGAAAATTAACCACGGAATGAAGGAGAACTGGCTTCATGGGACCGTGGATCAACCATGTAGTGTCCATATGCTCGCGTGAGCAAATGCCAAGACTTCTTGAAGAGTTAGTGAAGAGATAATCAAATGCTGGTTTAATCATTAAAATAATGCTCGTCTGAGCCTTAGGTGATGAAACCTAACTAATTATAAAGAGGTAAGGGACCGACCAAGGGGTCATGAAACCGGCCCTGGGTTGTCACGGGATCGAATGACGATCACTCCGTCAAATTCTGAAATTATTCGAAGAGTTTTGGACCCAATACGTGCAATTATGCAAATTAGGTCAAATCATGAAAATGCATGGGACCGGCTCATTGCGAGCCGAAAATCCAACCCTGGTCGGTCAAGGTAACATGATTTCATCGTTGAGACGTCCATGTCCCAGTCCAGAGAATTTTGATATTTTCTGGTGCGCGTTTGAGCGACCATTTGAGAAAATATGACAAAATTAGGGTTTTGCTGAAACTAGGAAAACTTCATGACATGAAGGAAAATAATTATGAAATAAAGGAATGATGAAGCATGGGAGCACCGAGGCCAATGCATGGCCAGCCGTCCAGTGACCACGGTCCCATGGTGCTTTTTCCTTATTTTTTATAATTTTTTATGAATTTATGAAAATATCATGAAATTAAGGAATTTGTTGAAATTAAGGAGTTTTCCTTGAAGTGAAGGAGTTTACATTGGATCAAGGAAGAAAATAATATTAAAATAATAAAAACATGGGCGTGTGGGACCGGCTAGGGCCCGGTCCCACGAGTTTCCCTAATTTTTATGTATTTTATATATTTTTCCATGATTTGAAGGAGTTTTCCTAATTTGAGAGAAATATCATGAAATCAAGGAGTTTCATGGGATGAAGGAAATCCTAAAATAATAATAATAAAATAAAGGGAAGTGTGGGACCGCCTGGGGCATAGCCGGCCAGCTGGGGCCCGGTCCCACGGGTTTCCCTAATTTTATACTATTTTTTGAAAAATACCATGAGATGAAGGAATTTTCATGAAACTAGGGAAATAATAACAAAATAGTGAGGAATCACATGGCATGTGGCAGGCCGGGATCAAGACATGTCCGGTTGGCTAATGATCATGGCCCCATAATGTTTTCCCTAATTTTATATTATTTCCTCCGTGCGAAGGAAGCACCACAGAATTGAGGAGTTTCCTCAAAACGAAGGATATTTGTTCAAATGAAAGGATTTTCATTAGATCAAGGAAAATAATAAAAATGTAATAAAATATAAAACTGGCGTGGGATTGGCCATGGCATGGTCGGCCGGTCAGTGGGCCCATGCTCCCAGCGCCTTGGTCAATATTTTGATTATTTATTATTTTTTCCCTAATTTGCATAGGTTCATCGTTTCGTCGTATTTTGAAATACTCGTTCGTGCAGTGATTGTTAATGCATCATCGTTGAATACACTTGCACCTTTTGAGATAGGGCTTACTCAGAGGTAGCACTGATTCCCATGCGTTGAATATTTATTACTAACCCATGGATTTCTGCTGGGAAGAACCATGGTTTGCAGTAATGAAATATCTGCGAAAATATTTGAATATTTTCGGAAATTTTGTGGATGAATCCAAGAATTTAGGAATAATTAACTTATGGCTCTATACTAGCAGAGAAAGCTGTCTAGGAGCATTAATTATTTCGATATGAGCTTGCTGGAACTTCATATCCTTTATATAGTTTGGGTAAACTCGTTATTTGTATCCTGAAGACGTTATCGCTCTATACTAGCAGAGCAAGCTGTCTAGGAGCCGTCCATCTTGTGATACTATATAGAAATAATTACTGAAGTGTTCAGTATTCATGAGATATGCTATTTTCTGGCCGTGAAACTACATATCTACATGTACTCTGAGAGAAGGTATTCTCAGTCAGAGGATTCGATGAGAGATCTGTGTCTCAATACTCACGTATGATCGCTGGATCAGTGGTTCGTATAATTATGGGTTTACGATTTTAGACTTTGTCGAAAATCCACTATCTACATTAAGTCCCCTGCTTAATGAGGAAAGCCGTGTTCCTCAGTCAGCACTGAATGGTGATTTTCCGGTCATAAACAATATCAGTAATTGAACTTAGTCGTAAGTTAAGATATTACCGGATTTCGACTGAATGAGAAAACCATGACTTGAATAAAGATCCCAGTGGCATGATAGAGTGTCGTTTGGTGAGCATAGATTGGTGTTGAATCGCTGATTTGGACGATGGGACCTTGGTCGTTTAGGATTCGTGGGACGGGCCCAATAAGGAAATCCTTGTAAAATTAGGTTTTGGAAATAAACTTTGATATAAAAGGAATTTATCCTTTTATTTTTTTTATTTCTTCTTCACACGACCAGAGCTCCACCGCCTTCATCACCTTCACACTAGGGAGGAGGAATAATTTCTCCGGAGTTCCGGCGCTGTCGACTGTCGCCGCCACCGTCCGGCCAGCGCTGACCAGGTACGCGTGAATTTTTTTTTATTTTTTTTTTGCTGATGTGTAATGATGTTCATGAGTTATATGAGTTGTTCATATCTTGATCATGATAAAGTTATATACATGTGCATATATGAGTGTGGGTTTCGTCGAAAACCCTCGTTTTTGAAAATGTATGTTCGTTTGATCGTTAGTTTTGAAACTAATAATAATCCTTGATTTAGGAGAATTTTTTTTTTATATGAAGATTTATGTCCAGTGATAAAACTATGTTTATGATCTTTCATGTAAGTCAAAGTTTTATCATGAAAAGATGAATTTTCATAAAACCGAAATAAACCTTCGTTTTAAAGAATGACGATGATACGAAGAAAGGGTTTTTCTTGTTTATATATATATATATATATATATATGAACTTGTGTCCAGTGATAAAAAATTTCTTATGAGCTTTCATGTAAACCAAACTTTATCTTATAATGTGTATGTTTTCACAAAATTGGAATAAACCTTCGTTTCTAAGACGTATGACGATATGAAGGAAAAGTTTTTTTTTTTAATATAAAACCATGGTCTATTCATGGATTTTTTTTTTGAAACCGTGGAGTGTCCACAAATTTTATTTTCATGAGCCTTTCTCACGTAAAAAATAGAAATTATTTACGTGATTAAGTCACGTGTTTTTTTATATATATATATATATGCAAATATATATTGTATTTTCTTAAAAATCAAAACTTGAGTTTTGTGCAATATTAATCTATTATTTATGATGAAATAATGTTTTAGTTTACGTAATTCCATGGTGAATGTTCACATAGTAGAAATATCATGATTTTATGAAAAATCTGAGTTTTGCACGTTTTGTAGGTTTCGAAGAAACGAACGATTTTGAGGTGTTAACTCTAGCATTACTATCACTATTGTTAGTGGAAGCATAAAAGGTAAGTTACCATTAGACGCCAGTATTTCCTTGATTCTGGATGGTGTACTGAAGTAGAATGTAATGTGAATTTTTGCAGCTACTTCATAAAGATAACCAACTCCCAAGTTAACGACACTTCAAGAAATGAAATGTGTGTTGATGATGACATCTCCAGAGATGAGACATGTATAGATGAAACTTCTGTTAATGAAGATAAAGACAAAACTCCTGGGATTAAGAACATCCCAGACATAGATGGTGCATTTTTCGAGGAAGACTAGCATGGAACCCGTGCTACGCACCGGGTATGATGAGAATTGAACACCCATTTGGAGAGGCGGGGCTTCGCCCCACACCCATCCCACAAAGGGTCACTATTAATGACTGCATTATATAATGGAAACAACAATTATTATTTAGTAGGTTAACAATTGGAACCAAATTCACCAATCGCATTTGGTTAAAGTGTTTGAGATAAATTAGATATCCTCTTATGAAAGTACTTTTGAAAAAATATACCAACCTTTAAAATTAGTAAGTAGTTCATAACACTGTCAATTTCAGTACTCTAAAGATATTTGATGTCTTCTACTCAAAGTAGCATCACAACTACCCTTAGTCTTTGCTATATTTTAAAATACCAATACATTCAACATTTCCTGGCTAATCATTTTTTGCAACTTAAAAGTAAATAAACAAAGTCATAATGACATTTCAAAACCCTAGTAATGGCTTCCAATTCAGCAAAATCTTGTTTGTACCTCGCTAAATATTAGAGAAACTAAAAAAAATAAAATGATATTAATATAAAGTAGATTGACAACTCTAAATAGTAGGAATACGTATAAAGTGCTTCTCCTCGAAGATGATGTACTGATCTAACTTTTTTCATAAATCATACACTTTCGTTAAGAAACAATCGAGCAACTCAACTGCTCTTCTAGGATCCAACTCCCAGTACTTAAATGAAAAATCACACTCAGTATATAGTTGCATAAATAGACACTAAAAAAACACAATACATATATAAAATAGATTGCTTTATCTAAATAGTGCATAACATATGAAATGCTTCCCGTCATAGAAGATTTGATCAAGGAAATGTATATAAATAACTCATCACTTGGAAAAAATAATTAATCGATCTGGAAAAAAATAGATTTAGTAGGATTAGGGTTACCCTCGCTTCAACTATAAGTGCGGAACATGTCAGATCCAAGTCCATATCAAAGACAAAGATGACGATCTTTAAGCACTCTCCCTTGAAATACAATATATTAAAAAACGCTTCGTTAAGGAACATAACAATTCAATAATATTCCTATTCCATGAAAACATGCGAAGTTTTTATCTTAACATTTAAAAACTATACAAATGCAAAACAACTACACCATGATGCATAACTTTTAATTTGTTAAAGTGATCCACTGCCCTTTAACAATGGTAGGAAAAATCAAGAAATACATCCCAAAAACAAACTAATGGTGTTACTTGATCATGGATAACTAAAAGCCTGAAACAACATTAAGTATTTTAATAGACCACGTCAAATCATTTGTTAAATTAACATCAAGAAAATAATAAGTTAAAATGTATGCACTATATTATACCATATCAGAGAGTCAATTTAGTGGAAGAATATGCCTTCCTGTAAAGTAAAAGACTATGTAATACAAAATCACTGACCTCAATCATTTCAGAGGCTATATTCTTAAGTGGATACGTGAATTAGGAAACTATAAATAAAAAAGATACGGGAATTAGGAAGAGTAAAGAAACCCGAAAAAATGACTTCCCATAAAGTTAAAGAACAAAAGAGAAAGAATGTAAAAATATAATATGACTTTGTATTACTCAAAAATATCATGACTGTATATTACTCAAAAATATCAAGGGCAGCAGCTGAACTCTGCAAAATCATTTTAGTGGATTGTTTGGGTCAATTTTGTATTCTATTACTTTCATAAATGTCATAAATCCTAGATTCTAATTCTACTATTAATGGTCATATTCTAGGCTTAAATACACATGATGCCTTATTGGTCGTATAGTGTAACAAAATCAATCAATCGACTTTCTCCTAGTTTTACTAAGTCTTAATTTAATATACAAAAATGATTTACAAATGAGGAGAAAATGAAATAAATTTTCTTAAGCAGGTGAATATTTCGCCCAAATCTTATTTTGCTAGGTATCTATGATTACATTTTCATGCATCTGCTAATTTTCATTTGGAAAGATTCAACTGAATGCCAAAACAAATACCGCATCTACACGCGACGCTATACAAATATTACAAAGGAGATTTAACAACTATATATATAATTACCTACCACTGCAAACCCATCTCCATTTTTCTCTCTAGGTGATGCCGTTTTCACATTTAGCTACTCAAAAAAATTATTAAATTCATCTAGCTGGACTAACCAGATTGTGATAGAAATTATCAAATTCAATCTAAATTGTAATTTCTCAAGGAATAATAAAAAGTAAACTAAAATGATAATCATCCAAGCGTGAAGCATAAGTTCAGTGACAGGATGAAAAACTACACTTTGCTGATTCCTATTTCCGACTAATGATAATAAATGTGATTTACTGTAGGTATTGCAGAGGATGATTTGGATATAATTAACCTAAAAGTTGGTAATATGACGATGTTGAAGGATGCGCAAACGGGTAGGACTCATAGGCACTACCATACGAAGATAGAGTCTTACATAGACCAACTTCCTGAGGTTATTCGCGAGTTTATTGTGTACACGGATGATGTCCATGGAGATGGAAATTGTGGTTATCATGCCGTGACCGAACAATTAGGAATCTTCGAGACGGATGTTAGTAAAGGAATGACACCATGCCGATATGCTAGAATGAGGATGGACGATCAACTTATGAAGAAGATGAGCTTTTATGAGCAATTGATTGGTCACGACGAGGTGTTTGATGATATGTGTGCTAAAGTGTTAGGACCCAAGCAGGAGATGGCATTTCTTCCTACTCAATATTGGATGAGGATGCCGCTTTGTGGGCATATAGTAGCGGATACATTTAATTGTGTTGTTCATTATTTTATACCCACCGTAGTCACAACATATACACCAAAGTGGCAAAAATGCGAGGGATCCCTTAAGACAAGAAGAGTTGTCTTGGCGTACGTGAACGTCAATCATTTCATCATTCTAAAACTCAAGGACAATTGTCCATTTCCACCTGTTTGTGGGATGGTTAAAAACAAGGAACTAGATCCAAATATATGGAAGGGATGGATAGTATTGAATGAGGAGAATCACCAATTATGGGATGCTTTGGCCTTATCAAAGAAACCTCTTGAAGAGGAGGAGTCGAAACTTCATACGTGTGGAAGCGATGATGAGTAATTTGGATATATGTGATTTACTAATACGCCACCTTTTGTTTTTTTAGAAGTTTGAATTGTATTCATTAAACCATATGCCATGTACATGCCAGTGTGATTTGATTCAAACTTTACTATGCCGGTAATCATACCGGCGTTGCAATATATGTTCTATTTTGTGCCGGAATAACACCATAAGTACACAGATATAATTTTACCATTTCTGGCATTGTAAAAAAATTCATAACGCTGCCGGTACTACATCTAGATAGTTGATTCACCGGGGAGAGTTTGAGTACCGGCATGATTGTGGCGCTATACACCATGCCGGAACTCTATTTCTTTTTTTCTTTCTTGAACTAAACAGAGATCCGGCTTAGAACTCACGATATATACTATGCCGGTATTGAAAAATAAAAACTTAGAAAAAGCAGATTTCAAGACACATAAAATAACATAAGCAAAGACCTAATACCATAAAATAACATAAGCAAGGTTTAAACAAACCAAATGTGAAGTTAAGATGTTCCAAACCGAAAAAAAAAAGAAACATAGATGTTCAAAGTTTACCAAACTAATACTATAAAAGAAACAAACAAACAATCACTCAGTTCTTGGCTTCTTGTGTGCCCTCTTCTTCTGTTCGCCCCACAAGTCTTTTTCTTTTGGATCTTCGATTTTTTCTATCTTTTCATCGAGTTTCTCCATTTCTTTCAGGGTCAGCACCACTCCTTTCTTGGTCTTCTTCTTAATGAATTTTGACAGATTTCCAAGACACTGACGCTGTGAAGGAATTTTTAAACATGTATTTAGTATGCACAATTTTATAAGTTGATAGGTATAGATTAAGAGAATAGTAATGAACGCACCAACAACGTAACGAGCTGTAGAAGTATGGGTACAGTATCTGGAGTCGTGGAGGGACGTGCTGGTGGTGGAGGGACCTCTACCGTATCCGGACGTACAACATAAGGGTGCGAGTAATGTAGATGTCCCCTTAGGAAAGTCGGTTCACTATCAAAAACGTTCTCAGCCAATTCCCAATCATCCCTATCCAGCACAAGTTCTTCTTCTTCCCTTTCGATCCAATGTGCAAGAATAGGTTCTGGGTCGTAGCATACCAGAGTATGGCTATCATATGATTGGCATTTAGTAAAGTCATGAGAATATTTATGATAAGATGTATCCGTGAGATCTTTCTGCTTGTAACCGAGTTGGCGCATCACGCGGAGAGGGTTATGCATAAAAAATCCTTTCGGATGAAATAATGGTCCGTTGTAAAATTAAACATTTTCACGTCTCTTTAGGTGAACTCCTCTGACATTCCTATAAGGGTCAAACACAACATCTGCCATAGAAAACGAGTTCAAAGCCAATCTCATTTCTAAAAACCGTTTCTAAACAAGTCATCTATTCTCCTTATAAGTGTCGAACACAACGTATTCCTTCCTCATAGCATCCAGAGCCAATCTCATATCGATGAATTGACCTTTTGTACCGGGCTTCGGATTACTGTGAAACTCGAACCTCTGAGCTCTAGGGGTATCGGGTTCAGGAAGGTCTTTGATCTTCAAGGATTGGCAGTCCTTGAACAAGGTTGGGAAGTGTTCATAAAACCACACCTAACACAATGTGAACAACATACATGTGAACATAAGTTAAAAGAATACATGTTAAAAATATACATGTGAACATAAGTTAAAGAAATTTGTACCTGGAGTAGAGTAAAATTCCCGACAAATTGGTTTGTTTTAGCCAATGAAGCCCTTCTCATCTCCGCCATCAAATGTGCCATGACCGCGGTGCCCCAATAATATCCATACACACCTTCCAACGGGTCAAGGTACTGGAGAAAGTTTGCACTTACCCTATTGCCATTAGTGTCAGGGAATGCCCTAGTGCCTAAGATGTATAACAGGTACGCGACGGCTGTATACCGAATCTGTGCAGGGTCCCATCCATCCTCCAAGATTCTAGCATTTGTATTTTCAAACATCTTCTTAAGCATCGTCAGCTTGAATGTCTTCGTCTTACTTCTGTTCGATGCTACATAAAAGCTATCCGAAGAAGTTTTGAAGTCCCAACCAAACATCTTTTTAGTCAAATCGTACAACTTCAGCCAATCTAGGTCCCGAGACTCAACTCCTTCTGAAATTGATTTTCTAATAACATTCAAGCCTAGAATGGCATGAGCATCTTCAGGAATCAAGGTCATCTCCCCGAACGGGAAGTGCATTGTATCGGTTTCACCATGATACCTTTCAGCGAAGCAATTGACGGTCACAATATCTGGATTCACGTAATTTTCAACCAAAGAATACAAACCCGAGTTCCTTACTAATGTTTGGACATCTTCATGTTCCAACGACAAATTACACTCAGCCGCGGCTTGGTTTCGGCAAACACGCACAGCCTTAGTATGATCCTACAAATAAGAGATAATGCGATTAAGATATGATGTAAAAGATAAAACAATGCACATGCACAAAATAAAAAATGCTTACATATGTTTGAAAGATAGTACGAGCCCAAGAGTGCTTGTATCCAAAGAGTACTTTCGGGTCGGGAGCTTGACCCCAAAGTTTACCATCATCATTATCGGGTATCATGTCATCAACATGGGGAAGGTGGGAACCTTTAACTTTCACTTTGCCCTTTCCTTTGGCTTTGTCTGGTGTCGGTTGTTTACTTGGCACACCAACTTCATTTTGGCTTGCTAATTGACTTGGGTGAACCTCATCATCTTCCTCTTCACCCTCATCATGCTCATATTCCTCAACTATTTCAGTACCTTCACGGATTACAACTGCACTACGTTCACCACCACTCTCCCAAAATGACCCTCTTGTTTGAAACCCCAAACGCTTCTTGCGACCTGCGTATTTCCCCCGTGGAGGAAGGGACTGAGGAGTATCAAGACCGTCCTTCCTCCTTTTCTTAGTGAGAATAGGACCTTTATTTTTCTTCGCTTCTTTGGATTTTTACCTATAACATAATCAAACATAACAAACATAAGAAACTACTAAACAAACAAATGCGGGTAACATGTACCGGCATACACGTTTAAATATCTAGCATGCCGATATCGTTGTACCGGCATTCTGCGTAACCTAAACTTTGTGCCGGTATCGAGCACAATTTCTTTGATGTTCCTAAATGTTTTAAGTGTAATACCAGCATTGGATAATTGAACAAACGAATGCCGGTTTAACAGTACCGGCATCTTTCGCAAACTAAATGGTGTGCCGGTATCAACCACAAATTAAGTGATGTTCCTGAATGGTTCAAGTGAAATACCGACATTGTCTTATTGAACGAAGGTATGCCGGTTTAACAGTACCGGCATCTTGCGCAAACTAAATTGTGTGCCGGTATCTACCACAATTTCAGTAATGTTCCTGAATGGTTTAAGTGTAATACCGGCATTGTCTAACTGAACTAATGCATGCCGGTATAAATAAAATTGTTCCTGTGTGTTTTTAGTCGACTACCGGCATAAGCTTCAACCAAATTTGTATGCCGGTTCAAGAAATTAAGTTTCAGGAATTAGAACCGGTATGGCATGCAACCATAATTGTGTGCCGGTAAAAAAAAATTAATTTCAGGAAGTTAAACTTCCATGGTGTTCGACCCAAATTCTATGCCGGTATCTAAACCGACATGGTATTTAAACACAGATCCTATGCCGGTAATCATTGTAACTCGACGGTTTCAACTAGTCATGGCGATTCTAACCTAAACCCATGGCTACAAATCGATTCAAACAATCATAAATGAGTTCAATAATCACTTACCTTCTCAGAGAAGCCATGATTGGTTGATCATCCGAGTTCGATGATTCTTCCTCTTCTAGTTGGTGAGCAATGTTCTCGATTCGTTGTTCATGTGTTTGTTGAGCACTCGATTTGGTTCTCGCTTTTGCTTTTGATTTGGTTCTCGGAGGCATGGTTATAGTAGGTTAGTCAACGAAGAAATTTTTGATTTAACGATTAATCGTCGATGAAGAATGAACGATGACGAAGAAGATTAAGATTTTTTTTTTTTGAAAACCTAACCCTATGCTATGCCGGTACAAATTGAATTGGGGGATATATGAATTTGGTATTTAGATTTTATTGTTTTAGGGAAAGGGCATTACAGTCTTTTCATAATGATTTTTAATTAATGAAAGGGTGTTTTGGTATTTTCGCACCCAAAAGACACCCCTTATCAGCCACCTTTGGTTGGGGGAAGTAATTCATATCCCCCAATTAGTTTCTATATCCCCCAATTAATCATCAATACTAAAAATTAATATAATTATTTCTATACTTTTTTCCTTTTAAAAGATTCAAAAAATATAAATCTTTTTTTATTCCGTAAATACGTTGATTTTTTTTTAATCGTAAATGTCCAAAATTATAATGTAGCTAGTATCTTTTTAATTCTCCAGATATTTTATAATAATTACATGAAATTATAAATGTGATTATTTTATTTCATAAATATGTTGAATTGATTTTTTTTATTTTAATCATAAATGTCCAAATTTAATATAGTAATATTTTATTTTTTGGATTTTCATAAAATTATAAAAGATTGTTTTATTCCATAAATATGTTGCATTGATTTTTTTTTATTTTAATCATAAATGTCCAAAATTAATATAGTAGTTTTTTTTTATTTTCTGGATTTTCACAATAAATATTCACAGAAAGTACGTGGTTTATGTAGGAATAAAGAGTGATTTGCATCCTTTATATAGATATTGGAAACTTGGTTCCAAAGAAAATCTTTAAAACTGTTATGGAATTAAATCCAGATATATGGCTTGTTATAAAGAAATATTTAAAAATGTTATGCAATTAAATCCAATTTTATTGCTTGTTATAATGAAAATAGGGATGAAGAATGATTTCCATCCTTTATTAACCATTGACTTTGTTTTTATTAGCAAATTAACCGTATTGATGGAACTTGTTGGATTGTGTTCGTGTAAATAATCTGATCTTTTTTATATATTAAAGGATATTGTTAACATAAATATAAATAGTAATTTAAATATCAATTAATGTAGTATTTTTTATATTTTGTTAGTTTTTCCTTTTTTAGATATTTATCATCAATGCAAAAAATTAATATATTTTTTCTATATTTTTTTTTCTTTTAAAAGATTCAAAAAATATAAATCTTTTTTTATTCCGTAAATATGTTGATTTTTGTTTTAATCATAAGTGTCCAAAATTAGAATGTAATATCTTTTTAATTCTCTCGATATTTTACAACGGATCCTCTGTTCCCAAAAACTCTCTGTCTCTCTGTGCCAACCCTCTTAGAGAATGCCACGTGTTTTAAACTTTAACATTATTTTGACGGGCGTTTATAGATTTATCGATTTTCTGGTATTATTAAAAGAATTATGAAAAAAAAACAAACAGTTTCAGTAATCAGTAATTTTTGATTGATCGGCGAAACATTTCTTATCCACATCACTAAACACAAAATCCAAATAAATAATTTGAATCCACGGAATAACTATTATCACTATGATGAGTATCTTTGATTTTATCAAGCTTGATTTTTTTTAATTGAATTGATTTGAATTCTTTCCCATCACCATCAACGATCCATTGGAAAAATTGTTAGTACATAAAGAGAAATTATAATTCAAAACCTAATATTAACTTCCGCTTATTTCTTTTATTAACCTAAAACTCCTGACGTGCACTGGTTTGTAGTTCACCTAGAAACTCAAATCAAATGTGGGTTCTGGTTTCTATGTCTCAAGAAAGTAAGAATTTCCAGGAAAAAAAAAAGAGAAAAAAAAAGAATAACGAAGAAGAAGATGAAGACGAAGTTGTTCGTCTTTTAAAAAAAAAAATTAAATAGAAATAATTGTTTATTAACGGTGTTAAATAATTGTTTTTACAGAGTGATATACACGTGGCACTCTGTAATTCGTCGGGACAGGGGACAGGCAGGTTTTGGGTACAGTGGATCTGAACCCAATTATATGAAATTATAAATGTAATTATTTTATTTCATAAATATGTTGAATTGATTTTTTTATTTTAATCATAAATGTCCAAAATTGATATAGTAAGTTTTTGGATTTTCATAAAATTATAAAAGATTATTTTATTCCATAAATTTGCTGATTTTTTTTTAATCATAAATGTTCAAAATTAATATAGTAGTTTTCTTTATTTTCTGGATTTTCACAATGAATACCCGAAATTAATATAGCAATTTTTCTAAATAATGGGGGCCGTCTGTCACGTGTGTCCCACTAATCCATCCAATATACACCTCACATTGTCAGATCAACGCACCATATCTAACGAAATTTCATCGAACGAATACGAATGGTTTCTCAATTAGCCAATGAGAGCGCGAGGTTACGGTAACCAACCAATAAGAGGGAGGGTAAACAACACCAGTGCTACTTTTATTCTGGAGTGAGGGATGGTATTGAGTTTTTAGGTTGTAGATATTCCATAAGTTGAAAAACATTTGAAATCTCCAGCGTATCGTCTTCTGATAAATCCTAGGACTGTCACTTAGAAGAAATTCGTGACTCCTAAGATAGTCATCCAGTTTTGTCTTGAACAAGGGATCTTCCTTGCATCGATTATAGAATTTAAGCTTTCTCGGAGACCTTTGGAGAATTTTGCTGGATGGGCGAGGCATATGTTGGGTTTTCCTCATGTAAGGTCCATGCTCGATCAGGCGCAGGTGACAAGGGGTATTCAGGCTTCTGGAGAGTTGTTCATTTATCATGACGCAAGAGGTATTTTGGCTCTTCTTTCTCGTTGGTGTATTCCTACTCACAACTTCATATGTAGATGGGTAGAGTTTACCATTACCTTGGAAGACGTGGCAGCTCTGATGCATCTCCCAATCACGGGCAATCTCCCTGGGGATCTTTCAGATGAAGAGACCACCATTTCTCATGTCTTGATAGCTGCAATGGTGGTAGCAAACAAGGCCGAAAGTAAAGGATGTTATGCTCTCTGGTTGACACGCTGGTGGCCCAAAGACGAGGTTTCTGATAAACCTATCTACAGCATGTTACCCATTGCTGCTTTCTTATATTTATGGTTGTCCAGAGATGTTTTTGAAGACAATGGAAACTTGTTGAAGCCTTTCGTGATCCCCTTTGCTATTAAGATGGCTCAAGGTGAGCAACTTCCGATAGGTATCTTGTTCTTGGGATCTTTGTATTACAACTTAGACTCTTTGGTTATAGACTCCAGTGTGTCGAATAGCTTTATGAAGATTGAATGTTATGCTAACATGATGTTTCTTCAAGCTATGATGTGGGAGCACTTCAAGAATTATGCATCCATTCCACGTAGTATTTTACAAGGACCGAATACTGACGCTCGCCATATTTTCCTTGAGAAAGATAATGCTAGGATCATGCGTTGGTCCACAAAGCATCCTCGGTCTAAGGCGCACCTCATTGATGTGTTGGATAACGAATCTGAGTTCGATTTTCATCCTTGGGTGTCAGTGCCTCCTTACGTTTCTCAGCCGATGACTTTCAATATTGGAGAGAGCATGAGTTTGTCATCTTGTGCGAATTTGAACGATGGTGAGAGATCTTTCATGTTGAGTTGCACCCATGGTCATTTTCTATCGGTCTCGTACGGAGAACTTTCAGTGGAACAGTATAATATTGATAGAGTGGATTAACAAATGGGTGTGGATCAGTGCGTTCCAACTATTCAGAGGAGGAAACCATCAGTTGAGAAGCTCATGACTCGTTTAGAACGTACCCATGTGGAAGGAAGTAAATACTGGTTCCATTGCTTTGATATATTCGCATATGTGACTCCAGGTTATGCAGACTTCTGGGACGATCAATTTGAGCGATTGCATGAATTCGTGACAGTCAATCAGCCTCCAATAAGGAATCGTCCCTTTGATGAGATGATTTCTGGTCGACCAAGATTGAAGCATCTCTCCGGCGATAAGCGAAAATCGTCCCCAGGATGCTCTCAGGTACACTTTTTTATATGATCTTCATAAAATCATAATAGCTGTATTCTGATTATGTTACCGAAATTTACCACAGGACGGTCGTAGCATAAGACCTCGAATTCCTGTAGATTTCTCAGAGACCGAGGCGGTTGTTCATGGCGGAGAAGGCAGACATAATATAGGTTATTACCCAATACTATAAAGTCCCCAGTTGGCGCTTTAGTGAGTTTCCAGTATTTTCCTTGTTGTGACCCTTTATCGCCCGTACTATTAGGATCATGTAACTGATATTGTTATTCCGTTGCAGAATTTCGCTCCATCAAGTATTGATGGTCTTCGGTTCTCCGCTTCTGGGTGAACAATTTTTGACTTGAGTGATGAAGAAGAAGATGTAAGTATCTCTTCCAATATTAATTATGGCGCCTTATGAAATAAATGCTAATTGTTGAGGATATGTCCAGGAGGATGATTCCATGGACTGGAGAATATTGGTGACGCTCGTTCAAAGGATGGCAATGAAGAAAATTCCCAGAGCTCAAAACCAAATGAAGGCAATGGAGTTGTCGACGTTGGTGCGAGCAATTCCGATTCCTTGAATGCTTCGGAGACCACCCAAGTAAGTATTTCTCTTGTATTTCATCCATAGAAGTATAAACTTGCTGATTTATGAGTGAATTAATGAGAATGTATGTGAATATATGACTAATTTTGCCGAAAATACGTCACCAGAAAATCCAGAACTCATTATTTTAGGGAAAACGCCGTAGAATCTTCGTCGGATGTCAAATTTTCATGATCCGCATATGCATCCTTAAGCCCAGGAAATTTCCAAGCTTTAGAAAAGAATCATTTTAAGTTTTGAGCACTTCAGGGGCCGAAATAGACAAAACAGTAAACATCCAGGAGACTTTCAGGAAATTTTCAGCTGTCGTGTAGTCCTGAGTTTCGACCACATCTCTTTGCTCGTTCATCCGATTTCCATGAAAATTTGACATGTTGTAGGTAACACCCATACAAAGATAATGTTATATAACTAAACCATTGATTATTCACCAATTTCTCCCAGTTCATCGCGTTGTACAGGGAAGTGTAAAATCATCTCAGACGAGCTTGTTGCAAAACGTGTTTTTGTGACTTTCTCATTATTTTCTCATGCCTTGAGTGTATAATGATGAATCTTGATAATGTTGGATTGCTTGTATGCTGTACTTTTATGATCTCATTTGGTTTCAAGATTGAATGATTCTGACCTCATGTAATCTTCGTATTAGGTGTCAAATACCGAAGTTGAGGATACAGAAGACCATATGGATAACTCTAGCGGCCCTTAGGTTATTGATAAGGAGGTTATTATCCCTGCATCCCAAATCCATGAGAAAATCGTTGACAAGGTCATGGAGACCCAGATTGTCATTGTTCCAGTAATAGAAAAATCCAGGACACCGGCAGAGAATACTGAAGAAACTGTTGCCCTGATTGAAGTTGCTCCGGTAAATGATAACCGCATGGTAGTACATGAATATCCAAGTGTAGGAGTTGCCTTTGATCCTCCATTTGATGCCTCACTCCCGTATCATGAGTTAGTTGGTGGATTCAACGTTCCCATTGGATATGTGGGTTTGTACAAGAAAATATGGGAGAAATTCGGTCATATAATTGTCGACAGGAATCCTGGGCGTGCTTATGCTTTAACAATGCAGGTAAGTGTACTCTTGTGTGTTGTCAGTGACATATGCACTAGATTCAGAAATGTCGTAACTCCAGATGTATTCTTTGATTGGGAGTTCAACTTGGAGAATTCTGAGAGACTTGGATTCAATGTGAAGTGGATTCGTAAGAAGATGTATGATATTAAGGATTCATGTGAAAATAACATACCCTTTCCCAATGATGATGTGATGGAGAAGGAAGACAAGATTTCCAGGCTGACTGAAGAGCTGAACAAGGAGAATGCGGCTTTATAGGCTTTGAAAGATGCAGAGGCGCAAAAATATTTCTTCGCTGATTTTCTTTAATTTATTTTCCATAATCTCTTGAACTTCTAAACTTCTGAGAGATGTGAGGTTTTATTTATGGTTTTGATATCATGGTTTTGAATTAGTAGGCGGTTAAGGATTTTATTTTGGATTCGATAGAGATTTTCTTTTAACAAATATGAATTGAATTTTGATAAATTGTTGAATTCAAATACTGATTGCAATTATTGCAAACGTTTTGGAGGAATTGAAATACAATGAAAGAAAATCCTAAAATGCCAGATCCAAACATCATGAATGCTTAAACGCCCAGTACTTCAGACGTCCAATAACTTCAGACAAATGCCTTAAGCCAATTTTCATGAATTACTGGTAGGGTTCGTCCATCTATGTTGATCAATTTATAATATCCTCCAGTTATAGACTTAGCGACCATGAATGGTCCTTCCCAATTGGAGTTCCCTGGTGAGTGAAGATTTCGCTAGACTGCCTTGAGAACTAAGTCCCCTTCACATAATTTGTTAGGTTTGGTCGTCCGTGCCTTGAATATCTTCTGTCGATTTGGAATTCCTTGCATGGTGCGATTCCATGGTTATGGTACATATGGACATTTGTGCATGAGGGAGTATCCCTTGTAATGTCTGTCATGTTTGGCCACGTCCTCCATAATGAATCGCATGATTGGATGATCAACTTGAAGAGGTTCTGGATTCAACCACTGGGTGAAATATTGTTGTGGCGAGATAATCCACTCATAGCATTTTGCAATTGCTAAACCATTTGCGGGGTGAAGCCCTTGGACCAAATGAGCAAATTTGAAAACTGACGATATGGGCATATGAGAAGGAATAAGGCTTTCCTGGGTGTGAAATCCCATGAAAAAAGCATTTGGGTGTTCTCCAGACTTCTGCTTAAGTTATGTTAAGGCTTTGACCTTCTCCAGATATTCAAGTGGTGAGGTATCTTCTGTTTCTTCCTCCGAGTCAGAGGTTTCTTCAGCAGAGGAACGTGCAACTGAGGGCATTAGTACCACCTTTTCAATGTGAATCCATGCACGTCCAAGGATCATATCATATCCTGGATCATATATGATTATATAAAACTTGGTCACAGTGCAGACCAAATTTTCTTTGACTTTGAGGATGATGTAGCCGTAAGCGTTTTTGGAGATTCCTTCGTGATCTCTGATTAATATAGGGCCATAAGTAGCTTCCTGTCGAGTAGTGCCAGCGGCTCTGAGAGTTTTCAAAGGGATGATATTGATGGCGGTGCCGACGTCCACAAATACCCTCCTGAATTCGTTTCATTTGATGTGCACTGTGGTGAGCAGTCCCCAGTCGTACATTTTCTTGTCTGTCACCGGAGGCTCAGCAGTAGTCTCTTGAATCAACAGACGTTTGCCTAACATGACGTGGTTTAATGCCGTGAATATGTCTTTCCTCTGATATTTTGACAAGTATAGTAAGTCGCATACATGTTCAATCAGGGATTGAACTGCTTCTTTGATAGGAGGTTCAAAGATAGCAAAGGTCCTAATTGGAAGAGAATTTTTTGTGTACTCCTTCAGTACCCAAGTTGAGTTCTCCTGATTCGACCTTTTCTTTGAATATGCGCTTCAAAGTCTTGCAATCACCGGTGGGGTGGCTGACAAACCTGTGGAAGCGACAGTACCGAAGATTTTTCGTGGCTTCTTCGGTTGGTTCCTTCTTGACATATGGCAATTTGATTGCACCATCTTGAATCCAGGCATCCAGTAATTCGGTGACTTCTTCAATGGAGCAAGGAAATTCAGGTGCCTCGGGATTGTCTGAATGATGAGAAAAAGTTTGCACATCATCCTTCTTTTGTTCCTTTGAAGGTATGGAAGAAATATGCTTGCACTGTGGCTCAGCTTTCCTATTGCTCCCTTCCGTGACAACATTCATGGAAGGCCGTAGGTTGTACTGCTTGTTGATCAGGCGTCTACTCCATCAAGTGTCTCGTGCTTCTTCAGTTTTTGTGGATTTTGCTCTTTCCAAAAGAGCAGGTATAGTGGTTTCCGACCTCTTCGCGGCTTCGTGGAGCTCTGAGAAAGTATGGAATTGGAGATTCTCTAGTAGAGCTCTGTAGACCGGGAGCATGCCGTTGATGCATAAATCCACTAGTTGTTTCTCCGTGACGTTTGGATCATGACAATCCAAGGCTTGGACTCTGAAAGAGAGAGTAACTTGCTCTGACACGAATAAGTACTTCCTATAGAAGGCATTAATCATTTCTCCCCAATTATTGATGGTTCCAGGTGCAATATTATTGTACCAGGTGTATGCTCTGCCTTTCAAAGATTTTGAAAATTCCTTGAGTCGAACAACATGGTTATGCTCATGTTCTCCAAAGGCTTTAAGGAAACTAGAGACGTGTTCTCGAGCATTGCCAGTTCCATCATATAGAGTGAAAGTTGGAGAAACGTAACCTTTAGGAAGGGGAATCCTTTGCATAGCAGAAGGATAAGGAGGTTAATGACGATGGACGTGAGATGTCTTGTCTTTTCCACGATTCTCTAGAAGACGCTCCAAGTCTTCCCGGGTGATGAAGTTTGATGATTCCTTTGTTGACGAAATGCCCGCAGTTTTGTTGGTTTCGTCGTCATCCACCGTGTGAATTGGAATTACCCAAGGATCAGTGTCTGAGGATATTTCTTTCTCTTTCCCCTTTTCTTGAGTTTTCTCTGACAATTTGTCAGTAAGGGTCTTCAGATGGTCAAATAATTTTTGCTGTGCTGCATCCATATCCATCTGATTCTTCGCAAGAGTCTTTTGCGCTTTGATGAGATCAGTAATGGTAGGTGGTGGATTTCCTCTGACTTCTTCAGGATGTCGGCCAAACAAAGGATGACCTTCTGTGTTGGCGTAAGGAGGAGTAACGTCACCACCGACAGTGTTAGCGTCCGGGATAGTTTCCGAGATGTTTTCATTGTTGCTGGTGCTGGCGATATTTGCGTTAGGGTTTGTAACCGATCCTGACCTAAGACCAACCATCTTGTGAAAATGAGAGATTACAACCGAGAGAATGATCTCCCACTGTGGTCGCCAATCTGTAGATGGGGAAAAAAGATTTGTTGGTTTTTACGGAATTGAGGAGACGATCGTGCGGAGGATATTCCTTGAACCGAGCAAAATGTTTAACCTTACACAGATGCACTGCAAGAAGGGAGTGCTTTTAATTCTAGAGATCAATATGTAGTACTCCGGCCTAAACCAAGACAATGGCCGTTCCAGAGTAAATTCGGTCACAAGAGAGGATGGGTCGATCTATATGAGGGAAGCTGAGAAATGCGTGGAATCAATGGTAATCAAAGATTATAGGTGTGTTATGAATTCTGAATAAGATAAGTTCTGAATGATTGCTCAGTTGAGAGTAATTCCTCAATTGATGAGTTGTTGATTTCGTGTTGTCTGTGAGACATAAAATAATTGTATCTGTTGTTGTTCTTTCAATCATGACTCAGAGACTTATTTATATTTCTAGAATTTTAGACACCGTGATCCCATGGAGTGTGACAGTTTATGGAATCAAAGAGTGGGAAGTGGAAATCGTGTTTGAAACCAGTTGCTCATCATGCGGAGACTTGGTTGATTTTCCATCACTTACTTTGTTAACTCCTTCAAATGATTGCACGACTTGCTCACATTCCATCGTGTGTTTGAACACATGTGCCGTAGACCGCCAGACCAAAAACCTAGTTAGTATCCCCCCAAGTGACACGGTTTACGTCTCGTGGTTAGTTTAGTCAGTTGCTGACTTCATGATTTAATGGGACGATGAGTCCATGTTTTGAGTTGAACATGATTTTGTAAAATGTTCTGAAACTCATGAATTGAACGTGCCTGCTGAGACAGTGATATGATTCTCACGTTGAGGTGAGCAAGTGTTTCTCATTAGATGAATTATTGAATATTAATAGTTGAATCAATATTCCTTGGTTTGAGAAAATATTGCTCGTCTGACGAATTATTGGCAGCGTGACTAAAATAAAATATTATTTAAAATACTGGTAGTTGAACTAAGCATAATTAATAAGAATACTGATCATGAGATCATTGTAAAGTTATTAGTGTTCGAATCTGTAATTATGATCCTTGGACTTAGAAACCCTAATTTGATCAATTGATGACCAATTGATGGTTTATTTGAAAATTAACCAAGGAATGAAGGAGAAATGGCTTCATGGGACCGTGGATCAACCATGTAGTGTCCATATGCTCACATGAGAAAATATCAAGACTTCTTGAAGAGTTGGTGAAGAGATGATCAAATGCTGGTTTAATCATTAAAACAATGCTCGTTTGAGACTTAGGTGATGTAACCTAATTAATTATGAAGAGGTAAGGGACCAACCAAGGGGTCATAAAACTGGCCTTGGGTGGTCACGGGATCGAATGACGATCACTCCGTCAAATTCTGAAATTATTCGAAGAGTTTTGGACCAAATACGTGCAATTGCGCAAATTAGGTCAAATCATAAAAATACGTGGGACCGGATCATTGTGAGCCAAAAAGCCAACCTTGGTCGGTCAAGGTAACATTCTTTCGTCGTTGCGACGTCCGTGTCTCAGTTCTAAGAATTTTTATATTTTCTGATGCGCGTTGGAGCGACCGTTTGAGAAAATATGACAAAATTAGGGTTTTCCTGAAACTAGGAAAACTTCATGACATGAAGGAAAATAATTATGAAATAAAGGAATGATGAAGTGTGGGACCTCCAAGGCCAAGTCATGGCCGGCCGGCCAGTGACCACGGTCCCGTGGTGCCTTTTCCTTATTTTTCCTTATTTTTTATGAATTTATGAAAATATCATGAAAAAGGAATTTGTTGAAATTAAGGAGTTTTCCTTGAAGTGAAGGAGTTTCCATTGGATCAAGGAAGCAAATAATATTAAAATAATAAAAACATGGGCGTGTGGGACCGTCTAAGGCATGGCCGGCCGACTTGGGCCCGGTCCCAGGAGTTTCCCTAATTTATATGTATTTTATATTTTTTTCCATGATTTGGAGTTTTCCTAATTTGAGAGAAATATCATGAAATCAAGGAGTTTCATGGGATGAAGGAAATCCTAAAATAATAATAAAAAAATAAAGGGACGTGTGGGACCGCCTGGGGTATGGCCGGCCAGCTGGGGCCCGGTCCCATGGGTTTCCCTAATTTTATACTATTTTTCATGTATTTTTTTAAAAATACCATGAGATGAAGGAATTTTCATGAAACTAGGGAAATAATAACAAAATAGTGAGGAATCACATGGCATGGGGCAGGCCGGGATCAAGACATGTCCGGTTGGCCAATGATCACAGCCCCATAATGTTTTCCCTAATTTTATATTATTTCCTCCGTGCGAAGGAAGCACCACGGAATTGAGGAGTTTCCTCAAAACGAAGGATATTTGTTCAAATGAAAGGATTTTCATCAGATCAAGGAAAATAATAAAAATGTAATAAAATATAAAATGGCGTGGGATTGGCCATGGCACGAAAGGATAGTCAGTGGGCCCATGCTCCCAGCGCCTTGGTCAATATTTTGATTATTTATTATTTTTTCCCTATTTTTCATAGGTTCATCGTTTCGTCGTATTTTGAAATACTCATTCGTGCGTTGATTGTTAATGTATCATCATTGAATACACTTGCACCTTTTGAGACAATGCTTACTTAGAGGTAGCTCCGATGCCCATGCGTTGAATATTTATTACTAACCCATGGATTTCTGCTAGGAAGAACCATGGTTTGCAGTATTGAAATATCTCCGAAAATATTTGAATATTTTCGGAAATTCTGTGGATGAATCCAAGAATTTAGGAATAATTAAGTTATGGCTCTATACTAGAAGAGCAAGCTGTTTAGGAGTATTAATTATTCCGATATGATCTTGCTGGAGCTTCATATCCTTTTTATAGTCATGGTAAACTCGTTGTTTGTATCCTGAAGACGTTATCTCTCTATACTAGCAGATCAAGCTGTCGAGGAGCCGTCCATCTTATGATACTATATAGAAATAATTACTTAAGTTTTCAGTATTCATGAGATATGATGTTGTCTGGCCGTGAGACTACATATCTACATGTACTCTGAGAGAAGGTATTCTCAGTCATAGGATTCGATGAGAGATCCGTGTCTCAATACTCACATCTGATCGCTGGATCAGTGGTAGAGGTACGCCTCCTTGAAGGGGCAACCAGGGGGATGATAAGGACGGCAACCTCCATTAGGGAGATGATAAGTGTCTTAAGACGCAAATGTCATGAGGATTTTTACTCATGGGAGTATCAAGACTTGTCATATTTGTGCAACAATCTTGAAGAGGCAATAATACAAAAGAGAAAGATAAGGCGAGATCAATGGGTCAATACATGAACGTGTAAAGACGTCCTGCGATTTCGTCGCAAGACGGCAATGTCATGGGGCTTTATTTTAGCAAGAATATTTAGCCATGTCATATTGTCGCAACAAAAATGATAAGAGAAAAAAGTTAAGGGAAGATCAAGGGTTTTTTTGCATGAAAGTGCAAAGATGTCCTGCGATTTTGTCGCAACGACAATAGGTGGAAAAATAATACCTTTAACCAGGAAGGAAAAATAAGACCACATGACGCAACAATTTTTTTTATAAGCATTAACTATTACTTATGCATGTCATTCATCACAAGAAAGATAATGAGAGGCATTATGGGAATTATTAAACTAGAAGCATTATCTTTCTCGCCAGCAAGCACAAGAATGTGGATATGAAGAAGACGAAGTAAAAGAAAGAAATTATTTCTCTACTAGATCTCTTCTTAAATAGACAAAAGAGTGATGACCGGTTAACATTAAATGTGCCGGTGAACAGGGGAATATTTAATACATGTAAGCGGTTATGCTTAATTCATGGAATCTTGTCGATAGAGAACTTCACAAAAGAGATGAATAGCTGCGGCATTTCGAAGTACAATTTCTCATGACATTTTCCCATTTGCAGAGAAGACATGAGAAGAGGAAAGATGTAGGATTAGAATCTTGCAACAACAACACGCTTACGAAATCTCCATTTATAACACATTGCGAGGACTTCGCAAGTTGATTACATAAATGACGTAAAAGATAACGGGAAAGATGTGAAGATCTTAAGAGATTTTATAATGTTGCGAAATAAACACTTGTATTCTTGCGAGAGTCTCGCAAGCCAGATCCGAAAATAAAGATTGGATTAGCTGTCATCCACTATATAATATCTTATATAAAGAGTCGAGCAGGCCTAAAGGAGGGAGAGATCTTTTTGGAATTAGAAGAAAGTTTTAAAGAGAGAGAAAGTCCAGAATAGTCGTTGTTTTCTTGATTTCATTTCCTTCTTGTAAAATTTGATAAATCAATTAATAAAAAAGTGTGATTGTTGATCTTAAAGATGTGTTGATTATTATAGATTCTTGTGAGGGGTGTATTGTAGGAATTCCTGCAACTACAGTAGGATAAGACCTTACCGGATTTTTTGATAGTATGAGCAAACCATAGCTTGAATGAAGGTCTCAGTGGTATGATAGAGCATTATCTAATGAGCATAAATCGGTTATGATCCGCTAATTTTAATGACGAGATCTTGGTATTTCTAGGATTCACGGGCCGGGCCCGATAAGGAAATCCTTGTAAAATTAGGTTTTGGAAATAAAATTGGATATAAAAGGAATGAATCCTCCTTTTTTTTACCTGCACGACCACCTCCTTTATCTTTTTACTTCCTTCACGCCATCAGGGAGGAGAAGAAATTCGTCGGAATTTCCAGCCGGAGCCGCACCGTCCGGCGAACTTCTGGCCAGCACCGACCAGGTACGATTTTTTTTTTTTTTGAAGTTTGCTGAGTTCATGAGTCGTTCATGCTCCGATTATGTTGAAATCATATACATGTGCATATATGAGTGTGAGTTTTGTTGAAAACCCCTTGTTTTTTTAGGAAACGTATATTCGTTCTATCGTTAGTTCGAGAAACTATTAATAATCCCTGACCTAAGAGAGATTTTTTTTTATGTATAGATCTGTGTCCAGTGATAATATTTTGACAAAACCGAAATAAACCCTCGTTTCAAAGAAAAACGATCGTACGAAGGAAAAAATAGTTTTTTTTTTATAAAAAACCACGGCATGTTCATGGATTTTTTAATATTATTTATGTGAGTAAATCACGGTTTTTTTTAATATATGTGTAAGTATATTTATTATTTTCCTTAAAATCAAAACTTGGGTTTTGTGCAATATTACTTAGAAGTGAACAATTATTTATGATGAAATAATGTTTTAGTTTTCACAATCCCATGGTGAATGTTCACGTAGTAGAGATATTCATGATTTTATGAAAATCTAAGTTTTGCCCGTTTTTTGTAGGTTTGAAGAAGCGAGCAAGTTTTGAAGTGTTAACTCTTACTGTAGGTGTAAATTATCCACAGATCTAGGTGGAAACATCTTAAGCCTTGGTGCACCTAAAAAACGAAGAGACGCGAAGCATAGAATGAAGATCAACAGGCGCGAGATTTAAGGAGCTACGTGGATCGGGCGTGATCGCTCTACATCTGTCGGACAAGACTTGACCCCAGGCTTCTGACAGAGTTGACAAGACAGGACATGGTGGTTCAAACGAGGTGCTATGGTCAAATGGATAAGAAAGTATGTGTCACATCGGCCAACTGCAGAGGCGACAGACAGGACAGGCGACAGACAAGACAGGCGACATCGTGCCAAGAGAACACCCAAAGAGGCCGGTTCGGATAAGAGACAAGCGAAGGAATCAAGACACATCGGCCATATGCATAAAATAAGGGACGACGTGAGTTGACACGATCACAAAAATTCAGAATTGATGTAACATGACTAACACCCTAGTTTGGTTGTAGGTAATCTTTCCTATAAGTAGAGAGACTTTTATCCAAGAAGAGGTAGGTTGTAATTTGGAGAGAGAGATAGAGAAACTCGAGTTTACACCTAGGAGAAGAGAGTGAGAATTAAGTTCATTTTTTTAAGGAAATCCGACTAAGAGAAACATCTTTGTAACACTTTGAAGTAATAAGATTCACCCTTTCACTCCCGTGGACGTAGGTAGGGGCGATACTCGGCTCACCATGCGGCATACCTGATGGCTAGCACTTCAGGAACGAGAAGGATGTTGAGGAATCATACAATAACTAGCAGAAGCATGCATGCCGGGGTAACTGGGCCGAGGAAAGAAGACAGTCGATAACCACCGCCCGAGGAATCTCATGCATCTGCACAAGGAATGCCAATTGTCGATGAGGAGGTCGATCTGGGGCGAGACGATAATACCCGACCCTTGGACCAAGTTATTTTGACTCAGAGAAGAGTTGAACAAGTTGACGGACTCACAACTTCAAATACCAATGACGATGAGGAAGCGCTTGCAGCACAAGCCCAGAGATAAAGAGCAAGGCAACAATTTGAGTACCAGGAAGCCCTAGGGAGAGAGCAAGAACGTCTCAGGAAGATTCAGATGGGGCGAGGAACGGCTAGCAACATCGGCCCAATACTTGTTCACACGGTCGGCCATGTAACCGGCCCGATAATACCCCCACCACCCACTTCTGTACCATTACAGCCTCGGCCGCACAACCCAAATGGGAATTCTAGTCATGAAAGCATGGACCCGACATTATTGGCAATTTTGGAGAGTCAAAGGAGACAAGAAGCGGCAAAAAGAGAGCTCCAGCAACAGAATCTCGCTTTGGAGTATGAGAACTATCAGTTGATAAATCAGCGAACCAGATCAAGAGGCTCGTCCAGCCGAGGAACATCGAGTTACCATGGACGATCAGGTCACACGCCACCTATGATGGGGATGAGTAACCCTAATCATTCTGGACGATCAAGTCAGCCACCATCGCCTCCGGTACCCCCCACGCAAAGATATGGGCCACCTGAGGACTCGTCCACTGACGAGGAAAGGCGAGAAAGGGACGGACGAAAGGATCGAACAACAGAATCTAAGCTCAAGGAATTGGAAGCAAAAATTAAGGAGCTCTCGGGTGGAAGCGAAGAGAACAAATTGGCAGAAATTATGAGCGAAGCCGAGAAGACGCCCTTCTCTCAAGAACTCGAACAAATGACGTTCCCACCAAATTGTACTTTACCTAAATTTCCTTCTAGGTTCGACGGAACATGAGATGCGATCGAGCATCTAAATATGTACACCATGTCACTAATCCAATGGAAGAACAACCCGGTAGTCATGTGTAAATTCTTTCCAGTTAGCCTGGAGGGCGAGGCACGAGACTAGTTCTATTCGCTCCCACCTGGAACGATTAACGGGTATGAGATGCTAGTCGAAGCCTTCCTTAAGACCTACATGTATAACAGTCGACCTCGTCCCAAGATGAACAAGCTGTTTACCCTCGCCCGAAGATTCAGGGAGCCCTTAAGAACCCTGGACGATAGGTGGAGGAATCTATGCACCAAAATTGGGAAAGTACCAGTGGATCAAGCCATCTTCGGATTCGAAAACGCATTGGGGAGATCGGATCCCATCTGGATAGCCATGTTCTCTGAGAAACCAAAGACCCTAAAGGAGATGAGAATAATGCAAGAGCATTACATCGCCCTGGAAGAAATTCAGGCCGAGTCAAGAGATAGAGGAGTACAAGAAGCTAGTGCCGAAGCTGGTACTGAAGCTAAAACGGTCACAAACGACCCTATTAGGCGACCAGAAAAGAGATCGTACCCACCCCCGAGGAGCAGTGAGAAGAGA
This sequence comes from Papaver bracteatum, assembly GCA_023529315.1. Classification (NCBI taxonomy): domain Eukaryota; kingdom Viridiplantae; phylum Streptophyta; class Magnoliopsida; order Ranunculales; family Papaveraceae; genus Papaver; species Papaver bracteatum. Next base: position 2,481,203 of record JAJJWX010004839.1, read on the forward strand.
GAGTGGATCGCCAAAGGGAAGAAGCCGAGGTAGGAAGCCCGATCGTATACCCCCCTAAATGCTCCTTTGGAGGAGGTATTCAAGGAAGTCGAGAAGAGAAACGATATCAACTACCCAACGTCGAGGGGAGTCCAGTTCCAAGAGACCAGGGATCACCCCGAATACTGTCACTACCATCAGTATAGGGGCCATTCCACCAACAACTGCCGAGAAGTAAAAGATATCGTTCAACATCTCATCCGAGATGGGTATTTGAGGCAATTTGTCCGACATCCACCACGGCCGACAACAACACCCGATGCACCATCTCATCAAGTCCGTATCGATATGACAACTCAGTTCGTGAGCACCATTTCACACTCGGCTATTCAAGGCTACACTCTCGGACCAGTAATTACTTCTAGGATCCATAAAAGGGATCGTGATGGTAAGGAAATATTTAGCGTAGCTAAGGCCCTACCTATGGAACCTTGGATGGTGCAACCCATTTCGTTATCGGCCAAGGATATCCCATAAAATGGACAAGCACACAGTAACCCATTGGTCATCACCTTACTGATCGAAAATTGGGGAGTAAGAATGATTCTTGTGGATAGCGGAAGCTCAGTCGAGGTGTTATATTACGACACGTTCAGAAGAATGAAACTATCAGACGACATGCTCGTCTCCTCAACGTATCGCTTCTACGGATTTAATGGTACAATAACTATCCCCAGGGGCGAGGTAACTCTAAGAGTTTCGGATGGTGGAGGCTTCCTCGACACACTAACTACCTTTTGTGTGGTCGATGTCGCCTCACCTTATGAAGCGATTATCGGGCGCCCATGGATCGCTGGGATTAAGGAGGTAGCATCGGCATACCACCAGAGATTAAGGTTCCCGACTTGCAAGGGAATAGATGAAGTTATGGGTGACTCCCAAGCAGCACGGCAATGCATGCAAGTGGATGCAGAAATTAATGAGGATCGGCGAGCTCGGAAAAGGCGAGAGAAGAGTAAAGCAGAAGAAATTAAAGTTGCAAAGGAATTGGAAGAGGTGATTTCACAAGTGGTCATGGAATATGAGACCCAAGAGGAAGACCCTTTATAGAAATCAAAGGAAGCGGCTATCTTCCGGGAAAACAAATCAAATTTCTCGACGGTCGAGCCAACTCGGGAAGTAAACTTAGGAACGGTAGAGGAACCAAATGTAGTAAGGATCGGGACATTGTTATCGGACGAACAAGCAAGTCAACTCACGGCGGTATTAAGGGAAAACTTAGACGCATTTTCCTGGGAAGTGCGCGATTTGGAGGGAATTGACCCGAAGGTCTGCTGTCACCACTTAAAGATTGATCCGAAGTTCAAACCAGTTAGACAAAAAATGAGGCGCATCGCACCAGAATTACAGGCGGAAGTCGAGGTCGAGTTGAAGAAGCTACAAGAATCCGGAATAATTAGGAAATCTCATTACCCACAGTGGATATCCAACATGGTCGTGGTACCAAAAAAGAAAGGAGGAGTCAGAATATGTATTGATTTCAGTGACTTGAACAAGGCCTGCCCTAAGGACAGCTTCCCCCTCCCCAGCATAGACTAGCTAGTAGAATCAATAGTCGGATATGAGGCGATTACCTTAATGGATGGATACATGGGTCACAACCAAATACCGTTGGTGCCCGAATACCAAGAACATACTTCCTTCTTCACACCAAGGGGACTATACTGTTATACCAAGATACCGTTCGGACTCAGAAATGCCAGGGCTACATATCAGAGGTTGGTAGGCGACATGTTCGAAGAAAAGATACATGACACCATAGAAGTCTACGTGGACGACATGCTGGTCAAGAGTCACCGATCTAAGGATCACGTCTGAGACCTTCGTGAAATTTTTCAGACGATGAGGAAACACAAGATGAAGCTTAATCCCTCCAAGTGCGACTTTTGGGTTACGTCGGGGAAATTCCTAGGATATATAATCACCCCCAGGGGAATAGAAGCAGATCCCGAGAAGGTTAGGGCCGTTCTAGTAATTCCATCCCCCGCGACGGTAAAAGATGTGCAGAAGCTAAACGGTTGTATTGCAGCATTGGGGCGATTTGTATCACGATCGTCGGACAAGTGTAAGAGCTTTTGTGATATTTTAAAGAAAGGAGAAAAATTTCAGTGGACGGATGCCAGCGAAGAGGCCTTTCAAAAGATCAAACTACACCTAGCTATTCTCCCGGTCCTTTAGAGGCCCGAGCCGACAGAAATTCTTACCCTATACTTAGGGGCGACACCATATGCCATTAACGCAGTATTAGTGAGAACAGAGGGGAGTGTAGAAAAGCCAGTATATTTCATCAGCAAAATGCTAAGCCCGTCCGAGAAAAACTATACCAGAATGGAGAAAATGGTGCTAGCGCTAGCCGTTGCCGCTTCTAAACTCCGAACATATTTTCAAGATCATCGTATATGGGTACTCACTAAGTCGCATATTAAAGAAGTCTTGGACAGTGCGGGGCGATCATGGAGAATTTATAAATGGGGAGCCTTAATCAAACAATATGACGTGGTGTACGAAACGAGAACGGCGATCAAAGGACAGGTAGTGGTCGATTTATTGGCAGATTTCCCACTTAGTGATGAGGACGAGATTGAATATATACCGGGGATGACGGAGGAAAAACAGGAACCTGGGGACCTATTATCTTCCAATAGTCCTACACGATGGGAGGTTTTCGTCGATGGGGCGTCGAACAAGGAGGGATCAGGCCTCGGTCTAGTATTCACCACACCAAAGGGAAGGAAGATGGTACATTAATTCAGGTTAGAGTTCAAGGAGACTAACAACGTCACCGAGTATGAAGCGGTGATCCATGATTTGCGGATAATCGTAGAAATGAGGCTACACGAGGTCCGCTTGACTAGTGATTCCCAATTGGTGATCCGACAAATTACGGGCCAATATGCTACACACGATCCTGTGCTGCAAAAGTATTGGGAACTCGCCCAATTTTATATCAACCAAATACCAAACATTAAATTCTGTCACATTTGCTGAAAAGATAACAGACACTCGGACGCTCTATCATACATCGCCTCACAGCTGGTAGACCCGACCATCGAAGGAATCCGTGTTATGAAACTCCTTACCCCTTCTATCCCGGAAACACCTGAAGTACGGATCGATGTGGCTATTAACACAGCCGAGTGATACAAAGAAGGCGATTGGAGAAAGCCGATACATCAGTACCTAGAGACATGCGAGTTACCCAAGAGTCGGCCCGAGATAAATAAAATAAAAAGCAAGTCGAGCGCCTATGAGTTACGGGAAGGGATTTTAAATAGGAAGTCTTACTTGGGACCACTCCTACGATGTTTGAGTAAAGATGAGGGCCACATAATCCTGCACGAACTACACTATGGAGCGGCCGGAAATCATAGCTCGGGGAGAAGCTTATCAGCCAAGGCAAAAACAATGGGTTACTTTTGGATGTACATGAACGAAGATGCAAACAAAATGGCGAAATCTTGTGAAGAATGTCAGCGTTTCGGAAAGAAAATCCATGCTCTCGGAGTACCTTTGAACTCAGTTATAAGCCCATAGCCCTTCGCAAAGTGGGGGGTAGACATTGTCGGACCCTTACATGTAGGAACCGGGCAAAGGAAGTATTTGATCGTGGCCACGGATTACTTTACCAAATGGGTAGAAGCAGCGCCACTAAGACACATCCGAGACAAAGATGTTTTCAAATTTAGTTGGGAACATATCATTTGCCGCTTTGGGGTCCCTGCAGCTATCGTCTCTGATAATGGAAAGCAACTACAAGGCGAGAACATTGATTTCCTGTTCAACACTTACAACATCAGAAAGAGCAAAGCTACCCCGATTTACCTCCAGAGTAATGGGCAGGACGAGATCACTAACAAGACTATCGCCGATAACATGAAGAAGAAACTAGATGGGGAATATTACAATTGGTGTGAGGAGCTATATAACGTCTTATGGGCATACAAAACCACACGAAGGGAAGCTACGGGATTCTCTCTGTTTATGCTTACCTACGGAACCGAGGAAATCTTACCAACAGAAGGCATGATCCCTACCACAAGGACAGAAGCTTGGAGGCGAAACGTATCGTCCGACCTAATTTTGGCTAAATTCGACAATCTGGAAGAAACAAGAGAAATGAAGTTACAAAAAATGGAAAATTACCAAAGGAGGTTACAGCGAGAATACAATAAGCGCGTCCGACCAAGAGAATTTAACCTAGGGCAGCAGGCGTTGAAATTTCTGGCTGAATGTGAGCGAGACAAAAAGGGCGGAAAACTAGCACCAAAGTGGGGCGGGTCGTATATAATTGAATCTAAGGCGGGCGAGGGATCGTACCGGCTACTACGACTCGACGGAACAAAAGAGCTCAAACCATGGAACATCAAGTTTTTGAAACTCTACCACCCTTGACGGGCGATACGGAAAAACGGTAAGCATACTTGTCTTCTATCTCTTTGAAATCGTGAGGGGTATGAGATAGGGAATGAGCGACTAATGGTCATTCGTACTCGGGGCAATGCCAGTGTGGAAGTGCTGAGGTGACTTACACTTTAATGGTCATTCGTACTAGGGGAAAAGCCAGTGTGGAAGTGCCGAGGTGACTTACACTCGAATGGGCATTCGTACTCGGGTCAAAGCCAGTGTGGAAGTGCCGAGGTGCCTTACAGTCGCCTGGCTATTCGAACTCGGGGCATTGGAAGTGTGCAAGTGCCGAGGTAGCCTAAGGGTTTTGGTGGTTGGAAACCAGTTCCAAAGGTTGTTAAGATGCTAGGTCTTCTCAGCTAGGTGGCTTACTTACATTTAAAAGGTCGCCCCCATCGCAGGTGGCTGTGTCCACTTGACCGAGATTGCTTGGCCGATAACCAATAGGGGATATCGGGCCTAGAACTAGGTTGAATGGTACCCTTACACTGAATCCAAAGAGATAGTGATGAGATACCCCAATCAGGACATGGCATTGGGCCCGATGACCCTCCTTGTTGGCTGTGTTCGACAGAAATGGTTAAAATACTAACTTACTTGAACAATAATTGCAGGAATAACATGCAAAACAAAGGATAATTCGATTGCGTCATGCGTTTATTAAGAAAGTACGGAAAATGTCATGAAACCATGCGAAACGAAGAATTTAACGGAAGTAAAACAAATAACATCGGCGACGCAGCACCCCCATGAAAACAAACAAGCAGTGTATCAGAAATAAAAAAGGGTACAAGTGTTCAAAGAGATTTACAACCCGATGGAAAGGGAAACTTAGTGACGCAGCACTACGAAAGAGGAGTTCAAGCCTTCGGAGGAACAGTGACTGCCTTCTTCTGTGCGACCTCGCGCTGCTTGTTCTCCACCCACGTCTCAATACCCGTCTAGACCTTCTCGTCTATCTCATCTGCATGGGCGAAGCGTTCATCCTCGAGTTGTTAGGTAAGCTGAGAAATGTTTCCCTCGGCATCGGCTAGATGGGAACTCAAATTGGCTTCGACCTGCTTCAACCGTCGGACCTCCAGGTCCAATTCACGAGAACGTTATTGTTCGCATACTAGATAGCAACAAACACAGGTTATTCATTTGAGTATGGTTTAGCAACTTCATAACTACAAAAAATAACCTAAGCCTAAGGAACTGCCTCAACGCGCCGCTCATAAGATCTGAAAGAGCCGGTAACACTGACTGCAACGACTCTACGGATTTGGATAACTCATCTTCGGCCTTCGATAATTTCACGGTTAACTCGTTGTAACATTACTCATTGAACTCGTTCCTAGGGCAGTACTTATTATGCTCACTCCATTCGTCCATTAAACGATTACGCGACACCTGAAGTACTGAAAGCTGCGATATACTCCATTTTAGCTCGCCCCTCACCTTATCAAGATCACTCACTCGGCCCAGCAGATCCCTATTGGATCGCTCCACCACATCTTTATCCCTCAATATTCGTCGGCGGTCCTCATGAAGATCTCGATTCTGCAATTGTCGAGCGTCTACCCTTTGCTCCAAACTCGTGGCTAGAGCAGCGTTTTCATCAGCAAGACGTTGAGAAGATCCCAAGTAATCCCGCAAATTGTATATCTCTGGAGGATCATACTCAAACTGACGATATCCTTCTATCTCGCCCTCAAGTTTCGCAATTTCCTCAGCTTGGCGATCTATTTTGTCATCTTTGTTTGCCATTCGCCGATGGAGATTCTCCACTAAATCTTTTTCAATATCCCATTTTTTTTTAATGATCCTAAACTCCGAAGCGGCGTCTATACCTATACTAGATACCTTGGCTAGAAGAAGGATACCCGACTCAGGATACTGGCACGATAAACTCAATCAACACAAGTTAAGGTTGAAAGAATAATAGTCTACCTTGAGCGTCGGCGAGTTTGATCTCCAACTCGCTCGTGCGACTCCTCTCGTTCTGCAATTAAAGTTGGAGAGATTCCATCAGCTGCTTGTCTCTATGACGATTGGCGGCATCTAAGTGTACCCGGTTCAGGATCTAACACAAGTAAACGAGAGTAAATTGTAAGCGATAATAAGAACAGAAATCAGAAGGGGGCACCACTATGCTAAGATGAGCCGCTCATCACTGTGTCAAGAGTCTGGGCGATATCGCCATAGAGGGGCACCGCATTCAACATCTCTTCCTCAGTATACGCTCCAAAATTGGGTGAAGTAAGCGCACCCAAAGAGTTCATGATAGGGCCAGGGACAGTAAAGGAAGTTTCAGCGCTAGACGACGACCCATTAGTGATCCGGGGCACACGAGGAAGTGTTACCGGTTCAACAGTGACAGTCTTCTCTACGTCGGGCATCCCCTGGGGCTCCTGCTGGTCGCCCATCCCCTGCTCATCACCTTTGTCACCCGAGACATTCTCACAAAATATCTCATCTTCATCGTAAAGTTCAATGACTGGGGCCCTCTTCGGCGGTGGCTTAGCAACTTGCTTACCTCTGGGAGGATTACGCCTAAAAGGTGGGGGGTCAGCCTCATAAACTTCATCATCATCGTGCCGAGGTTTCTGCACAAGGCATTTCGGCAGAACATGTGAAGGCAAAAAACAGGGGCAAGTACATGTACTTATAAAAAATCATTATGTTTGTTACATTCCCCTGGTCTTCCTCAGTCCTTGTGCCAGCACCTCTCTTCCTAGACGATCCGTTAGCCTTGGTGGAATCGCCCTGAGATTTTTAAATAACAGCAAATGACCAGTTGACATCGAATCTAGCAAGAAAGAAATCGAGGAAAGCAGGAGGAGACGCTAACCTTATCATCCTTGTCATCATTAACTACCCAAAAAGAATAGGGCTCGGCAGGAAAAGAAGGCGACGGGAAACTACCATGTAGAATGGGGCCTCGGACGAGAAGCGGAACTCGGGGATAGGTCGGGTCATTAGAATGGCGGGATCGCTTGTTAGAACTATGGCCGAGAGGATCGGCATCCAGCATCATCCTTTCAACACCCTCGGGCATAGTCCTAAGACGATGAGGACTAGCAACAAAACCTGCAAGATCACCTAAGTTTGAAGTACCAGCTCGATAGTTGGCAAGGAAGTTAGCAACGGTATATGCTGGAGCTTCCTCGGGCTTGTAGGTCGACCACTTGGCGGTAGAACCACGACCATCTCGGCGATCCTTCCATTCGTTCATAATCCGGAAAGTATTGCCAGTCCATTGAACCAAAGCACGAGAGGGCTTGATCTGGGAAAGAATCTCGTAATAAAAAGGGCTATCAGGGTTGTACAAGGGAAGACGAAGGCGTATCTCTAATTGACCCTGAGTGATAACCACACAGTTAGCCGACTGCTCGTGCTTCTCTATATCGGACTTCTTCAAGAGGATATTCCGGCTCGAGAGCAGGGTAACATCGTAATTCTGAAGTTCGTACTTCTCTTTTAACTGCTCAATGAACTCTTCATCAGTGAGATCCTCCACCCTTTTCTCGGACCTGCACGAAATAGAAGGAGAATCATCAAGAAAGATAGATTTCATCGCGCGATCATCATACTTAGAAGGACTCTCAAACGAAAACGGAGAAGTAAGGGAAAAAAACATCAAACTCGGAAAAAACGTCATCAATAGACCTTTTCTCAGTCATAGAGGGAGAATAATCCATTAACGAAAATAGTGCAGAACTTGGTTGTCGACGAAGAGAGAGGAGGCGACGAGTCTGCAACAACAGCTACTGTAGCAATCGGTGAGGAAGAGAGGAAGGAAGAAAATCAAGAAAACAAGGGTTTCTAGAAGCAAGGAGTGATAAAGAAATCTGGGAGAAAAGATTGCAGCGGCGAGGAACAGAAAGAGAAAGGATAAAGAAGAAGAAAAAGAAAAAGAAGCGGGCTATTTAAAGGGTAAGAGTTGTAACCGACGCCGACGGGTATAGGTAATAAAATGTAGTTAGTGGGGCATCACAGGGCGGGATTTGCGGCATGGACGAATACGTGGGCATTTGGGACGACGTTCTTCCACTCGTGTCTCCCACACAAGCGGAAGAAGGGGCATAAATGTAGGTGTAAATTATCCACAGATCTAGGTAGCAACATCTTAAGCCTTGGTGCACCTAAAAAACGAAGAGATGCGAAGCATAGAATGAAGATCAGCAGGCACGAGATTCAAGGAGCTACGTGGATCGGGCGTGATCGCTCTACATCTGTCGGACAAGACTTGACCCCAGGATTCTGACAGAGCTGACAAGACAGGACATGGTGGGTCAAACGAAGTGCTATGGTCAAATGGATAAGAAAGTACGTGTCACATAGGCCAACTGCAGAGGCGACAGATAGGATAGGTGACAGACAAGACAGGCGACATCGTCCCAAGAGAACACCCAAAGAGGTCGGCTCGGACAAGAGACATGCGAAGGAATCAAGACACATCGGCCATATGCATAAAATAAAGGACGACGTGAGTTGACCCGATCACAGAACTTCAGAATTGATGTAACATGACCAACACCCTAGTTTGGTTGTAGGTAATCTTTCCTATAAGTAGAGATACTTGTATCCAAGAATAGGTAGGTTGTAATTTGGAGAGAGAGAGAAACTCGAGTTTACACCTAGGAGAAGAGAGTGAGAAGTAAGTTTATTTTTGTAAGGAAATCCGACTAAGAGCAACATCTTTGTAACACTTTGAAGTAATAAGATTCACCCTTTCACCCCCGTGGACGTAAGTAATCATACCGAACCACGTATATCTTGTGTTCATTGTTGAGTGTTTACTTTCATTTACTTGAGTAGAAGGTTTCTATCCTTTGGATGTAGTTTGTAGTAAAATGCATCTACACTTATGTTGTAATCACTAATGTTAGTGGAATTGTAAAAAGGTAAGAGTTGAGAATTACCATTTTGTGAAATTGATATATGAACATCCATGACTCTGTGTCTCTGGTTCCCAACAATGGTGTCTTCCAGCAGTGATTATTCTTCCAGCTCATCTGAGGATCATTCAAGGATTTCTTAGGCCAAAGCATGCGCCGATATAGATCGCTCTCTATTGGAAAATAGCAGATCTCTTGATAGGCTGAAAGCTGCTCGTGCTGAGCTCTTGAAGAGGAAATAAAATGCGGAGATATTTGCTGAGTATCGAGAGAAAGGGCGTAGAATTCAGTGGAAATGACAAAGAGCTGAGGAGAGACTCCGATCTCGTCCATATGGTGTGGCCACAGATTCAGATGCCGAGGATAAAGAAGAAGAGCTCGTATGAGATTAGGATGCAATAGATGGTGATACCGAAGAAGAAGAATTATCTGACTCGGATAGTGATTCTGAGAAAGAGTCTGAAGAGGATTCTTCAGAGAAGGATGATGATGATGATGATGATGACGGTGATGCGAACGACTCTGACTAGTCTTGATCACGATCTTATTCAAACATTTGAATGTTTTTTTTTATCCCCGTAGTAGATATTCCTTTGATGATCTAAACAATTTTCTTCAGGATTAAGATTTTTCTTCTTCTTTTTGAATGATAAACCCTTTTTATTAATGTTGGTTCTTCTCGACTTGAATGAAATAGACCAATGCCTACGCCCCAAAATTCGTCACAATTACTTTCGACATGCCTTGGTGATTTCCATTTGCGAAAATACTAAGATAAGTTGCGTGAGAAAACACGCGTCACACATAAATCTGTGTAGTTTTCTGACCGTGCACAGCTTTCGTCAGTCCCCAGTTATTTTTCTCCCCATATTTAGTATTGATCTTGTTTGAATCTTAGGGTTTCATTAAAACCCACAACTGAATTGACTATCGTAGAAGTTAAGCATCCACCGTATCTTGTATATATCCCCAGGACTTAGGGTTTAACATTTGCGTAAACATTTCTCCCTTTCCTGAGTCAGTTTCATCGTGCAGAGGAAATTTTGATTATCGTACCTTTTCGGCGCTATGTCCAAAAGTAATATTTCTTCTCGAAATGAACCTCAGTCAAAGCATGAAATAGAAGCGTCCATCTCAGTAAGTCGTGTATTTTCCTTCATCTCCATTTGATCATAGGAAAATAATTTGTTACAGGATAATCAAAAAAATACATCTTCTTCTCATAATTCGAGACCCAGGCAGGCTGTTAGAGCCCCTTCTCGATATAAATCAACTCATACTGAAGTTGGCACGTCTGTGAGTAATTCTATGATTTTTGAGTGGAGTATTACTCGATGGTTTTATACAGTCTTCATATGAAATTAAAATTTCTCCATTGCAGGTTGATGTGCATGTTGTTGTTGATGCTAGAAAGAGAAGGAATGGAAAGTCTGCGACCGATGATGATGACATCGACAAGAGTTCTACCAACTCCATGAAGACCGGAGCTAGAACTTGCTACCCAACAGATGGACTCCCGTTTGAGACTCCTATGATCAACAATTTCCCGGGCAATGAAATAGTTGGCGGCTTCGTCGTTCCCAAATGTCACGTGTCTTTGTATACCAAGATCTGGAGACGATATGGTCACATTGCCACTACTGAGGTTTAGAGAGACTTTTTGCCGACCCTCCTGACTAAAGTTGCTAGGGTTTTACCGATCATTGAAGAGATGATGGAGACGAATCTGCAAGATGTTAAGAATCGTGACCTTCACGGGTAGGATGACTTGATATCGAACTGTGATACCTTGTGGTTCAACGTAAGTTGGCTTCATATGGTCTTTCCCATTTCGGAAAGAACTTGTGAGCAGACATGTCTTGTTGAATTTGCTTTGCTGTCTTTAATACCATATCCCCTACTTGAAATGTTCGAGGTCTTACCATTTTGTTGTAGGCTCTGGAGATTCTTTGTTTGTAGGTTTCTACATATTTTTCCACCTTAGCCCGCTTCGACTCGAGCATGTCCAGTTCAGCGATTCTTGAGTTGGTCACTTTGGCCTTATACCATTGTACTCCACTAGATATTGCGATCCTTGCTGAAGGAATTTTGATTTCTACCGACAGTATGGCGTCGGCCTCATAGACAGGAGAAATATGGTGGGGTCCCGATCGAGATCCTTGGCATGGTTCGATAAGACCATAAAGCCATATGCAACTTTTCATGGCAGGTTCGAGGATTATCATGAACTGTTCGGCTGAGAATCTGGATCAACATTTTGTTGGTGCTCTCTGATTGTATGTTTCCTTGGGGATAGTATGGTGTGGAGAAAACTTGTTTGATTCCGTATTCCTCAAGCAATTCTATCACGTGTTTGTTGGCAAAAGGAGTTCCATTATCAGTGACAATGTGTTTGGGAACACCGAATCTGCATATTATATATTCTTTGATGAAGGATGTGATCGTGACTCCAGTGGTTCTTCGAAGAGGAACAACTTCAAACCATTTGGTAAAATACTCAGTTGCAGTGATGATGTATTCATGTTGCTTCGAAGATGCTGGATTGATTTTCCCGATGATATCCAGTCCCAAGCTATAGAAAGGACACATACTATTCATAGAATTCAATGGAAGACAAGGAGTGTGAATGAAATTACCATGGACTTGGCATTGATGATACCTTTGAACGTGTGCAGCTGCATCGTCTTCCATGGTCGGCCAATAATATTTTTCATGAATCTGGAGAAATAATTTCCTTTTTCCTTGATGTTCTCGTCAAGCATCTCCTCTAAAATCTTTGGGATTTCATGCTCAACTAAGCATATCAGCAAGTTCCCGCCAAAGATTTTGCGGTATAAGATTCCATCAAGAAGGACAAATCTCTTAGCTCCCTGAATGAGTTTGATTATTTCTTTCTTTTCTGACGGCAATTCATTATCCCAGAGATATTTGATGTAGGGTTCCCTCCAGTCCCCAGTGTGATGGGATGTCAGAGCTTCTAAGTGATGAGGGGGAGTCTGACAATTGGGACATAACTTTTGCAGAATTCTTGATTGAGCCTCCATGGAAGTCCAATAGTATCCCATTCTTTGAAGCTTTCTGTAGAGTGTTACCACCAGCGTTTGTCCGCACGTTTCTTCATGTATGCGCTTGAGTTGTTCGTCCGCTTTGTTATTTCCAAGCCATCGTGATAATGACCCATCAGAGTTTCGATAGGATAACGCTCCATGAAGTAATAAATAATTCTTTAATTCTTTGAGACCGACTTTCCCTTCTGAAAGAGAATTGCTCAATTCATGAATAATAGGTGCTCACCAATCATATGCTTGAATGTCTTCGACTTGAGAGAGCCATGTAGATGAAATGACACGTCTTTGTGCAGTGATTGTTTTCTCTGCGCCTTCAAATTATGGCTTAGAAGAGAGAGTTTCCAGGCAGTCAGCATGCCTATTGTTGATTCGTCCAGTATGGACAATCGTTACATCAGTGAAGTAAGTTAACATCCGTTGAGCTTCAGTTCTGAATGGAACAAGTGTGATTTCTTTAAGGGAGTATGTTCCATTCATTTGATTGACCAGTAGTTTTGAATCTCCCCTTTTCTCGAGGTGCGTTGCTCCTGCTTGCTTGCCAGGGACAATCCTAGTAAGAAGGCTTCGTATTAAGCTGAATTGTTGGTGCAGTAGAAATCCAGCTTAAATGAATGTGATAAGACCTCGTCGGATGGAGAGACTAACACTATGCCCGCTCCTCCAGTGTCATTGCTAGGGGTAGAGGAACCATCAAAATATAAAAGCCACGTCTCTTCTTTGATAGCTAGGATATCTGGAAACTCACCAGGTACATATTCATGTAATATTGTTGCATCCTCTCCTGGAAAAGAAGCGAGCAAGTTTGCAACTGCTTGGTCTTTGATTACTTTAGGTGATGTGCATGCTTTGTCAAATTCTGACATCTTTAGTAGCTACTTTGTTGGTATTCCTATCAAGGCTGGCTTTGATAGTAGAAGCTTTATAGGGTCAGCATTGGAAACGAGTATGACTCTGTTGGATAGTAAGTAGTGCCTGAATTTCTGAATTGCATGCACTAGCGACAGACATGCTCTCTCAGCCTTTGGGTATCGGAGTTAAGCATCTCGCATTATATGACTGAAATAGTAGATTGGTCGTTCGATGCCTTCGTCGCCTTCTTGAGCAAGGAGTGCTCTGATAGCAACATCACTAGAGGCCGAGTATAGTATTAGCGGCCGTCCTTTCACTGGAGATTTTATGACAGCAGGTGATAATAGCATCTGTTGTATTTTCTGGAATGCTTCTTGTTAAACGGTTGTCCATGTAAAGATTGCTCCTTTCTTTAGTAGAGGGGTGAACGAAGCAATGAGATGAGCCAATCAAGGAATAAAGCGCCGAATATAATTTACCTTGCCCATAAAACTTTGGAGTTGTTTTATAGTGCGTGGAGGAGGCATGGTAGTAATAACTTTCATTTTGTCTGGATCGATCTTGATTCCTTCTGCCGTAACCAGGAATCCCAGAAATTTTCCAGAGGAAACACCGAAAGCACATTTCAGAGGGTTCATCCTTAATTTGTATTCTATGCATCTTTCAAAGACTTGTCTCAGAACTTGAAGGTGATATTCTCGATTTTTCGATTTTACCACCACATCATCAACATAGTCTTCCACTTGCTTGTGCATCATGTCGTGGAATATGGCAGTCATTTCTCGTTGATAAGTAGCACCAGCATTCTTTAATTCGAAAGGAATCACAGTGTTGTGGAAATTCCTTATTGGAGTGCGGAATGCGGTCTTGTTGGCATCATGCTCATACATCTTGATCTGGTTGTATCCACTATAACCGTCCATAAATGAGAACATACCGTGACCACTGGTTGCATGAACAAGCATATCAATGTTGGGTAAGGGGAAATCATCCTTCGGACAGCATTTATTCAGATTCCAGAAATCAACACAACATCTGATTTGACCATTTTTCTTCTTGACAGGTGTTGAATATGCTTGATGAACCCTGCTGCTAGTAGTTTTTGGATTTCGGCTTTGATTTGTTATTCGAATTCATTTCTGAACTGTCTAGGCGGTTTTTTGATGGCCTTAGATCCATGAGCGATGTGCAGATGATGAGTAACCAATTTGTCGTCTAGAAAGGGCATTTCCTCGTACGTCCAAGCGAAGACGTCTTGATATTCTTTAAGTAGATTTATCAGTCACGTCAGTTCCTATGGTGACAGTGCTGGGCTAATTAATATTGTCCTCGGATCATCCTCTATCACAATGTTGATCGTTTTGAGATTATCAGTAGTGGAGTCAGTGTCGTCTTGTAATTGTCGTGGAGCATCTTGAACTTCTTTGAGTGATGGTTCATTTTGACATGATTCTTCAGGGCGGGGAGATTCCTCATCGTTCTCCCCTGTTAGTTGCTAATCTTTACGTCGGTAAATGGTTCTCCCCTCTGCATCACGACTGGTTATGAAATTAAATCCCTGAACTGAGACCTGATCCTTGCGACGCTTAATTGGTGTAGCACATGACTTGATCGGCTTGACGCCTGAGGATGATGGCTTGTCTGTGACCTCTTCGATGGATTTCCAGCTTGGGAGTGGAGTAATATAAGTCTTGTTTGGAGGTTCAGGGATTTTCTTTTGAGAATCGAGGAATTCAGCGTCGTAGACCGGGGCTAAAGGAGACGATGAAGCCGCAATACAGACAATTTTGTTATTGATTAGAGATTTCATGCATTGATGGTATGTTGAAGGAACCAATTTGTTGTCATGAAGCCACGGTCATCCGAGTATCATGTGGTAATCCGGCTCTTGTTTGATCACTTGGAATTTGGCCTTCGACTGAATAGGACCTACCTTTAAATCCATGTATGCATATCCATATGTATGGATCTGTCTTCCTTCAAAACCTGTCATCAATATGGGATGACGAATAATCTTACTTTGTCGGAACTTGGCCGTCTTAAGAGTCTTCATAGTGATAATATTTGTCGAAGCACCCGTATCAACGAGATCTCTCTTGAATTCAAAGTCTTTGATAAAAATAGTTACGTACAGGGCTCGGTTATGTCCTTCATCTGCCATGCGGTCCTCTTCTCCAAATATGATGTTGTTGATCGAATGCTCAGACATCATGGACATTTCTTCGGCTGTTGGATATGATGAATCTACTGGTACATCAGATGATATATGGTTGAGCGCGGAAAACGTGTTTGTTCGCTACTTTCTGGAAAAGTGTAAGAGTTCACACAAGCTTTCAACTAACTGTTCAACCTCCTGGTCCACCGGATTCTCGTAAGTAGTGAAACTATTATTTTGAGGGTCACCGTGTGACGAGTCATTCTCTTGTGCTGGAACTTTTGAAGCAAAGATTCTGCCTAACTCAGATGTCAGTTTGATGAGGAAATCCAGTATGTAGTTCATTGTATCCTTCATCAGATCCATGTTCCCTGTGTGGATCTCTAAGACTCGTGCCAACTCAGTTAGAGTTGGGACTTCTCCGTTTTCCATGCTGTCGGACGTAGTGTTAGAAGGAGGAGCATCGCCGTTTGAAATATGTAGTTGCAGGAAATACTACACTACACCCTTGATAAGAATTTACAGTAATTAACACATATTTGAAGATTAAAAACAACACTTTATTACTTGATTCTCAGAAATGTTTACAAGAAATGGAAGAAATCAAGAATACAACCGTTTTCTTGAATTTTCTCTCTCCTCAAGACTTTCTCAACACTCAAAAATACATCACCTTCTCTCTGAATCTACTGGGTCTCCTTATATAGGGTAGTTACATAGTGGATGACATCTAAGCTGTCCTTTAATTTCGGATCTGACTCCCGATATTATCGCAATAGTTATAATGTCACTTCTCGCAAGCGTTGTAATCATCGTAGAACAATCATGTTCTTTTCGTGTTTCTTCATTCGTCAGCTATTTCGTCACTCTTTGAATTATCTTGTGATACTCGCAAAGTGTTGTTGAAGGACTCGCAGTGGTGTTCGCAGAAGTGTTGTTAATCTCGCAAGAGTAATATCATGGCGATATTCTGGTCCTACATCTTGCCTCTTCTCATGTCTTTTCTGCGATGGAGGAAAGATCATGAGAATTAGAATGCCGGAGCTGTTCCTCTTTTCGTTTTTTATTGTTCTAACACATTTCTGCATCTATTGCCAGATTTATTATACTTGTTTTTTCTTCCATTCAACTTTGACACGTCCCTTTCAACCGCTGCATTCCAACCGTTCACGTCTCTTCCTTATATTAATTGTACTTATTTTCTCGAGATTTTTTTTTACCTTCTATATATACCTTCTTTACTTTTATCTTTTCTTCTTTTTACTTTTTTCTTCCTTCTCTCCGTAATTTCTATGCAAATTCACTGTTCTTCCGTAAATCCCGGATCCGCTACTGTCACAATTTTTCTTTCGATCTTTTACTCTTTCAATCTTATTCCCATACTAAAAATGGTTGCAGATGGTCACAAATATAAGATCGCTTTCGATAAGATCCAAAAAGAATTTCAAGACAAAGGTTTTACTTTATCCACCATTCCCAATCAAAACCCTAAGTCTGAACTTTCTATTCCATTATTTTCTGATTTTCCATGTAATCATGAGAATATCATAGTCTCTCTAGGCCATCTTGAGGTTGGTCTTCCCATTCCTCTCTATAACCCCGAACTTCCTTTATTCTACGCGATACTCTCTCACGAGAAGTTCTTGCGGGCGGTATATCAGTTGAGTGGGGATTGTATTCTCTTAATGCTTGAGTATGCTAATCGCGGTGCTGGTAAAGAATCTCGTTACCTTAATACTGCGAAGAATCCTAAATTTAAAGATGTTCCAATTGTTCCGGCGAAGTATACTATGGAAAACTTCTTCGCAATTTATGATATAATCCCTATGAAGAAGAACAACACTTGTTGGGGTGTCCGCTTACAAAAGAAAGATGACATCGCTGAAGATAAATTTCTTATGTTTGACATCGATTGGCATACGGGTAATAATCAAGGCCCTCGCCATTCCATTGATGAAAAATGGTTCATTTTTCCATTATGCCTAGAGGGTCCCTACATCTCCGGTCCTCATGCATTACCTGTGAATCTCGCAGAATATCAACCGTGGGTTTTCAACTGGCATGAAAGGAATAAAGAGGTATGTTCCCTCAAATTTTTTGCATAATTATCATTATTATCTTCCTCATGTTTTCATACTCTCGCTGACTACTCCAATTTTTCCAGATTAACAGGCTAAAACTTAACTACCAGAAATTTGGGAATCCCAGCACCCTTTTAGCCCTTAAATCTCTCCCAGATGAAGTAAGAAATATTTCATTATGATTATTAACAATATATTGTTTCCTCTATTTCTTATCTTTATCTGTGTTCGCAGGTTATTGAAGAAATAGAACCTGTGAAGATTGTGAAAACTAATGGGAAAGACAAAGATGCTTCTCGCAATGAGAAATCTACTATTTCTCACAAATAGAAGTCTACTGCTCCTCGTAGAGATAAATCGGGTGCTCCTCCCTCAAAGAAAAGAAAAATCCAATTCTCTTTTTCTTCAACTCCTCATTCTAATGAAGAAAATTCAAGGGATGATTCTGATAATGACAACGATGATGATGACTTTGATGCTGATAACCCTTCCGCAATGGAATTCTCCCAATCTGAATCTTCCATGGCCCAGCTATCTAACATTTTTGGCGATCTTACACATGGTATCGCAAATTATTATGGAAATGAAGCTCTTAACGGGGTATCCCAGGCTCTTTCTAAGATCTGCGATGCTCCCATATTAGTTGATAATGATTCTCTCCAAGGAATCTCAAGATCAATAACTCCCAGTTTCTTAAATTCTCTTGGTATTCTGGTATGTTTTCATTTCTTCACCACATTTATGTATTCATCTCCTCGCCATGTTTTAATTTACATTGTTCCCTCGCAGACTGGAAGAGCTTCCTTTGTTATTGCCTCAGACTTGGAGAAGAGGTGCGCATCTTTTCACAAGAAGAATATGGAGTTGGAATCTGAGTCCACTAGTCTTCGTGGGCAATTGGAATCTGGGTCTGCTGACCTTCAAGAAAAGATCAAGCGGTTGGAAACTGAACTTACTTTCTTGCAAGATAAGGTCGCAAGCCTCCAAGATGCGAACAATCAACTTTATGGTAAGAAATCTCTCTCTCTTTCTTTACCCTTGTATTCCTTTGTATTTTTTCTTATTTTTCTTCTGCGCAGATGTTTACGGCCTTTCTGAAAAATCTGTATTCCTTCGTTCTTTTCCAAACCCAATAGACGATGATACTCTTTTATATCTTCTCAATAACTCTTTGAATAATCCCTCCAATGATAGAATTAATTCTCTTTCCATAGACGACTCAGGTCTAAGATTCGCCTCTTCGAAACGGACCATAGATCTTTTTTAGACATGGCTAAAAAATTCAAACGCTTTTACCACAATTCTAAGGAAGAAATTAGAACTTTAAGGGCCAAGAACAGTGATCTCTCAGACGATAAAGATCGTATATCTAGACAAGGAGCTCAAACTTTAGCAAATTTTCATAAAACCCTTCTTGAAGTTCAAATTGAAACAGATAGACTTGTCAGCAATAAAGAGGTTCTTATTGAAAGAGAAAGCCAAATCCGTTCCCGTCTTCTTATTAATGATGATGATGAATTTGCTTGGGCTGCAAAGATTCTTGACAACGCCAGATCTAATTTAGGGGTAGATGTTAGTCTTCATGTTGAACAAGCGACCTCAATTAAAGACATGATTTCTGAAAGAGAAGGTTGTTAATTGTTCTTACTTTTTAATCCCTTATATTTTATAGTTTTTTCCAAAATTTCTAACTTGTTATTATATACTCGCAGGAGCTGAGAAGAGATACACTGAAAGAATTGGAGAACTTGAAGCTGATAAGAATTGGAGAACTTGAAGCTGATAAGAATCAACTCGCAAAAACTCTTGTTGATCGCAATGAGAAATATTCAAAATTAAAGACCCAATTAAAGATTTATGCTACCAATTTTAGTAATCTCCTTGTTGATGTTCGCAATCACTCCGTCAAGAGGGTTTGTGATGATCATAACATTTCTCACTCTTTGTATCCTTGCCTCTCTGAGGAAGTTCCAACGAATACTCCAAACCATGTTATCTCTGACAGTGAGGCGGAAGAATCCGGAGAAGATGAAGGACATAGTGAGGATGATGGTAAAGAAGGAGAAAAATCTGGCGAGGATAATGATGGGTCTAATTAGTCTCGTCTTTCCCTTTTAATCCCTCTGTAATATTTGTCCATTTATCTATTTCTCCTTGTAATATACTGTTGCGAGTTTCTCCAGCTTCCAACATTCTTTAGTGTATAAATTTCTTTTGCTTCTATCTGTATAAATCAGAAAACAATTCTTTTCTGCAATATAGTTAATCAACATGATTATTAATATTTAACTATCTGTGTAAATGTATCATATGATAATGTCTACATAAATTTATCATATAATGATGAATAAAAATTCTATCATTCTGTTCATTCCCATACTTGACTCTGTTATTCATCTGCAATATGAAAAAATTGAGTAGAGTTTAGATATTAGTTGTGAATAAAATTTATTTAATTATTTTTTCCTCAATCTTTGCGATAACATCGCGAGTAACAAGTTGCATAGTTTTATGATCTCTGCATAAATATCGCAAATCTCATGATCTCTGTATTAATATCGCAAGTCTTATTATCTCTGCGTCAATATCGCAGTCATTCAATCTTGATTTTTTGTGGTTTCAGTATGCCTTCCTAGTTAAAGGTCTTATCTTGCCACATTTTTTATTGGCGACAAAATCGCAGGACGTCCTTACACTTGCATGTAAAAACCCATTGATCTTGCCTTATCTGCGTTTTGTCACTTTCTCTACGACAATATGACAAGCCTAAGCTCCCTTGTGAGGACCAAGCCTCATGACATTGCCGTCTTGTGATGAAATCGCAGGATGTCTTTACACTTTCATGTAAAAAACCATTGATCTCATCTTAACTTTTTCTCATGGCCTGTTGCCTCTGTATAATATTTTTCACGCGACAATATGACAGGCCTAGATGCTCTTGCGAGCATAAAGCCCTATGACATTTTCGTCTTTAGACACTTATCAGCTCCCTAATGGAGGGTGCCGCCCTTATCTTACCCCTGGTTGCCCCTTCAAGGAGGGTACATCGGCCATACAAGAATAGCTCCTCACATCCAGTCTTAACAACAACCAGCTGTTTTCGTAGCCTATTATCCTTTATGCCTATATGGATTATAGTTACAAGACTGCACCCTAAGTGGGGTTTTCTTCGGGCCGAGTGCATCATAGCCAAGACTTTCCAAGAATGGCCAGGGTAGTTTCGCACGCCCCGGGCACTCTTTCCTCAACCGTGTACCTCAACGCCTTGATCATACTCTGCATTCCTTAGGAGAGACCCTCGGTCTTCCAACCAGGGTATAACCTTATATAGTTGGAAATCCAAGGTACCTCTCCTGGATGGGTTTTCAATAACCCCAATCTCCATGACTCAGGTTCCAGCAGCGGTATAACCTTATCCCTGAGCCATGCAAAGAGATACCACCTTATATGACGCACTTTAGGTCTTACATTTGCCTCTTACGAAATTTTATTCTCAAACTAGGGTGTACGCCATAAAGGTTAGTCCCGTTCTTATATTTCTCTTGCGAGTATCGCAACTCTGATGAAATTTCTTTTCTTTGATCTTCTCTTTATTTGCATTTCAACTCTTGTATAATTTTTTAACTTTATCTTTTTCATTCAAACGAAATATTCTTTTGAGACATTTTCTTAAATTTCATCATTTTACCTTTTTACTCGCTACTTTCTGCTTCTGCCTTTTTGTTACGTTTTGTTATTTTCTGTCCATATGCGAGACGCTCGCCATCTATTGTTTGCAGCTCATGTTGATTTTGCAATGTTCCTTCCTCTTGCCGCTCTATTGTATCAACCATCAACTTATCACCTATTTGTTTTTGATTGATGTTTCGTTTCTAGTTTCTGCTCTTTGCTGCCCTTTCCTCGCAAGATTCCATATCAATTTCATAGCATTTATTCCCATCAACCCAGTCTCCCTTTATTACTCCAACACCATTAATATGAGGAAATTTAATACATTGGTGTAAAGTTGACGCCACACCTAATATCCCATGTAGCCAAGGTCATCCAATCATGGCACAATAAGGTGATTCAATATCCACAACGCAGAATAGGATATTAGAAGATAACCCCTTTAATGGAATTCGCATTGTAATTTCCCCTTTGGGCTTGTTGGCAGTACCGTTAAAACCATAGATCTTATATGTTGATGGTATCAAATCCTCGTATCTCCCTCCCATGGTCTTGTAGGCATGATAAAACAAGATATCCACTAAACTTCCAGTGTCAATTAGAACCCTGTTAATTTCCCAAGAATATTCAACTCCATCATCCTCATTTTCTTCATCTTCTTCATCTATTTATTTTGGATTTATTTCTAATCTTACCACCAGTGGGTTGTCATGCACCTCACCAGGCTCTGGTACCTCTTGTGCAGTGAAAGAAATAGTTTGCTTTTGCCATTTCTCTAATGGCGAGACTCTCGCAATATTCATTATCTCTCTACCATCTACGTCTCTCGCGAAGACTCTGCTCAGAACGTTGTCGTGGAAATCCTCAATAGTCTTGTATGAATGTATGATGGAATTACAGAACAAATTCTTCGCCTTGGCTCCAACCTCTATCACAAATGTTTCTGCTCCTTTTATAGTATTCACTCTGCGAATATCTGGTACTGGTGGTAACTGCTGAGATTGCAGATGTCTTATTAGAAAATGATTTAACTTTCCTTGATCAATCATCCTCAAAATTATTCTTTTTACATTCCTGCAATCGTTTATTGAGTGACCATGAAAATGATGGTAAGGACAAAATTCATGATTTCGATTGTTTTGATATGGCTCTTTTCCCATATTCCAGGGTGATGGTATATTTTCCATCAAAATGATAGCCTCCCAAATTTTTTCTATGTTAGCATTCAGAGGTGGCATCTTAATTTCTTCCCATATTATTCTCTGACTCCCTTTCCCTCTGAAATTATTTTTCCTCTGATCACCATAAGTCTCTTGCGGCTAATCAAGTCTTTGAATTTTATTATTTCCACCGCGATTGTAATAATTCCTTTCACTTTCATACTCCTCTTGATCTCGACTTCCCATGGTTACTAACTTCTGCTGGTTTTCAATCACTAATTTCTCTTGTTGCGACTGCGAGGTGCTCTCCACATTATTAATTATTTTAGGAAGTAAACTTCCAATTGCCGCTATTGAGCTGGTGTTTGCGATTGGATATGATTCCATCTCATTTTGTTTCTCCTCTAAAGCAATGTATTCTTCTTATAGTTATCGCAGCTCAGTCATTGTGATGGTATTTTTGACTCTGAAAACTTGAACATATAGTAGATTGGTTGCAAACATAGCATTAATGAAAGATAAAATGAGGTATCTCTCATCCACTCTACCAGCCATTTCACTACACATTATTTTCCACCTTAATGTTAAGTGCTTCAGACTCTCGCCAATCCTTTATTTTAACCCAAATACATCTTCAATTCCTAGACACGCAGAATTGTTACTTATGTATGCCCCCAAAAATGTGGTTTGTATATGAGTGAAATAAGTTATAGTATTCTTGGGTAAACCTTCAAACCACTTTAGCGCCTTGCCAGTTAAGCTTGATGCAAAGTATTTTCATAACACATCATCATGGTTCTCCCATTGTAGCATACACCTAACATAGGCTTTGATATGTTGAATGGCACATGTAGTTCTATAAAATTACTGGTTAACGCAGGTAAATTGCATTTTGGGAATATTCCTCCTAATTGTACTGCTTGAGTGAATGGAGTTTTTGCTGCTTCTTCAATCGCTTCATCAAGCTGTCTTCTTCCTCCTTCTCTTCTATCATTTAACATTCCCCTCATTTCAGCTAATCCTATTAAAACCTGTTCATTCCTAACTGAATTTTGCTCAATTGGTCTTTTCAGTACAGATTCTCTTCTCCTGCGCTCTTTCCTATCTTTTGTTGCGAGATTTTGATTTCCATCTCCATTATTTTCTACTTGTCTTTCTCCGCTATCTTCTCTTACATTTCTTTCGCGAATACGCACACCGTTATATCTCTCATTTTCTCTTCTGCGATTTTCATTTGCTCTCCTTTGCACCCTATCATATTCTTCGTTAATATTATCATTATTACGGTTCTTTTCACGTCTTTTTTCTCGATTGTCATGATTATTCTGGCGAATTGCCTCTTGGAATTCTCGCTCTTCTACCTCTGCTCTCAATCTTTCCCTCTCGTAAGATAAGCGTGCTTTTTCAGCATAATGTCTCTCGATTTCTCTTTCAATTATCTGCTGATTTTATAGAGTTTCTCTTCCATGAAATATCCTTCTTCCTTCCTTTTGATCTTCTTTACCATATTGGTTATTTCGTGCCTGACGCTGTTCATTTTCCTGCCTTCTGTTGTTTGGTTAAATTTCATCTTGTGGTATGTAACGATCTTCCCTTATTTCTCTCCTTTCGCGACGTCTTCCATTTGGATCATGATTTTCTTCTTCAATATTTGTTATAGGTGATCTTCTTCTTATCTCACTTCTAATTATTCTCGAACTTGATCTCGTTGTGCTTCTTGATCTTCTATTTTGTAACCTCATGTTTTCCATTCTCAATTCATGGTTTTGCCTTTACAAGTTTGCACATTCTTCCGCTTCTAATCTCTTTTCTTCTTGTATTCTTTGTCTTAAAACCTCTATTGTTTCATTTTCATCATCTCCATGTATTAAGCCTCCATTTACTTCTTGATTTCCTCCCTCTCGAATTTCATCTCTTAATTGTTGATTTTCTGGTTCTTCTATTGAATCTGATCACCAAGTATGCACGCTTACTCTATCATAATCCACAACTCTATCTTGCATTGGTATTTGCTAATTTGGCTGGCGAACCTTATTTTCTCCATCATCCCTTGTTCTATTTCTTCTTGTTCTTACCCTTGAAGATTCTCCTATTTCATCTGTTTATCCACCTGTAAGTCTTTTACTTCTTCTTACGGTTATTGGTGGTTCTGATGTATTTCTTCTTCTTCTAGCTCTTAATCTTAGTAAACTATTAGATGTTGCGTAAGATCTTTCACTAATTGTTCCAAATTCCTTCTTATCACAATGTTAATTTTTATCTTTTTCTTCAAAGAATCATCAATTCATCCCTGTTGCGGGTGCCAAAATATAGTTGCAGGAAATCCTACACTACACCCTTGATAAGAATTTACAGTAATTAACACATATTTGAAGATTAAAAACAACACTTTATTACTTGATTATCAGAAATGTTTACAAGAAATGGAAGAAATCAAGAATACAACCGTTCTCTTGAATTTTCTCTCTCCTCAAGACTTTTTCAACACTCAAAAATACATCATCCTCTCTCGGAATCTACTGGGTCTCCTTATATAGGGTAGTTACATAGTGGATGACAGCTAAGCTGTCCTTTAATTTCGGATCTGACTCACGATATTATCACAATAGTTATAATGTCACTTCTCGCAAGCGTTGTAATCATCACAGAACAATCATGTTTTTTTCGTGTTTCTTCATTCGTCAGCTATTTCGTCACTCTTTGAATTATCTTGTGATACTCGCAAAGTGTTGTTGAAGGACTCGCAGTGGTGTCCGCAGAAGTGTTGTTAATCTCACAAGAGTAATATCATGGAGATATTCTGGTCCTACAAAAGATTTTGGATTGGGTTTGGAGTAGTTGAATCAGTCATAAGACCAACCATCTTTGTGAAAGTTTGAGGTTGCAACCGAGAGAATGATCTCCCACTGTGGTCGCCAATCTGCAGATGGGGCAAAATGATTTGCTGGTTTTTACGGAATTGAGGAGACGACGGTGCGGAAGAGACTCCTTGAACTGAGCGAAATGCTTAACCTCACACAGATGCACTTCAAAAAGGGAGTGCTTTGAATTCGAGAGATCAATATGTAGTACTCCTGCCTAAACCAAGACAATGGCCATTCCAGAGTAAATTCAATCACAAGAGATGACGGGTCAATTTGTAGGAGGGAAGCTTAGAAATGTGTGAGATCAATGGTGATCGAAAATAGTAGGTGTTTTGTGTATTCTGAAAATAAGATAAGTTCTGAATGATTGAATTTGCTCTATTGAGAGTTGGATTGTTAATCTCGTGTTATCTGTTTGACGTGAGATTGTCCTTGTTTCAATCATGATTCAGAGACTTATTTATATTGCTAGAATTGTAAACATTATGATCCCATGAAGTGTGACAGTTGATGGAATCAAAGAATGGGGAAGTGGAAATCGTGTTAAAACCAGTTGCTCAACATGTGGAGACTTGGTTGATTTTCCATCCGCTACTTTGTTAACTCCTCCAACTGATTGCACAACTTGCTCACATTCTCATTGTATATATCAACATACATGCCGTAGACCGCCAGACCAAAATCCTAGTTAATATCCCCCCATGTGACAAGATTGATGTCTCGTGTGATTGTGGAATCTGCATGGCAGACGTGTATTTAGTTAGTCAGTTGCTGACTTCATGACTTTCTGGGACGATGAGTCCTTATATTATTGATTCGAACATGATTTAGAATGTTCTGAGACTTGGACGTGTCCATTATTGAGACAGAGGGATAATACATGAATAAACTTTGATAGTTAACGTGAGAAAATATTGCTAGTTCGATGAATTGTTGAATATTGATAGTTGAACCAATATTCCTTGGTTTGAGCAAATGTTTCTCGTTTGATGAATTATTGGTAGCATGAATAAATAAATATTAAATTAGAATACTGGAAACTGGTTCGAGTATAATAAATAAAATGTTGATCATGACATCAATGTAAAATTATTAGCGTTTGAATCTGGAATTATGAACCTTGGACTCAAAACCCTAATTTGATGAATTGATGATTTACTGACGGTTTATTGAAAATTAACCATAAAGTGAAGAGGGACCGGCTACATGGGATTATGGGTCGACCATGTAGCTCCCAGATGCGCATGTGAGAAAATACCAAGATCTCCTGAAAACCAGTTGGTTTGTTGATGAAAGGATGATTAAATGCTGGTTTAATCATTTATTAAAGTAATGCTCGTCTGAGCCTTAAGTGATAAAACCTACTTAATCATGAAAAGATGAGGGACCGACCAAGAGGTTACGAAACCGGCCCTGGATGGTCACGGGATTTAATATCGATCGTCTTATGAAGTTCCAGGTTGTTTGGAAGAGTTTTGGACCGAATACGAGCAATTGCGCAAATTAGGTCAAACTGTGAAAATATGTGGGACCGGCTCCTTGCAAGCCAAAGAGCCAACCTTGGTTGGTCAAGATAACATTCTCACATCCCCAAAGTGTTCGTATCTCAGTTCTGAGAATTTTGATATTTTTCAGTGTGCGTTTGAGCAATCATTTGAGAAAATATGAAGAAATCAAGGATTTTTGTTGAAACCGTCAAAAACCTTCATGAGATGAAGGAAAAAAAAGAAGAGATAATCATGAAGTGTGGGACTGGTATTGCCAAGTCATAGCCGGCCGGCCAAGGATCCCGGTCCCACGTCATTTTTCTTATTTTTTATAATATTTTTTCATGATTTTAGGGAAATACCATAAAACCAAGGAGTTTTGTTGAAATCAAGGAGTTTTGTTGAAATCAAGGAGTTTCCATGAGATGAGGAAAACATAAATAATAATAATAATTAAATAAAGGACATGTGGGACCGGCTTGGGCATGGTTGGCCGGCTAGGGCCCGGTCCCGTGATTTTTCCCTAATGTTATGTATTATTTCATGATTTGAAGGAATTTTCATAATTTGAAGGAAACATCATGAAATCAAGGAATTTCATGGGATTATGGAAACATGAAAAATATAATAATAGTAAAATGGGACGTGTGGGGCTAGATAGGGCATGACCGGCCGGCTGGGGCCCGGTCACACGGGTTTCCCTAATTTTATATTATTTTTCATGGGATCAAGGAAATAACATGAGATTAAGGAGTTTTCATGGAATTAGGGAAATAATAATAAAATATTGAGGAACCATAAGGTATGGGACCAGCCAATGACTAGGGCCTAGTCGGATGGCTAATAGGCACGGTCCCATGACACCTTTCCCAATTTTATATTATTTCCTTGATGCGAAGGAAACACCATGAAACGGAGGAGTTTCCTTAAAACAAATGATATTTGTTCAAATGAAGGGATTTTCATGAGATCAAAGAAAATAGATAAAATATGATAAAATATAGAATTGGGCGTGGGATCGCACAGCGTGACTATGATCAACGGTGGGTCCAGTCCCTCAGCGCCTTGGTGAATATTTTATTTTTATTATTTTCTTTCCTATTTGCATAGGTTCATCGTCTCGTCGTATTTTGAAATACTTGTTTGTTCATTCAGGTGTTTGTTAATGCATTATTTTTCGAATACATCTACACCACTTTGGTCGGGGCTTACTCAAAGGTAACTCAGATGCCCGTATGTTGAATATTTATTACTAACCCATGGAATTCTGCTGGGAAGAACCATAAATTGAAGTAATGAAATATTAGGATTCTGTTAATGAATCTATTGATTTTAAGAATAATTAATTGATGTCTCTATACTAGTACAATCATCTAGGAGCATTAATTATTCAGGAATTATGTGATATGAGCTTGTTGAAGCATCATATTTATTTTATATAGTCAGGGAAAACATTGTCCTGAAGACGTTATTACTCTATACTAGCAGGCAAGCTGTCTAGGAACCGTCTAATCTTTCGATTATATATAAAAGTAGTTACTGAAATTGCTCACTATTCATAAGATATGCCGTTTCCTCAGTTGAGAGACTACACATCTACATGTACTCTGAGAGACAGTATTCTCAGTCATAGATTCTTATAGCATCAGCTTTCATGCTTTCGATAAGAGACATGAGCCTCAATACTCGTCTGATTACTTGATCAGGAGCACATATAAGTATGGGTTTACGATTTTAGCCTTTGTCAAAAATCCACCA
The DNA here is from genome assembly GCA_023529315.1 of Papaver bracteatum. NCBI lineage: Eukaryota > Viridiplantae > Streptophyta > Magnoliopsida > Ranunculales > Papaveraceae > Papaver > Papaver bracteatum. The sequence continues at coordinate 2,509,620 of JAJJWX010004839.1, forward strand.
TCTACATTAAGTCCCATGCTTAGTGAGGAATGGTCATGTTTCTCAGTCAGAACTAAATGGTGATTTTCTAGTTACAAACGATATAAGCAATTGAACTTAGTCGTAGGTGTAGGATCAGAATCTCGCAACAATAACACGCTTACAAAAACACGCTTGTGAAATCTCCATTTATAACACATTGTGAAGACTTTGCAAGTTGATTACAGAAATGACGTAACAGGTGACACCAGCAGAAACACGGGAAAGATGTGAAGATCTTGCGAGATTTGATAATGTTGCGAAATAAACACTTGTATGCTTGCGAGAGTCTCGCAAGACAGATCCAAAAATAAAGATTAGATTAGTTGTCATCCACTATGTAATATCCTATATAAAGAATCGAGCAGGCCTAACGGAGGGAGATATCTTTTTGGAGTGAGGAGGAAGTTTTGAAGAGTGAGAAAGTCCAGAATAGTCGTTGTTTTCTTGATTTCATTTCCTTCATGTAAAATTTGATAAATTAATTAATAAAAAAGTGTGATTGTTGATCTTAAAGATGTGTTGATTATTATAGATTCTTGTGAGGGGTGTATTGTAGGAATTCCCGCAACTACATATTGGCACTAGAAACAGGGATCGACAAGATAAAAGATTGATATTGAGACTGGTCAAATCAAGAAAATGATGAAACAAATCATTGATCCAGATGGAAAAAAAAAATCAGTGAAGAAAACAAAAGATTGGAGTGTAGTTTAATCACAAAAACAAAGATTAATGAATTCCACGAAAATATCAGAGGAAAAATACATAAACGAGATTTTTAAGGAAAGAAAATTATGACGGTAGAAAGGGTATCACCCTTGAAGGATTGGGAGAAATAGAAAATTACATTCACATCAGCAGAGATACCAAGGGAAAACTTGGGCCATACATCTCCTTCGGTAATCACAGTAATAGCTATATGGAAAGAAAAGGGGAAATCAACAATAACTATGGAGGAGTGGGCGGTGAATAGAAATCTGGTGGATACAGGAAGTTCGGTGGATATAAGGATTTACCTTGCATTTAGAAGGATGGGATGCAAAGATGAATAAATGTCTTGTTCAACATATCATATTCATGGCCTTGGAAAATCTACAACAAATCCAAAAAGACAAATAATGGTGCGAATTTCGCTAGGGGAGATTGAAACGCAAATAACGCTATGTGTGGTGGATATGGAATCACCATATAATATGTTATTGGGAAGGTCGTGGATACATGCAATAAATGTTGTAGCATCGACCTTGCATCAATGCATCAAATTTCCAATGCCGAGTGGGATTGGTGAAATTAAAGGAGATGTTGATGATGTGAAAATGTGATATCAAGTTGAAGTAAAGCATTATGAAGGACGTGCAAAGAAGCGAAAAATTTGCAGAAAAATGGCAAAAGAGGCAAAGAAAGAAGAGGAATTTATAGTTTACATGATAAAAGCAGAAGAAGGAAAAGTAATACCTAGCGAAATTTCAGAAGAAAAAGATGGAGTAGCGAAAACCATAAAAGAGCCAACACCAATGGGATAACCTAAAGCAAGCTACTCTGCGGCAGAACTAACAAAAGAAGTGTAGTTGCAGGAATTCCCACACTACACCCTACTCAAGAATTTATCAATATTTATGACACAATTTGAAGATTAAGGACCTTTTTTATTAATATGATCTTAAAAGAATTACAATAATCAAGAATACAATTCAGTTAATAAGATTTTCTCTCTCCTAAAAACTTTCTTAGCACTCAAAAATTCCTCTCTTCCTCTAGAACTATTCATCTCCTTTATATAGGCGTTTACGTAGTGGATTACAGCTCATGACAGCTCATTTACAGCTAAGATTCCCTTTAATTTCGGATCTGGGTTCTTGCGATAAATCGCAGTTAGCACCGCCTTAATCTTTCGCAGGTTTTATCGATTCATCGCAGAAATGTCACATTTTTCTCATGTTTCTGTCGTTTTCATCCGATATGTCATTCCTTACATCACTATGAGATGTTTCGTAGAATATCATTGATGTATCGTAAACATGTCTCGCAGAACTGTTGTTTATTTCACAGGAATATTTTTGTGACAATATTCTGATCCTACATCTTGCCTCTTCTCATATCTTTTCTACGAAGAAGATAAAGATCATGAGAATTTAAGTTTCTTGATTTGCCGCAACTTCTTGTCTTTTCACACTCCCTTCATTCTGACACGTCTCTGCATCCATCGCTAGATATTCTACGCGTGTTTTTTTTTCTCTCATTTATCCCTTGACACATGTTTTTTCAACCGTTGAATTCTGACCATTCACGTCTTTTCTTCATTGAATGCATTGATGTTCTCGAGAATCTTCTTCTCTTATAAATATCTTCTTCACCAATCTCTCCTCTTCTTTTTACTCTTTCTTCTTACTTCTTCTCTGTAACTCTACTGTTCTTCATCTTCTTCCGCAAATTCCGGATCTATCACTGTTTCAATTTTATTTCTTTATTCTTTTTCATCTTAATCATCATTCCCATACTAAAAAATGGCTCCTGCTAAAAAAATTAGGTCAACCTACTTTCCAAAAACACCAACAGAAGCTCCAAACTTTAGGTTTCACACTTTCTGAGATCCCCGATCAATATTCAGACTCTGATCTCTCCATTGATCTAATCTCAGGATTTTCTTCTTCCAATGAGAAAATTCTTATTTCGCTAGGTCAACTGGAAGCTGGCCTTCCTATCCCTCTTTATAACCCAAAATTCCCTCTTTTTTATGAAATTATTTCTCACGCTAAATTTTCACGTGCAATCTACCAATTAAGTGGAGACTGTATTTGTCTCATTCTCGAATATGCCTCTCGTGGAGCTGGTAAAGGATCTCGCTATCTTGATGATGTGAGACATCCTTATTTAAAAGATATCCCAATTATTCCGGCGAAATATACCGTGGAGAATTTCTTCGCAAATTATCAAGTGATTCCCATGAAGAAAGAGAGCACGTGTTGGGCTATTCGTTTAAATAAGAATAAAAAGGTTGCGAAGGATAAAATTCTTATGCAAGATATAGACTATCATTCGAGTAAAAACCAAGGTCCACGTTACTCAAAAGATGATAAGTGGTGCGGATTTCCTCTCCTCCTTGAAGGTCCATATATTTCTGGCACTCTTGATCTTCCTACGAATCCTGCGAATCTTGCAGCGTATTATCCTTGGATTTTTAACTGGCCTGAAAGGAACTCTGAGGTATATCTCGCAAAATTTATCATTATTCGCAAATTTGATAAATGTATTATTCTTAATGATTATTGAAATATCTTTAATAGATCGAAAAAATGAAGCTTAGCTATGCTAATACTGGGAATCCCAATCTCCTACAAACTTTGAAGACCTTCACAAATGAAGTAAGAAACAATCTTCTATAACCTTTATCAATATATTGTTGCCCCTGTTTCTTATCTTCATGCGTGATTGTTTTCAAGGAAATACCATTTGTCGCGGCGGTTGAAGCCAAAAATAAAGGCAAAAGAGTAATGACTCCAAATGAAGGTTCCGGTGCTTCTCCTCTCCGCAATAAAAATCAAACCGCTGACGGTCCTCCAAAGAAGATAAGAAAAACTCAGCCACTTCCTTCTTTAAATTCTCCACTCAGAGAAACTTCTATTATCGCTGAAAAAGATAATGAAATTGAAAAGAATAGTGGAGTTAATAATGATGCCTCCGTGGGCACTTCAATACATATTTCTTCCACAAGAATTAGGTCTGCGATGGGTCTTTCTCAACCTGAGACTCCAATGGATCAATTGTCAAACATTTTTAGAAACCCTATACAAGGTATTGGAGAGGATGATATTACTCGTACTTGCAACTATCTCTCGAAGATCTGCGACGCTTCAATCTTGACTAATAATAAAGATCTTAAAGGAGTCTCAAGATTTATCAACCCAGGTTTTATTCATGCGCTAGCTTCGTTGGTATGCCCCTTTCCTTTTTTTTTCTTGTAGTAAACTTTACATTTGTCATGAGTATCAAAGATCTTTTACTTATATTACTCATTTTATCTTTTCTGTCACAGAATGCTAGAGCTTCTTTTTCTGTTGCTTCAGAATTAGAAAGTAGATTATCATCATCGCAGAAAAGACTTACTGATTCACAATCTGAGTCTGCGAAACTTTGTGAGAAGAATAAGCAATATGAAGCTGAAATCTCCATTCTTCTTGAAAAATGTAAACAGTTGGAAGTAATGGAAATCTTGAGCTCCTTAATAAAAACAAATCGCTTGAATTAGAAGTTAAAGTTCTTCAACAGAAATTAGTTGACAAGGAGAAATTCTGCAAACAAGTTATTGGTATGAATCTTTCCCCCCTTTTTTTTTTTTTTTTTTTTTTTTTGATATTTTAGCTTATTTGAGCAACCATTTTGCAGATGCCTATAATCTTACTGATGAAGCCCTCATTCTTAATTCTTTTGATGAACCCATAGATGAAACCACTCTTCTTCAGCGTCTTAATGACGCTTTAAATAACTATTCAAACGAAAAAATTAATACTATGTCCATTGATGAGCTTAAATATCACATTTTCCTTATGATAATGGATTATAGATCTGTCTTAAGTACATCCAATAGTTTAAAGACTTGCATAGATGAGTTTAGAGAAAAAAATCAAAGTCTTAAAAGCCAAGAAAAATGAACTCGAGAATGATAAAGAACGCATTACTCTTCAAGGCGCTGAAGCTCTATCAAAATTCCTCAATACCCTTATTGATACTGAACTTGAGAGAGATAGACTTAAGAATGAAAACATTAAACTTCTTAAAAGAGAAGAACAAATCCGTTCCCGTCTTCTCATTCAAAGTGATGATGAATTCGCATGGGCTGCGACAATTCTCGATAATTCTAGGAAAAATTTAGCGATAGATGTCAGTCTTCATACCGAGCAAGCAACCTTGATACAAGAAATGATCCATGAAAGAGAAGGTTATTATTTATTGTTCCTTTAATATCTTTGTATTTCTTGTAGATTTCCAACAAATTTCTAACTTGTTGTTGTATCATCGCAGAATCTAAAAAAAGATATTCCAAAAGGATAGTAGGACTTGAATAAGAAAAGAGTGGTCTTGCGAAAAATCTTGTTTCCCGTGATGAAAAAATCTCTAGACTGCAAGAGAAAATAAAGATATCCAACTCAAACTTGCGTAGTACTCTTCTCACCGTTCACAATAATGCTATTGAGAAAGTTTGCAAAGATAACGATCTTCCTCTTAGTCTATATCCTTGTCTTATGGATAATATCCCATCCAGTACTCAAGTACCAGTTATTTCTAACAGTGAGGCTGATGCAGATGAAAGTGAAAGCGAAGATGAGGAAGGAACTAATGATGAAGATGGTGAATACAAAGATGAAAATAATGATGGAGATAAATCTCAATAGTTTTGTTTTTTCTTTTTTATCTTCTCATGTATTTCTCTCTTTCTTTCTTGCGATAATTATCTGCGATAAATTGTAATATTCTACGAATTATCTGCAGCTCCTGATGTCTTTTAATATATAAATTCTTTTTTTCTTCTATCTGTTTGTCATTAAAAATTCAAGAAACAATTCTTTTTGCAAAATGGTTAATATAAACATTAATCTCCAATTATCTGTATGAATTTATCATATAATGATGAATAACAATATTCACCATTCTATGCATCATTCCCATACTTGCCTCTTGTTATTAATCTGCAATATGATAAATGAATTATCGCAAATAATGCTGCAAAAAATCTGTTATATGCTTCGCAGATATAACCTCTCTTGTGGTCTTATTTCGCCTTCCTAGTTAAAGGTCTTATTATGCCACTTTTATCCGACAAGATCGCAGGATATTCTTATTTTTACATGTAATAATCCATTGATCTTGTCTTATCATTTATTTTGATCTCTGCGACAATATGATAAGTCTAAGCCATATTGTGAGATTAATCTCTCTTTGCTTTTTAAGACTTATGACATTGGCGTCTTTGCGATTTATATCCTCTTATCATTGATTTCATTTATCTCATCTTTTGTTCTTATCGCAAAAACCCATTGATCTCATCTTAACATTTCTCTTTAGGCTTTTTGGCCTGTCATGTGGCAATATGACGGGCCTAAATATTCTTGCGAATATAAAGTCCCATGACATTGTTGTTTGTGTCACGCGACAATATGACGGGCCTAAATATTCTTGCGAATATAAAGTCCCATGACATTGTCGTCTTTTTTGATACACAACTCCCTAATGGAGGGTATCGCCCTTATCTCTCCCTCTGGTTACCCCTTCAAGGAGACGTACTTCTTCCATACAAGACTAGCTCCTCCCATCCGGTTCTAGAAACAACCAGTTGTTTTCGTAGCCTCTTATCCTTTATGCCTATATGGCTTATAGTTACAAGACTACACCCTAGTGGGGTTTTCTTCGGGCCGAACACATCGTAAGTCAAGACTTGCCATGGATGGCCAGGGTAGGTTCATCCGTCCCGGGCACCCACAGCTCAACCGTGTACCTCGGCGCCTTGATCATACTTTGCATTCCTTAGGAGAAACTCTCGAGCGCCCAACCAGGATATAACCTTATATAGTTGGGAATCCAAGTTATCTCTCCCGGATGGATTTTCTATAATCCCAAATCTCCATGACTAAGTTCCAGCAGCAGTATAGCCTTTCCCATGGCCATGCAAAGAGATACCCCCCTTATGACGCACTTTAAGGATATTACCTCTTACGGAATAGAATCCGCGAACTAAGGTGTACGCCATAAAAGTTCGTCCCATTCTTATATGTTTTTAGGCGATTTGCGCCCGTCTTATGCATTTGCATTAAAAATTCTTATATGATTCGAAATCATCATCTTTTCCTTTTAATAAAAAAAAATTCTTATTTTTGAGCAAAGTTTTTCATTTAATATTCTGTCTGCACACTTCTTGTTGTTCTTGTTTTTCGATTGTTCGCAACATGATATTGTTGCACTTCTTTTCTTCTGTAACGAATGATTATTCGCAATATTTTGTTGCTTTTTATTTTCTTGCGAGAAATGAAGATTTCAACTTTTTCCCAGCACCTTGCACTTGTTTATTTTCCTGCGAAGAATGAAGATTTTAACTTTTTCCCATCTTTGCGCGATTAATCACCATTGATTATTTTGGCACAAACTATTCTTGTAATATATCCTTTCCCCGAAACTCTATACTGTCCACCATCAATTTATCTGCTCTCTGAGTTTGCTTCCTGTTATGTTGCCAATTACGACTTCTGGCGTTTCTTTCTTCACAAGTATTAATGTCAATTTCATAACACTTTTTTCCTTCAAACCAATCACCTTTAATTATCCCAATACCATGAGGATGTGGAAACTTTATGCATTGATGATATGTGGATGCTATGACCAAGATCCCATGGAGCCATGGTCTTCCAATTAAGGCATTATAAGGAGATTCTATATCCATTTCACAGAACTTAATTTTTGAAGATATCTTGTTCAATGGAATTTCCATAGTAATTTCTCCTTTTGGCTTATTTGCAGTGCCATTAAAACCATAAATCTTGTAAGTTGAGGGGATTAACTCATCATCTCTTCCACCCATTGTTCGATAAGTATGATAGAATAAGATGTCTACCGAGCGGACAGTGTCAATTAAAACCCTATCTATTGCCCAAGAATCACTTGCTGCATCACCATCATCTTCTTCTTCTTCTCTGTACTTTGGATTTATCTCTAACTTCACCACCAATGGGTTGTCATGCATCTTCCATGGCTCTGGTATCTCTTGTGCAATAAAAGAAATAACTTGTTTTTGCCATTCTTCTAACGGAGAAATCTTCGCAATATTCATCACCTCTCTTCCCTCTATATCCCTTGCAAATACTCTACTTAGCACATTGTCATGGAAATCTTCTATTGTTTTCTGCGAATGTACAATTGAATTGCAAAATAGATTTTTTTTTGTAGCTCCTACTTCAATGACAAATGTTTCTGCTTCTTTTGCAACATTGACTCTGTGAATTTCTGGTGCTGACGGCAATTGCTGAGGTTGTGGATATCTCGCTAGAAAATGATTTAACTTCCCCTGTTCAATCATTCGCAGAATAATTCTTTTTACATTTCTACAATTACTCACAGAATGGCCATGAAAATGATGATAAGGGCAGAATTCTTGACTTTGGTTGTTAGGATGTGGTTCTCTCCCCATGTTCCATGGTGAAGGTATATTCTCCATCAAAATAATCGCTTCCCAAATCTTGTCTATACTGGTATTTAGAGGTGGGAATTTGATGTCTTCCCATATAATCCACTGACCTCTTTGCTATCTTGAATAATTATGCCTCTGTCCACCATAAGTCTCTTGCGGTTGATCAAACCTTGGGACCTTATTATTGTTATTGCGATTATAAAAATTTCTCTCCTTTTCCAATTACTCCTGATCTCTACTCCCCATTGCTACTACCTTACGTTGATTATCAATCTCCATTTTCTCTCGCTGATTTTGGGAGGTACTTTCCACTGTATTAATCATCTTTGGTAATAAACTTCCATTTGCTGCTGCTGAACTTGTGCCTGCGAGAATTGGATATGACTCCATCTCATTTTGTTTTTCCTCCAAAGCGATATATTCTTCTTGCAATTCTCGCAGTTCTGTCATAGTGATTGTGTTTTTAACTCTGAATACCTGGTTGTATAATAGATTTGTCGCAAACATAGCATTTATGAAGGACAAAATGAGATATCTTTCATCTACTCTTCCTGCCATTTCACTGCACATTGTCCTCCATCTTATCGTTAAGTGCTTTAAACTCTCGCCAACTCTCTGCTTCAATCCAAACACATCTTCAATTCCAGGTCGTGTAGAGTTATTGCTTATGTATGCTCCTAAGAAAGTAGTTTGCAAGTGCATGAACGAAGTTATTATATTATTGGGGAGACTTTCAAACCACTTTAGTGCTTCGCCAGTTAAACTTGACGTAAAATATTTGCACAAGACGACATCATGGTTCTCCCATTGTAGCATGCATCGAATATAGGCTTTGATATGTTGGACGTCACATGTAGTCCCATCAAAAATATTGGTCAACATCGGAAAATTGCATTTTGGAGGTATCCCTCATAATTGTACCTCTTGAGTAAATGGAGTTTTCGCAGCTTCTTTGATTGCCTCATCAAGTTATCTTCTTCCTCCTTCTCTTCTGTTATTTATCATTCCTCTCATTTCTGCTAATTCTCACAGGATTTGCTCATTCCTATCAGAATTTTTCTCCATTGGCCTTTTCAACGCAGCTTCTCTTCGTCTGCGTTCATGCCTTTCTCGTCTTGCGATATTTCGTGCTTCTTCTTCAACATCTTGATTTTTCCTTCTTCTGCGATTTTCTTCTTCTTGAATTTGCAAATTAATCTGTCTTTCATTTTCTTTTCTGCGAATTTCCTCATCCCTTATCGTTTCTCTTCGTTGCCTTTCTATGTCTCTGCGAATTCTCTCATATTCCTCATTTAGATTATCATTATTATGATTTTGTACATGTCGTCTTTCTCGGTTATCATGATTATTCTAACGCAATGCTGCTTGAATTTCTTGTTCTTCTACTTCGGCTCGCAATCTCTCTCTTTCTCCCGCTAAATGTACTTGCTCAATATAATGCCTCTCAATATCATCTTCAATTATCCTGCGATTTCTTCGAATCTCTTCATCACGTAACATTCTCCTTCTCTCTTCTTGATTTTCTCCCTCATCTTGATTATGTCTAATGTCCAAAGTTTCACCGCGTGTAATATAACGATCATTTATCAAATTCTCGCCAATATTTTGTACAGGATGATTTTGTCTTGTTTCTTCTCTATATGATCTTGAACTTGATCTCATGTTGCTTCTTGATCTTCTGTTTTGCAACCTCAAATTTTCCATTCTTAGTTCATGATTTTGCCTCGTAATATTTGCACGTTCTTCTGCCTCTAATCTTCTTTCTTCCTGTATCCTTTGTCTCAAATCATCTACTACCTCATGTCCTTCATGAATTACTCCTCCATCCACTTCTTGATTTTTTTCCTCTTCTTGATTTTCTGCCTCTTCTATCGAATCCGACCTCCAAGTATGCACACTTACTCTATCATAATCCACATTTCTATCTTGTGCTTGTGTTTGTTGATTCGGTGGTTGAATTGAATTTTCTGCTCCATTTCTCATTCTACTTCTTCCTGATCTGATCCTTAAAGATCCTTCCAATTTCACCTGTTCCTTCACCTGCAATTCTTTTACTTCTTTTCACTGTTGTTGATGGTTCTGATGTATTTCTTATCCTTCTAGCCATTTCTTCAATTCTAACAATTTCTTCAAATCTTCAAGTTGCAATTTTAAATTTCTCAAATTGATTCTACCTATTTCTGGGCGCCAAAATGTAGTTGCAGGAATTCCCACACTACACCCTACTCAAGAATTTATCAATATTTATGACACAATTTGAAGATTAAGGACCTTTTTTATTAATATTATCTTAAAAGAATTACAATAATCAAGAATACAATTCACTTAATAAGATTTTCTCTCTCCTAAAAACTTTCTTAGCACTCAAAAATTCCTCTCTTCCTCTGGAACTATTCATCTCCTTTATATAGGCATTTACATAGTGGATTACAACTCATGACAGCTCATTTACAGCTAAGATTCCCTTTAATTTCGGATATGGGTTCTTGCGATAAATCGCAGTTAGCACCGCCTTAATCTTTCGCAGGTTTTATCGATTCATCGCAGAAATGTCACACTTTTCTCATGTTTCTGTCGTTTTCATCCGATATGTCATTCCTTACATCACTATGAGATGTTTCGTAGAATATCATTGATGTATCGTAAACATGTCTCGCAGAACTGTTGTTTATTTCGCAGGAATATTGTTGTGAAAATATTCTGATCCTACAAGAAGTGAATGTAGGAACTGAAGAAGAACCAAAGATACTGAAAATTGGAACCAAGATGGATACAGATGAGGAAGAAAGAACCATTAGTCTCTTGCGAGAATATAAAGATATTTTCGCATGGAGCATGGATGAGATGCCTGGAATAAATCCATCTGTTGCATATCATAGGTTGGAGATTGACAGAAAGGCAAGGACGTTTAAACAAAGAATAAGAAAAATTATAACAACATATCATCCCCAAATAGAAGAAGAGTTACAGAAGATGCTTGATGCAGGAATTATAAAACAAGCTAAATATCCATAGTGGATAGCAAACATGGTTGTGGTTCCAAAAAAGAATAAGGGGATACGAATTTGTATAGACTTTACCGATCTAAACAAAGCTTGTCCGAAAGACAGCTTTCCATTATCAGATATTCCACAAATAGTTGAGTCAGCAGCGGGAAATGATAGAATATCCTCTTTAGATGGGTACAAAGGCTATAATCAAATCCCTCTCGCTGAAGAAGATCAAGAGCATATTTATTTCTTTGGTCCAATAGGATTATATTTTTATACGAAAATGTCGTTTGGTTTGCGAAACGCTGGTGCAACATATCAAAGGATGGTAGAGAAAGTATTTGCGAAATGGATACATAAAACATTAGAGGTGTGCGTGGATGATATGATGATAAAGATTAAAGAAACTAAAGATCATGTACAAGATCTAAAGGATATTTTTGAGCAGATGCGACATTTTAACATCAAGGTGAATCCCGAAAAGTGCATTTTCGGGGTAGCATCAGGGAATATTTTAGGTTACATTTTTTCAAAAGAAGGAATACAAGTTGATCCAGAGAAAGTGAAAGCAATCCATGACATGCCAACACCTGCGACGGTGAAGGATGAGCAGAAGTTAAATGGACTTTTGGCTTCGCTAGGAAGGTTCATTTCGCGACCGTCAGATAAATGTAAACATTTTTCAACATACTCAAAAAAGGTGCAAAATTCAGATGGACAAATGAATGTGAGAAATCACTCTAAGGAATAAAAGAACATCTTATGAATATATCTATTTTACAAAAGGCAGGACCGGGGGAAGAACTATTAATATACCTTACGACAACTTCGCATGCGTTAAGTGTAGTGTTATTACGAATAGATGCAGGAGTTGAAAGGCCAATCTACTACATCATCAAAACATTCAATGCCGCAGAGAAAAATTATTTAAAGATTGAAAAGTTAATTCTGGCATTGATTTATGCAATGTTTAAGCTTCACATATATTTTCAGGCGCACAAAGTAACGGTGTTGACAAAAGTACCATTCAAATCAGTGATGAGGAATTCAAAAAGGTCAGGCAGGGTTGAGAGATGGCATGCACAAGTAGGGCATTTCGAAATTAAATACGAAATATTATCTTCACCAAAATCACAAGTTGTCGCAGATTTTTTAGCTGAATTTCCTCTAGAAGATGATGAAGCTGTGGAGGAAATGATGGATATGGAAGAAGAACATGGAAATCCAAGAGATTTGTTGACATAGCCTAATAGATGGGAAATATTGGTGGATGGATCATCAAATGGGGAAGGAAATGGAGTTGGAGTTGTCCTGATTTCACCAGAAGGAACCAAAATGGCTTTTTCCTTCAGACTGGAATTCGCATCCACTAATAATGAAACAGAATATGAAGCTGTGATACATGCTCTAAAATTTGCAATAGAAATGAAGTTGGAAAATGTAAGAATCACCAGTGATTCGAAGCTAGTTATTCTCCAAATAAAAGAAGAGTACACTACGAATGAACCATCCTTAAATAAATACAAGAAACTTGTTGAAGAGTTATCAGCGGAAATCCCAAAAATAAATTGGAGACATATATCAAGGAAAGATAACAGGCTGGCAGATGCCTTTGCTTTCATTTCAAGTATGATGACATACCCAACTGCGAGATGCATAAAAATACAGACACTTCTATCACCATCAGTTAACAAAGAAGAAGAAGAATAAATAGATGTAATGATAATAGAAGGTGGGGAAGAAGGGCAAGTACCAAATATCGAAGATTGGAGAGCAGAACTCCATGCATATTTGGCGAAAGTAGAAACACCAAGAAATAGATTGGAGGCACACAAATTAAAAATCCGTGTGACAAACTATGAACTAAGAGATGGGGTATTGTATTGAAGATCCTTTAATGGACCATCACTCAGATGTTTGACACGAAAAGAGAGAGAAGAAATGTTAAAGATGTTACATAGTGGGGACGCTGGCAATCATAGTGGAGGAAGATCCTTGGCATACAAAACGAAAATCTAAGGTTATTACTGGCCATGTATGCATGAAGATGCGAAACAAATATCAAGACGTTGCGAAGATTGTCAACGACACAGAAAGAAGATACATGCACCTGGAGCACCATTATCATCTTCAACAAGTGTATGGACATTTGGAAAATGGGGATTAGATATAATGGGACCATTTTTACCGGGATCTGGACAAATAAGATATTTAATTGTCGCAACGGATTATTTCACAAAATGGGCAGAAGTAAAGGCATTACAACATATTCGCGACAAAGATATTTTTACATTCATATTCGAAAATATCATTTGCAGATTTGGAATTCCCGCACAATTGGTATCTGATAATGGAAAACAATTTGAAGAGTAGAATATAGAAATGTTACTCAATTTATTTAAGATAAAATGTGGGAAGTCTACCCCTTTATATCCACAGGCAAATGGACAGGCAGAAGAAACAAATAAGACAATTGCAGACATATTGAAGAAGAAGTTAGAAGGATATAATAGAGCATGGTGCGAACAGGTACATAATGCAGTTTGGGCTTACAACACAACCAGGCGAGAGGCTACGGGAATGTCCCCCTTTTGTTTGACATACGGAGTTGAAGTTGTGTTACCAACAGAAGTTATTATTCCAACAATAAAGAGAGAGGCTTGGGAGAGAAATATTAGTGTTGGTTTGATTTTAACCAAGCTTGATGAATTAGAAGAAAAGAGAGAAAGAGCCCTACAGCATATGGAGAATTATCAGCGAAGATTGGCTAGTGAGTATAATAAACGCGTCAAATCACGTGAATTTCAACCAGGTGATTGTAGGAGCGGAATATCACAATAAATGATAACTTACGAAATTGTGGAGAGAAAAGACATCTTGCGATCAAAGAACATTTTGCGAGAAAAGGAAATCACGAGGAAAGCAAAAGAAGTTCGCGAAATGAAGTTACGAAGGTTCGCAAGATAATTATCAAAACCGAAATGGCGGGACAACACAACTGTCATATTTTGTAAGATCATATAAATAGCCATTTAGGCATGAGAAGTGGGAGAGATCTTTTGAGCAAGAGAGGATAATTTTAGGAGGAGAGAGAAAATGTTAGGAGAGATTTATTATCTTTATCATCTTCTTCCCCAAAAAACTAGAGCTCCAAATATTCTTTAATGGAGTCTCAATTGTAAAATCATGTAATTACATACAATCACTAGTGAAGCACCATGGATGTAGATCACATTGATCGAACCACGTAAAAATCTTTGTCTCTCCTTTATAATTTTAGTACCTTAATTCTTAGTTTCATATCAAATTAATTAGGTTTAGGAATCATTTTGATGGATTCTTATGAGGGTGTAGTTGTGAGATAATCCGCAACTACATAATTGGCGCTAGAAGGAGGGGACCTAACCTTGTTGGTTCAAGAAAGTTAGAAAAATTGGTTACTGTTGATGATGAATTGTACCGGATCTATGAGTTTTGAAGACAGGAATGGAAGTTCTTTTATTTGCATCTTCAAACAACAAACGCATTTTAGTAGTTCAGGAAGAGAGATGTGGATATGGAGAAATCGTCAAGAAAAATGAAATTTACACAGGCTACGTCAACAATCACTTCCAAAAAGGACAAATTTCTTCTCACTTTTCTTATTCTTTGTTTCATTTTTTCAAAATTTGGGAATTTCAAAACACAAATTAAAAAATAAATTTTTTGCGATCTAAACTTTGCTTTTTGTAGAAATTTGATTTATTGTGGAAATTTTGAATTTAAAAATGTTTTGCTACGAATTTGTAGTAACGAAACTTCGTTTTACAAATTTGTTTAATGAATTTGTAAAAAGGTCAAACTTCGAGATTTTCTGTTGATTAGAAATTTACATTTCGCAAAAACAAAATTAAAAAGATTTTATTGAAAGTTTTCATTCTTTGTAGGGATAAATTATTCATCTTAATACCATACATCTTACTAACCAAATTCATTGATCGTTTTCATTCTGTGAAGTTCACTTTTGCGATTGTTAGAGTCCTTTTTCCTAGGATGGGAAAAACAACATTTATGACTAAAAATTTCTGTGAGATTGACAGTGAATTTTTTCTTGCGATATTAATCCAATTTGCGAGAGGGTATACCGGAAGGGATAGATGGAGTATAATTACGAAGATGGTGTTTTGAGAATATAAGAGAACCAATGAACTATCTTACTTCAAAGTTTGGCAAACGAAAGGGAGGCATTTTCAGAAATATCAAATTGAGAAGTATGGTTAACTCGTGATATCCAGACACTCCATCACCAGCCCTTCCAACCTCTCTATTCCAGAAATACGAAGTTCGTTCCTAAATACAGTGAAGGACGACCAACGACTCACTTCACAAACCAATAAAAAAGATATTACAATAAAGATCAACAAATTATTTGATCAACTCACAGGATTTAGTGCAAAACTAACAAAACTTCAAGTAAAAGAACTAATATCAAAGGCCGTTCAACTCAACTCACTGTTGATTGATACTCGGGTTTCTGAGACGCAGACAGAACTGACTGATGCTGCGAGATCCTAAAGTATTTTTTCTACGAACATCCGTCAGAGTTACTGGGTGGTTGTGAGCAGGTCAGAGTTACGAACATCCGTCAGAGTTACTGGGTGGTTGTGAGCAGGTCAGAGTTACGAACATTTGTAGTATTGCTGCGAACATTCGTAAGTTATCATTTGTAAACATTTGCGAAGGTCATAGTTACGAACTAAAATGTTTTTGCAAAGTAAAAGGGTGGTTGTGAGCAGAAAAATGCCAGGCGCAAAAATGCTCTCAATGAATGGTCGTATCATGCCTGAATGTCCAATGGTAGGCATTGCTGGATAGAATGAGTTTCTCTACAAATCAGTAGAATTTTTTGTTTACGAAGAAGTAGAATGAATAGATGAATTCAGAGACCAAATGCTACACGAATGAGAAGAAGTAGAATAAGCAGAAGAGAAAGGAAATGTTTACTGGGAGCAACCAAAGGCAAAAGACGTTTATTTTGTAAACCTTTACTTCGCAAGTTATTGATCATCATCACCAGTTTATGCGAAGGAAGAACAATAAAATTTCTATGGTATATCACCCAGGCACGAATGAGAACAACTATCAAAACAACTGATGAAGAATATAGTCTATGATGTAGTAGCTTATGTGTCAAAGAACTCTTGCGAAGAAGCAACACTATTCTGCGAAGAAAAGGGATATGTTTTTACGAAGGATAGTTCTGCGAAATATCAACTTGAAACAGTTAGATGCATTTCATCATTCTTGAGTACTATGACGTTAGGCAGCTGTCAATGTAGAACCTTGAAAAACAAAAATATAGAACCTGTAAACGCAAAGAAATGGAATTTAATCAACAAAAACGAACTCAACTCAGCAACGAAACAGTATTATGAACTCCACTAGCTGAAAAAGAGCAAATTTCTCCCTTACTTCTCTAGTTTTATCTTTAATTATTTGAGCCTTGGAATTTCTAAATGAAGTTTAAGAAAATTATCTAAAACCAATTTACGTTCTTATGAGAATTTGATTTATCCAGTGAAATATTTTCATGCAGGAGCAGCGAAGGAATTATCTCTCAATTTTCAATACAGTCCATCACAATATTTCTTTAACGCAGGCAACATTATTCATTACGGGAAGACGCAGATGGAAAAGCAATATTACAGCATGATCAAATTATTACTTACGAATAAGAAAATATCTCGCAAATGTTCGCAAATACCTTACGAATCTTCGCAACATGAATACTTCGCAGATGTTCGTTTACTTCGCAAGATTTTTGGATATTTCGCAAGAAGAGAGTGGAAGATTATTTCGCAATAAATGGCAAGTCATATACTTCGCAAAAGACAACAACAAGCCGTAAAAAGGTAGGTACCATTTCCTTTAATACTTTATTTACGGAAGATAAAAGATTTTTGAATTTATATACTCGCAAAATTTCTACAATTTCAAAGATTCCAAAATATTTTAAAGATTTTTAGATTGGTAAAAAGCGACACAATCGCAAGATTCTAAAATTACTTCATCGCAAAAATTAAAAGATCTCAAAATTTTTCAAAGACTTCAAAATTGCAAAAAACAGAGAAAATTCAATTCCTATATTTCTATAGAATAAATTTGATTTAAAGATGTGATATGGATACTTCTCATACTTCTTATACTAAACATTTCATGAAAACATTCAACATTTTATATACATGAAAAATTTACGATGAATTTTTAAAAAGGCGAAAAAATACCGCCAAAAATCAATTGCGATTAAACTTTCATTAATTTGCGAATAAAAGACCGCAATCTGTGATCAGCCTCCAAAAAAGAAAGAGAGCCGCATAAAATTTTATATAGGCAAACCTTTGTGGCGTACACCCTAGTTCGCGAAGCTATATTTCGTAAGAGGCAAAGTCCTAAAGTGTGTCATTTAAGGGGGTACCTATAAAGGTGCCTAAGGGTAACCGAAACACCACCAAGGGCCCTTAGTACATGGTAAAATTTTAGTGGTACAACCCAATAATGGGGTACCTATCCGGGTTAGACACCTTGGATTCTCACCTAATCTAACGACATTACGCAATATAAAATGCGGTGTAAGAGGATTTAGGTTGGGCGACTAAGGCATACTGTCTTTCCCAAGAAGTGCAGAAAACGATCAAGGCGCCGAGGTACACGGTTGAGTCAAGAGTGCCGGGTGAGTTTGAACCACATCTGCCATTTTTGACAAGTCTTGGAAAATGATGCACTTGTCCCAAAGATACCCCATAGGGTGCAACCTCGTAACTATAAGCCCTATAGGAAAAAAGGATAAGAGGTTGCGATCAAAAGCTGGTTGTTGGCAGAACCGGATGGGAAGAGCTAATCTTGTATGGTCGATGTATGCTTCCTTGAAGGGGCAACCAGGGGGAAGCTAAAGGGCAGCACCCTCCATTAGGGAGCTGATACGTGCTATAAGACGCAAATGTCACGAGGCTTGTTGTTTGCTAAAACATAAAGGCTTGTCATATTTGTGCAACAATTGAACTTCTGCGAGCCTTCTAAAAAAAAAGAACTCGCAGAACACAACAATGAAGTTAAGATGAGATCAATGGGTTATTACATGAAAGTGTACAAAAGTCCTGCGATTTCATCGCAAGACGATAATGTCACGAGGTTGTATATTCGCAAGAATGTTCAGACTTGTCATATTATCGCAAATACAAAATATTATCACAAAAGAGGTGGCAAAATAAGACCTTTACTTAGGAAGGCATGATAAGACCACAACAATTCATGAACTTTATTCCATCAATATCATTGAAGAATTTTTACAAGAATATATATCATGAAGTCCTAACAAAGAAGACAATTCCATCAAGATCATTGAAGAACTTTTAAGAGAATATATATCAAAGAAGACAATTCCATCAAGATCATTGAAGAATTTTGAAGACAATATATATCAAAGAAGACAATTCCATCAATATCATTGAAGAATTTTTACAAGAATATATATCACGAAGTCATACCAGAAGAGGCGATTTCATTCGCGAAAATACACAAGTAAACTTGCGAAGATGCTTATATAAATGGAGGAAACTCAAAGATATATCAATTTTACTACGGCAAAATGAGCTAAGTAACAGAAACTTGAAATATACATTGCAATAGATAAGTATTCGCATCATACAAGCATCATACAAGCATCATACAAGCATCATACTCGCATCATACAAGCATCAT
The DNA here is from genome assembly GCA_023529315.1 of Papaver bracteatum. Lineage (NCBI taxonomy): Eukaryota > Viridiplantae > Streptophyta > Magnoliopsida > Ranunculales > Papaveraceae > Papaver > Papaver bracteatum. Next base: position 2,528,541 of record JAJJWX010004839.1, read on the forward strand.
ACTCAAGCATCATATTCGAATCATAAAAGCATTGCATAAGCATTTCAAGGCATAAGCATCGCATACACATTTCATAACATAATCATTATATAAGTATTATATGCACACAAGTATTTTACAAAATTTTACAGGATAATACCGCGAAACTTCGAGAAACATTCATAATTCGCAGGACTATTCATAGTTCGCAACAATATATTCGCAACACTATATTCGCAACACTATGTTCGCAACACTATATTCGCAACACTATGTTCGCAACACTATATTCGCAACACTATATTCGCAGCACTATTCGCAGCATTATTCAGAAGTTTAGAAATTCGCAGAAAACCCCAGAAATTCACAGAAAAATTCAGAAATTTGCAGAAAAATTCAGAAGTTAGCAGGGTTACCACTTGAGGCAGAGGCAAGATAAGAATAGAGACGCAATTTAGTTATTCAACATTTTCTTAAGGATTCTCCTTCATAGATAAAGAAACAGAGGCAACTATGGATACCCAAGAAAATATTTTATGATTCTTTATCTTCTCAAAGCAAGAATCCTCATCAAAAATGGAACAATAATTTCACATGAACAGAGGCAATATTTATCACTCTCATTCAAGGACGAATACTTCTTATATATTTCGAGGATTAAGTACTTCTTATACTTCTTAAGGATACTTCATACTTCTTATATATTTCGAGGATTGAGTACTTCTTATACTTCTTCAAGGATATTTTATATTTCTTATACTTCATACTTCTTCAATATACTTCACATACTTCATACTTCGCAAGATGATACTTCTAATTACTTTTTAAAGCTTTGAACTTCGCAAAAGAATAGAGGCAAGTATATACTTTTTTAGTTTGATATTCTTTCGCTCGTTCCTTCATCAACAAAGATCAAAGACTACTCCAACAACCACAGCAAGTGATTTTTTCTTGAAGATCACTCTCCAAGCAATATTCAAGAAAAAAGAGGCAAGATGTAGGAGCGGAATATCACAACAAATGATAACTTACGAAATTGTGGAGAGAAAAGACATCTTGCGAGCAAAGGAAATCACGAGGAAAGCAAAAGAAGTTCGCGAAATGAAGTTACGAAGGTTCGCAAGATAATTATCAAAACCGAAATGGCGGGACAACACAACTGTCATATTTTGTAAGATCATATAAATAGCCATTTAGGCATGAGAAGTGGGAGAGATTTTTTGAGCAAGAGAGGGTAATTTTAGGAGGAGAGAGAAAATGTTAGGAGAGATTTATTATCTTTATCATCTTCTTCCCAAAAAAACTAGAGCTCCAAATATTCTTTAATGGAGTCTCAATTGTAAAATCATGTAATTACATACAATCACTAGTGAAGCACCGTGGATGTAGATCACATTGATCGAACCACGTAAAAATCTTTGTGTCTCCTTTATAATTTTAGTACCTTAATTCTTAGTTTCATATCAAATTAATTAGGTTTAGGAATCATTTTGATGGATTCTTATGAGGGTGTAGTTGTGAGATAATCCGCAACTACATAATTGGCGCTAGAAGGAGGGGACCTAACCTTGTTGGTTCAAGAAAGTTAGAAAAATTGGTTACTGTTGATGATGAATTGTACCGGATCTATGAGTTTTGAAGACAGGAATGGAAGTTCTTTTATTTGCATCTTCAAACAACAAACGAATTTTAGTAGTTCAGGAAGAGAGATGTGGATATGGAGAAATCGTCAAGCAAAATGAAATTTACACAGGCTACGTCAACAATCACTTCCAAAAAGGACAAATTTCTTCTCACTTTTCTTATTCTTTGTTTCATTTTTTCAAAATTTGGGAATTTCAAAACACAAATTAAAAAATAAATTTTTTGCGATCTAAACTTTACTTTTTGTAGAAATTTGATTTATTGTGGAAATCTTGAATTTAAAAATGTTTTGCTACGAATTTGTAGTAACGAAACTTCGTTTTACAAATTTGTTTAATGAATTTGTAAAAAGGTCAAACTTCGAGATTTTCTGTTGATTAGAAATTTACATTTCGCAAAAACAAAATTAAAAAGATTTTATTGAAAGTTTTCATTCTTCGTAGGGATAAATTATTCATCTTAATACCATACATCTTACTAACCAAATTCATTGATCGTTTTCATTCTGTGAAGTTCACTTTTGCGATTGTTAGAGTCCTTTTTCCTAGGATGGGAAAAACAACATTTATGACTAAAAATTTCTGTGAGATTGACAGTGAATTTTTTCTTGCGATATTAAGCCAATTTGCGATAGGGTATACCGGAAGGGATAGATGGAGTATAATTACGAAGATGGTGTTTTGAGAATATAAGAGAACCAATGAACTATCTTACTTCAAAGTTTGGCAAACGAAAGGGAGGCATTTTCAGAAATATCAAATTGCGAAGTATGGTTAACTCGTGATATCCAGACACTCCATCACCAGCCCGGCCAACCTCTCTATTCCAGAAATACGAAGTTCGTTCCTAAATACAGTGAAGGACAACCAACGACTCACTTCACAAACCAATAAAAAAGATATTACAATAAAGATCAACAAATTATTTGATCAACTCACAGGATTTAGTGCAAAACTAACAAAACTTCTAGTAAAAGAACTAATATCAAAGGCCGTTCAACTCAACTCCTTTGTTGATTGATACTCGGGTTTCGACGACGCATGGATTTAACTGATCGATCTTCGCGAGATCCTAAAGTATTTTTGCTACGAACATTCGTCGATTCTTGGGTGGTTGTGAGCAGGTCGAGTTATGAACATCCTTGAGTTCTTGTGTGGTTGTGAGAGCAGGTCGAGTTATGAACATTCGTAAGTTCTTGGGTGGTTGTGAGCAGTCGAGTTACGAACATTTGTAGTATTGCTGCGAACATTCGTAAGTTATCATTTGTAAACATTTGCGAAGGTCATAGTTACGAACTAAAATGTTTTTGCAAAGTAAAAGGGTGGTTGTGAGCAGAAAAATGCCAGGCGCAAAAATGCTCTCAATGAATGGTCGTATCATGCCTGAATGCCCAATGGTAGGCGTTGCTGGATAGAATGAGTTTCTCTACAAATCAGTAGAATTTTTTGTTTACGAAGAAGTAGAATGAATAGATGAATTCAGAGACCAAATGCTACACGAATGAGAAGAAGTAGAATAAGCAGAAGAGAAAGGAAATGTTTACTGGGAGCAACCAAAGGCAAAAGACGTTTATTTTGTGAACCTTTACTTCGCAAGTTATTGATCATCATCACCAGTTTATGCGAAGGAAGAACAATAAAATTTCTATGGTATATCACCCAGGCACGAATGAGAACAACTATCAAAACAACTGATGAAGAATATAGTCTATGATGTAGTAGCTTATGTGTCAAAGAACTCTTGCGAAGAAGAAACACTATTCTGCGAAGAAAAGGGATATGTTTTTTACGAAGGATAGTTCTGCGAAATATCAACTTGAAACAGTTAGCTGCATTTCATCATTCTTGAGTACTATGACGTTAGGCAGCTGTCAATGTAGAACCTTGACAAACAAAAATATAGAACCTGTAAACGCAAAGAAATGGAATTTAATCAACAAAAACGAACTCAACTCAGCAACGAAACAGCATTATGAACTCCACTAGCTGAAAAAGAGCAAATTTCTCCCTTACTTCTCTAGTTTTATCTTTAATTATTTGAGCCTTGGAATTTCTAAATGAAGTTTAAGAAAATTATCTAAAACCAATTTACGTTCTTATGAGAATTTGATTTATCCAGTGAAATATTTTCATGCAGGAGCAGCGAAGGAATTATCTCTCAATTTTCAATACAGTCCATCACCATATTTCTTTAACGCAGGCAACATTATTCATTACGGGAAGACGCAGATGGAAAAGCAATATTACAGCATGATCAAATTATTACTTACGAATAAGAAAATATCTCGCAAATGTTCGCAAATACCTTACGAATCTTCGCAACATGAATACTTCGCAAGATTTTTGGATATTTCGCAAGAAGAGAGTGGAAGATTATTTCGCAATAAATGGAAAGTCATATACTTCGCAAAAGACAACAACAAGCCGTAAAAAGGTAGGTACCATTTCCTTTAATACTTTATTTACGGAAGATAAAAGATTTTTGAATTTATATACTCGCAAAATTTCTACAATTTCAAAGATTCCAAAATATTTTAAAGATTTTTAGATTGGTAAAAAGCGACACAATCGCAAGATTCTAAAATTACTTCATCGCAAAAATTAAAAGATCTCAAAAATTTTCAAAGACTTCAAAATTGCAAAAAACAGAGAAAATTCAATTCCTATATTTCTATAGAATAAATTTGATTTAAAGATGTGATATGGATACTTCTCATACTTCTTATACTAAACATTTCATGAAAACATTCAACATTTTATATACATGAAAAATTTACGATGAATTTTTAAAAAGGCGAAAAAATACCGCCAAAAATCAATTGCGATTAAACTTTCATTAATTTGCGAATAAAAGACCGCAATCTGTGATCAGCCTCCAAAAAAGAAAGAGAGCCGCATAAAATTTTATACAGGCAAACCTTTGTGGCGTACACCCTAGTTCGCGAAGCTATATTTCGTAAGAGGCAAAGTCCTAAAGTGTGTCATTTAAGGGGGTACCTATAAACGTGCCTAAGGGTAACCGGAACACCACCAAGGGCCCTTAGTACATGGTAAAATTTTAGTGGTACAACACAATAATGGGGTACCTATCCGGGTTAGACACCTTGGATTCTCACCTAATCTAACGACATTACGCAATATAAAATGCGGTGTAAGAGGATTTAGGTTGGGCGACTAAGGCATACTGTCTTTCCCAAGAAGTGCAGAAAACGATCAAGGCGCCGAGGTACACGGTTGAGTCAAGAGTGTCGGGTGAGTTTGAACCACATCTGCCATTTTTGACAAGTCTTGGAAAATGATGCACTTGTCCCAAAGATACCCCATAGGGTGCAACCTCGTAACTATAAGCCCTATAGGAAAAAAGGATAAGAGGTTGCGATCAAAAGCTGGTTGTTGGCAGAACCGGATGGGAAGAGCTAATCTTGTATGGTCGATGTACGCTTCCTTGAAGGGGCAACCAGGGGGAAGCTAAAGGGAAGCACCCTCCATTAGGGAGCTGATACGTGCTATAAGACGCAAATGTCACGAGGCTTCTTGTTTGCTAAAACATAAAGGCTTGTCATATTTGTGCAACAATTGAACTTCTGCGAGCCTTCTAAAAAAAAAGAACTCGCAGAACACAACAATGAAGTTAAGATGAGATCAATGGGTTATTACATGAAAGTGTACAAAAGTCCTGCGATTTCATCGCAAGACGATAATGTCACGAGGTTGTATATTCGCAAGAATGTTCAGACTTGTCATATTATCGCAAATACAAAATATTATCACAAAAGAGGTGGCAAAATAAGACCTTTACTTAGGAAGGCATGATAAGACCACAGCAATTCATGAACTTTATTCCATCAATATCATTGAAGAATTTTTACAAGAATATATATCATGAAGTCCTAACAAAGAAGACAATTCCATCAAGATCATTGAAGAACTTTTAAGAGAATATATATCAAAGAAGACAATTCCATCAAGATCATTGAAGAATTTTGAAGACAATATATATCAAAGAAGACAATTCCATCAATATCATTGAAGAATTTTTACAAGAATATATATCACGAAGTCATACCAGAAGAGGCGATTTCATTCGCGAAAATACACAAGTAAACTTGCGAAGATGCTTATATAAATGGAGGCAACTCAAAGATATATCAATTTTACTACGGCAAAATGAGCTAAGTAACAGAAACTTGAAATATACATTGCAATAGATAAGTATTCGCATCATACAAGCATCATACAAGCATCATACAAGCATCATACTCGCATCATACAAGCATCATACTCGCATCATATTCGAATCATAAAAGCATTGCATAAGCATTTCAAGGCATAAGCATCGCATACACATTTCATAACATAATCATTATATAAGTATTATATGCACACAAGTATTTTACAAAATTTTACAGGATAATACCGCGAAACTTCGCAGAAACATTCATAATTCGCAGGACTATTCATAGTTCGCAACAATATATTCGCAACACTATATTCGCAACACTATGTTCGCAACACTATATTCGCAACACTATGTTCGCAACACTATATTCGCAACACTATATTTGCAGCACTATTCGCAGCATTATTCAGAAGTTTAGAAATTCGCAGAAAACCCCAGAAATTCACAGAAAAATTCAGAAATTTGCAGAAAAATTCAGAAGTTAGCAGGGTTACCACTTGAGGAAGAGGCAAGATAAGAATAGAGACGCAATTTAGTTATTCAACATTTTCTTAAGGATTCTCCTTCATAGATAAAGAACAGAGGCAACTATGGATACCCAAGAAAATATTTTATGATTCTTTATCTTCTCAGCAAGAATCCTCATCAAAAATGGAACAATAATTTCACATGAACAGAGGCAATATTTATCACTCTCATTCAAGGACGAATACTTCATATATATTTCGAGGATTAAGTACTTCTTATACTTCTTAAGGATACTTCATACTTCTTATATATTTCGAGGATTGAGTACTTCTTATACTTCTTCAAGGATATTTTATATTTCTTATACTTCATACTTCTTCAATATACTTCACATACTTCATACTTCGCAAGATAATACTTCTAATTACTTTTTAAAGCTTCAGAACTTCGCAAAAGAATAGAGGCAAGTATATACTTTTTTAGTTTGATATTCTTTCGCTCGTTCCTTCATCAACAAAGATCAAAGACTACTCCAACAACCACAGCAAGTGATTTTTTCTTGAAGATCACTCTCCAAGCAATATTCAAGAAAAAAGAGGCAAGATGTAGGAGCGGAATATCACAACAAATGATAACTTACGAAATTGTGGAGAGAAAAGACATCTTGCGAGCAAAGGAAATCACGAGGAAAGCAAAAGAAGTTCGCGAAATGAAGTTACGAAGGTTCGCAAGATAATTATCAAAACCGAAATGGCGGGACAACACAACTGTCATATTTTGTAAGATCATATAAATAGCCATTTAGGCATGAGAAGTGGGAGAGATTTTTTGAGCAAGAGAGGGTAATTTTAGGAGGAGAGAGAAAATGTTAGGAGAGATTTATTATCTTTATCATCTTCTTCCCAAAAAAACTAGAGCTCCAAATATTCTTTAATGGAGTCTCAATTGTAAAATCATGTAATTACATACAATCACTAGTGAAGCACCGTGGATGTAGATCACATTGATCGAACCACGTAAAAATCTTTGTGTCTCCTTTATAATTTTAGTACCTTAATTCTTAGTTTCATATCAAATTAATTAGGTTTAGGAATCATTTTGATGGATTCTTATGAGGGTGTAGTTGTGAGATAATCCGCAACTACATAATTGGCGCTAGAAGGAGGGGACCTAACCTTGTTGGTTCAAGAAAGTTAGAAAAATTGGTTAGTTCTTGTTGATGATGAATTGTCTAGGATCTATGAGTTTTGAAGACAGGAATGGAAGTTCTTTTATTTGCATCTTCAAACAACAAACGAATTTTAGTAGTTCAGGAAGAGAGATGTGGATATGGAGAAATCGTCAAGCAAAATGAAATTTACACAGGCTACGTCAACAATCACTTCCAAAAAGGACAAATTTCTTCTCACTTTTCTTATTCTTTGTTTCATTTTTTCAAAATTTGGGAATTTCAAAACACAAATTAAAAAATAAATTTTTTGCGATCTAAACTTTACTTTTTGTAGAAATTTGATTTATTGTGGAAATCTTGAATTTAAAAATGTTTTGCTACGAATTTGTAGTAACGAAACTTCGTTTTACAAATTTGTTTAATGAATTTGTAAAAAGGTCAAACTTCGAGATTTTCTGTTGATTAGAAATTTACATTTCGCAAAAATAAAATTAAAAAGATTTTATTGAAAGTTTTCATTCTTCGTAGGGATAAATTATTCATCTTAATACCATACATCTTACTAACCAAATTCATTGATCGTTTTCATTCTGTGAAGTTCACTTTTGCGATTGTTAGAGTCCTTTTTCCTAGGATGGGAAAAACAACATTTATGACTAAAAATTTCTGTGAGATTGACAGTGAATTTTTTCTTGCGATATTAAGCCAATTTGCGATAGGGTATACCGGAAGGGATAGATGGAGTATAATTACGAAGATGGTGTTTTGAGAATATAAGAGAACCAATGAACTATCTTACTTCAAAGTTTGGCAAACGAAAGGGAGGCATTTTCAGAAATATCAAATTGCGAAGTATGGTTAACTCGTGATATCCAGACACTCCATCACCAGCCCTTCCAACCTCTCTATTCCGAAATACGAAGTTCGTTCCTAAATACAGTGAAGGACAACCAACGACTCACTTCACAAACCAATAAAAAAGATATTACAATAAAGATCAACAAATTATTTGATCAACTCACAGGATTTAGTGCAAAACTAACAAAACTTCTAGTAAAAGAACTAATATCAAAGGCCGTTCAACTCAACTCACTGTTGATTGATACTCGGGTTTCTGAGACGCGGACAGAACTGACTGATGCTGCGAGATCCTAAAGTATTTTTGCTACGAACATTCGTCAGAGTTACTGGGTGGTTGTGAGCAGGTCAGAGTTACGAACATCCTTCAGAGTTACTGTGTGGTTGTGAGCAGGTCAGAGTTATGAACATTCGTAAGTTACTGGGTGGTTGTGAGCAGGTCAGAGTTACGAACATTTGTAGTATTGCTGCGAACATTCGTAAGTTATCATTTGTAAACATTTGCGAAGGTCATAGTTACGAACTAAAATGTTTTTGCAAAGTAAAAGGGTGGTTGTGAGCAGAAAAATGCCAGGCGCAAAAATGCTCTCAATGAATGGTCGTATCATGCCTGAATGCCCAATGGTAGGCGTTGCTGGATAGAATGAGTTTCTCTACAAATCAGTAGAATTTTTTGTTTACGAAGAAGTAGAATGAATAGATGAATTCAGAGACCAAATGCTACACGAATGAGAAGAAGTAGAATAAGCAGAAGAGAAAGGAAATGTTATGGGAGCAACCAAAGGCAAAAGACGTTTATTTTGTGAACCTTTACTTCGCAAGTTATTGATCATCATCACCAGTTTATGCGAAGGAAGAACAATAAAATTTCTATGGTATATCACCCAGGCACGAATGAGAACAACTATCAAAACAACTGATGAAGAATATAGTCTATGATGTAGTAGCTTATGTGTCAAAGAACTCTTGCGAAGAAGCAACACTATTCTGCGAAGAAAAGGGATATATTTTTACGAAGGATAGTTCTGCGAAATATCAACTTGAAACAGTTAGCTGCATTTCATCATTCTTGAGTACTATGACGTTAGGCAGCTGTCAATGTAGAACCTTGACAAACAAAAATATAGAACCTGTAAACACAAAGAAATGGAATTTAATCAACAAAAACGAACTCAACTCAGCAACGAAACAGTATTATGAACTCCACTAGCTGAAAAAGAGCAAATTTCTCCCTTACTTCTCTAGTTTTATCTTTAATTATTTGAGCCTTGGAATTTCTAAATGAAGTTTAAGAAAATTATCTAAAACCAATTTACGTTCTTATGAGAATTTGATTTATCGGTGAAATATTTTCATGCGGGAGCAGCGAAGGAATTATCTCTCAATTTTCAATACAGTCCATCACCATATTTCTTTAACGCAGGCAACATTATTCATTACGGGAAGACGCAGATGGAAAAGCAATATTACAGCATGATCAAATTATTACTTACGAATAAGAAAATATCTCGCAAATGTTCGCAAATACCTTACGAATCTTCGCAACATGAATACTTCGCAGATGTTCGTTTACTTCGCAAGATTTTTGGATATTTCGCAAGAAGAGAGTGGAAGATTATTTCGCAAGAAATGGCAAGTCATATACTTCGCAAAAGACAACAACAAGCCGTAAAAAGGTAGGTACCATTTCCTTTAATACTTTATTTACGGAAGATAAAAGATTTTTGAATTTATATACTCGCAAAATTTCTACAATTTCAAAGATTCCAAAATATTTTAAAGATTTTTAGATTGGTAAAAAGCGACACAATCGCAAGATTCTAAAATTACTTCATCGCAAAAATTAAAAGATCTCAAAATTTTTCAAAGACTTCAAAATTGCAAAAAACAGAGAAAATTCAATTCCTATATTTCTATAGAATAATTTTGATTTAAAGATGTGATATGGATACTTCTCATACTTCTTATACTAAACATTTCATGAAAACATTCAACATTTTATATACATGAAAAATTTACGATGAATTTTTAAAAAGGCGAAAAAATACCGCCAAAAATCAATTGCGATTAAACTTTCATTAATTTGCGAATAAAAGACCGCAATCTGTGATCAGCCTCCAAAAAAGAAAGAGAGCCGCAGAAAATTTTATACAGGAAAACCTTTGTGGCGTACACCCTAGTTCGCGAAGCTATATTTCGTAAGAGGCAAAGTCCTAAAGTGTGTCATTTAAGGGGGTACCTATAAACGTGCCTAAGGGTAACCGGAACACCACCAAGGGCCCTTAGTACATGGTAAAATTTTAGTGGTACAACCCAATAATGGGGTACCTATCCGGGTTAGACACCTTGGATTCTCACCTAATCTAGAGACATTACGAAATATAAAATGCGGTGTAAGAGGATTTAGGTTGGGCGACTAAGGCGTACTGTCTTTCCCAAGAAGTGCAGAAAACGATCAAGGCGCCGAGGTACATGGTTGAGTCAAGAGTGTCGGGTGAGGTTGAACCACATCTGCCATTTTTGACAAGTCTTGGAAAATGATGCACTTGTCCCAAAGATACCCCATAGGGTGCAACCTCGTAACTATAAGCCTTATAGGAAAAAAGGATAAGAGGTTGCGATCAAAAGCTGGTTGTTGGCAGAACCGGATGGGAAGAGCTAATCTTGTATGGTCGATGTACGCTTCCTTGAAGGGGCAACCAGGGGGAAGCTAAAGGGCAGCACCCTCCATTAGGGAGCTGATACGTGCTATAAGACGCAAATGTCACGAGGCTTCTTGTTTGCGAAAACATAAAGGCTTGTCATATTTGTGCAACAATTGAACTTCTGCGAGCCTTCTAAAAAAAAAAAAAAAAAGAGAGAGAGAAAAATATAGGGGCTAGGGCAGAAGATGTCTCCTTTGGAGTACCGGTCTATCCTCAAATACAGGTTAATGATCCCGCTTTATCCCTCTGACTCTCGCTGCCCTGCTTGCATCACAGGTTGCTTGGATTCATATGGTGAACATGCAGTTCATTGTAAAGTAGACCCTGGTTATAAATATAGACATGATCATGTGAGGGATATTTTGTATGATGTACTGTGGAGGTCGGCATTTCGGCAAAGAAAGAAGCACTGTGCATTTCTGACAGACCCACTTGAAGGGAGATCGACACTAAGACCAGCTGATGTTCTTATTTTTGGATGGGCTAATGGGAAACACACATGTGTTGACCTCATCGGGGTATCTCCTTTGGTAGGAATTGGACATGGCACCTTTACAGTCGGGCGAGCAGCGCTAAAGGCTGCCTCGGGTAAGATATCGAAGCATGAGAAAGCATGTGTTGACAATGGGCATGCTTTCGTCCCCTTTGCTTTTGATACTTTTGGCTATTTGGCTCCGAAGCGGTTGGACTACTCAAGAGGGTCCAGAAAGTCATGCGCAGCAATGTAATGACCCCTGGCTCACGAGATTTTATTTTTAATAGGATAAGTTTTGCTATTCAAAAAGGGCTAGCGGCACAGCTTGTCGCTCGCTTGCCTAGTATGTAATTTTTATCTTTTAATATAATTTAAGTTTCTTTAATAAGAAAAGACAAAAAAAAAAGAACTCGCAGAACACAACAATGAAGTTAAGATGAGATCAATGGGTTATTACATGAAAGTGTAAAAAAGTCCTGCGATTTCATCGCAAGACGATAATGTCACGAGGTTGTATATTCGCAAGAATGTTCAGACTTGTCATATTATCGCAAATACAAAATATTATCACAAAAGATGTGGCAAAATAAGACCTTTACTTAGGAAGGCATGATAAGACCACAAAAATTCATGAAATTTATTCCATCAATATCATTGAAGAATTTTTACAAGAATATATATCATGAAGTCCTAACAAAGAAGACAATTCCATCAAGATCATTGAAGAACTTTGAAGAGAATATATATCAAAGAAGACAATTCCATCAAGATCATTGAAGAATTTTGAAGACAATATATATCAAAGAAGACAATTCCATCAATATCATTGAAGAATTTTTACAAGAATATATATCACGAAGTCATACCAGAAGAGGCGATTTCATTCGCGAAAATACACAAGTAAACTTGCGAAGATGCTTATATAAATGGAGGCAACTCAAAGATATATCAATTTTACTACGGCAAAATGAGCTAAGTAACAGAAACTTGAAATATACATTGCAATAGATAAGTATTCGCATCATACAAGCATCACACTCGCATCATACAAGCATCATACTCGCATCATATTCGCATCATAAAAGCATTGCATAAGCATTTCAAGGCATAAGCATCACATACACATTTCATAACATAATCATTATATAAGTATTATATGCACACAAGTATTTTACAAAATTTTACAGGATAATACCGCGAAACTTCGCAGAAACATTCATAATTCGCAGGACTATTCATAGTTCGCAACAATATATTCGCAACACTATATTCGCAACACTATGTTCGCAACACTATATTCGCAACACTATATTCGCAACACTATATTCGCAACACTATTCGCAGCATTATTCAGAAGTTTAGAAATTCGCAGAGAAAACCCAGAAATTCTGTGAGAAAAATTGAGAAATTTGCGAGAAAAATTCAGAAGTTAGCAGGGTTACCACTTGAGGAAGAGGCAAGATAAGAATAGAGACGCAATTTAGTTATTCAACATTTTCTTAAGGATTCTCCTTCATAGATAAAGAACAGAGGCAACTATGGATACCCAAGAAAATATTTTATGATTCTTTATCTTCTCAGCAAGAATCCTCATCAAAAATGGAACAATAATTTCACATGAACAGAGGAAATATTTATCACTCTCATTCAAGGACGAATACTTCATATATATTTCGAGGATTAAGTACTTCTTATACTTCTTAAGGATACTTCATACTTCTTATATATTACGAGGATTGAGTACTTCTTATACTTCTTCAAGGATATTTTATATTTCTTATACTTCATACTTCTTCAATATACTTCACATACTTCATACTTCGCAAGATAATACTTCTAATTACTTTTTAAAGCTTCAGAACTTCGCAAAAGAATAGAGGCAAGTATATACTTTTTTAGTTTGATATTCTTTCGCTCGTTCCTTCATCAACAAAGATCAAAGACTACTCCAACAACCACAACAAGTGATTTTTTCTTGAAGATCACTCTCCAAGCAATATTCAAGAAAAAAGAGGCAAGATGTAGGAGCAGAATATCACAACAAATGATAACTTACGAAATTGTGGAGAGAAAAGACATCTTGCGAGCAAAGAACATTTTGCGAGCAAAGGAAATCACGAGGAAAGCAAAAGAACTTCGCGAAATGAAGTTACGAAGGTTCGCAAGATAATTATCAAAACCGAAATGGCGGGACAACACAACTGTCATATTTTGTAAGATCATATAAATAGCCATTTAGGCATGAGAAGTGGGAGAGATCTTTTGAGCAAGAGAGGATAATTTTAGGAGGAGAGAGAAAATGTTAGGAGAGATTTATTATCTTTATCATCTTCTTCCCCAAAAAACTAGAGCTCCAAATATTCTTTAATGGAGTCTCAATTGTAAAATCATGTAATTACATACAATCACTGGTGAAGCACCGTGGATGTAGATCACATTGATCGAACCACGTAAAAATCTTTGTGTCTCCTTTATAATTTTAGTACCTTAATTCTTAGTTTCATATCAAATTAATTAGGTTTAGGAATCATTTTGATGGATTCTTATGAGGGTGTAGTTGTGAGATAATTCGCAACTACAGTGATCTAGTGCTGCGAGAAACACATGTTTATCAGCGAAAAAATGGTGGAAAACTAGCAAAAAATGGGATTGTCCTTACATCATTAAGGAGATAGTTGGAACAGGGGCATACAGATTTATGGATCCTTAGGGTAAGGATGTAGGTCATAGACTTGATAGACCGTGGAACAGATTATATTTAAAAAGATATTACCCATAAAAGATTCTAAAAAAGAATAGACTGCGAAATAAAATATTTTGAAATAAAATAAATACATATGAAGATTTTATGAAAGTATAGCAGCAAAATTATGTATAGAATGGAAAAGTTCAAAAATTTCACAAGAGACAATCTAAGATCAATAAAAATTTAAGATTAAAAAGGGGCGAATCTACTATGGCGCACACCCTAGTTCGCGAAATCAAAATTTCGCAAGAGGAAAATGTAAGACCTAAAGTGCGTCATAGAAGGGGGTACCTTCCACATGGATCAGGGAAAAGGTTACATCGCCCCTGGAACCTGAGTCATGGAGATTTGGGGTCAATAAATCCCATCCAAGAGAGGCTCCTTGGATTCTAAGCTTAATCATATGACTTAGGTTGGGAGACTAAGGTGAGAAGGTCTCTCCTAAGGAGTACAAAATATGATCAAGGCTCCGAGGTACACGGTTGAGCCAAGAGTGCCTGGGGCGTCTGGAGCGTACCTGGCCATTCTTGGCGAGTCTTGGCTTATGTTGCACTCGGTCCGAAGAAAACCCCACTTAGGGTGTAGTCTTGTAACCATGAGCCATATCGGCGAAGGGATAAGAGGCTGCGAAAACAATTGGTTGTCGATACAAACCGGATGGGAGGAGCCAACCTTGTATGGTAGAGGTACGCCTCCTTGAAGTGGAAACTAGGGGGATGATAAGGACAGCACCCTCTATAAGGGAGCTGATAAGTGTCTTAAGACACAAATTCCATGAGGATTTTTACTCATGGGAGTATCAAGACTTGTCATATTTGTGCAACAATCCTGAAGAGGCAATAATACAAAAGAGAAAGATAAGGCTATATCAATGGGTCAATACATGAAAGTGTAAAGACGTCCTGCGATTTCGTCGCAAGATGGCAATGTCATGGGGCTTTATTTTCACAAGAATATTTAGGAATTTCATATTGTCGCAACAAAAATGACAAGAGAAAAAAGTTAAGGCATGATCAAGGGTTTTTTTGCATGAAATTGCAAAGACGTCCTGCGATTTTGTCGCAACGACAATAGGTGGCAAAATAAGACCTTTAACTAGGAAGGCAGAATAAGACCACATGACGCAACAATTTTTTTTTATAAGCATTAACTATTACTTATGCATGTCATTCATCACAAGAAAGATAATGAGAGGCAGTATGGGAATTATTAAACAAGAAGCATTATCTTTCTCGCCAGCAAGCACAATAATAAAAGAGTAAATGCATTTTAAAGTTGACTGAAGTACATCATTCACAAGAAGTTATTAAGATGAAACAATTCAAGGAAG
Source organism: Papaver bracteatum (assembly GCA_023529315.1). Lineage (NCBI taxonomy): Eukaryota > Viridiplantae > Streptophyta > Magnoliopsida > Ranunculales > Papaveraceae > Papaver > Papaver bracteatum. Next base: position 2,544,096 of record JAJJWX010004839.1, read on the forward strand.
TAAAATTACATAAGAAGTTCAAGCTTCAATGTTAGTTTCACCAGGAGAAGATGAAATATCTTCATTAACTTTTTCGCCAGTATGAGATAATGGACGCTCTTCGCCAGCTTTCTCACTTTCACCAGATTTCTTACTTCCGTCAGTCTTCCCTTCATCCTGGTCTACCCTAGTCTCTTATTTATTTGGGTTATCACCAACAGTTGCTTTCTAAGGAGGAAATTTTTCTTCATCTGCGAAATCTTCACCAATTTCATAATCATAATCATAATCACTATCAGGAGCACGAGGGACTTCATCGTCATCTACTTCCAAAGTTTCGACTGATGTAGGAGGAAGAGAGTTGGACAACAAGATATCATTCACAAGAACTTCAGCCTTGAGATGAACTTGGCGAAGGAATGCTTTCTAATGATTTCTACTTTCCATATCTTTGAAATAAGCAAGTTAATCAAATGTTCTTTCTGTCCGATCGCTAGAACGAGTAAGGGTAGTGGAAAGTAATGCATTCTCTTTGCGAATCTTGGTGAATTTAGACTCCAAAACAGAAATGGAGGAACGAAGATTTTTCTCAGATTCTATGAAAACAAAGTATACAGAAAATTATTCAGGCGAAGGATTTGCGAGGAAAATATCACAAAGAGACTTAACAAAGAAAAAAATGGTTGAGCTAGTCAAATTTTTATGACTACCTTCCTTTTGTGAAATAAGATATTGATAGGTGTCTAAAACACCGTATTATTTATCTATTGTTTATGCTTTCTATGCTAGTTTTCTTGTAAATTATGTATCTTATGTTTTGTTTTTGAGTATTTAGGTACTTTGGAGTCATTTGGAACAAAAGAGGAAGAAACAGCACAAAAGCCTCATCTCATATCCAAGTGCTCGGGGATGAACTATTTCTCATTATTCGCTTCTATCTCTTGATTCCCGTCTGAAAAGTATGTCGACTTTAGTAATGCATTTTTTGTCTGAAAAGAACGACTACTTTAGTGATGAATGGAAATTGGAGAGATGAAGTGGGTTTGAGAAGTAAGAGACGGCTGTTGTCGGTGGAAGAATTCAAAGAAGGAGAAAGCATTCAATTGGAGCACAAGGGAGCAGGCGAGTGACATGGGAGTCGAGCAAAGTCAATATGAGGGTTGCTATTTGGTTGACCCTTATCTTATATATGGGTGCCTTAAGTCATCCTAGATACCCCTTATCTAGTCCACCTTAGTGGCTATATCCAGTCCCATTCCTACAGAAACTTAAAAATAAAATTCATTTCTTAATCATTGGTTTTTCTCTCTTTCATTCCACGGAGAGATCGAGAAAATAGGGAAGAGATGATGCTCAAAACCAAGGTGGAAGAAGATCTGATATGGAGAGAAAACCTAGCTCTGCTGTTGATTTGGGGTTGTTACAGAAATTAGGGTTCTGTTGGATTTTGTTATTCTCGATGGATGGACGAACCTAGGGTTTGTGATGATATGAATCAGGCAAGTATGATGCAATTCATGATGCAGCTCAGTTCAAGGAAAGATTCGAGATGGAGGTGTTGTTTACTGAGGTGGGTTCGATCTGAAATTGAAGATGATAAAAAGGGTTTGCTGCTGGAGGACTCCGATGCCATTAATTGAAGCCAGGAATGACGGGGTTTGGTATGAATTTGTGCTTGTCATGGAAGGATGTATTGGAAAACTAGTTCACTGAGGAGAACGAGGAAGAACAGTTCATTGTTGATGGAAGAAACATGAACTAATTGGCAGTTAAAGCAACAAGAGAGATGGGTCTGCTGTGTTTGAAGTTTGAAGGAAGGTGTTCATAGGTATCTTTTGGTGGCAGTGCTTGGAATGGAGTTTGTTAGCCTGAGATTTGAAAATGGGTACAGGTTCATGGCATTGCAGGTTAAGATTGCAGGGGGTGCTCTTGTTGCTGTTGCTCAAATGGGTTGTGTGTGCAGCTGTTGAGCTGAATTGGTGGAGATGATGTTATGATGGAGAAGCTACAACTGCAGGTGATGTTGCAGTAGGCTAAATGAACATCACAGGTGTGTGTTACAGGTGAACAATGGCAGGAAGTCAGGGAACTGGTGGAATGGATGTGGTAACAGGCATTGGTGCTGTTGCTCAGGTGGTTTGGTGAGTTGTTGAGCTTGCCAGGAGCTGCAGAAATGGTTGCAGAGGTTGTCTCTGGGAAGTAAAGTTGCAGTTGGAGATGGTGCTTCAGCTGGTAATATGCCGCCGCAGATGAAGTTTGTGCTAACGTCGAGAACTACTGCTTTTGCGGTGGACTGTTTTGCAGTTGCACTTGCAAGTATAGGTGAGCGCTAGCTGGGTGTGAAGTTGGAATCGTTAGCTGAGAGATGTATGAGCAGAATGGCAGTGCAATGTGGCTGGTATGGATGATTGGCTCTGTCACTCTTGGTATCTAACTGGCAGCAAACAAATTAGGGCTTGGTGGCAGTGGAAGCAGCTGCAATAGGCTACAAAATAAAGATGGATATATGAGCAGCAATGGATCTATCGCTATGTGGGTTGTAGTGGGAGCTAAATTATGACAGAAGTGATGCTAAGATGGTGCCGATGTAGGTTATGAAGGCAGCAGGTGTTGGTTGGAGTAGAGATAGTGGTTCTGTTGTTGTTTGAGTGCAAACTTGTGGTTGGCAGTGAGATGGGTGTTGTTACAATTGTCAAACTCATGGGTTTCAGGCAATAGTTGGTACTGTGCAGCATTGAGAATTGAAGCTAAAGCTAGGTTAGTATGGCGCGTGCTGTAGAATCAGAGCTGGTATTGCAGGTGAGCTGGTGGTGCGTGGTACTGTAACTGGTGAATGTGTTGCAGAAAGGAATGATTGGCAGTTGGTAGCTGATGAATTAGCATGGAAGGCATGGCCATCTTGGCCGTGAACTATTCTGGCGTAGCAAGTGCCTTGGTCAGAACTAGTCAGCTGAGTTAGCCAGCTGACTCGGTTCTGACTCGTTCTAACTCAGCTCCTCTGACCAATTTGACTAACAAAAGACTATTAAGTCAACATGTATCTCTAACGGCGCCGTGACGGAATATTCCGTCGAATATTCCTCCGACGGACATAATTGTCAGGTGACCGGCAGCAACTTTCCGGTGCCGAATTCCGGCCAAAAACCCAGTTTTCCGGCGAGTGTTTTTGTGACATTTTCTACATGGGTTTCTATTACTCGTGGGCCGGGTGAATTTCCAACTAATAGACTTTGAAGACAAAACCTAGTTTTGGAAGGAGAAAAAGCTACAAAAAGAAAAGTTCTACTAACTTTTGGATATCATGTTTTATTCTATTCTTGGAGCTTTTGCAGAGAACTACTTATAGGGTTTGCTTTCTTTTATGTTTCATATTATTTCTTTGAATATTATGATGATGAAATCCATGAATATGAGTATCTAAATACAATAATTGGTTATGGGATAAAAGTTGATTTCTTCAAGCATGTTATTTGATTCTATGAATTAGTTTTGTCTCAATTCTATCGTTTATGATTCATTATTTATATTATCATATGATTTGAATGCTAGTTTGGTTGAGTCCGGAATCAATTGGATTTGTTTTCATCTCTATAGCTATATTAGGGTTTTCAATACGTAAAAATTGTTATCTCTGATTTCTAGTAGCATCTTGTGGTTAATACTTGTAGTGATACATCTTTTTAATCGCATATGAATCATAAACTTTGTTAAAACGAATTAGTGCTTTTACACGTTTGTTTGCATTGATTAGTCTTATTTCATAGAACTTATTGCTCTTGGGGAGTTAAACCTAATTGTGCTTTTACACTTTAGGTTGCTTTTTAAGTAAATTTCACAATAGCATCTTTTAATGTTGTTTGTGATAAAATCAGGAAATAAACGGGATACTCTTGCGATCAAGATATCCTAGGAATTTTGATAATTGCGAGATCAAATTACCAATTCTAATAATTGATGAAAAATACATGCTTGTGAATGATACTATCCCTTGACCAATATCTTCTTCTTATTGATTATTCCAATTATTTAATTTGCTTTATTTAGTATTATTGCTTTGATAAAAACAAAACACACTCGTGGGTATTTTGGTTACTTAAGAATCTGAAAATTGTATAACAACAATCGCCTCTCTGTGGATACGAACTCTTTCTTATCGAATATTATATTTATATCTAGTTGAGTGAGGAAGTGAAATTATTTTTGACGCATACGACACGCATCAGATATTAAGCTATATCCAAGCAACTATTCTCCAAGTGGTCCATTGCATCGTCAAATTTATCTCCAACTAAACCTTTCAGGTGAGATTGAAGATTCTTTTCTTTAGAAATGAGTAAGGCGTTTTCCTTCGCAAGAGAAGTGTAGGATTCTTCTAGATTGGAGTATTGATCTTTGAGTTGACTTGCCTTTACACTAAAAGTTATTCTACCCTGAATAAGTTTATCTCTCTTAGCAGTCGATGATTCTGTCACTTCCTTAAGTTTATTTCTCAATGAGTGAAGAGATTGTTCTTGATCATTACATAATTTTTGGCAAATGATAAGTTGTTACGAAGAGATCGTCACCTTATTCAAAAGAATTCGCTTCTCTTGAGATAGGGTTTTATTCTCATCTGATAAAGTTTCCAACTCCAAATTATCTCTAGTCAAAGAATAAGAGAGACGAGATAATTTACTACTTAATAAGTTTTGCTTCTGAATTAATTAAGTATTCTCCTTGGTAAGATTATTTATTTGATCGACAGAGTATGTATGAAGGTCATCTAATTGGTTATATTGATTCATCCAAGCATATTTATCCACACGGGCTTCATCAGCGGCGGAATCAAACTGATATCTCTCCATTATTCGTTTCTGGTTTAAAACTTAAAGGGCGAACAAGGGATTTTAAGAAAAAAGAGTGTGGAAAGGGCAATATTAAAAAAGATAAGTCAAGGGAAAAGATAAGAAAGTTGTACCTTTTAATTCTTTATTCTTCTTGCAAAGATCATCACAATCTAGCAAAACATTCTGAAGCTTTTGGTTTTCAAGATGAAAAGTGCTACATTTCAAGGTCATGGCTTGGAGACTCTCCTTCAAAGTTTCAACTTATTTCTCTAAGGATGTTTACGAAATCATTCTGTCAGAACCAATTACTCAAAATTTCGCAGACACCAAACTTGATAGGATCAACGGAAGATTTTTTGACATCATCCAAAACATCAGATAAAACCTTGAAAGCAATATCTATTCCTTCCAACGTTTCTTTAGTAAAAGGGAAAGATTCAGATGAAGAAGTAGTGATGACAGGAAGTTTGGGAATTGAATCATTCGTTGCTGTAGATGCATCATTTGAAGATGAAATTTGAGGAAGATTAATGACTGGGGTTGAGATGGTGTGAATATGAGAGGTATTGGCAGCAGGAGAAGAGGATGTTTCATTCGCAGCAGGGTTAATAAAAGGAACTTCAACCATATGAAGATCAGTTGAAGGGGAGAAATCTGCGGCGATACTTTTGCGGACATGAAGTAAGGATTCAGCTTGCGAAGGTATTACAAGAGATATTGAAGGGTTAAATGTAGGAAAGGGGACAGAAGTTTCAACAGTTTTAAGATGGCGATACCTTTTGAGGGATTTTTTAACATCTCCATCACCCTGCGAATCACAATTCATATAAGAAACAGAGGCAACAATATTGTTATTAAAAGAATAGTGTTACTTACTACCTTGCAATTCGCAGGCTTTCTTTTGTTTACAACGACTCTTTGCTGCGAGCCCTTGGGAATGTTAGGGTTTTGGACTTTAAATTTGATGTTATAAGTGCTTTTGCTGAAACAGAAACAATATGAGAATTAAGTAAAGATAAACAAAATCAAATAAGACAATTTCAGTAGATAAGATCAGTTTCAGTAAAATTAGAAGAAGAAAAAAGAAATCTAACCTTGATGACTCCATAAGAACAGTAGCAGAAAGATGAATTTGTAAAAGGTTGCAGATGATGAAGATTTGTAGAGAATGTGGAGATGAAGAAGACGAAGTAAAAGAAGGAAATTATCTCTCTACTAGATCTCTTCTTAAATAGACAAAAGATTGATGACAGTTTAACATTAAATGTGCTTGTAAACAGGGGAATATTTAACACGTGTAAGCGGTTATGCTTAATTCATGGAATCTTGTCGATAGAGAACTTCACAAAAGAGATGAATAGCCGTGGCATTTTGAAGTACAATTTCTCATGACATTCTCTCCTTCGCAGAGAAGACATGAGAAGAGGCAAGATGTAGGATAAGAATCTCGCAACAACAACACGCTTGCAAAATCTCCATTTATAACACATTGCGAGGACTTCGCAAGTTAATTACAGAAATGACGTAACAGATGACGCCAGCAGAAACACGGGAAATATGTGAAGATCTTGTGAGATTTGATAATGTTGCGAAATAAACACTTGTATGCTTGCGAGAGTCTCGCAAGCCAGATCCAAAAATAAAGATTAGATTGGATGTCATCCACTATGTAAAATCCTATATAAAGAGTCGAGAATGCCTAAAGGAGGGAGAGATCTTTTTGGAGTGAGGAGAAAGTTTTGAAGAGAGAGAAAGTCCAGAATAGTCGTTGTTTTCTTGATTTCATTTCCTTTTTGTAAAATTTGATAAATCAATTAATAAAAAAGTGTGATTGTTGATCTTAAAGATGTGTTGATTATTATAGATTCTTGCGAGGCATGTATTGTAGGAATTCCTGCAACTACAGTAGGATAAGACCTTACCGGATTTTTTGATAGTACGAGCAAACCATAGCTTGAACGAAGGTCTCAGTGGTATGATAGAGCATCGTCTAATGAGCATAAATCGGCGTTCCGCTGATTTTGATGACGGAATCTTGGTCTTTCTAGGATTCACGGGCCGGGACCGATAAGGAAATCCTTGTAAAATTAGGTTTTGGAAATAAAATTGGATATAAAAGGAATGAATCCTCTTTTTTTATTATTTTACATGCACGACCACCTCCTTTATCTCTTTACTTCCTTCACGCCATCATGGAGGAGAAGAAATTCATCGGAATTTCCAGCCGGAGCCGCACCGTCCGATCACCGTCCGACGAACTTCTGGCCAGCGCCGACCATGTACGATTTTTTTTTTTGGAAGTTTGCTGAGTTCATGAGTCGTTCATGCTACGATTATGTTGAAATCATATACATGTGCATATATGAGTGTGAGTTTTGTTGAAAAACCCTTGTTTTTTTAGGAAACGTATGTTCGTTCAATCGTTAGTTCGAGAAACTATTAATAATCCCTGACCTAAGAGAGATTTTTTTTATATATAGATCTGTGTCCAGTGATAATATTTTGACAGAACCGAAATAAACCCTCGTTTCAAAGAAAATCGATCGTACGAAAGAGAAAAAAAATTATAAAAAACCACGACATGTTCATGGATTTTTTTATATTATTTATGTGAGTAAATCACGTTTTTTTTATATATGTGTAAATATATATATTATTTTCCTTATAATCAAAACTTGAGTTTTGTGCAATATTACTTAGAAGTGAACAATTATTTATGATGAAATAATGTTTTAGTTTTCACAATCCCATGGTGAATGTTCACATAGTAGAGATATTCATGATTTTATGAAAATCTAAGTTGTGCCCGTCTTTTGTAGGTTTGAAGAAGCGAGCAAGTTTTGAAGTGTTAGCTCTTACGTTGCAATCACTACTGTTAGTGGAATTATAAAAGGGTAAGAGTTGAGAATTACCATTTTGTAAAATTGATATATGCACATCCATGACTCTGTGTCTATGGTTCCAGACAATGGTGTCTTCCAGCAGTGATTATTCTTCCATCTTATCTGAGGAGGATTCAAGGATTTCTGAGGCCAAAGCATGCGCCGACATAGATCGCTCTCTATTGGAAAATAGAAGATCTCTTGATAGGCTGAAAGCTGCTCATGCTGAGCTCTTGAAGAGGAAAAAAAATATGGATATACTTGCTGAGTATCGAGAGAAAAAGTGTAGAATTCAGTGGAAAAGACAAAGAGCCGAGGAGACACTCCGATCCCGTCCTTATGGTGTGGCCTCAGATTCAGATGCCGAGGATGAAGAAGAAGAGCTCGTATGGGATTAGGATGCAGTAGATGGTGATACCGAATAAGAAGAATTCTCTGACTCGGATAGTGATTCTGAGAAAGAGTCTGAAGAGGATTCTTCAGAGAAGGATGATGATGATGATGACGGCGATGCGGACGACTCTGACTAGTCTTGATCACGATCTTATCCAAACAATTGAATGCTTGTTTTTTTATCCTCGTAGTAGATATTCCTTTGATGATCTGAACAATTTTTTTCTGGATTAAGATTTTTTTCTTCTTTTTGAATGATAAACCCTTTTATTAATGTTGATTCTTCCCGACTTGAATGAAATGGACCAATGTCTACGCCCCAAAATTCGTCACGATTACTTTCGATTTTCCTTGGTGATTTCCATTTGTGAAAGTACATAGATAAGTTGCGTGAGAAAACACGCGTCACACACAAATCCATGTAGTTTTCTGACCGTTCACATCTTCCGTCAGTCCCCAGTTATTTTTCTCCGCATCTTCAGTATTGATCTTTTTTGAATCTTAGGGTTTCAGTAAAACCCGCAACTGAATTGACTATCGTAGAAGATAAGCATCCACCGTATCTTGTATATATCCCCAGGACTTTGGGTTTAACATGTGCGCCAACATTTATCCCTCTCCTGAGTCAGTTTCATCGTGCAGAGGAAATTTTGATTATTGTACCTTTTCGGCGCTACGTCCAATAGTAGTATTTCTTCTCGAAATGAACCTCAGTCGAAGCATGAAGTACAAGCGTCTGTCTCAGTAAGTCGTGTATTTTCCTTCGTCTCCATTTGATCAGAGTTATTGATCATAGGAAAATAATTTGTTGCAGGATAATCAGAAGAATCCATCTTCTTCTCATAATTCGAGACCCAAGCGGGATGTTAGAGCCCCTGCTCGATATAGATCAAATCATGCTGAAGTTGGCACGTCTGTGAGTAATTCTATGATTTTCGAGTGAAGTATTACTCGATGGTTTTATACAATATTCATATGAAATTAAAATTTCTTTATTGCAGGTTGATGTGCATGTTGTTGTTGATGCCAGAAAGATAAGGAATAGAAAGTCTGTAACCGATAATGATGACATCGACAAGAGTTCTACCAACTCCGTGAATACCGAAGCTAGAACTTACTACCCAACAGCTGGACTCCCGTCAGAGACTCATATGATCAACAATTTCCCGGGCAATGAAATAGTTGGCGGCTTCGTCGTTCCCAAATGTCACGTGTCTTTGTATACCAAGATCTGGAGACGATATGGTCACATTACCACTACTGATGTTTGGAGAGACTTTTTTCCGACCTTCCTGACTCCAGTTGCGGGGTTTCTACCGATCATTGAAGAGATGATGGAGGCGAATCAGCAAGATGTTAAGAATCGTGACATTCACAAGTGGGATAACATGATATCGAACTGTGAGACCTTGCGGTTCAACGTAAGTTGGCTTCGCCTTCGGCTTGAGATGATCAAGGTTGAAATGGCATCGGCGGCCGCTGAAGTAATTTCCACCACAACTGCTTTTCTGGAAGAGGAGAATGCACTTTCCTTGGAGTCGGCGAGAGTTGAAAAAGCTGTCCAGGATTTGAAAATGAAGACCAGGAACTTTCAAAAGAGCTTGACATGATTGTTTATAAAAATTATCCTTTTCTGGATGGTTTACACTAAGTGAGCATTTATGATGGTCGTTTTCGAATGTGTTTAGGCTTTTTCTTGGGTAGAATAATTGATCATGTCATGAGGAAATTTTTTGTTCATTTATGAATTATTTAATGAACAAATGAGCATTTTGCACGCTCTTTGGAGGAATATAAATTACATTCTAAAAATGCTTGAAATGATGAAATGGTGAAAGGGTAATTGTTTTCTATGGATCGGGCGTAATATGCTTTGAGCCATTTACCATTGATTATATTTCCTTCCACTCCTCCACCAATCTTTAAGATTTTGTAATATCCGCTGGATACTGCCTTGATAACTACATATGATTTTTCCCATTTCGGAGAGAACTTGTGAACAGACATGTCTTGTTGAATGTGTTTTGCTTTCTTTAATACCAGATCCCCTACTTGAAATGTTCGAGGTCTTACCATTTTATTGTAGGATCTGGATATTCTTTGTTTGTAGGTTTCTACATATTTTTCCACCTTAGCCATCTTCGACTCGAGAATGTCCAGTTCAACAATTCTTAAGTTGGACACATCGGCCTTATCCCATTCTATTCCACTGGATGTTGCGATCCTTGTTGAAGGAATTTTGATTTCTGCCGGCAGTATGGCGTCGGCCCCATAGACGGGATAATATGGTGGAGTCCCGATCGAGCTCCTTAGCGCGGTTCGATAATGTTAAGTGCATATTTTGCATATATTTAGTGTCGAATTCATGCTAGTAATTTCTTATTTTCTTGCAAATTATTGTATATTACGTTTGTTTTCTCTTATTTGTGTTATGCTAGGTGAATCATCCAAAAGAAGTGGAAATAGCTACAAAAGTGAAGTTACAAGTGAAGAAGGGCCAAAGACCCGGTGGAACTCGTTCAAATGGAGGATTTCTAGTCATCATTGCGTAGAGGACGAGAAGACGAAGTCAATGGCGAAAGAACAGAGTCATTCTGAGTTCATATGAAGAAATTATGAGCAAAACAAGAACTTGGAAGACCAAAATGGCAAAATGGTCATTATCTAGGGCAAGTGCTATCGGCACTCCCACTGTACGTTAAGGGGCAGTCATCTTGTTAAGGGGTGTCTTGTTTCAAAGGAACTGCTAAAGGCAGTCAAGTCAATTGTTAAGGGGATGCCACTTCTTCTTCCTTAACCCAACAGAAGAGCTCGACGGAAGTTTGGTTTCCGGAACCGTTGTTGTCTTGTTGCCGGAAATGGAGAAGGGAGATATCAGCAGATGATGGGAGTGATCGAAGGAGGTTCTGCTGATGGGTCTTGAACAGAACATGGAGCTGAAGTTATCAGCAGCGAAGAAACGAAAATGGTGATCGAGATGTTGGCGGAGCTGGACTGTTATGGTTGGTCGCTGTACAGGATGGTTGAGCTGCAATGGTGATTATACGTTCAACGGAGATGGACAGAAAGGAATCTGAGTGGCTGCTCAGATTGTAGTAACGACTCGATGGTGAAGTGCCATTGATGTAGCTGCAGGTGCTGCTATTTATGAAGAGTTGCAGCTCGAGTTTGCTGTGACTGGTGAGAAGATAACAGTGACCCTGGTTAACTGTCGAGCAAGAAAGAAGAAGTTCGAGAGGGTATGTGCTGGACAGAGTTGTAACCGGAAAAGAAAATAGAGGAGTTCTGCAGGTGATTGGTTGATAGGTTCATGTGGTCGTTCGAGTTCAAGCTAGGTTGGTTTTGGCAGAGTATTACAGCAAAAATCCAGGGAATAAAGAACTCGTTGCTGCTATTGAATGGAGATGAGTGGTGAGGATTAAGAGGTGCTAATAAGATTCTATGTCGATTAAGGAAGCTTGCGTAGTTATCTAAACTGAAGACTTGCGAAATAATTCAGCTGGTGAAAGAGTTTTTAATAAGGTTGCAGTCGGCAGAGCGGTCACCAACTGACCTTGTTGCCGTCGATTTATGAGATGAACGGTTAAGAATAATCCGCGTTTTAGTATCCAAGTCGGTTTGGTGTGAATCAGTGTTTCTCAGATTCGAATTTGGAGGAGTAAAAGTATATAAATAAGGGCGCATAAACACCTACAAATATATCTCCTCAACCCGAGTTCATGTACAGAACCTATTCGACATAATTCCTGAAAGAGAAAAGAGGTGTTCTACATCACAAGAAGAGAAGAAGCTAGGAGCAAGGAATTAGGGTGTACCCCTTAGGGGGAAAACCTTGGTATTTTGTAACGTATTTTCTTCTCATATTTCATATATATTTTTATGGGTTTTAGTAAACTCATGTGTAACTAATTTTCATTGATTAAGGATGAATTCAATGTGCTAGCGTGAAGCTTTATTAAATCTATTCAGAGTTTTTATCATTATCGTTTATCTTTACTATATCTAGGGTTTATGAGTAATTCTTAGATTGATTTTGGATGCATACTAGATTGATCTATTAATTATTCTATCGCTAGTAGAAGTTATGAGATAAGAAATCGTCGATTAACTCTCTACACAAGTAGAAATCGCGAGACCTTGCATAGGGATTCTGTGGAGCAATTGCGAGTAAAGGTAACATCATCAAGTGAACCTTGAGATAAGAATTTAACTATTGGGATCAACCTAATTCACAAAGCCTAAAGTGTTCGATTGGATTACACCTTGAGTGATCTACTACTTGGGGGTTCGTTGAATAGAATCTGGTAGTCGAGAACATCAGTATCCAGTGATAGAAGGAGTTTTGAGGATAACACTGATCTAGCTTCTATTCTACGGTTGGTGATGAATGGTTCTAACGAAGATATATAAGTACACTAATCCAGTTATCGCTTGGTAACGACGAAGGATTCCTTGATCATCTCTTTCTTTTATTTGTTATTCTTTTTATTTTACTTTAAACGAATCCCCCTTGTCTTTTATTATTTTGCTGAACTAAATAACATATCAAGTACACAACTCTTCGTGGGAATGATCTCTTAATACCGCTATATTACCAGTTAATTAGTGGGAAATATCTTGATTAATTTGTTGAGCCTACGATATCCCATCAGATAAGCCCATAAATCCATAGGAAACTGTTCATTCCAGGTTCGAGGATTATCATGAACTGTTCGGTTGAGAATCCAGATCAAAGTTTTGTTGGTGCTCTCTGCTTGTCCATTTCCTTGGGGATAGTACGGTGTGGAGAAAACTTGTTTGATGTAGTATTCCTCGAGCAATTCTGTCACGTGATTGTTGGCAAAAGGAGTTCCATTATCAGTGACAATGTGTTTGGGAACATTGAATCTGCATATTAAATATTCTTTGATGAAGGCTGCAATCGTGGATCTAGTGGTGCTTAGAAGAGGAACAACTTCAACCCATTTGGTAAAATACTCAGTTGAAGTGATGATGTATTCATGTTGCTTCGAACATGCTGGATTGATTTTCCCAATGATATACAATCCCCAGCTATAGAAAGGCCACATACTATTCACAGAATTCAATGGAAGACAAGGAGTGTGAATGAGGTTACCATGGACTTGGCATTGATGACACCTTTGAACGTGTGCAGCTATATCGTCTTCCATGGTCGGCCAATAATATTTCTCATGAATCTGGAGAAACAATTTCCGTTTTCCTTGATGTTCTCCGTCATGCATCTCCTTTAAAATCATTGGGATTTCATGCTCAGCTAAGTATCTCAGCAAGTTCCCGCCAAAGCTTTTGCGGTATAAGATTCCATCAAGAAGGACAAATCTCTTAGCTCTCTGAATGAGTTTGATTGTTTCTTTCTTTTCTGACGGCAATTAATTATCCCGGAGATATTTGATGTAGGTTTCCCTCTAGTCCCAAGTGTGATGGGCTGTCAGATCTTCTAAGTGATGAGGGGGCGTCTGACAATTGGGACATGACTTTTGCAGAATTCTTGATTGAGCCTCCATGGAAGGCCAATAGTATCCCATTCTTTGAAGCTTTCTGTAGAGTGTTACTACCAACATCTGTCCGCATGTTTCTTCATGTATGCGCTTGAGTTGTTCGTCCACTTTGTTATTTCCAAGACATCGTGATAATGACCCATCAGAGTTTCGATAGTATAACGCTCCATGAAGTAAGAAATAATTCTTTAATTCTTTGAGACCGACTTTCCCTTCTGAAAGAGAACTGCTCAATTCATGAATAATAGGTGCTCGCCAATCATCTACTTGAATGTGTTCGACTTAAGCGAGCCATGTAGATGAAATAGCACATCTTTGTACAGTGATTGTTTTCTCTACTCCTTCAAATTGCAGCTTAGAAGAGAGAGTTTCCAGGCAGTCAGCATGCCTATTGTTGGTTCGTCCAGTATAGACAATCGTTACATCAGCGAAGTAAGTTAACAGCCGTTGAGCTTCAGTTCTGAATGGAGTAAGTGTGATTTCTTTAATGGAGTATCTTCCATTCAATTAATTAACCAATAGTTTTGAATCTCCAGTTATCTCTAGGTGCATTTCTCCTGCTTTCTTGGCCAGGGACAATCCTAGTAAGAAGGCTTCGTATTCTACTGAATTGTTGGTGCATTGGAAATCCAACTTAAATGAATGTGAGAAGATCTCGCCGGATAGAGAGACTAACACTATGCCTTCTCCTCCAGTGTCGTTGCTAGGGGTAGTGGAAACATCAAAATATAAAATCCACGTCTCTTCTTTGATACCTAGGATATCTGAAAACTCACCAGGTACATCTTCATGTAACATTGTTGCATCCTCTCCTGGAAAAGCAGCGAGCAAGTCTGCAACTTCTTGGCATTTGATTGCTTTAGGTAGTGTGCATGCTATGTCAAATTCTGACATTTGAAGTAGCCGCTTTGCTGGTCTTCCTATCAAGGCTGGCTTTGAGAGTAGAAACTTTATAGGGTCAGCTTTTGAAACGAGCACAACTCTGTTGGATAGTAAGTAGTGCCTGATTTTCTGAATTGCATGCACTAGCGCCAGACATGCTCTCTCAGCCTTTGGGTATCGGAGTTGAGTATCTCGCATTGTATGACTGAAATAGTAGATTGGTCGTTCGATGCCTTCGTGATGAGTGTCGTAGGTGCACTCAAATTAAATTACTTATTTCCACACAACTAACTAGTAATATAATAGAAGTAAGGATCGTTCCCACGAAGAGATGGGAGATTTAGTTGTCAAAAGTGTCACAATAGGGGATTTTGTTTTTGATTTTAGAACTAAGTAAATAACAAAGAAATTGAAAATGATAAAGTTGCAAGCAATGGAGAGAAATATGACCAGGGAATCCTTCTTCGTTACTAAATATTCATCAAAGTAGCATATTCATATATTCTTTATCATTCACAGATTATTATCAACATTAGGAAAACAACTAGCGCAATGCTATCCTCAAAATTCCTTAAGTCACTGGACACGGAAGCGCTCGAATGTCAGATTCTATTCTATAAACCACCTAGAAGTAGCACACTCTAAGTGTAATTTGGTCGAATGTTTTATATTTTGTGAATTTAGGTCAATCCTAGTAGTTGAACTCTTAACGCAAGGTTCACTTTCTAGTGTTGTTTTTACTTTCGATTGCTCCAAAGAATCCCTCTGCAAGGTTTCGCAATTTTTACTTATGTAGAGAATTATTTAACAATTACGGATATCCTAATTCTCTACTAGCATTAGGTTAACTAATAAACTAGTTCAGTTGGCCACCTAAACAATTTATCAATCAAACATAAAATTAATTATTGTAAAAATAAACAATAATCATGTGAAGAGTTAAAATAGATTTATATGCTAAATTGAATCATATATTAGAACTTAGAATTCATCCCCAATCATTAAGAAGTTTAGCTACTCATGGTACTAACAAAACCCATGAGTTTCATATAATAAAATGGTAAAAGAAATAGTTACGGTAATGAATCGCTCCAAAACCCTAGCTTTTCTCCCTTGTGTTCTGCTGGATTTTGTTTTCCCTTCGTCAAAACCACGGGCACTCAAGCCACCGTGAGTTTTTAAACTCCCTGAATTTATATTTTAACATCGATAATTCCTCGGCAACTCTGGTGATCGTGAAGTTTGTATTTTAACATCGGACACACCTCTGATCGTGAAGTTCGCATATACCAGGCTATCCGTGAATATTTCAAACATCTGAGTTCTGCCAACTTTCGTCATTTAATCCTCGATTACCAGACTCTCCGTGGGAATTATTTCTCCCTGATTTTATTTATTTCCTCAGTCCCGTAAATCCAACTTCTCTGTATCTCTAACTATCACAGCTTCCTTGTTTTCGCTACCAATTATCATGAACAGCTCCATTCTGTCGTGATCATTACTTCCAACTACATCTGTGCCTCATCATACCATTACAGGCTGCAAATCTTCTCGATACTCTACTTCTCTTTCATTGCTTCCATTAGACATTAGTCCACAACTCCATCTCTACCAGCTGACGCCATCAATGTTGATAATGGCAGCAACTCCATTGCAACCAGCTCTCTTCTTTATCTCCTGTCAACCAAACTCCATAGCCAGCAAAAACTCTTTCTCGTTCTCATTTCTTATCAATGGAAGCAACTTCGTCATCGATTTTCACTGCCAATGGAAGACCCAACAGTTAAACCATATATTCTATCATCTTGCCACCATCACACTGCCAGCAACCTCCACGTTCCCATCGCTGAAAATGGCAGCAGCTTCCATTGTACTTTGAGCATCATATCAGACTCGAGTTCTCATCAATACTTCCATTAATGCATGGCAGTTACGTACGTACCCATTCCTTCTTTCTCTCAACCATCGTAATACCCTCTCATCTATGACGTTCTATAAACTCCCTGGACTGCAGCAGTACAACGTCGACCAGAAATTGGTAGCTTACCAGAGATAAAAAGTCTCAATTCTGTTCACGTAATATGATGAAGAAGACGGTGGTGACCCTGAGTAACAGGCCGGGTGCCTTAATCAACATTTGAATTCCTGGTTTCCCCTGAGTAAAGGATCTGACCGCTTTTAGCAGTTCCTTTGAAAACAGGTCACCCCTTAACAGAATGACTGTCCCTTATAAATTCTGTGCGCGCAACTTTGCTTGCTTCAACTTTCCATAAAATCTGCATGCGACGTCGTAACGACTCCATTCTTTTGCAGTTGGCTTCGATTTTTCGTCCTCTTCGAGATGATAGCATGCACTCCTAAGTTCGAACGAGTTCCACTTGGTCTTTGGCCTTTCTCCGCTTTTAGCTAACTTCTTTTATTGCACTATAAAGTGCAAATTCACTTCTTTTGGATGATTCACCTAGCAAAACATAAATAAAGAAAAGCAAACGTAATATACAATAATTCACAAGAAAATATAGCAAATACTAGCATGGATTCGACACTAAATATGTGCAAAATATGCACTTAACAAATTCCCCCACACTTGGCTTTTGCTAGTCCTCGAGCAAACTATCTAAAATACAACAACTCCATGTCGGCGAGGATACGGTTACTCTTAGCATGAATAACAGGCCTTTAAACCCCTAGGTGTCCCTAGTGGACGAGTTATAGTCTCGTGAGGGCTTACGAGAGATAGACCCACAAAACCTACTCCAACTTAAAAGCGTTCCAGCTTCCCAAGCATCCAAAGAGCTATGAGGACATATAAGTTCTGCATGCTAGTAATAAGAAGTTAGAAATACCAAAGAACATATTCATTCTTTAATCTTGAGTGAGAAATAATCACACCATAATGAGATAAACGCGTGTTTGAGAACGATCAATAAGCATTTTGCCTCGACTTCTGCCTCACTTAAAAGGATTTTATGGTAATTGCACTCAAAAAGACAGTTTTTTATGGGTCTCACATGTGTGCAGGTAGGAATGAAGAGAGAATCCTACACACGTTGAATGGTTGGAAGGTAACCTTACGAATTATTTCTGGAGACTCCACAAAATCGTGGAAAATAAAATACTTTTTCTGATGATCTCTAAGAAAGGAAATCAACCATTATTATTAAAAATAGAGGATGAGAGTACTTACCACCTTCACATCTGATTTAAATGATGAAAACACCACTCTCACAACATCCAATAGAAACGTCTTCCTTCGTCTCGTCTTCTTCATCTCTTTGGTCTTCGTTCTTCAACTGTTGATGATAAACTCTTGAACTTCGACAATTTGTACTCTTTTCCTCAATTCCTTGTTGCTTGAAACTTCTTTATATATTTTTCTTCCTCATGGCCTTATTGAACAACTAACAACCTAAATGCAAATCTCTTTGTATATATATTTTTTTTTCTCTCTTTTTTTTTTTTTTTTTTAAAGAGATTGCAACAATAAAAATGAAATAAAATTAACATGGCCATGAAAGAAGTACTTTACCACTTTGATCTTCACAACTTGTAATGCCCTCGTATCATAAACTTCAATAACTCTCATCTTTTGATTTTTTTCACTCTTGTAAATAAGTCTTCATA
Source organism: Papaver bracteatum (assembly GCA_023529315.1). Taxonomy (NCBI): domain Eukaryota; kingdom Viridiplantae; phylum Streptophyta; class Magnoliopsida; order Ranunculales; family Papaveraceae; genus Papaver; species Papaver bracteatum. Next base: position 2,562,201 of record JAJJWX010004839.1, read on the forward strand.
CTTGAATATAAATTAGGCTCCTTGTGTGTAAGTCTTCAACATGTATATAAAAATCTGCTCATTGTATGTTGCTTTACTTGGATATAAAATTTGCTCTTCCTTGTATTGTTTCTTGTAAACCTCAAACGTCTTCAACTTTCCTTGTAGATTTTGATGTCGCTTCCTTGTTGATGATGATGGTGTTTCTATGGACCTGTTGTTGGCGAGAGAGAGAATGGTGATAACTACAAATCAAACTATAAGAAAGTGGTTTTCGTCTATAGACGTCACCCTTATGATTGACAAAATTAGCACCCAAGAGATCAAAAATAGTGCTTCTATTGGTGGGAGGTTGGGTAGCTCACTATTATACCTGGAATTAACGTACGGTGACACACACTCAAAAGAAATCTCTTTAGTCAGCTACAAAGAAAATTTGGTCTGGTGCCTTGGTTGATATGAAAATAGGTAGTCTCCACTAATGATTGATCAGCAACTCTAATAATGCATTTCTCTCTACTCCTAATTTGCGTCACTGGCATGATTAAATCCATTATTTAACACTCCAATTTGAAAGAATATTCCGAACGTAGTTATCTAACACTTCCAAGTTCAATTATGTCGGTCAGAATCTCTATGTAAACATACCTAGAAGTATGCTAGTGACTCTAAAATCTCTACAAGTTGAAGGTTTTTTATGCAACATTTTGAAAAATCTATATGCAAAATACTCCCCCACACTTAAACTTCACATTGTCCTCAATGTGTAAAACCGAAAGTTCTAAATTCTGACGTAACAGCAGATAAAATGCAACAAATGTGCAAATTGGTAAGGAATTTGAAAAAAACTCCATTTCACAAAAGTTGTTCATCTACGTGTTTTCTACACAGTGTCAAAAGGGCATAGTGTTTCGATAAACGGTCTGACAGTTATGGTCTCTGGATTGAACTATGCGCAGTCTGAATTTTTCTGACAAAATGGTATTTGTCATAATTTTCTTCTAAAATAGATTACGGACTAAATGAAATTAAACATAGGGATGTAAATATGATATGAAAACAATAAAAAAAAATAAAAAAATACAAGAGTTTAAGATACAAAACCTATGGGTTGCCTCCCATTTAGCGCTTAGTTTTACGTCCTCAGCCTGACTTGGCATTCTCCTTACCCTAGTTAGCAATTAGGCGAATCATTCGCGAATGATTCACGATTTTTTACGAATTGGTCGTTACCGAATCAAACGGGCGTCCTACTGAAATACCGAACTAAGTACGTGAACTTTTTTAGCTTTCCGAACTATATGCGTGTTGAACGATCGAACTAGAATCGGACGTATTGATTCGGACCATTAAATCTGTGCAACAACTTTCTGGGATTATTTCCGCATCGCGTTTTAAGGCCCAAACACTCATTTCTCACTTCTTCCGTGTTTTGCAAAAATATATTTCACATGGATATTCGAACAATAGATGTATAATGTATGCGTGTCTTAACCACAACAAATTAATTAATACTTTACTACCTAATTAAAGAGTAATATAGGGTAGTCAAGGTCGATCCCACGAGGAGCAAGAGATTATTAGTTGTAAAATTGTCACAAAAGGGGGTATTGGTTGTAAAATTTTATAAAGCAAAAGAAATAAACAAAGGAATTAAAAGTGTAAGTTGAAATCAATGAGAGAGAATAGATCAAGGAATCCTTCTTCGCTGCAAAACAATGATTAAAGTTATGTTCTTTTCCACTTGTTATTAATCATAGATTATCACCAACCGTAGGTATAACAGCTAGATCAGTGCTAACCCCAAAATCCCTTATTTCACCGGATATGGAAGTTCTCGCCTACCGGATTCTATTCACCAAACCACCTAGTAGTAGATCACCCAAGATGTAATTTAGTTAAACGCATTAAGATTCATGGATTTATTAGGTTGATATTAGTAGTTAAACTCTTAGATCAAGGTCCACTTGCTAACGTTTTTTTTACACACAATTGCTCCACGGAATCCCTCCGCAAGGTCTTGTGTTTTCTACTTATGTAAATAGTCAAGAAACGATTACTTATCCCCTAACTTTCACTAGCTTTAGATTAATTAACAAATCAATTTAGTTGGCCACCCAAACGACCTATCAATCAAGCATAAACACTAATATTAGTAAAACCAATCGAAAATCATATGAAAAACTTCAAAGTAGAATTGAAACAAAACTCAAACCATATATTAAGAACTAGGAATTCATCCTCAATCAATAAGAAAATTAGCTACTCATAATTTGGAGTTCACACAATAATAATAATAATAAAGGAAGAAAGAAAAACTTATTGAAAAGATGATGGTTGCTCCTTCCTCCAATCCTTGTGCACTTTAACTCCTTCCCCAAAGTAGATGTGTGTAAAAGTTGTAGAGAACTCCTCTATTTATAGGCTTCAATACTCTCCATATCTTTGTAGGAAAAGAATCCTCATTCCAAAAGAACACCACTTTCCCAATTTGAGCCATATTTCAATTTCTAGTCCAATTCTCCAAAACTTCCAAGTTTTCATCCAATTCCCAATTCTAAGTCTTCATACACATGAGAGAAGTCCATACAAAATTCTGTATTTTTGCTCACCGGAAAACTGTGTTTTTGGTCGGAAGTTGTCGCCGCCGGCCACCTGAAAATTCTCTCCCGTCGACGGAATATTCCGTCAGTCCACCGTTAGGACTAACGGTCAAAGGAGTCAAACGTCAGTCAACTGTTAGTCAGCGGGTCAAGGAGGAGGGTGAGTCAGCTTCTGAGTTAGGTTCTTAGTCAGCTGAGTAGTCTTAATCGGCTGAGTCACTGATCTGAATCGGTCGTCGGACTCGTTTTGGATCGGTCTGGAACGGTTGTCGCCGGCACCGAGTTGACTCGCCGGAGGGGAGAATCGGCCGAGTTACGGCTGATTACAGGACTTTCCGGCCAATTTTTCAGGCCATTCTTTCACCTGCGACAAACCTAATCATCCATCTAGTTTAGAAGTTTAGTACTGCATCTTCAATTCTTCTGGTTTTCATTTCTGAGTTCTTCAACAGCCATCTTTACTGAGTCCAGTACCACCACCAACACAACCCATGAATATCCACATCATCTTCATTTACTTCTCCACCTCAGAAATCATCAGTACCCGTTCTTATTCATCCTCATTACCTCAGCAGCACAAAACCATCTCATTTCCACCATTGATTTTCTCTTCATGTTCTTCTGTTACAGATTCAATCTTTCTGCAACAGTACAATTTCTTCAACACAGAAACTGTTTCAATTGCAGAGACATATTAATTTTATCAATCTCTCACATTTGACAACTCTCAACAGCAGAATCATCTCAGCTATTCTTAACTTCATTCTCGATCTTATTCTCCAACTCAGCCATGAAAAATTCTCATTGAATCTCAGAACCAGATCCCCTTTGTTGCTTCTCGAACCCTAGCTTCTAAAGCTTTAAATCTAATCATCAATTTCTTCTCAGTCTTCCATCCTAACAGAGACCACTAATTTAATCAACGAAAATCTTGATTCTAGTTTCATCTCTGGATTTCAGAGCAACAACAACCGCATTTTCGGTTGTTTCTTAATGTCAGGTGCGAGACGAAATGAACTCAATTTTAGGGTTATAAAAAATGGAACATTTGTTTGCACCCACATATGCATCTACCCAATGATATATGATAAGGGACACCCAGATGGGATACCCCTTAACCATCACCGATCTTTGTTTAGTATTCATCCAGAGAGTTTCCCCTTAACCATTACCGGACTCCAGATAGTGCTCGCCCTATGAAATGACAATTATGCCCTTTTTGCTCAATTTTGGTGATTTCTTCTTATTTTCCTCCGTGCGACTCCAGAATACCTAATAATTTACAAGAAAAATAGCAAAGAAAGCATAAACTACTAGATAGTAAATTAGGTGTATTCTACACCTATCAAATTCCCCCACACTTAGACTTTGCTATTCCTCGAGCAAATCAAACTTACAACTTCAAAGCGTTCTAGCGTCCCAAGCATCCAAAGAGCTATGAGGACATAGAGTTTCTGCATGCTAGTAATAAGAAGTTAGAAATACTAAAGAACATATTCTCATCCTTAAATGTTGAGTGAGAAATAACCACACCATAATGAGAGAACACGTGTTTAAGAAACGATCAATAAGCATTTCGCCTCGACTTCTACCTCACCAAAAAGTATTTTATGATAATTGCACTCAAAAAGACGGCTTTTTTATGGGTCTCATATGTGCGCAGGTAGGAATGAAGAGAGAATTCCTGTAACACGTTGAATGGTGGGAAGGATAACTTCCGAAATTTTGAAAAACCCACATCTTTTAACATTTTGAAAAACCATTTCTAACGATCTCTAAGAAAGGAAATCAACCACTTATATCGAGGATGAGATTACTTACTTACCTTCACATCCGATTGCCAATTATGATAACACCACTCTCACGGAATCCAAAAGAAACGTCTTCCGCTCCTTTTCTTCATCTTCTTGGTCTTTGGCTTCAACTATTGATGATAAACTTTCGAACTTCATAAATCCTTGACAATTTGTAACCTTTTTCCTTAACTCCTTGTCGCTTTAAAATTCCTTATAGATTTTCCTTCCCCACGGCTTATTCAAAACAAAACAATAATAGATATTTCTCTTGTCTCATTTTTTTTTTTTTTTTTTTGAAACAAGAGAAACACAATACAAATCAAAATGAAAAATAAAATAAACCATGGCCGTGGAAAAGTAATTTACCGCTTGATTCTTCACAACTTGTATCGTCTCGAAATCATAAACTTCAATAATTCTCACCTTTTCTTTTCTTCGCTCTTGTAAATAAGTCTTAATACTTGGATATAGAATTACCTCATTGCATTTTAAGTCTTCAACATATATGTAAAAATATGCTCATTGTATGTTGCTTTACTTGGATATAAAAATTTGCTCTTTTCTTGTTTCATTGTTGCTTCCAAACCTTGAACCTTTTGAACTTCCCTTGTAGATTTTGATGTCGCTCCCTTGTTGTTGATGTGGTGTTTCTATGGACCCGTTGTTGTCGAGAGAGAGAATGGTGCTAACTGCAAATCGAACTACAAGAAGGAGGCTTTCATCATAGACGTCACCCTCATGATTGACAAAAATTAGCACTCAAGAGATCAAAATAGTGCTGAAATTGGTGTGAAATTGGGTAGCTCACCATTCTACCCGGAATTAACGTACGGTGACACACACTCAAAAGAAGCTCTTTAGTCATGCAAGAATTTCTGGTCTGTGCCTCACATGATATGAAAATGGGTAGTCTCCACTAATGATTGATCAACAACTCTAATAACGCACTTCTCCCTGCACCAAATTTGCATCACCGGCATGATTAAATCCATTATTTAACACTCTAACAAGCAAGAAATCGAACGTAGTTCCCTAACATTTCCAAGTTCAATTATGTCAGTCAAAATTCTCTATGTAATCATACCTAGAAGCATGCTAGTGACTCTAAAATCTCTAAAAGTTGAAAGTTTTATGCAAATTTTTTTTTTTTTTTATATGCAAAAATATATGCTTAGCCACTCCCCCACACTTAAACCTTACATTGTCCTCAATGTAATTGAATCGTCCAAGTAAAGTCAAGGTGGGAAATCTTAATATGATATGGAACAAGAAAAATAAACACACAAAACAAAAAGCAAATAAAAACAAAAGGATAAGAGATACAAAACCGGTGGGTTGCCTCCCACTTAGCGCTTGTTTTAAAGTCGACGGCCCGACATATCTCTTTGCTTCACATTACTCCTCTAGAGGGATCAAATCTTCAAATGGAAGTTCATCCACATTCACATAGGAGATGTTCTCATAATATGGCTTCAATCTATGGCCGTTGACTTTGGAAACCGAGTTGTCTCTAAGACTAGTAATTTCCACTGCACCATAAGGAAAAACATTAGTAACAACATATGGTCCAATCCAACGGGACCTTAATTTTCTAGGAAATAATTTAAGGCGAGAATGAAATAAAAGGACTTTTTGTCCCACAACGAAGCTTTTATGAGAAATCATCTTGTCATGAAAAAGCTTAGTCTTTTCCTTGTAAATCCGGGCACTCTCGTAAGCATCATTACGTATCTCCTCTAGCTCATTTAGTTGCAACTTTCTTTGTTTCCCCGCTTCATCATACTCCATGTTGAATTTCTTTATCGCCCAATAAGCCTTATGTTCAAGTTCAACTGGAAGATGACAAGCTTTGCCATAAAACAACCGATATGGAGACATACCAATTGGTGTTTTGTACGCCGTTCTATACGCCCAAAGTGCATCATTGAGCTTAAAGCTCCAATCTTTCCATGTGGTATTCACCATTTTCTCAAGGATGGACTTGATTTCACGGTTTGAAATTTCAGCTTGTCCACTATTTTGTGGATGGTAAGGCGTACCAATCTTGTGTGTTATGTTGTACTTCTTGAGGAGAGCGTGGAAAGACTTTTTGAAATGTGATCCTCCATCGCTTATCACCACTCTTGGTGTGCCGTGCCTAGTGAATATGTTTTCTCTTACAAAATCACAAACAACTTGAGAATCATTAGTTTTGGTGGCTCTAGCCTCCACCATTTCGAAACATAATCTACGACAAGAAGTATATAAAAATTTCCATTCGAATTGATAAAAGGACCCATAAAATCTATACCTCACACATCAAAAATATCTACGGCGAGAATTGGTATGAGTGGCATTTGATTTCGAGCACCTAGATTTCCCATTCTTTGACATCTATCACACGATTTACAAAAAACATATGAATCTTAAAACAAGGTGGGCCAATAAAATCCACTCTCGAGAACCTTGAGAAAGGTACGTTTAGAACCAAAATGGCCACCACATGCAAAAGTATGACAAAAGGAGAGAATAGATTGAAATTCGGAGTTAGGTACGCACATTCGTATGATTTGATCAACGCCATATTTCCATAAGTATGTTTCATACCACACATATTGCTTGGCTATCTTCTTAAGCTTCATCTTTTGGAAGTTAGACATTGTGCTAGGTACCTTCCTTGTCACCAAATAATTAACTATATCCGCATACCAAGGTGTTGATTCTTCCAAGGAGAAAAGTTGTTCGTCCGAAAAGCGGTTTTGTAATGGAAGTTCTTCTTGAGACATAACAAGTATACTAAGATGATCCGCAACGGTATTCTCCACACCTTTCTTATCTCGAATTTCTATGTCGAACTCTTGTAGCAATAGGATCCACCGGATTAGTCTTGGCTTAGCTTCTTTCTTCTTTATTAAGTATCTAAGTGCCGCATGATCGGAATACACAATAAGCTTTGTACCCACCAAGTATGATCGAAATTTTTCCAATGCAAACACTATAGCCAATAACTCATTTTCCATGGTAGAATAGTTGATTTGTGCATCATTAAGGGTCCTAGATGCATAATATATAACATGGGACAACTTGTCCACTCTTTGACCCAAAACGGCTCCAACCGCATAATCACTAGCATCACACATTAGTTCAAATGGAAGATTCCAATCCGGTGACTTGATAATCGGCGCACTTGTCAACATTGCTTTCAATTTGTCAAAAGCATCCTTGCAATCCTTGTTGAAGTCAAAAAGTACCTCCTTTTGTAGTAACTTGCACATCGGCATGGAGATTTTGGAGAAATCCTTGATAAACCGCCTATAGAAACCTGCATGGCCAAGAAAAGAACGAACTTCCCTCACCGAAGTGGGATATTGTAAGTTTCTTATTAAATCTATCTTTGACTTGTCCACTTCGAGCCCTTGAGAGGACACAATGTGACCAAGTACTATGCCATGATTTACCATAAAATGACATTTCTCCCAATTAAGAACAAGGTTAGTGTCTATGCATCGTTTAAGAACTAGTTCAAGGTTATCTAAACAAATATCAAAAGAATTGCCATAAACAATAAAGTCGTCCATAAATACCTCAATAATGCGCTCCACGTAATCCGAGAATATACTCACCATGCATCTTTAGAAAGTAGACGGTGCATTGCAAAGACCAAATGAAATCCGTCTATACGCAAACGTTCTAAACGGACAAGTAAAAGTGGTCTTTTCTTGGTCCTCCGGTGCAATAACAAGTTGATTGTACCCTGAATAACCATCCAAGAAACAATAATAAGAATTCCCCGCTAACCGCTCCAACATTTGATCAATGAAAGGTAAAGGAAAGTGATCCTTTCGGGTTGCGTAATTAATATTTCTATAATCAATGCACACTCTCCAACCGGTTTGAACTCTTGTAGGAACAAGTTCATCGTCTTGATTTCGAACAACCATAACACCAGACTTCTTTGGCACCACTTGTACCTGACTAACCCATTTGCTATCGGAAATTGGGTAGATCACCCCCGCACTTAGCAATTTGAGTATCTCTTTATTCACAACCTCCATAATGGGAGGATTAAGCCTACGTTGAGCATCACGTACCGGCTTCACGTTCTCTTCCATTAGAATCCTATGCATGCATATGGATGGAATAATGCCCTTGATATCCGCAATTGTCCAACCAATAGCCGTTTTGTGCTCTTTCAAAACTCTAAGCAAACGGTCTTCTTGTACCGGTGTGAGGTTCTTTGAAATAATTACCGGAAGCTCATCTCCATCTCCCAAAAATGCATACTTCAAATGGTCCGGAAGTGGCTTCAACTCTAGCTTAGGCGCCTTCACAATAGATGGTACAAGTAATTCATCATTTACGGGTAAAGAAATATAGGAAACATTACCCTTAGCTTCTTGTAATGCCGTCAAGGCACCACACGTCTCCACCAATTCTGTGGAAATTTCAACATCCAAGTTAGACACGCCATGGACGTCCAATTCAATGCTCTTTTGCAACACCACATCAAGTTCGTCCTCTCGATTCAATTCTACCATTTGTTGCGCTAATGAACCAACCACATCAATGGAGTAAGCGGAATGCACATCACTTGGGTAGCGCATGGCTTCAAATATGTTGAAGTGTATTACTTCCTTGTCGAATTCCATAGTGAGTGTACCCTTGTCCACATCAATCTTCGTCTTTGCGGTCTTCATAAATGGCCTCCCAAAAAGTAGACAAGTAGACGAACGATTCTCATTATTGTCCATATCCACCACAAAGAAATCCACCGGAAAAATTAACTCATTCACTTGCACGAGAACGTCTTCTACAAGTCCCTTTGGATAGATGTTTGACTTGTTTGCTAGTTGGATAATAACTCTTGTCTCTTTCAACGGTCCAAGATTCAAGGAGTCATATATATCGGCCGACATCACACTAATGGAGGCTCCCAAGTCAAGTAAAGCATGTTCAAACCTTTCCTTACCAATAGTAATTGGCACCGTGAAACCACCGGGATCCGTGCACTTTGTAGGAATCTTCTTCAAAAGCATAGCCGACGCACTCTCGCCAAGTTTAGTAATTTCATTATCAAGCAACCTATCCTTCTTTGTGCATAACTCCTTCATGAACTTAGCATACCTTGGCATTGTCTTGATGGCCTCGATGAATGGGATGTTGATTTCTATCTTCTTGAAGATATCCATGAGTACCTTATCTTGAGCTTCCTTCTTGGACTTAGCAAAACGACTAGGAAAAGGTGGTGGAGTAGTAAAAGTAGGAACTGTTTCCTTGGATTGGGCGGTTGGTGTTGAAGTCTCCCTTGGTTTGGCATCCTCCTTATCTTTGACTACCTCTTCACTAGCTTCTTCATGACGAGTTGGACTTTCCACTTGTCTTCCATTTTTAAAGTAACCGTACTAGCATTCTCTCTTGGATTCACAATTGGTTGTGAAGGAAGCTTTGTGGATGATTGAGCTTTCATTAAGTTCATATCGGTCGCCAATTGTCCCATTTGAGTTTGTAAATCCTTGATTGCCGAATCGGTCTTTTGTTGGGTTTGTTGTAACATAGAAGTGAGACCTTGCATGCTTTGCATTATCACATTCAACTTGTCATTATTCGAAGAATCTTGCTCCTTGACTTGTTGTGGTTGGAATTGTTGAGGTTGGAAACGTGATTGTTGGAATCCACCTTGTTGCGCATATGGATTAGGAGCCGCCGCTTGCTTGTTTGCATAGCTAAAGTTGGGTTGATCCTTCCAACCGGGATTGTAAGTATTGGAATATGGATCGTACCTTGGCCTTGGATTTGGATATAAAGCATTTACTTGTTCGGTTTCATCATCCGGAATAATTACCGCGGCCAACCGTTGCACTACCTTCTCTATGTTATTTAACCGTTGATCGGATTGTGAAGACGAGTCACTAACTTCATGCACCAACTTAACCATGGAATCACCTCTTGCATAGAATTGTTGCGAGTTTGCCGCCATACTTTCAATCAACTCGGTAGCTTCGGCCACCGTCTTGTTCACTAGTGCACTACCACCGGCGGCGTCAAGAAGATATCTATCACTTGTTTGGAGACCTTCATAGAAGTATTGGATTATCATGGCGTCACTAAATTGATGGTGTGGAAAACTTTCCACCAATCTCTTGTATCGATCCCAACATTCATATAATGACTCTCCCACATGTTGCTTTATCCCATAAATTTCTTTGCGAATTTGAGTAGCCTTTGATGCGGGAAAATATCTCTCGAGGAAAAGTTTCTTCATCCCATTCCATGTTGTGATACTTTCGGAAGGCAAATAGTATAACCATTCCTTAGCATTTCCCGCCAAAGAGAACGAAAAAGCTTTCAACATTGGTCCATCCGCATTAGTATTCGGTGGAAGCATGGCCGTGACTATGGTGTTGAAGTCCATAAGATGTTTGTTTGGGTCTTCATTCACCATGCCATAGAACATTGGTAATTCTATAATCAACCCCGGCTTTATCTCGAAAGTTGAGTTAGTTTGGATACACCATTGTTGTGTATCGAGCTTGTGATAAGCTAGGTCTTTGAGTGTACGATCACCCATTGCTTCTTCTTCTATGTCCGAATCTGCGAATTCACTTGATGTAGAACGAGGAAGCGGAGTGTTAACCGCTCGAATAAAGTCTCTTAGTTGAGTGCCGGATCGAAGACGTATTCTAATTGGACTCGGTCTTCCCCCTTGAAGCATTCACCAAAGATATAGTACCTACAGCAAGGTTCACAAAACTAAGTTAGATACAATATAGAATCTAACAAAGCAAGAATAAAGCAAAAAGAAAAATAAAAACAACTAAAATCGCCCGTTGCTCCCCGGCAACGGCGCCAAAATTTGTATGCGTGTCGTAACCACAAAAAATTTATGAATACTTTACTACCTAATTAAAGAGTAATATAGGGTAGTCAAGGTCGATCCCACGAGGAGCAAGAGATTATTAGTTGTAAAATTGTCACAAAAGGGGGTATTGGTTGTAAAATTTTATAAAGCAAAAGAAATAAACAAAGGAATTAAAAGTGTAAGTTGAAATCAATGAGAGAGAATAGATCAAGGAATCCTTCTTCGCTGCAAAACAATGATTAAAGTTATGTTCTTTTCCACTTGTTATTAATCATAGATTATCACCAACCGTAGGTATAGCAGCTAGATCAGTGCTAACCCCAAAATCCCTTATTTCACCGGATACGGAAGTTCTCGCCTACCGGATTCTATTCACCAAACCACCTAGTAGTAGATCACCCAAGATGTAATTTAGTTAAACACATTAAGATTCATGAATTTATTAGGTTGATATTAGTAGTTCAACTCTTAGATCAAGGTCCACTTGCTAACGTTGTTTTTACACACAATTGCTCCACGGAATCCCTCCGCAAGGTCTTGTGTTTTCTACTTATGTAAATAGTCAAGAAACGATTACTTATCCCCTAAATTTCACTAGCTTTAGATTAATTAACAAATCAATTTAGTTGGCCACCCAAACGACCTATCAATCAAGCATAAACACTAATATTAGTAAAAACAATCGATAATCATATGAAAAACTTCAAAGTAGAATTGAAACAAAACTCAAACCATATATTAAGAACTAGGAATTCATCCTCAATCAATAAGAAAATTAGCTACTCATAATTTGGAGTTCACACAATAATAATAATAATAATAAAGGAAGAAATAAAAACTTATTGAAAAGTTGATGGTTGCTCCTTCATCCAATCCTTGTGGACTTTAACTCCTTCTCCAAAGTAGATGTGTGTAAAAGTTGTAGAGAACTCCTCTATTTATAGGCTTCAATACTCTCCATATCTTTGTAGGAAAAGAATCCTCATTCCAAAAGAACACCACTTTCCCATTTTGAGCCATATTTCAATTTCTAGTCCAATTCTCCAAAACTTCCAAGTTTTCATCCAATTCCCAATTCTAAGTCTTCACACACATGAGAGAAGTCCATACAAAATTCTGTATTTTTGCTCGTCGGAAAACTGTGTTTTTGGCCGGAAGTTGTCTCCGTCGGCCACGTGAAAATTCTCTCCCGTCGACGGAATATTCCGTCAGTCCACCGTTAGGACTAACGGTCAAAGGAGTCAAACGTCAGTCAACTGTTAGTCATCGGGTCAAGGAGGAGGGTGAGTCAGCTGAGTAGTCTTAATCATCTGAGTCACTGATCTGAATCGGTCTTCGGACTCGTTTTGGATCGGTCTGGAACGGTTGTCGCCGGCACCGAGTTGACTCGCCGGAGGGGAGAATCGGCAGAGTTACGGCTGATTATAGGAATTTCCGGCCAATTTTTCAGGCCATTCTTTCACCTGCGACAAACCTAATCATCCATCTAGTTTAGCAGTTTAGTACTGCAGCTTCAATTCTTCAGGTTTTCATTTCTGAGTTCTTCAACAGCCATCTCTACTGAGTCCAGTACCACCACCAACACAACCCATGAATATCCACAACATCTTCATTTACTTCTCCACCTCAGAAATCATCGCACCCGTTCTTATTCATCCTCATTACCTCATGCACAAACCCATCTCATTTCCACCATTGATTTTCTCTTCATGTTCTTCATTCATGATTCAATCTTTCTGCAACAACACAATTTCTTCAACACAGCAACTATTTCAATTGCAGAGACATATTAATTTTATCAATCTCTCACATTCGACAACTCTCAACAGCAGAATCATCTCAGATATTCTTTACTTCATTCTCGATCTTACTCTCCAACTCAGCCATGAAAAATTCTCATTGAATCTCAGAACCAGATCCCCTTTGTTGCTTCTCGAACCCTAGCTTCTAAAGCTTTAAATATAATCATCAATTTCTTCTCAGTATTCCATCTTAACACAGACCACCAATTTAATCAACGAAAATCTTGATTTTAGTTTCATCTCTGGATTTCAGAGAAACAACAGCCGCATTTTTGGTTGTTTCTTAATTTCAGGTGCGAGACGAAATGAACTCAATTTTAGGGTTATAAAAAATGGAACATTTATTTGCACCCACATATGCAGCCACCCAATGATATATGATAAGGGACACCCAGATGGGCTACCCCTTAACCATCGCCGATATTTGTTTAGTATTCATCCAGAGAGTTGCCCCTTAACCATTTCAGGACTCCGGATAGTGCTCGCCCTATGAAATGACAATTATGCCTTTTTTGCTCAATTTCGGTGATTTCTTCTTCTTTTCCTCCGTGCGACTCCAGAATACCTAATAACTCAAAAACACACGTAAAATACATAATTTACAAGAAAAATAGCAAAGAAAGCATAAACTACTAGATAGTAAATTAGGTGTATTCTACACCTATCATATAACTCCTTAAATATACTCCACTCCACTGAGCCAAGTCCTGTTTGATGACTAAACGCACATATATTTAACATATACACTATAATTAACACACAAATCATACTCCCCACCATGATTTCCTAATATTAAATCAGAGTTGTATGACCGAATTTTGTATGCCAAATTCATATCTCTAAAACGAATTATACACGTACGTATGCCGTTCCGATTTACTACCGAGTCACAAACCGTTGACCGGATTTTTGACCGAACTTGACCTTTACAAATATGAATAATAATGTACGTTTACTGTTCTGTACGTATAGCGAACTACGAATTGCTAACTAGGCTCCTTACTGCTCCTCCTGAGGGAGTAAATCTTTAAGCTCTAGGGAGTCTACATCCACTTTGTCACGTTGAAACTCCCCAAATACCAACAATCTAAAAATTTGAGGATCCACCCAGAAAATAATCGGCACTGCAAATAATAGCTTCACAACGATGTTAGCACAAAATAATAATAGTGATGTTATCACTCGATAGAAGTTTCCCCCACACTTAGTCTTTTCTACACCTGGAAGTGTATAGAGAACATATAATTTGGTAACTTCTATGGATTCCTCTTGGTGAACCTGCACAATGTGAGAATCAGATATTTCCAATGGTGGATATTTAGAAGCAAAGTAATCCAATAAAAATTCTGAAGCACATAAATCCAAGCCTAATTGAGGTAAAGGAGAAGAATTAATATGCAAAGGATTAGTCAAACCTTTCAAAAACTCTTGTATTACGAAATCCTCTTCATCCTTAGAGAATTCAAGTGAACTACTTACCTCTTGTATCTCGTGGTCCTCTATCAAACCATGCGACCATTTTTCGTCATTTTCTGCCGTAACTACAGTCTCAGCATCATTATAATCATGGGACAGCTTAATTGGGTCTTCCATGAATTCATCCAACTTGGTTTCATTCTCGAGCATCATCTCTTTAAAATTCCCATCATCCGAGTCGGGCCATTCTCCAAGAAGGACCTCCTCGTTACAAATCCTAAGATATTATTGTGAGTATGTTACACCGTTTACAACAATAGATAAATTATATCCACTCTCCTCCTTTTGAATAGGTGAAGGATCGTTATTATGATCCGGAGTAGGAATAACTTCCTCATTACTGTGAGGAATTTGCGAAGGTTTCTTATCTTCATCAGAATCTTCATCATCCTCATAATCTTCAACATCCCAACGATGTTGGAATTCCATTCGTATGACTCTGTTAATTTCTTCAAGAGTCTGTTCTGATGCTCCATCTTCTTCTAGATGATCGTATTGCTTAGAAAGTTTTCTAATATTAATATGTTTTCGGCCATCACTCATAATAGAGTCTCCAGACCGTATCTCTTCTCCCGAAATGAGAGAATTAAAAATATGATAAATAGGAATAGGTCTAGATTCGCTATCATAAGGATTCTCCCACATCTCTCGTTCCAAACGTTGAATACTAAAAATTCATAGTGAACACCAAGAATGGTACCTGAAATAAAAAAATAATTCTAGACAACAAAGTTAAAAACTAAAAATAAAACTATATACAAAAATAAACTAAAAACAAATAACAACTAAAGCTGTCGACTGCTCCCAGGTAACGGCGCCAAAATTTGATGCGTGTCGTAGGTGCACTCAAATTAAATTACTTCTTTCTAGAAAACTAACTGGTAATATAATGGAAGTAAGGATCGTTCCCATGAAGATCAGGGAGATTTAGTTGTCAAAAGTGTCACAATGGGGGTTTTGTTTTTGATTGTCGAACAAAGTAAATAACAAAGCAATTGAAAATAATAAAGTTGCAAGCAATGGAGAGAAATATGACCAGGGAATACTTCTTCGTTACAAAATAGTCATCAAAGTAGTATATTCATATATTCTTTATCATTCACAGATTATTATCAACCGTAGGAAAACAACTAGCGCAGTTCTATCCTCAAAATTCCTTAAGTCACTGGACACCGAAGCGCTCGAATGCCAGATTCTATTCTATAAACCACCTAGAAGTAGCGCACTCTAAGTGTAATTTGGTCGAATGTTTTATATTTTGTGAATTTAGGTCAATCCTAGTAGTTGAACTCTTAGCGCAAGGTTCACTTTCTGGTGTTGTTTTTACTTGCGATTGCTCCACATAATCCCTCTGCAAGGTTTCACAATTTCTACTTGTGTAGAGAATTATTCAACAATTACGGATATCCTAATTCTCTACTAGCATTAGGTTAACTAATAAACTAGTTCAGTTGGCCACCTAAAAAATTTATCAATCAAACATAAGATTAATTATTGTAAAAATAAACAATAATCATGTGAAGAGTTAAAATAGATTTATATGCTAAATTGAATCATATATTAGAACTTAGAATTCATTCCCAATCATTAAGAATTTTAGCTACTCATGGTACTAACAAAACCCATGAGTTTCATATAATAAAATGGTAAAAGAAATAGTTACGGTGATGAATCGCTCCAAAACCATAGCTTTTCTCCCTTCTGTTCTTCTCTCCAAAAATTGATTAAAGATTATATGATTCTCCCTTTTAGAAGTTGTACAAACATCTCTTTTATAGGTGTCCCAATTGTGACTATGCCCGTGCGCCAAATCCCGTGTCGAATGGTTGCCAAAACTAGCCAAACTAGCACCAAAACCACGTATAGCTCGTGTGAAGGAACAACCCACGTCCAAACTGTCTTCATGGGCTCACGCAGGAGGCAGAAATCCAGCCCAACAACCCTAGCTTAACCTTATTAGCCTGTCAGTTCCTCGGAACTGACAGTGTAAATTTCCACTGACCCTCCGAAACTTTCACGGACACTACTCTGTCCGTGAGCGAAATTTTTTGCTGGATTTTGTATTCCCTTCGTCAAAACCATGGGCACTCAAGCCACCGTGAGTTTTTAAACTCCCTGAATTTATATTTTAACATCGATACTTCCTCGGCAACTCAGGTGATCTTGAAGTTTGTATTTCCGGACACACCTCTCACATATACCAGGCTATCTGTGAATATTTCAAACATCTGAGTTCTGCCAAATTTCGTCATTCAATCCTCGATTACCAGACTCTCCGTGGGAATTATTTCTCCTTGATTTTCTTTATTTCCTCAGTCCCGTAAATCCAACTTCTTTGCATCTCTAACTATCACAGCTTCCTTGTTTTCGCTACCAACTATCATGAACAGCTCCATTCTGTCGTGATCATTACTGCTAACTCCATCTATGTCTCATCATACCATTATAGGCTGCAAATTTTCTCGATACTCTACTTCTCTTTCATTGCTTCCATTAGACATTAGTCCACAACGCCATCTCTACCAGCGGACGCCATCAATGTTGATAATGGCAGCACCTCCATCGCAACCATCTCTCTTCTTTATCTCCCGTCAACCAAACTCCAGAGCCAGTAAAAACTCTTTCTCGTTCTCATTTCTTATCAATGGAAGCAACTTCGTCATCGATTTTCACTGCCAATGGAAGACCCAACAGTTAAACCATATATTCCATCGTCTTGCCACCATCACACTGCCAGCAACCTCCACGTTCCCATCGCTGAAACTGGCAGCAGCTTCCATTGTCCTTCGAGCATCACATCAGACTCGAGTTCTCATCAATACTGCCATTAATGCATGGCAGTTACATACGTACCCATTCCTTCTTTCTCGCAACCATCGTAATACCCTCTCATCTCTGATATTCTACAAACTCCCTGGACTGCAGCAGTACAACGTCGACCAGAAACTGGTAGTTTACCAGAGATAAAAAGTCTTCATTCTGTTCACGTAATATGATGAAGAAGACGGTGGTGGCCCTGAGTAACAGGCCGGGTGGCTTAATTAATATTTGAATTCCTGGTTTCCCCAGAGTAAAGGATCTTACTGCTTTTAGCAGTTCCTTTGAAAACAGGTCACCCCTTAACAGAATGACTGTCCCTTATAAATTCTGTGCGCGCAACTTTTCTTGCTTCAACTTCCCATAAAATCTGCATGCGACGTCATAACGACTCCATTCTTTCGCCTTTGGCTTCGTATTTTCGTTATATTCGAGACGATAGCATGCACTCCTAAGTTCAAATGAGTTATACTTGGTCTTTGGCCTTTCTCCGCTTTTAGCTAACTTCTTTTATTGCATTATAAAGTGCAAATTTACTTTTTTTGGATGATTCACCTAGCAAAACATAAATAAAGAAAAACAAACGTAATATACAATAATTCACAAAAAAATATAGCAAATACTATCATGGATTCGATACTAAATATATGCAAAATATGCACTTAACACTTCGTCATCTTCTCGAGCAAGGAGTGATCCAATAGAAACATCACTAGAGGCCGTGTATAGTATCAGCGGCCATCCTTGTACTGGAGATTTCATGACGGCAGATGATAATATCATTTGTTGTATATTCTGGAATGCTTCTTGTTGAACGGTTGTCTATGTAAAGCTTTCTCCTTTCTTAAGTAGAGGGGTGAACAAAGCAATAAGCTGAGCCAATCCAGGAATGAAGCGCCGAATATAATTTACCTTGCCCATAAAACTTTGGAGTTCTTTCACAGTGCGTGGAGGAGGCATGGTAGTAATAGCTTTCTTCTTGTCTGGATCAACCTTGATTCCTTCTGCTGTAACCAGGAATCCCAGAAATTTTCCAGAGGAAACACCGAAAGCACATTTCAGAGGGTTCATCTTTAATTTGTATTATCTGCATCTTTCAAAGACTTGTCTCAGAACTTGAAGGTGAGATTCTCGAGTCTTCGATTTTACCACCACATCATCAACATAGTCTTCCACTTGCTTGTGCATCATGTCGTGGAATATGGCAGTCATGGATCGTTGATAAGTAGCACCAGCATTCTTTAATCCGAAAGGCATCACAGTGTAGTGGAAATTCCTAATAGGAGTACGAAATACGGTCTTGTTGGCGTCATGCTCATACATCTTGATCTGGTTATATCCACTGTAATCGTCCATAAATGAGAACATGTCGTGACCACTGGTTGCATCAACAAGCATATGAATGTTGGGTAAGGGGAAATCATCCTTCAGGCAGTATTTATTCAGATTCCTGAAATCAACACAGCCTCTGATTTGATCGTTTTTATTCTTGACATGAACGATATTCACCAGCCATGTTGGGTGTTTAATAGGCTTGATGAACCCTGCTGCTAGTAGTTTCTGGATTTCAGCTTTGATTTGTTCTTCGACTTCGTGTCTGAACTGTTTAAGCGGTTGTTTGACGGCCTTAGATCCAGGAGTGATGTGCAGATGATGAGTAACCAATTTGTCGTCTAGACCGGGCATTTCCTCGTACGTCCAAGCGAAGATGTCTTGATATTCTTTCAGTAGATTTATCAGTCCCGTTCGTTCCTATGGTGACAATGCTGAGCTAATTAATATTGGGCTCGGATCATCCTTTGTCCCAATGTTGATCATTTCGAGATCATCAGTAGTGGAGTTGGTGCCGTCTTGTAATTCTCGTGGAGCATCTTGAACTTCTTCGAGTGATGGTTCATTTTGACATGATTCTTCGAGGCTGAGGGATTCTTCATCGTTCTCCCTTGTTAGTTGCAAATCTTTACGTTGGTAAATGGGTCTACCCTTTTCATCACGACTGGTTATGAAATTAAACCCCTGAGCTGAGACCTGATCCTTGCGGCTCTTAATTGGTGTAGCAGACGACTTGATCGACTTGACGCATGAGGATGATGGCTTGTCCGTGACCTCTTTGATGGATTTACATCTTGGGAGTGAAGTACTATAAGTCTTGTTTGGAGGTTCATGGATGTTCTTTTGAGACTCTAGGAATTAAGCGTCGTATACCGGGGCGTAAGGAGACGATGAAGCTGCAATATGGATAATTTTGTTATTGATTAGTTCTTTCATGCATTGATGGTATGTTGAAAAAACCACTTTGTTGTCATGAAGCCACGGTCGTCCGAGTATCATGTGATAATCGGTCTCTTGTTCGATCACGTGGAATTTGGCCTTCGACTGAATATGCCCTACTTTCAAATCCATGTATGCATATCCATATGTATGGATTTGGATTCCTTCAAGACCTGTCATCAATATGGGATGGCGAATAATCTTACTTTGTGGGAACTTGGCCGTCTTAAGAGTCTTGATAGTGACAATATTTGTCGAAGCACCCGTATCAACGAGAGCTCTCTTTAATTCAGAGTCTTTGATAAAACTAGTTACGTACAGGGCTCGGTTATGTCCTTCATCTGCCATGCGGTCCTCTTCTCCAAATGTGATGTTGTTGATCGAATGCTCAGAAATCATGGACATTTCTTCGACTGTTGGAGATGATGAAGCTACTGGTACATCAGATGATATCTAGTTGAGAACGACAAACGTGTCTGTTCGCTGTTTTCTAGAAAGGTGTAAGAGTTCACACAAGCTTTAAACTAACTGTGCAACCTCCTAGTCCACTGGATTCTTGTAAGTAGTGAAATTGTTGTTTCGAGGGTCACCGTGACACGAGTTAGTCCCCTGTGCTGGGACTTCTGAAGCGGAGATTCTGCCTAACTCAGATGTCAGTTTGATGAGGAAACTGAATATGTAGTTCATTGTATCCTTCATCAGATCCATGTTCCTGGTGTGTATCTCTAAGACTCGTGCCAACTCAATTAGAGTTGGGACTTTTCCATTTTCCGTGCTGTCGAACGTAGCGTTAAAAGAAGGAACATCGCCGTTTGAAAGATTATGGATTGGGTTTGGAGTAGTTGAATTTGTCCAAAGACCGACCATCTTTGTGAAAGTTTGAGGTTGCAACCGAAAGAATGATCTCCCATTGTGGTCGCAAATAAGTAGATGGGGCAAAACGATTTGTTGGTTTTTATGAAACTGAGGAGACGACGGTGCAGATGAGACTCCTTGAACTGAGCGAAATGCTTAACCTCACACAGATGCACTACAATAAGGGAGTGCTTTGAATTCGAGAGATCAATCTGTAGTACTCCGGCCTAAACCAAGACAATGGCCATTCCAGAGTAAATTCGGTCACAAGAGAGGATGGGTCAATCTGTAGGAGGAAAGATGAGAAATGTGTGAGATCAATGGTGATCGAAGATAGTAGGTGTGTTATGTATTCTGAAAATAAGATAAGTTCTGAATGATTGAATTTGCTCTGTTGAGAGTTGGATTGTTAATCTCGTGTTTTCTGTTTGACGTGAGATTGTCCTTGTTTTAATCATGATTCAGAGACTTATTTATATTGCTATAATTGTAAACACCATGATCCCATGAAGTGTGACAATTGATGAAATCAAAGAATGGGGAAGTGTAAATCGTGTTAAAACCAGTTGCTCAACGTGCGGAGAGTTGGTTGATTTTCCATCCGCTACTTTGTTAACTCCTCCAACTGATTGCACGACTTGCTTACATTATCATCGTTTGTATGAACACACGTGCCGTAGACCGCTAGACCAAAACCCTAGTTAATATCCCCCCATATGACACGATTGATGTCTCGTGTGATTGTGGAATCTGCAAGGCAGACATGTATTTAGTTAGTCAGTTGTTGACTTCATGACTTCCTGGGACGATGAGTCCTTATATTTTTGAGTCGAACATGATTTAGAATGTTCTGAGACTTGGACGTGTCCATATTGAGACAGAGGTATAATACATGAATAAACTTTGATAGTTAACGTGAGAAAATATTGCTAGTTTGATGAATTGTTGAATATTGATAGTTGAACCAATATTCCTTGGTTTGAGAAAATATTGCTCATTTGATGAATTATTGGTAGCATGACCAAATTAAAATACTGGCAACTGGTCCGAGTATAATAAATAAAATGTTGATCATGAGATCAATGTAAAATTATTAGCGTTTGAATCTGGAATTATGAACCTTGGACTAAAAACCCTAGTTTGATCAATTGATGATTTACTGAAGGTTTATTGAAAATTAACAATGGAGTGAAGAGGGACCGTATACATGGGATTATGGGTCGACCATGTAGCGCCCAAATGCTCACGTGAGCAAATACCAAGATCTCCTGAAGACCAGTTGGTTTGTTGATGAAAGGATGATTAAATGCTGGTTCATGAGATGAAGGAACATAATAAAAAATGAGAGAATCATGAAGTATGGGACCGGCTATGTCCAAGGCATGGCCGGCCGGCCAAGGAGGCCGGTCCCACGTTATTTTTCTTATATTTTATAATATTTTTTCATGATTTTAGGGAAATACCATAAAACCGAGGAGTTTGTTGAAACCAAGGAGTTTTGTTGAAATCAAGGAGTTTCCATGAGATGAGGAGAACATAAAAAATAATACTCCCTCTGTCCTAAAATTTCTGTCCTCTATTCTATTTTCGTTTGTCCTAAAATACTGGCCAACTTCTGTTTATAGTCATATTTTTTAGTCAAGCTCCAAAATATATCCTTCAATTCTTATAATTAGAAAACAATTTTTAAATATCACCAAACAAAAATCTTAAATGATATCTTCCTCAATAAGAAACAAATCTACTAAATCAAGCCTTAAATATTTTTATTATTATCTTCGATTTAAACATCTTAAATGATATCTTCCTCAACAGGAAACAAAATTACTAAATTAATCCATAATTTTTTTTATTTTTATCTTCTATTTAAACATTTCTATAAATAATAAAATTATCAAATATGTATTTTTATTACATGCTCCATATACTCCTTTAAATTTTAGTAATAACATAGCATTTAATAGGGATAGTTTTGTACACTCCTACGGTCTCCTTAATATCTTGACTTAGTCAAGGCGGACTAAAAATTTAGGACGGAGGGAGTAATAAAAAATAAGGGACGTGTGGGACCGGCTTGGGCATGGTTGGCCGGCTAGGGCCCAGTCCCGTGATTTTTCCCTAATTTTATGTATTATTTCATGATTTGAAGGAATTTTCATAATTTGAAGGAAACATCATGAAATCAAGGAATTTCATGGGATTATGGAAACATGAAGAATATAATAATAGTAAAATGGGACGTGTAGGGCCATCTAGGGCATGACCGGAAGGCTGGGGCCCGGTCACACGAGTTTCCCTAATTTTATATTATTTTTCATGGGATCAAGGAAATATCATGAGATTAAGGAGTTTTCATGGAATTAAGGAAATAATAATAAAATATTGAGGAACCATGAGGTGTGGGACCGTCCAATGACTAGAGCCTAGCCGGCTAGCTAATAGACACGGTCCCATGACAGCTTTCCCAATTTTATATTATTTCCTTGCTGCGAAGGAAACACCATGAAACGGAGGAGTTTCCTTAAAACAAAGGATATTTGTTCAAATGAATGGATTTTCATGAGATCAAAGAAAATAGATAAAATATAGAATTGGGCGTGGGACTGGCCACGGCGTGACTGGCCGGCCGATGGGTCCAGTCCCTCAGCGCCTTGGCGAATATTTTATTTTTATTATTTTCTTTCCTATTTGCATAGGTTCATCGTCTCGTCGTATTTTGAAATACTTGTTTGTTCATTCAGGTGTTTGTTAATGCATTATTTGTCGAATAAATCTTCACCACTTTGGTCAGGGCTTACTCGAAGGTAACTCAGATGCCCGTGTGTTGAATATTTATTACTAACCCGTGGAATTCTGCTGGGAAGAACCATAAATTGAAGTAATGAAATATTAGGATTCTGTTAATGAATCTATTGATTTTAAGAATAATTAATTGATGGCTCTATACTAGTACAATCATCTAGGGGCATTAATTATTCAGGAATTATGTGATATGAGCTTGTTGAAGCGTCATATTTCTTTTATATGGTCAGGGAAAACATCGTCCTGAAGACGTTATTGCTCTATACTAGCAGGCAAGTTGTTTAGGAACCGTCAAATCTTGCGATTCTATATAAAAGTAGTTACTGAAATTGCTCGGTATTCATAAGATATGCCGTTGCATCATCTGAGAGACTACACATCTATATGTACTCTGAGAGACAGTATTCTCAGTCATAGATTCTTATAGCATGAGATTTCATGCTTTCGATAAGAGACATGAGCCTCAATACTCATCTGATTGCTGGATCAGGAGCACATATAAGTATGGGTTTACGATTTTAGACTTTTTGAAAATCCACCATATACATGGAGATATTGTGGTACTCGGTGGAGTTGAGGCTCGACAGTTTGTGGCAGAGTTGAATAGAGAGAGTGGGTTTGAACTGTGGTTATTGAAGAGATGGAAGTACGTTGCTTCCATTGGAAGTTGACGACCTTAATGGAGCTGTGTCATTTGGGTGATTGAAGCTGATGAGGAGTACAATGGAAACTGTGGTCGATTCCATAGATGATGGAAGGAGGAGATCGATGATGTGATGAGTTAATGATAGTTGCAGTTATTTTATAACGTTTTCATGATTGAATATGAAGAATGAAGCAGTTGATCTCGAGATAATTGGATAATGAGCTTGGAAAAGGCTAGATGGTCTCGAGGAAATGGAGGGTGTTGAGTTGCTGTCATTATCGATCGACAGTAGATGAAGGAAGGTACAGAGAATGATGGTTCATATGGAGTGATGTTGTGATGACGAGAAGGATCATGGAAGTTGATGGTAAATATGATGATGTTGTTAAGGAGCTCGTGCATATGGATGAGCTATGATTGATGGTTGATGCTGGTGATGAGGTGCAGCTCGTGGTGATAACTCAGTATAACAATAATGGCAGGGATGGAGGAGTTAGTTGTTGGACAGGGAAACGAGAACGATAATGGAGATGCAGTCATGGATGTCGAGGTGGATAGGAAGTTATCGGTGATGGAAGAGTATGGCTCGAGTTTATGGTGGCCTTGGATGAAGTTTGTTGTTACCGGAGTTGGAGTTTGAGAAGGCAGTGAAGTTTCAAAGTTATATAAGAAGAACTCAGGAGGAGTTACGGACATAAAGTTTTAGCCGTAAAAATTAGAGAGGAAAAGATATAAACATCCAGGAGAGTTTACGGATGGAAAATCCCATATGCAAAAGATTATGCGACCAAACTGAGAAAAGTTACAAGGTAACTTACGTATAGAAAACCCAGCCGTGAGAAAAGAAGGTGAAAATAGGCTGTCAGTTTGGGAAAACTGACAAGCTAAGAATGGATTTGGGCTGGACTTAACCAGCAATGATGCAAGCCCATTAGGATGATTTGGGTATCTTTCACGCGACCAGACTTTGGCAAATCTGTTTCACCTATTTTCGACCGGGATTCGTGCACGTGCACAACTACAACTTGGGTACTATATAAGAGACTCTTCTAATATTTTAGATATATCTTTACATCTCATATTATACTTTGTTTATCATAAAATATTCTAGGGTTTACCCCTTTAGGGGTAAACCGGGTAATTGTGTAATCATGAGAAGCTAAACTTTTATTGATTGAGGATGAATCCAATGTTCTAGCGTGAAGCTTTATTAGTTATATAAATCTATTCGGAGTTTTAATCACATAATTGTTTGTTTTCACTATTTCTAGGGTTTATGATTGATTAATTAAATTGTTTGGAGTGCATGCCGGATTAATCTTTTGATCATTTTATTGCTAGTAAAGGGTTAGGATATCTGTGTAATTGTTGAATAACCATTACACAAGTAAAGAACGTGTGACCTCGCAGAGGGATTCTGTGGAGCAATCGTGTGTGAAGACAACACTAGTAAGTGGACCTTGCGCTAAGAGTCTAACTGCTAGGATCAACCTAAGTTCACATGGCTTAAATATTATGTTGGGTTACACCTTGAGTGCGCTACTACTTGGTGGTTCGGTTGGATAGAACTTGATATGCGAGCGCTTCAGTATCCGGTTACAAGAGGAACTTTGGGGATAGCACTGCGCCAGTTGATTTCCTACGGTTAGTGATGAATGGTTCTTGCGAAGATAGATAAGTATACTAATCTAGTTATCGCTTGGTAACGGCAAAGGATTCTTTGATCATCCCTTTGATCTTATTCTCTTTTTATTCTTTTTATTTATTTATTAAACCAATCCCCCCTTTGTTTTATCTTATTTTTCTATCTAAATAACCTATCAATTACACAGCTCTCTGTGGGAACGATCTCTTACTACCGCTATATTACCAGTTAATTAGTGGGAAGTATATTAATTAATTTGTTGTGGTTATGACTCGTATGAATGACATTTCGATCTGAGTATATCGCGCTTATCTATTTCTCGAAATATGTGTTGGTAAAGCTTTCGCTTTAGCCAAGTTCATCTTTACCTATTGACGAAATTCATGTTATGTTTCAATCATTTTGGAAATCGCTCTGACGAAAAATAGTTTGTGAATAACAACTATATAACGCCCTCTGAGAATGTTTCAATGATTGAAATGAGAGTTTAGACAATATAACCATTGGAGGATATAAACATTGTTATGGTAACACATATATGTATAAGTCCTTATTGCTTGAACCGAAGTTTGCGAGCTTTGTTGATCAAGTGAAACCGGAACGTGAGCCGTCAACTCAGTCCATGAACTGGCGTAGTTCTCGAACCCAAGAATTTCTGCTGGAGTTGTAGCCCAGTTTCAGTCCACGAACTGACGGAAGTTCTCAACCCGAGAATTTCTGCTGGAGTTTGTAAACTCCAACCGGTTAACTTGAGTTCGTGATCCCTGTCCACAAACTTGAGTAGGTTATGTCTAAAAAAGATGTTTGTGAACTTATCTTAATAAACTAAGGAATGCTATTACAAACCGTAGCTTCATAGTTCATGAATTGATTCGAGTGAATCACATAATTTTTGCTTCAATTGTGTCTTGTGTAGTACATGAGATCTCATAACAATTGAACAACTCTCTAACTAGTTCATTTGAGTCATTTGGACTAGTTATGGTGAAGAAGAATATGGTTGATATGAAAGTTATCATTTGGATAACCATTTGGTTAACTAGTGTTGAACCAACTATTGTACAAGTTTGGGTACAGTTACACAAACCCAAAATCGCCAGTACATGTGTGTATAACAATCTATGTTTTCGATCTAACGGTTGATAAATATTAGCTTGTATCTAATCAGGTTTTTATATAACGGTGAATATTGAATGCTTTGTTACCAATCTAACATTAATTTCAAACCCTGATTTGAAAGACTATATAAGGGAGAACTCTAGCAACTGGGAAACCTAATCCCCACACATTATGTGTGATACTAGTTGTGCTAAGCTAGAGTCGATTCTACTTTAACCATTGGTTTTCTTCTTCTAAAACTAGGTTAACGACTTAAAGACTTCATTGGGATTGTGAAGCCAGACCGATACTACTTTTCTTGTAGTCGTGTGATCTGATCTTGATGTTTCTATCGTACGAGTACAATTGTAATAATTGGCTTGAGATTTCTATCTCCGATAGTCAAGATATAAAAGTAATCACAAACATCTTCGTCTCACCGTTTGTGATTCCACAATATTTTTTATCACTGCGTTGATTAAGACTATTGTGAGGTGATTGATAAAACTGAGCTGTTCTTCGAGAATATAAGTCTGGTTTTATTGATTGGTTCATGTTCACCTTGATTTATCAAAAGACTAAACAAAACTCATTCGTTTATTCGCGGTAGACGAATTTATCTATCTTGTATACTTTTCTATGTGAGACAGATTTGTTTATTAAAGTCTTCGACTTTGGGTCGTAGAAACTCTTGGCTGTGGGTGAGATCAGCTAAGGGAATCAAGTACGCAGTATCCTGCTGGGATCAGAGGCGTAGAAGCATAACTGTACCTTGGATCAGTGTGATATTGGTTGGGGTTCAACTACAGTCCAGACTGAAGTTAATTTGGCATAGGCTAGTGTCTGTAGCGGCTCAATACAGTGTATGTTTAATCTAGACTAGGTCCCCGGGTTTTTCTGCATTTGCGGTTTCCTCGTTAACAAAATTCTGGTGTATGTGTCATTTCTTTTCCGCATTATATTTTGTTATATAATTGAAATAATACAGTTTGTGCATTGTTCAATCAATTAGAATATCCGACCTTGTTGGTTGTTGATTTAAATTGATTGACACTTGGATATTGGTCTTTGGTACCATCCAAGTTATCTCTCTTTGGTTAAGACTCGCATATTGTATTTTCTTGAGTAAATAAAATTGAGAGATTGAGATAATAACTCCTTGAGATATTTTCTATTGATTGAGTCTAGTTGATTCTCTAGAAAGTAACTCGGAGTTGTCCATACAAATTGCTAATCGAAATATTAGGTGTGATTGTTAGACCCCCACTTTTTCACTTGTCTTAATAACCAAAAACTGTTATCCGGTTGAAATAGCTTGAAACCAATTTATACAAGTCATAGTAGAACGCACCCTGATCTCATAGGAAGTGGAAGTGGTAGAGTGATGGAGAAGTGGGGTCGTTGAAAACCACGTCCCTACTATGATGGGAAGACTGGCCGGTTTACACCCACTACTTCTTTGCTGCCACTAACTGTCCTCATTTTATGACACTTTCTCATAATGTGCATATTGCATGCCGCATGCTGTAAACCTCCATACCAATACCCTGATGAACATCCCCCAGTTTGTGATATCTTTGATGTCTCGAGTATTTTATAAAAAATATGTAGCAAGTGGCTGAGTGGGTCTTACCTAATTATTCCGACCAATCACGTGCAAGCTAGGTGGCGGGTAGTCATGTGTGACGAGCCAAGTCATGAGACTTACCGCAAATAATAGCGTGTAACGCCATTAGGTTACATAACTAAGTTATTTGTGAAGTTGATACTCATAAAATATCGTATGTATTCGATGCATGTAAAGCATCACTTTTAAACAAGTAGTCAAAATAATAGATGCATGTGAAGCATCGTTGTATTGAGCCTGTCCTGGTTGGTCGCCGAACCTAGTTTCTTAAAAAGAGAATGCCCGACCACTTTCAGGAAGCTGTTGGCAGCTATTTATGCATGCCAAAGGTAGGTTGGTCGGTCCATATAAGAGAGTGATGGCTGGTGTCAATTTTGACATCCTATTGGTCAGTCCAGGTTAAATCTAGATTGGTGAAATTAGCTAGCCAAATCAGATGGTTTAGATGATTTGCGGCAGTTATTGGTTGCCGCTAATTTATTTAATACTTCTACAGGAATCGCGGCCAGACATCTTTGGACGATCGTTTATGAGCCATATGAGCAGGCTACGGCGTGGCCGATTGTTCCTTATGGAAAGGGGTTGTCCACTGATCATGGCCATATCTTGTTGGCTGCCTAAAATAGGAGTTAGGACGGCCGATTCGACTGGCGAAGTTGGGCGGCCGAGATGATTTTGCGGCAGTTAATGGTTGCCGTTTATTTAATTTAGGTTTTAAAAGCCGTGTGGCCAACCTATTTTTGGCTAACAGTTTTTGGTGTTAGCCGCTGTTTGTAGGTGAAAATGGTTTTTACTGATTTCAGTAATTTCGGGTGTGCAGGTGAGAAACAATTTAAACCCTAAACAATATACTACAAGGGAGTACTTTAGATTCGAGAGATCAATATGTAAAAATCTAGCCTAAACCAAGAAATGGACATTCCAGACTTGTTTCGGTCACAAAGTGAAAGAGAATGGGTTGGTTTTGTGGAGGGAAGCAAGGAAAGTGATGAGACCAGAATAGTTGATTCTGAAAGAGTAGTTGTGTTACTACGACTTGTATCAGCAAAGTGGGAAGGCTAACAAATGGTAAGCTAGCAAGCAAGTATTTTCTGTGTGTTGTATATTCCTGAATGAACTTGTTGTTCTGTGGAAATAGGTAAGACCTATTTATACAAGTTGAAGTGAAATGTACCTTGGTCTCATTAAGGAATGGAAAAATGGGTAAGTAAATGGGAGGAGGTGGAAACCGTATGCATGGAATTGATGTTCCATAAAATTGTTAATGCATGTAATTGATGACCCAGAGCGTTTCACCATTAACTCCCTGTATTTACTAACCACCTCACCCTTATGACGGGCGTAGTGTACGCCGCATACTGTAAACCGCCAAACCAATCCCCAAAGAGGATCCCCCAGTTTGTGATATGTGTTGATGTCTCGGATGTTTTTGTGGAAAACATATAGTATATTGTTGTAGCCTGGAAAATTGAGCCTGGGAGACTTGGTAGCTTGGTGACCTTCGACGGTCGGGATTTTGCTTCTTAAGAGAAAAGGTAGCCGTTGATCATCGCACGCTTTCTCTTGGTAGTCGTGTAGGGAAAGCCAGCATGGTGGCGCGGCGAGGTTGGCAAGGCATGGTTTGGCGTGGCCAAACTTAGGTTTTCGGGCCAAAGGTTACCATGCGTCGTCTGGTAACCTTGGATGGCTAGGATTTGCTCCTGGAATTGAAGGGGGACTGTTGATTGTCGCATGCCTTCACTTTTGGTAGCCACGTAGGAAAGGCCAGCATGGCGACGCGGCTAGGTTGGCATGGCATGGTTTGGCGCGGCCAAACTCAGGGCTTCAGGCCAAAGGTTACCATGCGTTGTCTGGTAACCTTGGATGGCTAGGATTTGCTCCTGGGATTGAAGGTCAACTGTTGATTTTTGCACGCATTCACTTGGGTAGTCGTGTAGGGAAGGCCAGCATGGTGGCGCGGCTAGGTTGGCATGCCTTTGGCATGGCATGGTTCGGCTGGCATGGATAGGGCCAAGGCAGGGTGCGTTTGGCTTGGCATGGTGCGGCTATCATGGCTAGGGTCAATGCAGGGTGTGTTTGGCTTGGCATGGTACGGCTAGCATGGCTAGGATCAAGGCAATGTGCGGTTGGCTTGGCATGGTGGGGCCAAGGGTTTTCCATGGGCGCATGGCACAGCTAGCTTGGCTAGGGCCAAGGCAGGGTGCATTTGGCTTGGCATGGCGGGGCCAAGGGTTTGGCATGGGCGCATGGCGCGGCTAGCTTGGCTAGGTGCGGTTTGGCATGGCATGCGGGGCCAAGGGTTTGACGAGACCAAGCTAGGGTTTTGGGTCAAAGGTTACCATGTGTTGTCTGGTAACCTTGGACGGCTAGGATTTTCTCCTGTGATTGAAGGGCGACCTTTCTTAGTCGCACGCCTTCGTTTTGGTAGCCAGCGTTGTGCATGACTTTGTCTAAATTAAGGCTTAACATGCTGAAACCCTAATTAGCGTCCTTTATTAGAATTGCTGTAGAATTCGCATACGAACTCGGATTTTGACATTCCGCCACTCGATCTGACCGGAAAAGAATTCTCTATCTCCCTTTCGGGAATATTTAGGTTTTGAGTTCGTTCGGGTGGTGAAAACAGCCCGACAATAAAAACCAGGAAGAATTCGGGAGGAATGGCGGCATGGCCATGCTAGGATTTTGGGTCAAAGGTTACCATGCGTCGTCTCGTAACCTTGAACGGCTAGGATTTGCTCCTGGGATTGAAGGGAGGTCGTTTATTGTCGTACGCCTTCGTTTTGGTAGCCGCATAGGGAAGGCCAGCATGGTGGCTCGGCTAGGTTGGCATGGGGTCATAGCAAGGCGTGTTTGGCATGGCGTGGTAGGTGTGGCTGGCATGGTTTACCATTGGCACATGGGTGTGGCTAGTATGGTTGGAATGCCTTGGCGCGGTATGATGTGGCTGGCATGGTTTTCCATTGGCACAGGGGTGCGGCTAGCATGGTTGGCATGCCTTGGCGCGGTAGGTGTGGCCGACATGGTTTTCCATTGGCATAGGGTTCCGGCTTGCATGTTTGGCATGCCTTGGTGCGGTAGGATGTGGCTGGCATGGTTTTCCATTAGCACAGGGGTGCGGCTAGCATGGTTGGAATGCCTTGGCGCGGTAGGTGTGGCTGGCATGGTTTGCCATTGGAACAAGGGTGCGGCTAGCATGGTTAGCATGCCTTGGCGCTGTAGGTGTGGCTGGCATGGTTTGCCATTGGCATAGGGGTGTGAGAATTAGGGTTTTTGGCTTGTCGAAACCCTAATTATCATTAAAAAAGTTACCCTGGTAATTGTTTAGTGGACAAATTAAAAGGTTCAATAAATGTGCTTGGTTTGGACATTATTACTCAAGTTCTGTGACATCATTGTCAGACCAGGGTTTTACGATTATACTCCTAAGATAAAAACCACCATCAACATTAAGTCCCCTGCTTAGCTTGGAATAGGTACCTTGTTGCGAGGTAAGCATATGATGGTGACAGAAAAGGACGGAATCGAGACGTAAATCATTGCAAAGATGGTCAGGAAAATTAGGCTAACCTTTTTCGAGAGGTGAAAAGAGTTTTTTGCTTCCCGTATTGGCATCCTTACATAAGTACTGGGGATGCAGACCGTGGAGTGGTGAGGAAAAAATTGATGGTTTGGTCTAGCCGTACATCACCGAGGCAAATCGGTCGTGTTCTTGGAAGAAAAAGCAAGCGCGGCTTGGAGAGGCATGGCATAGCGGATGGCTTGGTACGTGGGGAAAGATGGTTGGAAAATGGTGACAGATGAGGACAGAACTGAGACAGTAAGTCATGAAAGAGGGCCGAGAAGATTTGTCTGACCTTTTTCGAGATGTAAGTAGAATCTGCAATCCTTGCATCCGATAACTTTTCACAAATCCTAGTATGACTAGGTATATTTGGGGCCATGCTATGGAACGCGAGGCGCAGCTGCTAGCATAGACTTGGCATGAAAGGGATTTGTCAGCACCAATAAGCTTGGAATGGGAGTGGGCCGTTTGGAAAAGCATGGCCGTCGGTAATGGAAGTGCGGCAAGGGAAAACACATGTTGCTGGCAAGGCTCTGACATGGTCCACTGGAAAGGCGTTGGCATGGAAAACGCGGATTATCTTGGCTGGCGCGACGCGTTGGCGTAGGCTGGCATTAGCATGAAAGGCGCGGATTGTTGCAAAAACTGAACGTGGAGTGCTGGCATGATTGGAACTGGCAAGGAAATCACGGATGTCTTGGGAGTGGCAAGGCTTGCTCTTGTGGGACCAATTGCCTTTCTTCATGCGTGGCTTTAATCTAGAATTCTTTCCTTATTCAAAAATCTTTTTCGAGAGGTAGGTAGCATCTGCAATCCTTTCATCTGGTAGCTTTGCGCAAATCTCGGTATGATTGGGTGTCTTCAGGTCTAGGCTTTGGAACGCGAGGCGGAGCTGCTAGCATGGACTTGGCATGAAGAGGACCCATTAGCACTGACAGGCATGGAACGGGTGTGGGATGCTTTACTAGAATCGATGTAGCATCCACGTACAGACTCAGATTTTGATGGTCCACTCCTTTATCTGACACGAAACAGAAATCTGTATCTCCCTACGCAGAAATTTTTAGATTTCGATCTCGCTTAGGAGGTGAAAACAGCCCGACAGTGAAAATCACGAAGAAGTCAGGAGGGATGTTACGGGCCCGGGGTGGCATAGTCGTGCGCCAGTCACCTATTTCGTTAATGGAGTAAGAAGGAATATTCATTCTGTTCAAGATCTAAAAACTCTGTCCGTATGAAAAGATATATCGACCCTCTTCTGATTTTCAGTTGTTCGTCTGGATCCGTGTTTTCGTCTGCAGTGTATCTCCAGTGGGTTCCAAAAATTTACCAAAACTCCGTTGTATTCTTGGGACGGATGGATGAAATATATGCTCGGAAACGATCACGTCAGGGATAATCTTGGAGATTGGGGTTGCGTCGTCGGTCCATCCTCGATCTTAGGTTGTTCAGTATACCTTCTGATCATGATGATGATGTGTTGTGAATGCTTGCATGGTCGAAAACTTCTGGCACCCCTGGATGAAATAGGGAGATGTTCCATTGTCAATGCGCTGCTATCAAGTCTTCTGGGACTTTGTTCCAAGTTACATCCTTCGAACCATCTTCTGAATCTTGGACTATCGTACGGAATGGGATGCGGTGAGAAGTCCCCGGTTATATTTCGGTTCGATATGATGGCATGGATAAATATGTGAATGTAACCTTCTGGCATGCTTTTGGAGTCTTCGGTGCAATGTACGAATTTATGTTAAGAAATTCTCGCGGCTCGTAAAACCTCGACAGTGATGATGTTGAAATCAGTAATAACCTGGTTGAGGGGAGTGAAAGTGTCTCATGGTGGTAGTCCCCATGTGTAACCTACTTTCATTACATCGCCTTGAATCCCATCCACGGGATTTGATATAAGCCTATAGTACTCCTCTGGATGTGACACTAGGATGCTCAGAAATTACATGATGAAATATTCTGGATAGTGCAGGCTTGGGATCCTCCGCGGCCTCATAAAGTGTTGAAGGCGTCTTCTATACAGAAAGGTGATGATATTCTTGCGCTGCACCCTTGAAGAGTAGAAGACCTTTTTGTGGGCTCGGATTTTTGGTTTGTGAAGCTCTGGCTGGAATTAACGAATGAGCAACAACAGTTCTTGGTAGGAGATGTAATTAGGAGAGACTACATTGTTGTGGTAACAAAGTAGGTTGGCTGGAATTGTATGGGCTTCCGTGGAAGTAAAAGGATTGGCTGGATGCGTAAGCGAGCAAACTGTCCATGATCATGAGTTTTGGCGAGATAGATTAAAAGGTGGCCATGACTATAAATATTGGCCGGCTGACTATGTTCCTTGACATGGGGAGCGTGGTGGTACGACACTTTGCAGGAAGAAGCGGCGTTGAAGTAGCTTCGTCTCTTGGAGAGGATGTTGAA
The DNA here is from genome assembly GCA_023529315.1 of Papaver bracteatum. Taxonomy (NCBI): domain Eukaryota; kingdom Viridiplantae; phylum Streptophyta; class Magnoliopsida; order Ranunculales; family Papaveraceae; genus Papaver; species Papaver bracteatum. The sequence goes on from JAJJWX010004839.1 coordinate 2,596,445, forward strand.
ACTTATGGAGTAAAAATACAAGAGTTTCGTCTTCGGATCCTAGAGCAGCTTATGGAGAGAACGCTGAAGCAGAGCGGCTATTGGAGCGAATGTTAAAGCGGAGCGGCTGCCGAAACGAACATTGAAGCGGAGCCGCTGGATAGGCTGCGTCAACTAGTGTGATGTAAGGTGGGATTCCCTTCAAGCGGACAGTGGTTAGGAGTCCCCAGTTCCATCTATCGACCGTGCTTTCCAGGAGAGGTTGGGGTTTGGGAATGGCTTCCCTGGATGGAAACGCCTGCTTTCCTGATGCAGTGAGGTTAAGGGATGAAAATAGATTTTGACGCTATGCCTTGGAGAAATATCGAATCTCACATAACTTTTTCATCATACACTGTACGACTTTGTGGGCGAAGTTCCCGTCGTGCAGGTCCTGACGGGAAGAGGGTCTCTGTGAACTCAGGAGGGTTGTTGATTTCCTTTATTTTCGATTTTGGAGAAGTTATTCGTGATCTATACGTGTGATGAAATTGGATTGCTGATCCCCATTCTACTGGTCGTTCAGGAGCAGCGCAGGCCTCTTTATCTATAAATGCAGATCCTGCTGAAGTGCCTTTTGTCTTTTAATCAAACCAATAGTGGTAAAATGAGGTCGTCTTCTTCCGAATCTTCCAGTATCTTTCCCTGATGGTGGAGTAGCTCCTCTAGTGATGGTTGGAGTTGTCATGCTTTAAAAAATGTTGGGTCGGCGGAAACGGCTCTGGTTTTGGTGATCGTAAGCATATCGTGCAGAAATGGCACTGTTCTGATCACAGAGTGTTAGAGCCATGGCGCTGCTTTGGCTGGTTGTGGAGCGAAGAGGATGGCGCTGGAAGGGCGCAAGATATTAGCGCTAGAAGGATGCAAGCTATTAGCGCAAGGTGTGGTATTGTGGTTGGCATGCGCATGCGGTATGTGTGCCTGGCATGCACGTCTGGTAAGCGCGTCTGGTAAGCGAGTCTGATAGGCGCATTTGGTAAGCTCGTCTGGCTTTGTGCATCTGGTATTAGATTTGGTATGGAGCGGACTGTTGACTGAGCATGGCGCAGACTGTTGGCTTGCCACAATGCTAGCTTTGCATGGCACATACTTGTTATTGCGGGCCCAGTTTCCTCTTTCCAAACGTAACTCAAACAAGAAATCCTTTTGTTATTCAAATTCCAAAAAGTGTTATGCTTATGAAAGGGGTTGGCTCCCCTTTTTACCTTGTATCTTTGTTATCACGTCTTGGTGTTAGCGGTAGCGCAGTAGTGATAAAGTGGGAAAGCATATTCCAGCTATATACTCCAGCGTTTCTCTTTCAATTTGTTTTCTTGTTTTCTTGTGCTGGTGCAAACCATAGCCATAAGTATGCCTTCCATAAATTTGTAGAAATATTTTTCTTCTGAACTGGTGTAAACCCTAGCCATGGGTATGCCTTTCATAAACTTGTGGAAGTACTTCATCATAAACAATTCTTCGAATGTCACCGTAGTAACGTCTGCTAATGGTGACAGATAATCATTGTTGTGCAAAGTAGGCATGTACGGGTAGGTGACTGTTTTTTTTAAAGGCAAACAAAGCGCCCGTTTTATGGTTTTTGATTTCCTGGATTTCTTGGGTTGATAGATAAATGTTACCTTGACGGTTTTGGGTTATTATTTTTGGAATAAATTGTTTAGGAATTGATTATTTTGGTTATGATTGAAAGTGACACAGATATCCCAGGAAAACCATGAAACCATGTGTTGGTAGATGACATATGGGGGTGAAACTTGGTTTTATCTTTCACGTGAAAACTTTAAAAAGCAAACCACGTATCTTGTCTAGGTAGGACTTACTTGGTTTTTTAGGACTCTTGACGAATATGGAACCTTCCTGGTGTAAGATCGAGTTTTATGGAAAGCACCGCCGTGATTGTGGAAAGTCCTCAGTCATTGCTGAGTTACCTGATAACCGAGTCGTCGATTCTCAGGCGGATCGTTCGCTTCTAACCTCTGGGAAGTCCCTACTCATCCCTTATCGTGTCATGACTAATAATCGGGTCGTCTGGTAACTGAGTCGTCGATACCTGAGCGGATCGCCTGCTTCTACCATCTTGATGTCTGGGTCGAAGCATGAGATCGATGGTCGAAAATTGACATTGCAACCGAAAGATCAATCTCCCACTGTGGTTGCCAATTGTTTGTAGGTGAAAATGGTTTCTGCTGATTTCAGTAATTTCGGGTATGTGGGTGAGAAACAATTTAAACCCTAAACAATATACTGCATGGGAGTACTTTAGATTTGAGAGATCAATCCGTACAAATCCAGCCTAAACCAAGAAATGGACGTTCCGGACTTTCTTCGGTCACAAAGTGAAGGATAATGGGTTGGTTTTGGAGAGGGAAGCAAGGGAAGTGATGAGACCAGAATAGTTGATTCTGGAAGAGTAGTTTTGTTACTACGACTTGTATCAGAAAAGTGGGAAGGCTAATAAATGGTAAGATAACAAGAAAGTATTTTCTAAGTGTTGTATATTCCCGAATGAACTTGTTGTTCTGTGGAAATAGGTAAGACCTATTTATACAAGTCGAAGTGAAACGTACCCTGGTCTCATTAAGGAATGGAAAAATGGGTAAGTAAATGGGAGGAGGTGGTAACCGTATGCATGGAATTGATGTTCCATAAAACCGTTAACGCATGGAATTGATGTTCCATAAAATCATTAACGCATGAAATTGATGTCCCAGAGCGTTTCAACATTAACTCCCTGTATTTACTAACCGACTCACCCTTATGACACTTCCTTATGACGGGCGTAGTGTACGCCGCACGCTGTAAACCGCCAAACCAATACCCAAAGAGGATCCCCCAGTTTGTGATATGTGTTGATGTCTCGAATGTTTTTGTCGAAAACATGTAGCATATTGTTGTTGCCTGGCAAGTCGAGCATGGGATACTTGGTAGCTTGGTTACCTTCGAAGGTCGGGATTTTGCATCTTAAGAGGAAAGGTAGCCGTTTTTCGTCACACGCTTTCGTTTGGTAGCCGCGTAGGGAAGGCCAGCATGGTGGCGCGGCGAGGTTGGCATGCCGTTAGCATGACATGGTTTGGCGTGGCAAAACTTAGGTTTTCGGGCCAAAGGTTACCATACGTCGTCTGGTAACCTTGGATGGCTAGGATTTGTCCCTAGAATTGAAGTGGGACTGTTGATTTCGTATGCCTTCGTTTTTGGTAGTCGCGTAGGGAAGGCCATCATGGTGGCGCGGCTAGGTTGGCATGCCGTTGGCATGGCATAGTTTGGCGTGGCCAAACTTAGGGTTTCGGGCCAAAGGTTACCATACGTTGTATGGTAACCTTTGATGGATATGATTTGCTCCTGGGATTGAAGGGGAACCGTTGATTGTTGCACGTATTCACTTGGGTAGCCGTGTAGGGAAGGCAAGCATGGTGGCGCGGCTAGGTTGGCATGCCGTTGGCATGGCATGGTTCGGCTAGCATGGCTAGGGCCAAGGCAGGGTGCGTTTGGCTTGGCATGGTGCGGATAACATGGATAGGGCCAATGCAGGGTGCGTTTGGCTTGGCATGGTGCGGCTAGCATGGCTAGGATCAAGGCAAGGTGCGGTTGGCTTGTCATGGTGGGGCCAAGGGTTTGCCATGGGCGCATGGCGCGGCTAGGGCCAAGGTAGGGTGCGGTTGGCTTGGCATTGCGGGGCCAAGGGTTTGGCATGGGCGCATGGTGCGGCTAGCTTGGTAGGTACTGTTTGGCTTGGCGTGCGGGGCCAAGGGTTTGACGCGACCTAGCTAGGATCGTGACCAAGCTAGGGTTTTGGGTCAAAGGTTACCATGTGTTGTCTGGTAACCTTGGACGGCTCGGATTTGCTCTTGTGATTGAAGGGCGACCGTTCATAGTCGCACGCCTTCATTTTGGTAGCCAGCGTTGTGCATGGCTTTGTCTAAGTTAAGGTTTAACATGTTGAAACCTTAATTAGCGTCCTTTATTAGAATTGTTGTAGAATTTGCATACGGACTCGGATTTTGACAGTACGCCACTCGATCTGACAGAAAAAGAATTCTCTATCTTCCTCTCGGGAATATTTAGGTTTTGAGTTCGTTCGGGTGGTGAAAACAACCCTACAGTAAAAACCAGGAAGAATTCGGGAGGAATGGCGGCATGGCCATGATAGGATTTTGGGTCAAAGGATGCCATGCGTCGTCTGGTAACCTTGGACGGCTAGGATTTGCTCCTGGGATTGAAGGGAGACAGTTGCTCGTCGCACGCCTTTGTTTTGGTAGCCGCATAGGGAAGGCCGGTATGGTGGCGCAGCTAGGTTGGCATGGGTCCATGGCAAGGCGTGTTTGTCATGGCGTGGTAGGTGTGGCTGGCATGGTTTTCCATTGGCACAGGGGTGCATCTAGCATGGTTGGCATGCCTTGGCGTGGTAGGTGTGGCTGACGTGGTTTGCCATTGGCACAGGGGTGCGGCTAGCATGGTTGTCATGCCTTGGTACGGTAGGATGTGGCTGGCATGGTTTGCCATTGGCACAGGGGTGCGGCTAGCATGGTTGGCATGCCTTGGCACGGTAGGTGTGGCTGGCATGGTTTTCCATTGGCATAAGGGTGCATCTATCATGGTTGGCATTCCTTGACGCGGTAGGTGTGGATGGCATGGTTTTCCATTAGCACGGGGGTGTGTCTAGCATGGTTGGAAACTTGGCATGCCTTGGCGCGGTAGGATGTGGCTGGCATGGTTTGCCATTGGCACAGAGGTGCGGCTAGTGATAGGCTCGGAAACCTATAATAAAAATACTGCAAGTGCACAGTGTCTAACTAGCAGAACAATGGCAAGTACAGGTCGTTCCCACGAGGAGTGTGAAATACTCTACCAACTAATACCAAAATAAATAATCAACAATATAATGTTTTTGACAGTTTTCAGAAATTCGGACAAAATGAAATAACAAATAATTCAAATAATAAGAATGGGTTATTAGGGTTTTCGATTTCCACCAATTCAATCATATAAAACTCTACTAATTTCTTTATTACTCAAGATAAATATCGAAATCAATCTCATGTCTCGGAAGATGGTATGTTATATTCTAAGATATAATTTCTCCGCTGTAACTTCCTTCGCTTCGTATGTAGAGATCCTAAAGCATTACCTATCTATCCTTGCATATTGAAAATTAACCGAAGCACGAAATATCAATTTAAAAACATAAATAATCAAGAAAATCACATTATCAATTCAATGCCAAGCAATATGAAGAGAAATTAATAATCAATGAATCATTATTAGAAATATCATCGTAGAGTTTATATAATCAAATTGGCTTCTATCTAAATCCTCACATGGATTAGCTAGACATGGCTTTCTTAAAAACCACAAACAAATATGAATAAATCCCTAGCTAATTGAAATCAAAATGGGAGAAAATGAAACTCCAAACCCTAATATTTGTTTCACAGTTCACGGCTCTGTAGCCGCTCGCCCCCCTCTTTCTTTTCTGTCTGTATCCTTATTCAGTGCTGGGAAGAAGTTCGATTAAGACCTAGTAGATTTCCCTATGCCCAGTCCAATCACCACAAGCTTCCAAATTCAGGCCACAGAACCAACATATACTGCCTGTCCAATTCTCGGCGTACACTGGCTTGCTCACAGCCATAAATTTAGCTGCAACACTCGTATCACCAACTGCATAGTTTTGTCGACTGCAATTCCCGGACCGTCTAGATTCCATTCTCGTCGTCATACGTCTGCAAAACTGCTCCAGTTTCGGCATAATCTGTTGCCAAGTACGCATAGCTCTCCATCCACCAGCATCTCATGTACTTTGTCCACTGGCAATTCATTCTCCATTCGATCGAACAGACCCTGAAATCCATCACCATTACCATCACCAGTTTCTGTCCGTATGTTGTCCTTGTCTTCCGACCACATCAAACTCTCTGCATCTTCTCATCGATCAATGTAAACACCGGCATCTCAGGTCATTTGTTTGCTGCCAGTTCAATCTCTTTCACCTGACTATTGCGCAAGCTCTCTTCCATGACCTTCCTAATTCCGGCCACAACACGAGCTCATTTCTCCATTTTCAGTTCACATCACCCATAGCACCTTCTTGTTCAGTAACCCTAATGAACATCAACTCCTACCTGGATCGAACGCAATAATCCCAAATAAAGCCACCAACTTCACCTGCACTTCATCCATATTTTGCAACGCAACCATCAGTTCATAGCATTCTCAACAGCAATCAGAGTTTCCCCTTGTTTTGCTGCCAAATTAATCTCTCCGCATGAACTAGAAACGCCAGCAGCTGCGATTGCTCCATCAACTCCTTCACAACCAACTACGACACTAGCTCGAGTGAATAGAAAACCAGCAGCTAGACATTCCCGTCTTCTTTCATGTCTTTATGTACAGCTCCACCAATACAACTCCATTCCATTTGCAGACAGATAACGACTAAACGGTAGCCATGGAAGCAATTCAGCTAACAGCTTCCTCCGTCACTTCATTTTTGAACACCACCAATCGCTTCTTATACAAGTTCACCCCTCTATTATCGCGAATACCACTCTGTGATATCTCCATTCAAGTCTTAGCCTTGTACACGTCCATGGAAGCAACAACAACTCTCACTTCAATCGACTCCAACTGTCTGCAGCTCCGACCATCTTTATTAGATTATGCATTCGAAATTCAAGTCAAATATCAACTCAAACTCCAACCAAAACTCGCACCATCAGCAACAACTGTTCTGCCATGACCCATCATTACTCGGCTGCACCTATCTCAGGCATCGATTGCACAGACACCATTGCATGCTCTTATTTTCTCCGTACGTCCATCACTTGGCTTCTTTGCTCCATCGACCACTGCTGCCGAGACATAACTCTCCTTGACTGACAAATCTTATCGTTTGTGAGTAGTACTACAGCCAACAGATCACAACACTGCCCATATAGATTAACCACATACTGTCAGCTCTTCATTTAGGCTGCACCACCAGCCCATCCATAAAATCTGTTATCACCAGCAGCCTCACCCTGTTGTTTACAGTTCCGAAGCTTTATCAAAAGCACGACCTTCATTCTCGTCAAATAAGTTTGGTGGTGATGGCAGCTGCTCGACCTTCATTCCCTTCATTAGAAATGACGATGATGCTTGGAATTGTTCTTCTGGTTTGATAAGAAAATGAGATGTGATGTAGACCTTCACGCGTCACCCACTTATTTCTTCCTTTTATTTACTACATCCAACACGTAACATCCTTTCCCACTTTGACCACTCCGTGAAACGGCAAGGTGCTTCTGCATAAGTGCACTGAGAAATAGGTTTGGTGCTTTGTGTCGCAGTCGCCTCTATTATGTGTAGCTTAGCCATTTTATTTTCGGATGATCGAATTCAGTTGTACTTTCTACAAAAGCACTAAAATAGTATCGTTAGTCAAAATATCGAGTCCTATCTAATATAAATATGGGAATAAAATGTAGCACAAACGTGCTTGTCAGCTAGCATGGTTGGCATGCCTTGTCACGGTAGGTATGGATGGCATGATTTGACATTGGCACAGGGGTGTGAGAATTAGGGTTTTTGGCTTGTCGAAACCCTAATTAGCATTAAAAAAGGTACCCTGGTAAAAAAATTGCGGACAAATTAAAGGGTTTGATAAATGTGTTTGGTTTGGACATTATTACTCAAGTTCTGTGGCGTCACTGTCTGACTTGGGTTTTACGATTTTACCCCTAAGCTAAAAACCACCATCAACATTAAGTCCCCTGCTTAGCTATGAACACGTACCTTGTTGCGAGGTAAGCATATGATGGTGACAGGCAAGGATGGAATCGAGGGGTAAATCATTGCAAAGATGGTCAGGAAAATCCAACTAACCTTTTTCGAGAGGTGAAAAGAGTTTTTGCTTCCCGTGTTGGCAGCTTTACATAAGTTGTACTGGGGATGCAGACCGTGGAGTGGTGAGGCGAAAATTGCTGGTTTGGTCTGGTCGTACATCACCGAGGCAAAGCGGGCGTGGTCTTGGAAGGCAAAGCAAACGCTGCTTGGAGAGGCATGGCATAGCGGACGGCTTGGTACATGGGGCAAGATGGTAGAAAATGGTGACAGACGAGGACAGAACTGAGACAGTAAGTCATGAAATAGGGACGAGGAGATTTTTCTAACATTTTTCGAGATGTAAGTAGAATCCGCAATCCTTGCATCCGGTAACTTTGCACAAATCCCGGTATGACTAAGTGTCTTTGGGGCCAGGCTTTGGAACGCGAGGCACAGCTGCTAGCATAGACTTGGCATGAAAGGGATTTGTCAGCACCAATAGGCTTGGAATGGGCGTGGGCCGCTTGGAAAAGCATGGCGTCGGTAATGGAAGCGCGGCAAGGGTAAACACAGGTTGCTGGAAAGGCTCTGACATGGTCCACTGGCAAGGCGTTGGCATGGAAAGCGCGGATTATCTTGGCTAACGTGGCGCGTTGGCTGAAATTAGCATGAAAGGCCCGGATTTTTGCAAAAACTGAACGTGGAGCGCTGGCAAGATTGGCACTGGCAAGGAAAGCACGGATGTCTTGGGAGTGGCAAGGCTTGCTCTTGTGGGACCAATTGCCTTTCTTCATGCATGGCTTAAATCTGGAATTCTTTACTTATTCAAAAATCTTTTTCGAGAGGTAGGTAGCATCTGCAATCCTTTCATCTGGTAGCTTTGTGCAAATCCCGATATGATTGGGTGTCTTCAGGGCTAGGCTTTGGAACGCGAGGCGGAGCTGCTAGCATGGACTTGGCATTAAGGGGACCCATTAGCACTGACAGGCATGGAACGGGTGTGGGATGCTATGTAAGGCGCTTGGAAAGGCATGACGCTGGTAAGGGAAATGCTTTGGAAGGGAAGCGCTTGCGATTTCGGGTTTGACATGTCGAAACCCTAATTAGCGCACTTTACTAGAATCGATGTAGCATCCGCGTACGGACTCGGATTTTTATGGTCCACTCCTTTATCGGACACGAAACAGAAATTTGTATCTCTCTACGAGGAAATATTTATGTTTCTAGCTCGCTTAGGAGGTGAAAATAGCCCGACAGTTAAAATCAGGAAGAAGTCAGGAGGGATATTGCGGGCCCAGGGTGGCATAGTCGCACGCCAGTCACCTATTCCGTTCATGGAGCAAGAAGGAATATTCATTCTGTTCAAGCTCTAAAAACTATGTCCGCATGAAAAGAGGTATCGACCCTCTTCTGCTTTTCTGTTGTTCGTCTGCAGTGTCTCTCTAGTGGGTTCCAAAAATTTACCAAAACTCCGATGTATTCTTGGGACGGATGGAAGAAATATATGCTCGGAAATAATAAATTCAGGATAATCTTGGATATTATGGTTGTGTTATTGGTCCATCCTCGATCTTAGGTTATTCAGTGAACCTTCTGATCGTGATGATGATGTGTTGTGAATGCTTGCATGGTCGAAAACTTCTGGTGCCCCTGGATGAAATAGGGAGACGTTCCATTGTCGATGCGATGCTATCAAGTCTTCCGAGACTTTGTTCCAAGTTACATCCTTCGAACCATCTTCTGAATCTTGGACTATCGTACAGAATGGGATGCGGTGAGAAGTTCCTGGTTATACTTCGGTTTGAAATGATGGCATGGATGAATAAGTGAATGTAACCTTCTGGCATGCTTTTGGAGTCTTCGGTGCACATGTACGGCTTCATGTTGAGAAATTATCGCGGCTCGTAAAACCTCGACAGTGATGATGTGGAAATTAGTAATAACCTGGTTGAGGGGAGTGAAAGCGTCTCATGATGGTAGTCCCCATGCGTAACCTACTTTCATTAGATCGCCTTGAATCCCCGTCCAAGGGATTTGATATAAGCCTATCGTACTCTTCTGGATGTGACACTAGGATGCTCAGAAATTACATGATGAAATATTCTGGATAGTGCATGCTTGGGATCCTCCGCGTCCTCAAAAAGTGTTGAAGGCGTCTTCTAGACAAAGAGGTGATGATATTCTTGCGTTACACCCTTGAAAAGTAGATTACCTTGTTATGGGCACGACTTTTTAGTTGGTGAAGCTCTCGCTGGCATTAACGATGAGCGACAACAGTTCTTGGTAGGAGATGTAATCATGAGAGACTACATTGTCGTGGTAACAAAGTAGGTTGGCTAGAATTGTATGGGCTTCCATGGAAGTAAAAGGATTGGCCATATGTGTAAGCGAGCAAACTGTCCATGATCACAAGTTTTGGCGAGATGGATTAAAAGGTGGCCATGACTATGAAGATTGGTTGGCTGACTATGTTCCTTGACATGGGGATCGTGGTGGTACGATCCTTTGCAGGAAGAAGCGGCGTTGAGGTAGCTTCGGCTCTTGGAGAGGATGTTGAAACTTATGGAGTAAAAACGCAGGAGTTTCATCTTCGGATCCTAGAGCAGCTCATAAAGAGAACGCTGAAGCGGAGCGGCTGTTGGAGTGAATGTTAAAGCGGAGCAACTGCCGAATCGAACATTAAAGCGGAGCCGCTGGAGAGGATGCGTCAACCAGTGTGATGTAAGGTGGGATGCCCTTCAAGCGTACAGTGGTTAGGAGTCCCCAGTTCCATCTATCGATCGTGCTTTCCAAGAGAGGTTGGGGTTTGGAAATGGCTTCCCTGGATGGAAACGCCTGCTTTCCTGACGTTGTGCGGTTGAGGGATGCAAATATGTTTTGACGCTATGCCTTGGAGAAATATAGAATCTCACATAACTGTTTCATCATAGACTGTACGACTTTGTGGGCGAAGTTCCCGTCATGCAGGTCCTGACGGGAAGAGGGTCTCTGTGAACTCATGAGGGTTGCTGATTTCCTTTGCTTTCGATTTTGGAGAAGTCATTCCTGATCTTTACGTGTGATGAAATTGGTTGCTGACCCCCCTTCTACTGGTCGTTCAAGAGCAACGCGAGCCTCTTCATCTATAAACGCACATCCTTCTGAAGTGCCTTTTGTATTTTAATCAAATAAATAGTGGTAAAAGGAGGTCGGCTTCTTCCGGCTCTTCCAGTATCTTTCCCTGATGGTGGAGTAGCGCCTCTGGTGACAGTTGGAGCTGTCATGCTTGAAGAAATATTGGGGCGGCGGAAGCAGCTCTGGTTTTGGTGATTGTAAGTGTATCGTGCATAGATGTCACTATTCTGATCACAGAGTGCTGGATCCATGGCGCTGCTTTGGCTGGTTGCGGAGAGGATGGCGCTGGAAGGGCCCAAGATATTAGCGTTGGAAGTGTACAAGCTGTTAGCGCAGGGTGTGGTATTGTGGCTGGCATGCGCGTACGGAATGTGTGCCTGGAATGCACGTCTGGTAAGCGCGTCTGGTATATGCATCTGGTAAGCGAGTCATGTAGGCGCGTCTGGTAAGCGTGTCTGGCTTTGCGCGTATGGTATTGGATTTGGTATGGAGTGGACTGTTGACTGGGCATGGCGCATACTGTTGGCTTGGCACAATGCTGGCTTGGCATGATGTTGGCTTGGCATGGTGAAGACTTGTTCTTGCCGTCCCAGTTTCCTCTTTCCAGGCGTAGCTCAAACAAGAAATCCTTTCATTATTCAAATTCCAAAAAGTGTTATGCTTATGAAAGGGGTTGGCTCCCATTTTTACCTCGTATCTTTGTTATCACGTCCTGGTGTTAGAGGTAGCGCAGTAGTGATTAAGTGGGCAAGCATATTCCATCTATCTACTCCAGCGTTTCTCTTTCAATTTGTTTTCTTCTTTTCTTGTGATGGTGCAAACCATAGCCATAAGTATGCCTTCCATAAATCTGTAGAAATATTTTTCTTCTGAACTGGTGTAAACCCTATCCATGGGTATGCCTTTCATAAACTTGTGGAAATACTTCATCATAAATAATTTTTCGAATGTCACCGTAGTAACGTCGTCTAATAGTGACAGGTAATCATTGTTTTGCAAATTAGGCACGTACGGGTAGGTGACTATTTATTTTAATGGCAAACAAAGCGCCCGGTTTATGGTTTTTGATTTCCTGGATTTCTTGGGTTGATAGATAAATGTTACCTTGACGGTTTTGGGTTATTCTTTTTGGAATGAATTGTTTAGGAATTGATTGTTTTGGTTATGATTGAAAGTGACACAGACATCCCAGGAAAACCATGGAACCGTGTGTTGGTAAATGACACGGGGTTGAAACATAACATGGCTATTGGTTTTATCGTTCCCGTGAAAACTTGAAAAAGCAAACCACGTATTTTGTCTAAGTAGGACTTACTTGGTTTTTTAGGTCTCCTGAAGAATTGGGAACCTTCCGGGTGTAAAACCGAGTTCTATGGGAAGCACCACCGCAATTGTGGAAATTCTCCAGTTATTGCAGAGTTACCTGATAACCAATTCGTCGATTCTCAGGCGGATCGTTCGCTTCTAACCTCCGGGAAGTCCCTAGTCATCCCTTGTCATGTCATTACTGATAATAGGGTCGTCTGGTAACTGAGTCGTGGATCCCTGAGCGGATCGCCTGCTTCTAACATCTTGATGTCTGGGTCCAAGCATGAGATGGATGGTCGAAAATTGACATTGCAACCGAAAGATCTATCTCCCAGTGTGGTCGCCAATTGTTTGTAGGTGAAAATAGTTTCTGCTGATTTCGGGTGTGCGGGTGAGAAACAATTTAAACCCTAAACAATGTACTACAAGGGAGTACTTTAGATTCGAGATATCAATCTGTACAAATCCAGCCTAAACCAATAAATGGCCGTTCCGGACTTGCTTCAGTCACAAAGTGAAGGAGAATGGGTTGGTTTTGGGGAGGGAAGCAAGGAAAGTGATGAGACCAGAATAGTTGATTCTGGAAGAGTAGTTGTGTTACTATGACTTGTATCAAAAAAGTGGGAAGGCTAACAAATGGTAAGCTAGCAAGCAAGTATTTTCTGAGTGTTGTATATTCCCGAATGAACTTGTTATTCTGTGGAAATAGGTAAGACCTATTTTATACAAGTCGAAGTGAAATATACCCTGGTCTCATTAAGGAATGGAAAAATGGGTAAGTAAATGGGAGGAGATGGTAACCGCATGCATGGAATTGATGTTCCATAATACCGTTAACACATGGAATTGATGTTCCATAAAATCGTTAACGCATGGAATTGATGTCCTAGAGCGTTTCCCCATTAACTCCATGTATTTACTAACCGCCTCACCCTTATGACACTACCTTATGATGGGAGTAGTGTATGCCACACGCTGTAAACCGCCAAACCAATACCCAAAGAGGATCCCCCAGTTTGTGATATATGTTGATGTCTCGGATATTTTTGTGGAAAACATGTTGCATATTATTGTTGCATGGAAATTCAAGCTTGGGAGACTTGGTAGCTTGGTGACCTTCGACGGTCGGGATTTTGCATCTTAAGAGGAAAGGTAGATGTTGATCGTCGCACGCTTTCGTTTGTCAGCCGCGTAGGGAAGGCCAGCATGGTGGCGCGACGAGGTTGGCATGGCATGGTTTGGCGTGTCCAAACTTAGGTTTTCGGGCCAAAGGTTACCATGCGTCGTCTAGTAACCTTGGATGGCTAGGATTTGCTCCTGGAATTGAAGGGGGACTGTTGATTTTCGCATGCCTTCATTTTTGGTATCCGCGTAGGGAAGGCCAGCATGGTGGTGTGGCTAAGTTGGCATGCCGTTGGCATGGTTTGGCGCGGCCAAACTTAGGGTTTCGGGCCAAAGGTTACCATGCGTTGTCTGGTAACCTTGGATGGATAGGATTTTCTCATGGTATTGAAGGGAAACCGTTGATTGTTGTATGCCTTCACTTGGGTAGTTGTGTATGGAAGGCCAACATGGTGGCGCGGCTAAGTTGGCATGCCGTTGGCATGGCATAGATCGGCTAGCATGGAAAGGGCCAAGGCAGGGTGTGTTTGGCTTGGCATGGTGCGTCTAGCAAGGCTAGGGCCAATGCAGGGTGCGTTTGGCTTGGAATGGTGCAGCTAGCATGGCTAGGATCAAGGCAAGGTGCGGTTGGCTTGGCATGGTGGGGCCAAGGGTTTGCCATAGGCGCATGGCGTGGCTAGGGCCAAGGCAGGGTGCGGTTGGATTGGCATGGTGGGGCCAAGGGTTTGGCATGGGCGAATGGCGCGGCTAGCTTGGCTAGGTGCGGTTTGGCTTGGCATGCGGGGCCAAGGATTTGACGCGACCAAACTAGGATCGTAACCAAGCTAGCGTTTTGGGTCAAAGGTTACCATGTGTTATCTGGAAACCTTGGACGACTAGGACTTTCTCCTGTGATTGAAGGGCGACCGTTCATAGTCGCACGCCTTCGTTTTGGTAGCCAGCGTTGTGCATGGCTTTGTCTAAGTTAAGGTTTAACATGTTAAAACCCTAATTAGCGTCCTTTATTAGAATTGATGTAGAATTCGCATACAGACTCGGATTTTGACGGTCCGCCACTCGATCTGACCGGAAAAGAATTATATATCTCTCACCCTTGAATATTTAGGCTTTGAGTTCGTTCAGGTGGTGAAAACATCCCGACAGTAAAAACCATGAAGAATTCAGGAGGAATGGCGGCATGGCCAGGTTAGGATTTTGGGTCAAAGGTTACCATGTGTCGTCTGGTAACCTTGGACGGATAGGATTTGCTCCTGGGATTGAAGGGATACCATTGATTGTCGCACGCCTTCGTTTTGGTATCCGCATAGGGAAGGCCAGCATGGTGGCGCGGCTAGATTGGCATGGGGCCATGGAAAGGCATGTTTGGCATAGCATGGTAGGTGTGGCTGGCATGGTTTGCCATTGGCACAGGGGTGCGGCTAGAATGGTTGGCATGCCTTGGCGTGGTAGGATGTGGCTGGCATGGTTTTCGATTGGCATAGGGGTGCGGCTAGCATGGTTGGCATGCCTTGGCGCGATATGTGTGGCTGGCATGGTTTGCCATTGGTACAGGGGTGCGGCTAAATTGGTTGGCATGCCTTGGAATGGTAGGTGTGGCTGGCATGGTTTTCCATTGGCACATGGGTGTGAGAATTAGGGTTTTTGGCTTATCGAAACCCTAATTAGCATTAAAAAGGTACCCTAGTAATTAAAGGGTTCAATAAATGTGATTGGTTTGGACATTATTACTCAAGTTCGGTGACGTCACTGTCTGACTAGGGTTTTACAATTTTACCCCTAAGCTAAAAACCACCATCAACAGCCGCGCGATGGGAGTTGTTCAACCGGCCAGCAAAATAGTCAGGTCGTTGGAGAGCGTATTCATACCTTGCCCGTTGATTGAGATTGAATCTAAGCCAGTCAATTCGGCTAGCGAAGTTGGACGGCCGAGATCATTTTGCGGCCGTAGTGTATTGCCGCTTAATAGAAATTAGGCTTTTGTAAGTCGCGCGGCCAATTAGCTTTAAGAAATCATGAAAAAGCGGGGGTCTAACAACCACACCCAATATTTCGATTAGAAATCTGTATGGAAAACTCCGAGTTACTTTCTAGAGAATCAATAGACTCAATCAATAGGAAAAATTTCAAGGAGTTATTATCTCAATCTCTTAATTTTATTTACTCAAGCAAATATAATCCGCGAGTCTCAATCAAAGAGAGATAATTTGGATGGTACCAAAGACCAGTTTCCAAGTGTCAATCAATTTAAATCAACAACCAATAAGGTCGGATATTCTAATTGATTGAACAACGTACAACCTGTATTATTTCAATTATATAACAAAATATAATGCGGAAAAGAAATAACACAGACACCAGAATTTTGTTAACGAGGAAACTGCAAATGCAGAAAAACCCCGGGACCTAGTCCAGATTAAACATACACTATATTAAGCCGCTACAGACACTAGCCTACTCCAAATTAACTTCGGTCTGGACTGTAGTTGAACCCCAACCAATCTCATACTGATCAAAGGTACAGTTATGCTCATATTCCTCTGATCCAAGAAAGATACTACGCACTTGATTCCCTTAGTTAATCTCACCCACAACCAAGAGTTGCTACGATCCAAATTCGAAGACTTTAATAAACAAATTTGTCTCACACAAAAAAGTCTACAAGATAGATGAATTCGTCTCCCACGAGTAAACCTATGAGTTTTGTTCCATTTTTGATAAATCAAGGTGAACAGGAACCAATCAATAAAACCAGACTTATATTACCGAAGAACATCTCAGTTTTATCAATCACCTCACAATAGTCTTAATCGACGCAGCGAAAAAAGATATTGTGGAATCACAATCGATGAGACGGAGATGTTTGTGATTACTTTCATATCTTGTCTATCGGAGATAAAAATCTCAAGCCAATTATTACAATTGTACTCGTATGATAGAAACAACAAGATCAGATCACACAACTACGATAAAAGTAGTATCTGTCTGGATTCACAATCCCAATGAAGTCTTTAAGTCGTTAACCTGGTTTTAGAAGAAGAAAACCAAAGGTTAAAGGAGAATCGACTCTACCTTAGCATAACTAGTATTACACAGAATATGTGTGGATTAGGTTTCCCAGTTGCTAGAGTTCTCCCTTATATAGTCTTTCGAATCAGGGTTTGCAATCAATGTTAGCTTAGCAACAAAGCATTCAATATTCACCGTTAGATGAAAACCTGATTAGATTCAAGCTAATATTTATCAACTGTTATATCGAAAAATTTGCTTTGTATACACACATGTACTAGACATTTTAGGTTCGTGCAACCGTACCCAAACTTGTACATTATTTGGTTCAACACTAGTTAACCAAACGGATAGCCAAATGATAACTTTCATATCAACCATATTCTTCTTCACCATAACTAGTCCAAATGACTCAAATGAACTAGTTTGAGAGTTTTTCAATTGCTTAGATCTTTATGTACTACACAAGACACAATTTAAGCAAAAACGATGTGATTCACTCGAGTTGATTCATGAACTATAATGCCACGGTTTGCAATAGCATTCCTTAGTTTATTATGATAAGTTCACAAACATCATTTTTAGACATAACCTACTCAAGTTCGCGGACAGGGTTCGCGGACTTAAGTTCCCGGATGGAGTTCACAAACTCCAGCAGAAATTCTCGGTCGAGAACTTCCGCCAGTTCGCAGACTAAGTTCGCAGACTGAGTTTGCGGACTGAAGCTCACGTACTTCCACGGTTTCACTTGATCAACAAAGTTTGCAAACTTCGGTTCAAGTAATAAGGACTTATACATATATGTGTTACCACAACAATGCTTATATCCTTCAATGGTTATATTGTCTAAACTCTCATTTCAATCATTGAAACATTCTCAGAGGGCGTTATATAGTTGTTATTCACAAACTATTTTTCGTCAAAGCAATTTCCAAAATGATTGAAACATAACATGACTTTCGTCACTAGGTAAAGATGAACTTGGCTAAAGCAAAAGCGTTATCAACACATATTTCAAGAAATAGATAAGCGAGATATACTCAGCTCGAAATATCATATGTGTATAATCTTAGTCTATATAGTAATACAACTTTTATCTCAAGATAGGAGATAGAATATATAGACTTTCGAGTGATATATAAGTTTAAGTCTCCACATACCTTTTAGTCGATGAAGATCCACTGGTTCCTTGGGTAGTCCTTTGTCTTGTATAATGATCGCCATGGAGTTCTTGAGCCCAACTACACTTTCTATCCTAGTCTGAGACCTTAGCTATAGTATACTAGAAATCAAGACTTTATAGTTTTGATCACTAACATTGACAAACATGCTTGAGATAGCAACGCATGCGAGTTCGACCAAGCAATACTCTAATAATCTCCCCCTTTGTTAATTTTAGTGGAAAAACTATTAATACATATGGAATACAAAAAATATATAAATAAACTTTGTAGCTCCTATTCCACATGTCTAATCTTCAACATTACTTGAAATCTTCGCCACTTCCAAGTAGTCCAATGATCCCAAAGGTTGTAAGTTTAGCATCATCGTTGTTGAAAATCCATAGCTATATCAATGAGAAAAGCAGTGGTTCTCAATCATTTTTATACAGTGTCAGAGTATCATTACATAGCGTCAAAGTCCAATTACATCACAACTTTAACAACAATATTATGGTGATACTTCACTCCCCCTTGGTCAATACTCCATCTCACATGGAAACCACTCCCCCTTACATAATGATCCGAAAACCATATGTATTTGTAGTATGAACTACATATTAATTCTCCCCCTTTTTTTCAATAAAATTGGCAAAGGTACAAGAACGGGATCCTAATGAAATTTCCGTAAGAGACATTTCATGACCAAAGGTAAATGTATATCATCTTGTTTAGATGCAATCATAAAGCCGAAGCTAAATGCATTCATCAAAGATTCTATAAAGATACAAGATAACCCCTATAATATTCCACAACCGCACTCCCCACAAAGATTTGGCAATTAAGAACAAGTTCAATAGAACTCTCCCCCATAAAATGTCATTCCCAAGGGAACAACAAGAGAGACCTTAATTTCAAGAGAAAAGAAGGATTTCTTTAGACTCAACAAATTACATACAAGTATGAATTTGGAATCCAACAAGAAATATTCAATCATATTAACCCAAGCGAACCAAGATTAATTTGACAAAATATGCTCAACACAAGTAAACATATGGAGACTTAATAACTCGATTAGATTATTCACAAGAGAACTCATAATTAATCTAACCGGAATACATAATTAAACTAATCACAAAGGTAATCAATTTAATAGTTTATACTCACATAAGAAAATCTATGGAGCGATGACTAAGTTAATCATAGAATAACCAACCCAGTCAATCATGCTCAACATGAGAAAAACTTACGGAGTCATAACTAAATAATCATACAAGATGATTGATTTAGTTCAGTATGTTCAACATAAAGTACCTTACGGAAAAACAACTAAGCTAATCACAAAAGCAATCAACTTTTGTTGTTTTAGTGCTCAACATAAGACACTTCATGGAACAACACAGTATTTACACAAGAATTGTGGATCGGAGAATCGACCTTATACCGTGGAATAAGCAAGGATTCATTCTATGTTTCCATCACTATTTGCACAATGACACACAATAGACATAATCCTTGAATCACAAAAGATTTTAACCTATCTTACATCAATAATTGACAATATAGGCTTAACTTTTGTGTTTTGCTAAAAGTCTATTCATTCTTTTATCAATATTTGCATATCAATTCACAAACGACTTTACTTTTGACAAAATATGGGACAATTAAGTTCACGGAAGTAAACACACATATCCCATCAGAATATTGCAATATATAAAACCGTAAGGAGTAATACTGCAACTATCATCTTCCAAACAAATTTAGAATTTAACACAATGAATATAAAAACAAGAAGATGAAAACTTTTTGGACATAGCTATGTGTAATCACAATAATGGCTATTCCAAAACACTAGTTATTCTTCTAAACAAAACAAGAAAAATAGAATTCTCATCAGAAGACTTACTAGTTGTCATAGATATTTCTCAGAGCATCTACTGAGAATTCCATCTCATTATTGAAAAACCCATTGATTATGGGATCGTTCAATTCCTCCAAATCTTCAGAAATATCAGTTAACTCACTGAGTTATCTTCTCAAATCACGCAGGGTGTTCTTGGATAGAGATAACATTTGTTCATAGTGAGTTATCCTTTCCAAAGAAGAAATCACTTGAGATTTTAAACCATTTCTCTTGTTGATGAACTCTTTTACTATGCCCCTAAAATTAGCATCAAAAGGAAAAATAGAAAAGAGGCAGTTAGAGGAAGAACCTTCTCCATTAATTATAGTCTTCACTTTCTTCACCTTTGGGGAAGAAATCCCTTTACATATTTACACATTAGCTGCTTCAACTGCATCCCTGTTTGTGATGCTTCTGGTTACATGAGCCATAAAGTTGTATCTTTTCAAGGAAGGAGGAAGTCTACCAATGATTTAAATAGACTTATGACCATCAAAAACCCTAGAAGAAAAAGTCTTCTGAAGTTTAATGATCCATTATCTATATTGTTAGGAGAATTTTTTTTAACATAAATAGATACAAACTTGAGCCACACAAATACGTAAAGCCTGACTTTCTCAAGTTAAAGATGAGGATGTGAACACCCCTGATGTTAGATAGGAACGTTATGAGCCAAATGCTCTTCTTGTTTATCACATAGTGATTTTTCAAGGTTTTTTGTATAAGAAAATTTTCTACCTCTTCTGATTCTAGAAGCATTGTTTTTAGGAGGACTACACAGATTATCCAGATTCATCTTTTGCATGTTCTTCTGTAGTTTGGCAATACTTTCAATGTTACTATTGAATCTCCAACACATACTTTGAACATGCCTTGATTTTCCACAAAACAAACAAACCAAGGATTCTTTGTTTTGTTGAGGTATCTTCTGCTTAACATGGCTGCCAGCTTTTATCTTTCCCTGATCAATAGAAGCAACATGATTGACAATGTATGCACACTTGCTTTTGTATCCTAAACCACTAGTATTTCCAAAGGGCTTCTGACCAAATAACATTGCTGAAATTTTATCAGAACTTCCAGATAATCTTTGTAGATCATCCTTAAGAGTATTAATCTCTTTCTCCTTTAGATTAATGGTTCTGGTGAGTTTATCATTAAGACAATCTATCTCAAGATTTTTCACCTGGAATAATGATTCTAGTTTCTTCAATGAAGCTTTTAATTGAAGATTTTCTTGAAGAATCTCTTTATCCAAGAAATTGAAAACCCTTGTGTCGGTCTCATATTCTAAATCAAAACTTGAGTATGTAGATGTTTCTGCTGTAAAGATGAGAGTTCATCACATCTATCAAACATATTCAACCTATTAACACTTAAAGGTTTTCTTTCACAGAATTATTTAGCAGACAGAGGACGTTTATCACGTCTAATGCTTCTCTTTATAAATTCTTTGATATTTTCTGTAATCAATGGTCTTTTGAACCAGACTTCATTCGTACAACATTCATCACCCCATGAGATAGAGTGTTCACTTGTGTCTGACACACCATTGAATGCAACGTCCTGAACATAATTTTGATCAGGAATTCTTATCTTTTCGAAAGATGAATTTTCAGAAAGAGCATTGAGGTTATTTCCTCCGTTGATAGTACATTTCTTAGAAACATGTTTGTTGGTTTCAAAAATAGTTTCGAAGATATCCCAGGCATCTTTAGACTTAGTGCAAGAAGATACATAGTGGTGAAGATCTAAGGTAATGGCATGTCTGATAGCATCTAACCCTTCAGAATTTCGCTTTGCAGCAATAGTTTCTTCTGGAATATAACTATCAACATCCTTGAGGGTAGACACATTTCCTTCTGTATTAACCGAAGTATTATAGCCATTAATAACATGTACCTATATTTGAAAATCACGAGCTTGAAGATACGTTCTCATATCAATTTTCCACCATGGGTAGTTTGAACCATCGAAGACCGGTGGTACGTTAATTGAGATAGCACTACTGTCCATAGAGTCAGATCGCTACAAACACAGACTTGTGAGGTCTTCAACGTGTTTGCCTACTCTGATATCAATTGAAAAAGCGGGGGTCTAACAACCATACCCAATATTTCGATTATAAATCTGTATGAATAACTCCGACTTACTTTCTAGAGAATCAACTAGACTCAATCAATAGAAAATATCTCAAGGAGTTATTATCTCAATCTCTCAATTTGATTTACTCAAGCAAATAAAATTGTGAGTCTTAATCAAAGAGAAATAACTTGGATGGTACCAAAGACCAATATCCAAGTGTCAATCAATTTAAATCAACAACCAATAAGGTCAGATATTCTAATTGATTGAACAACGCACAACCTGTATTATTTCAATTATATAACAAAATATAATGCGGAAAAGAATAACACAGATACCCGAATTTTGTTAATGAGGAAATCGTAAGTGCAGAAAAACCCCGGGACCTAGTCCAGATTAAACATACATTGTATTAAGCCGCTACAGACACTAGCCTAATCCAAATTAACTTCGGTCTGGACTGTAGTTAAACCCCAACCAATCTCACACTGATCCAAGGTACAGTTGTGATCCTACGCCTCTGATCCCAGCAGGATATTGCGCACTTGATTTCCTTAGTTGATCTCACCCACAACCAAGAGTGGCTACGACCCAAAGTTGAAGACTTTAATAAACAAATCTGTCTCACACAGAAAAGTCTACAAGATAGATAAATTCGTCTCCCACGAATAAACCAATGAGTTTTTTTCCGTATTTTGATAAATCAAGGCGAACAGGAACCAATCAACAAAACCAGACTTATATTCCCGAAGAACATCTCAGTTTTATCAATCACCTCACAATAGTCTTAATCGACGCAGCGAAAAAAGATATTGTGAAATCACAAACGATGAGACGAAGATGTTTGTGATTACTTTTATATCTTGCCTATCAGAGATAGAAATCTCAAGCCAATTATTATAATTGTACTCGTACGATAGAAACAGCAAGATCGGATCACACAACTATGATAAAAGTAGTATCGGTCTAGCTTCACAATCCCAATGAAGTCTTTAAGTCGTTAACCTAGTTTTAGATGAAGAAAACCAAAGGTTAAAGGAGAATCGACTCTAGCTTAGCACAACTAGTATCACACTGAATGTGTGGGGATTAGGTTTCCAAGTTGCTAGAGTTCTCCCTTATATAGTCTTACAAATCAGGGTTTGCAATCAATGTTAGCTTAGTAACAAAGCATTCAATATTCATCGTTAGATGAAAACCTGATTAGATTCAAGCTAATATTTATCAACTGTTATATCGAAAACTTAGCTTGTTATACACACATATACTAGACATTTTAGGTTCGTGTAACCGTACCCAAACTTGTACATTAGTTGGTTCAACAATAGTTGTAGGACCAGAATATCGCTACAATACTTCTCTGCGAGATTAACAACACTTTCCAGCGAGCATCACCGCAAGATCTTCAACTACACTTTGCGAGTGTCACAAAAGCAGTCAAAAGAGCGATGTAATAAATGACGAGTGAAGAAAACTTGAGAATAGCATGTTTGTCCTGCGATGGTTACAAAACTTGCGAGAGTGAACATTGTAACTAATCGCGGTA
Organism: Papaver bracteatum; assembly: GCA_023529315.1. NCBI lineage: Eukaryota > Viridiplantae > Streptophyta > Magnoliopsida > Ranunculales > Papaveraceae > Papaver > Papaver bracteatum. The sequence goes on from JAJJWX010004839.1 coordinate 2,619,507, forward strand.
CAATCGCAGAATCAACCCGAAATAAGAGGAAAACTTAGTTGTCATCTACTATGTAACTACCCTATAAATATAGACCCAATGTGTCCGGAAAAGGATGATGTATTTTTGAGAGTTAAGAAAGTCTTGAGGAGAGAGAAACTTCAAGAGAATAGTTGTAATCTTGAATTCTTCCATTTCTGTAAACATTTCTGTGACCAAAATAATAAAGTGTCGTTTTTAATCTTCAATTATGAGTTGATTATAGCAAGATCTTAACAAGGGGGTAGTGTGGGAAATCCTGCAACTACATTTTGGCGCCCGAAACAGGGACTGAATTAGCAAAATCATAGAAAAAGGTGAAGAAGAAGATAAGAATTGTTCAAGATTAAGAAAATCATAAAACAAATCAGTGAGATATTTGAAGGAAGGATGATTAGAATCAAAGAGAATTGTAGAAAATTGGAGTGTGGTATGGTAACAAGAACAATGATTGATAGATTTCATGAAAATATTAAGGGGAAGATACACAAACGGGATTTTGAAGGAATAAAAATTATGACGGTGGAAAAAATATCACCATTGAAAGATTGGGAAAAGCAGGAGATCACATTTATAGCCGCAGAAATACCAGAAGAAAATCTAAGTCAAACATCTCCATTGGTAATCACAGTATCCACTATACCAATGAGAAAGGAGGAATCAATAAAATATGTAGAAGAATGGGCTATGAATAGAACTTTGGTGGATGCAGGAAGTTCTGTAGATATAATGTTTTATCATACTTTTAAGAAAATGGGATATAAGGATGAAGAAATGTCTAATTCAACATATCATGTTCATGGCTTTGGAAAATCTTTAACAATACCTAAAGGCGAGATAGTGGTACGAATTCCACTAGGAGAGATTGAAACACAAGTAACGTTATGTGTGGTAGATGTGGAATCACCGTATAACATGAAATTAGGAAGACCATGGATACACGCAATCAAGGCTGTAACATCAACGTTGCATCAATGCATCAAATTTCCTATACCCAGTGGAATTGGAGAAATTAGAGGAGACACAGATTTTGCGAAATTATGTTACCAAATTGAAGTAAGAAATTGTGAAGAACGTCCAAAGCTGCGAAAGGCTCGCAAAGAATTGGCGAGAGAAACAAAGAAGGAAGAAGAATTTAAAGTTTACATAATAAGAGCAAAAGAAGGAAAAGGAATACCCAGCGAAATCTCGCGAGAAGGAGATGAACTCGCGAGAGTTATGAAAACACCAACACCAATGGGAGAACCTGAAGCCAGTTATATTGCAGCAGAACCAACAAAGGAAATAAATATTGGGAGTGAATAAGAGCCTAAAATACTGAAAATTGGGACTAGAATGGAGGCAGATGAGGAAGAAAGAACTATAAATCTCTTGCGAGAGTATAAAGATATCTTCGCATGGAGCATGGATGATATGTCAGGGATAGATCCATCAATAGAATGTCATAAATTAGAAATCAACATAAATATAAGACCATTTAAACAAAGAATAAGGAAAATCGCAACAACATATCATTCTCAAATAGAAGAAGAATTACAGAAGATGATCGATGCAGGAATTATAAGGCAAGCAAAATATCCAGAGTGGATTGCAAATATGGTAGTGGTCCTAAATAAGAACAAGGGGATAAGAATTTGTATAGATTTCACTGATTTAAACAAGGCTTGTCCTAAAGATAGTTTTCCATTACTAGATATCCCACATATGGTTGAATCAGCAGCAGGAAATGCTAGAATATCATCGCTGGATGGATATAAAAGATATAATCAAATCCCTCTTGCTGAAGAAGATCAAGAACATACTGTATTTTTTTTGCTCCAAGAGGATTATATTGTTATACAAAGATTCCCTTTGGCTTACGAAATGCTGGTGCTACATATCAAAGAATGGTGGAGAAGGTGTTTGCAAAATGGATTCATAAAACATTAGAAGTGTATGTAGATGATATGCTGATCAAAAGAAAAAAAGCTGAGAATCATGTGCAATATCTGAAAGAGATTTTCGATCAAATGCGGCAATTTAATATTAAAGTGAATCCCGATAAGTGTACTTTTGGAGTAACTTCAGGAAAATTTCTGGGGTATATTGTATCAAAAGAAGGAATACAATTTGATCCGTAAAAAGTACAAGCAATTCGCGATATGCCAACGCTTGCGACGTAGCCTCGCTAGGAAGATTCATTTCGCGATCTTCAGACAAGTGCAAACATTTTTTCGATATACTCAAGAAGGGAACAAAATTCAAGTGGACAGATGAATGTGAAAAGGATTTTCAAGGAATAAAAGAACATTTGATGAACATAACTATCTTACAGAAAGCTGAATCGGGAGAGGAACTATTGATTTATCTCGCAACAACCACATATGCGCTAAGTGATGTGTTGCTGCAAGTAGATGCAGGGGTAGAAAAACCAATTTATTACATCAGCAAAACTTTCAATTCTGCAGAGAGAAATTATTCAAAGATTGAGAAACTAATTCTAGCATTGGTACATGCAACTTTTAAGCTTCGCATCTACTTTCAAGCACATAAGGTCAAAGTGTTAACGAAAGTGCCAATTGAGTTAGTAATGAAAAATTCAAAAAGATCAGGCAGAGTTGAGAGATGGAATGCACAAGTAGGACACTTTGATATTCAATATGAAGTTTTATCCTCGCCAAAGTCACAAGTTATCGCATATTTCTTAGCTGAATTTCCCTTAGAAGATGATGAAGCTGTGGAAGAGATGATGGATGAAGAAGAGAAACATGGAGATCCAAAAAATCTATTAACAGAACCCAACAGATGGGAGATATTGGTGGATGGATCCTCAAATGGGGGAAGGAAATGGGATTGGAGTTGTTTTTATTTCACCTGAAGGAGAAAAAACAGCTTTTTCATTTAGATTGGAATTTGCATCCACTAATAATGAAACAGAATATGAGGCCGTGATTCATGCTTTAAAGTTTGCAGCAGAAATGAAGTTGGAAAATGCTAGAATTACCAGCGATTCATAGTTGGTTATTCGCCAGATAAAAGGAGAATACACAACAAATGAACCATCTTTAAGAAAGTATAAAAGATTAGTCGAAGAATTATCTGCGAGAATTCCAAAAATTAAATGGAGACACATATAAAGGAAAGATAATAGGCGCGCAGATGAATTTGCTTTCATATCCATTATGAGGACAAATCCAGCTGCGCGATGCATAAAAATTCAAACACTTTTATTACCAGCGATAAACAAGGAAGAAGAGGAAGAAGAAGATGTGATGATGGTTGAAGTTGGCGAAGAGGAATTAAAGAGCAACATTATGGATTGGCGAGCAGATATTCATGCATACTTGGCAAGAGGAGAAATCCCAAGAAATCGATTGGAAGCACATAAATTAAAAAGTAGGGCAACTAATTATGAGCTAAGAGAAGGATTATTACATCGCAGATCTTTTAATGGACCATCGCTAAGATGTTTGACGAGGGAGGAAGGACAAAAATTGTTGAAGATATTGCATAGTGGTGACGCTGGTAATCATAGTGGAGGAAGATCTTTGGCATATAGAACAAAAATGCAAGGCTATTACTGGCCATATATGCATGAAGATGCAAAACAACTCTCAAGGCGTTGCGAAGATTTCCAGCGATATGGAAAGAAGATACATGCACCAGGAGCACCATCATCATCTTCAACAAGTGTATGGCCTTTTGGGAAATGGGGGTTAGATATTGTGGGACCATTTGTTCCTGGTTCTGGACAAAGAAGATACCTAATCGTCGCAACAGATTATTTCACAAAATGGGGAGAAGTAAAGGCAGTACAACATATCCGTGATAAAGATATTTTTACATTCATATTTGAGAATATAATTTGCAGATTTGGGATTCCAGCACAGTTGGTGTCTAAGAATGGGAAGAAATTTGAAGGGAAAAATATAGAATTGCTACTAAATGCATTTAAGATAAAGTGTGGAAAATCTACTCCTCTATATCCACAAGCAAATGGTCAAGCTGAAGCAACTAATAAGACAATCGCAGACATCTTAAAAAAGAAACTAGAGGGATACCACAGAGCATGGTGCGAATAGGTGCATAATGCAATATGGGCCTACAATACAACTAGACAAGAAGCTACTGGAATGTCACCTTTTTGTTTGACGTATGGAGTTAAAGCTGTGTTACCAACAAAAGTAGCTATTCCTACAACAAAAAGAGAGGCTTGGGAAAGAAATCTAAGTGCTAGAATGATTTTAAATAAATTGGATGAATTAGAAGAAAAAAGAGAAAAAACTTTGCAACATATGGAAAATTACCAGCGAAGATTAGCTCATGAGTACAACAAACGTGTTAAAAAACGTGAATTTCAACTTGGCGATTTAGTGCTGCGAGAAACACCAAGTTATCAGCGAGCGAGTGGTAGAAAATTGGCGAGAAAATGGGATGGACCATACATCATTAAAGAGATAGTTGGAACCGGGGCATACAAACTAATGGACCTTGAAGGAAGAGATGTTGGTCAAAGACTTGACAGACCATGGAATAGACTATTTCTGAAAAAGTATTATCAATGACAACTTCTGCAAGATAAGAGATATAGGTACATTGTAAAAAAAAATCTGATTACGATTACGAGGTTCTCCTAATAACAAAGCAAAGCAAGAACCGCGAACATAATCGCGAGAAAGGCGAATAAAAATTTCGCAGAGATTAATAGAATGGGACGAACCTTTATGGCGTGCACCCTAGTTCGCGAATAAAATTTCGCAAGAGGCAAATGTAATACCTAATAGTGCGTCATATAAGGGGGTATCTCTTGATGACTCAGTGATAAGGTTATACCACTGCTGGAACCTGAGTTATGAAGATGTTGGGGTTAAAGAAAAACTATCCAGGAGAGGGATCTTGGATTTCCAATTATATAAGGTTATACCCTGGTTGGACGACTAAGGACCTCTTCTAAGGAGTGCAAAGTATGACCAAGGCGCCGAGGTACACGGTTGAGTCAAGGGTGCCCGGGGCGTACGAAACTACCCTGGCCATCCTTGGAAAGTCTTGGCTATGATGCACTCGGCCCGAAGAAAACCCCACTTAGGGTGCAGTCTTGTAACTATAAGCCATATAGGCATAAAGGACAAGAGGCTGCGAAAAATAACTGGTTGTTGGCAAATCTGGATGGGAAGAGATAGTCTTGTATGGCCGATGTGCCCTCCTTAAAGGGGAAACCAGGGGGAAGATAAGGGTGGTACCCTCCAATAGGGAGCTGATAAGTGTCTAAAGACGGCAATATCATGGGGATTTATGATCGCAAGAACATTTAGGCCTGTCATATTTTCGCGTGACGAAAATTATACAGAGGGAACGAGCCAAAAGAGAAAAGTTAAGATGAGATCAATGGGTTTTTACATGAAAGTGTAAAGGCGTCCTGCGATTTCATCGCAAGACGGCAATGTCATAAGATATAATTCTTGCAAGAGAATTTAAACGTATCATATTGTCACAGAGATGCTGAAAAAAATATTGATAAGACAAAATCAATGGGTCAATACATGCAAATGCAAAGACGTCCTGCGATTTTGTCACAGAAAGAAAAACTTTTTTTTGGCAAAATAAGACCTTTAACTAGGAAGGCAAAATAAGACCAACAGAATAATCTTAAAAAATTAACTATTCTATTTTAAGATGCAAGAAAGATTTGTTCATCGCAGGAGAATATATAAGAAGGAAGATTCATAACATCGTAAACTCTTTCAAAATTCTTCGGAATATCGCAGCTGTACTCATTACATCGCAGATATATTCATACTTTCACGAATAATATAGCCACACAAATCATAGAAAGGAGACACAGGAAATAATTCACCATTTTAAGAAAGATAATGAAGGGAAAGTAGGGGAATGGAGAAATAAGATTTCATTATCTTCCTTGAGGATATTCAAAGTAAACAAAATCAAAAGTTGAATTCTAAAAATTTCAAAAGTTACATTATTCGCAAGAAAGAAGAAGAAAATGAAAGCAAAAATGAAATTCAAGTTTTGACGATTGTCTCGCCAGATTCACTATTCTTGCTCGCCAGATTCGTTATTCTTGCCAGAATTGTTAGCTTCACCAGTATTTTTCTTATCTCTTTGTAGTTACTTCTTTAGGAGGACTTCTTTCTTCTTCATCATCTTCTTGAGTGGTATTTTCTTCATCATTAGTGAATTCTAATTCCTTATCCATGGGAAGAGGAATTTCATCATCATCAACTTCTAAAGGAGGAACAGATACAGGAGGTAGAGAATGGGAGATCAGAATATCGTTCACAAGAACTTCAGCACTGAGGTGAACCTTGCGAAGGAAACCTCTATCACGATTCCTAATCTCTATATTTTTGAAGTACTCGAGATAATCAAGTCTTCTTTCTGATTTGTCGCGAGCTTCAATATAATTGGAAGTAAGAGTCTTGTTTTCTTTGCGAATTTTATCCAATTTATCAGTAAGATCAGCGATGGTAGAATGAAGACTTCTTTCAGATTCTGCAAGTAACAAAAGTGATAAAAGATCATTCAGTCAAAGATTTTGCAAGAAATATAACACAAAATTTGACAGAAAGGTCAACAAGAGAGGCAATCAATTGACTACCTTCTTTCTGCGAGGTTAAGTTATGAATTAATGTAAATAAATAGTTTTCCCATTGATTCATAGCGTCATCAAATTTATCGCCGACCACACCCTTCAGACGATACTTTATGTTTTCTTCCCTGGTGCGTAGATACGAGTTTTCCTTTGCTAGTAAAGAATGAGACTTCTTCAATTGAGAGTATTGATCTTGAAGCTCGCTGCCTTCAAACTAAGAGTTAACCTACCCTTGATAATTTTATCCTTCTCAGCAGCATATGATTCAGTTACTTCCTTAAGTTCATCTTTAAGGGAACGAAGAGATTGCTCTTGATTATCACATATTCTTTGTAGATTACTCAATTGCTGCGAAGAAATCGCCATCAGGCTTGAAAATAAATGTTTCTCTTGGGATAAAGTTCTATTTTCATCTGATAAAGATTCTACCACCAAGTTAGACTTGGTTAACAAATATGAGAGACGAGTAATCTCGTTACTTAATAAATTTTGACTTTGCGATAGTTGGTTATTCTCATTAGTAAGATTATATATTTGATCGATCGAATATGTGTAGAGATTATCTAATCTATTATACTAATCTATCCAAGAATCTCTTTCAACACGAGCTTCGCCAATAATAGATTCAAATTTAAGTCTCTCCATGAAACGAGTCTGATTTGAAACTAATATATGAATCAAGAATATAAGAAGGAGACTTGAATACAGAGGATATAAAAGCAAAACAGAAAAACAAAAGGGTAGAGGCAGGAAAATTGTACCTTTCAGCTCGTCATTTTTTCTGCGAAGGTTCTCGCAGTTAAGAGAATATTTGCGAAGCATATGGTTCAGAGTATCACATTCAGAAATTTTGACTTGAAGGCTTTTTCTCAGAGTTTCAACTTCATTCTCTAAAGATTCTCGTGAAGCAGTATTATCAGAGCCAAAATATTTAAGTAAGGTCTCGCAAGCTTCATATTGGAGAGAGTCAGTAGAAGATTTTCTAGCATCGTCTAAAATATTAGATAAAATTTTAAAAGCAACATCAACTCCATCTAAGATTCCATTCGATGGAGGAAGAGATGCAGAGGGTAAAGTGGTAACGAGGACAAGTTGACGATTTGATTCATTTGAGATGGTTGTATTATCAGAAGGAGGAGTGTTTGGAAAAACAACAGTTGAAGGCAACAAAGGGCTAGAAGGAACTTCAGTCACAGCAATTTCAGGAGCTTGATTTATCAATGAATCAAAAGAAGTAGAGGTGTTGGCAGCAATATTCTCGCAGGTAAAAGAAAGAGGATCCAGTTGCGAGGGTGTGGGAGTAACTCTTGCAGATGTTAATGTGGGGATAGAGAAATCAGCCTCAAGAGCTTTAAACTGACGAGGTCTTTTGGGAGGATTAGTGATGTTCTCGAAATTCTGCGAATAATAACTTAGATAAGAAACAGAGGCAACAATATTGTTATTAAGAAATAGGATGTGTTTCTTACCGCCTTATCATTCGCAAAACTTTTCTTCTTCTTCTCAGTCGGTCTTTTGCGAGCATTAGGGTTTTGACCTGAGGATTGGGTGTTAGGGATAGTTCCACTGAAGAGAAGACATAATACGGGAGTTATGAAGGATCAAATAGAGAAGATCGAAGAATATGAGTAAAAATTGAATCAAATAAATATTATAATCAAAAAACATACCTTGATGATTCCATTAGAACAGTAGCAGGAGAATATGAAGAAGAAGAAAAGTTGCATACGGAAGATAAAATAAACAGATGAAGAAGATAAAGAAGTAGAAGAAGAAAATTAGTTTTGAAGTTTAACTCTACCTTTTATAGGCAAAAGGGAATAACCTGTTGAGTAAAGACGTGTCAGTAAAAATATGAATTTACAACACGTGTAGGCGGTTAAAGCTAAATTAACGAAGCAATGTCGAGAACAAAATATGGAAAGAAGAGAGTCTGCGAGCACTTTGAATAATTGAAGATTCTCATATCCTCTCCACTTTGCTAAGAAGACATGAAAAGAGGCAAGATGTAGGACCAGAATATCGTTACAATACTTCTCTGCGAGATTAACAACACTTCCCAGCGAGCATCACCGCAAGATCTTCAACTACACTTTGCGAGTGTCACAAAAGCAGTCAAAAGAGCGACGTAATAAATGACAAGTGAAGAAAACTTGAGAAAAGCATGTTTGTCCTGCGATGGTTACAAAACTTGCGAGAGTAAACATTGTAACTAATCATGGTATAATCGCAGAATCAACCCGAAATAAGAGGAAAACTTAGCTGTCATCTACTATGTAACTACCCTATAAATATAGACCCAATGTGTCCAGAAAAGGATGATGTATTTTTGAGAGTTAAGAAAGTCTTGAGGAGAGAGAAACTTCAATAGAATAGTTGTAATATTGAATTCTTCCAGTTCTGTAAACATTTCTGAGAACAAAATAATAAAGTGTCGTTTTTAATCTTCAATTATGAGTTGATTATAGCAAGATCTTAACAAGGGGGTAGTGTGGGAAATCCTGCAACTACAATAGTTAACCAAATAGTTAGCCAAATGATAACTTTCATATAAACCATATTTTTTCTTCACCATAACTAGTCGAAATGACTCAAATGAACTAGTTAGAGAGTTGCTCAATTGCTTAGATCTTTATGTACTACACAAGACACAATTGAAACAAAAACGATGTGATTCACTCGAATCGATTCATAAACTATAAAGCCACGGTTTGCAATAGAATTCCTTAGTTTATTATGATAAGTTCACAAATATCGTTTTTAGGCATAACATACTCAAGTTCGCGGACTAGGTTCGCGGACTTAAGTTCCCGGATGGATTTCACAAACTCCAGCAAAAATTCTCGGTCGAGAACTTCCGCCAGTTGGTAGACTGAAGCTCACATACTTATCAGGTTTCACTTGATCAAAAAAGTTCGCAAACTTCGGTTCAAGTAATAAGGACTTATACATATATGTGTTACCACAACAATTCTTATATCCTTCAATGGTTATATTGTCTAATCTCTCATTTCAATTATTGAAACATTCTTAGAGGGCATTATATAGTTGTTATTCACAAACTATTTTTCGTCAGAGCAATTTCCAAATTGATTGAAACATAACATGACTTTCGTCACTAGGTAAAGATGAACTTGGCTAAAGCAAAAGCTTTACCAACATATATTTCGAGAAATAGATAAGCGAGATATACTCAGCTCGAAATATCATATGTGTATAATCTTAGTCTATATAGTAATACAACTTTTGGCTCAATATAGGAGATATAATAGATAGACTTTCGAGTGATAGATAAGTTCAAGTCTCCACATACCTTTTAGTCGATGAAGATCCACTGGTTCCTTGAGTATTCCTTCGTCTTGTATGATGATCTCCATGGAGTTCTTAAGCTCAGCTATACTTTCTATCTTAGTCTGAGACCTTAGCTATAATAGACTATAAATCAAGACTTTATAGTTTTGATCACTAACATTGACAAACATGCTTGAGATAGCAACGCATGCGAGTTCGACCGAGCAATGCTCTAACAAATCGGTTAGTGGCTCTGTTGGCGAGTTAAAAGGATTCTGATTGGCCAAGGAATTAGTGGGTCCGTCGGTGTGTATGATGGTGCTTGTCCGACCGTGTTAAAAAATTGGCTAGACTTGATAAATCAAGTGGCCAAAACGTACGGCCATGATCTTATTTAAGATTGACATGGGCAGCCTATATTAAATTCCTTAAGGAGTTAGGTTTATCGACCAACCAACTTCCAACTTTATTAAAAGTACGTGTGCCGCATTTAAAGCGATCTGATTGGTCGTTGGGGAAGGGGGCCGGCAAGCGGAAACATGGAGTGTGGCTGATCGGCCACGGGCGGCGCCTACTTGAGAAGATCGTCCAGCCAAGTGGCATGGCCACGCCTCCCTTTGTTGCTTCTTTTACTTGCCGCGGTTCCTCTTTATTTCTTGTTTTTCTACTTTTTTTGGTAGGATTTTGCTACTACTAGTCCATGCCTCCATGGTGGATTAATTTCCCATCTTACATAGGTTTGGTCTCGACCAATAGGGTTCGAGATATTGCGCAGGGTGCAAAAAAACCAATTTTTGCAAATTAATTAGGTTAAAATTTGAATTTTGCGAGCTCCCACAAAATTGGTCAAATTTTGTGAATTTTGTGTGTTGACACAAAATTATTTAATTTTATTCTCAGAGAGCAGTTAGCGCGTCTTCTAATTAAGTACTTTCATGCATACTTTAATCTTGATACTTCAGGAAACTCATGCTACTCAGCTGCGAGTGAACACTAATTGTCATGTCATACCAATATTAAGAATTCGGACGGGGAACATAACATAGGAAAAATACTCGACGGGCTGTACATTAGTGAATAATGCAAGTGGGGTTTAATAAAATTTACAGAATATTTGGGATTGTTGCTACATGCACCATTCTGGATAAATTTCATATACATATACTGAATTTCTCAATACAAATGTGAGTAAAGAGGCCTGGGCACTCATCACTTTTAAAGGGCTATATTTATTTGCAGAATGACATCACATTAAATATAGGGTTTCATAATTTTAGCCCTTAACTAAAAACCATCATCAACAAATGGGTTCAATCCAAGACTCTGACTAATGATTGTGTTATAATTGATTTGGATGAAGAACCCAAAAGTCCTTGCTCGACTTTTACATATCGTGATGACAAGACTTGTTTGATCACATCTGAAATAGATCATGACGATGAAGGTAGGCTTCCTAAATACATCAAGTTAGAAGAGAATTAAAAACCTCCTTCTACAACTACTAATGATCAAACGAAATCTAGTTCAAATGAAACTTTGAATCGGTACAATGAAAAGGATCATAGGTGAAAAAGCGGGGGTCTAACAACCACACCCAATATTTCAATTAGCAATCTGTATGGACAAACTCCAATATACTTTCTAGAGAATCAACTAGACAGTTAGACTCAATCAATAGAAAAGTATATCAAAGAGTTTATATCTCTATCTCTCGATTTAAATCTTACTCAATCAAACTGCGAGTCTCGATTAAATACAAGAGAGATAAACTTGGATGGTACCAAATACCAATATCCAAGTGTCAATCAATTTAAATCAACAACCAAAAGGTCGGATATTCTAATTGATTGAACAACGCACAACCTGAATTATTTCAATTATATAACAAAATATAATGTGGAATAGAAATAACACAGACACCATAATTTTGTTAACGAAGAAACTGCAAATGCAGAAAAAACCCCAGACCTAGTCCAGATTGAACATACGATGTATTAAGCCGCTACAGACACTAGCCTACTCCAAACTAACTTTGATTTGGACTGTATTTAAACCCTAACCAATCTCACACTGATCCAAGGTACAATTATGCTCATATGTCACTGATCCCAGCAGGATACTACGTACTTGATTCCCTTTGCTGATCTCACCCACAACTAAGAACTGCTACGATCCAAAGTCGAATACTTTAATAAAAAATCCGTATCACACACAAAAAAGTCTACGTTAATAGATAAATCCATCTCCCACGAATATGCCTACGAGTTTTGTTCCGTCTTTTGATAAATCAAGGTGAACAGGAACCAATTGATAAACTGGACTTATATTCCCGGAGAAAAGCCTAGTATTATCAATTACCTTACAATAGTCTTAATCTATGCAGCGATAAAAGATATTGTGGAATCACAAACTATGAGATGAAGATGTTCGTGATTACTTTTTATCTTGCCTATCGGAGATAGAAATATCAAGCCAATTATTACAATTGTACTCGTATGATAGAATATGCAAGATCAAATCACACAACTACAAGAAAAGTAGTATCGGTCTGGCTTCACAATCCCAATGAAGTCTTTAAGTCGTTAACCTGGTTTAGAAGAAGAAACCAAAGGTTAAAGGAGAATCGACTTTATCTTAGCATAACTAGTATCACACAAAATATATGGGGATTAGGTTTCCCATTTGCTAGAGTTCTCCCTTATATAGTCTTTCAAATCAGGGTTTGCAATCAATGTTAGCTAGGTAACAAAGCATTCAATATTCACAGTTAGATGAAAACCTGATTAGATTCAAGCTAATATTTATCAACCGTTAGATCAAAAACATAGCTTGTTATACTCACATGAAATGCACATTTCTAGGCTTGTGTAACCGTACCCAAACTTGTACATTAGTCGGTTCAACAATAGTTAACCAAATGGTTAGCCATATGATAACTTTCATATCAACCATATTCTTCTTCACCATAACTAGTTCAAATGACTCAAATGAACTAGTTAGAGAGTTGTTCAATTGCAAGGAAATCTTATGTACTACACAAGACACAATTGAAGCAAAAACGATTTGATTCACTCGAATAGGTTCATGAACTATATATCCACGGTTTACAATTGCATTCCTTAGTTTATAAAGATAAGTTCACAAATATCCTTTTTAAACATAACCTACTCAAGTTCGCGGACTGGGTTCGTGGATTTAAATTCCCAGATGGAGTTCATAAACTCCAGCAGAAATTCTCGGGCCGAGAACTTCTGCCAGTTCGCGGACTCAGCTCACACACTACTCCGGTTATCTTGATCAACAAAGTTCGCAAACTTTGGTTCAAGGAATAAGGACTTATACATATATGTGTTTCCACAACAATGCTTATATCCTCCAATGGTTATATAGTCTAATCTCTCATTCAATCATTGAAACATTCTCAGAGGATGTTATATAGTTGTTATTCACAAACTATTTTTCGTCAGAGCAATTTTCAAATTAATTTAAACTTAACATGACTTTCGTCACTAGGTAAAGATGAACTTGGCTAAAGAGAAAGGTTTACCAACATATATTTCGAGAAATAGATAAGCGAAATATACTCGGATCGAAATACCAAATATGTATAATCTAAGTCTATATAGCAAAACGACTTTTGTCTCAAGATAGGAGATAAATAGACTTTTGAGTGATAGATAAGTTCAAGTCTCCACATACCTTTTAGTCGATGAAGATCCACCAGTTCCTTGAGTAGTCCTTCGTATTGTCTGATGATTTCCATGGAGTTATTGAGGTCAACTACACTTTTTATCCTAGTTTGAGACCTTAGCTATAGTAGACTAGAAATCAAGACTTATAGTTTTGATCACTAACATTGACAAACATGCTTGAGATAACAACACATGCGAGTTCGACCAAGAAATGCTCTAACAATCTTCCCCTTTGTCAATTTTAGTGACAAAACTATCAATACATATGGAATACAAAAAATATATAAATAAAATTTGTAGCTCCTATTCGATATGTCTAATCTTCAACATTACTCGAAATCTTCGTCACTTCCAAGTACTCCAATGATCCCAAAGGTTGTAAGTTTAGCATCATCGTTGTTGAAAATTTGTAGCTATAACAATGAGAAAAAAAGAGTTCTGAATCATTGTTATATAGTGTCATAGTATCATTACACATCGTCAAAGTCCAATTGCATCACAACTTTAACAATAGTACTATGGTGATATGTCACTCCCCCTTAGTCAATACTCCATCTCACATGGAAACCACTCGCCCTTACATAATGATCCGAAAACCATATGTATTTGTAGTGTGAACTACATATTAATTCTCCATATTTTTGTTAATAAAATTAGCAAAGGTACAAGAACGAGATCATAATGAAAGACATTTCATGACTAAAAGTAGCATATATCATCTTAAATAGGTGCAATCATAAAGTCGAAGCTACATACATTCATCAAGGAGTCTATAAAGATACAAGATAACCCCTATAATATTCCACAGCTGCACTACCCACAAAGATTTGGCAATTAAGCACAAGTTCAATTAAGAACTCTCCCCCATAAGATGTCATTCTCGAGAGAACAACAAGAGCAACCTTACTTTTTACAAGAAAAGAAAGATTTTATTGGACACCAAAAACCATTAAAAAAAATGATTTTCTATATCCAAAATTCTCAATTAAACTAACCACAAGAAAACCCATGATTAATTTAATCGGAATACACAATCAAATTAAACACAAAAGTGATCAATTTAATTGAACATGCTCGACATAAGAGAATTTACGGATCTACAACTCTGTTAACCATAAAATAATGATCAACTCAATTGTTTTATGATCAACACAAGAAAACTTATGGAGCATTGCAGTATACACATAAAATATGGATCAGAGAAATATCAATACTGCGGCATACAAGGATTCATTCTATTTTCCATCACTATTTGCACAATGACATACAATAGACATAATCCTTGGAAACAAAAATTCATCCTATCTTCCATCAATTATTTGCATAACGACACAATAGATTCAATTTTTGTTTGTCAAAAGTTCATCGATCTTGTATCAATACTTGCATATCGACATATAAAAGAGATAACTTTTGACATCGTATGAGACAATAACAGTTCACGGACGCAAACACACATATCCCATAACATATTGCAATATATAAAACCATAAAGATTAATACTGCAAAAATCATCTTCCAAATCACTTTAGAATTTAAATAAATAAATCTAAAAACATTGCAAGATGAAAACGTTGGACATAGCTATGTGAAATCACAATAATTGCAATTCCAAACTCCAGTAATCCTTCTCAAAAACAAGAATAAATTCTCATAAGAAGTTTCCTAGGCATCAAGACAAACTCGTAATTAATGCACATATAAGATGATTTGTCCTTAGAGGGAAGAATCAATCTTTTTCTCCCGAATTTATACCAAGAAAAGCTACCAAAGCGTATAAAAAAAATTCTTACAAGGAAGAACATACAAAGTCATTAACGACCATGCACCATAGTTCACATAAAATGATTATGAACATTCAAGAATCCCATAGTAATGCGTACTACTTCCCATTCTTGAACTTCCTTCTTTTGATTCACCAACAAAATTCTTTTAAAAGATACAAATGAGCTTAAAAGAGCAGTACTCCATGAATTCAAGTGCCCAAGTCCAAGATAAGTGGAACAAGTGCGACAAAATGGAGCAAAACACTCAAGAACAAGAGATGGGATAAATACAAATCTTAACTCATCTAAATTCAGGAATTCTCATCTCCAATTTTAAGATAATTCAAAGACAAAGAGAATGTAAAAAGAAAAAGGAGCAAAACACTCAAGAACAAGAGACAGGACAAATACCAATCTTAACTCATCCAAATTCAAGATTTCTCATCTCCAATTTTAAGATAATTCAAAGAAAAGGAGAATTCAAAAAGAATGAGGTCATTCCGAGTTCAGACGAAGAGGTTACGGCCAAAACATGTTTACCGAATATCGACGTCTACAGGCAAGTATACATACGGGTATGCGTACTTTAACCCCTTGATTTTGATTTTAAATGGTGGTATGCACACCTAGTATGTGTACCATGAAGTCCAAACACCCCAAACCACTATTTTAAAACCTAAACATTTAAGAACCTTAAAAACAGATCAAGATAGGTAGAAATGAACGATAAGCAAGGTACATGGATCATTATAAGTACTCTAAGCAAATAAAAACACAAATATTGCTCAAGCTTATAGACATACCTTTTTAGAAAAATCCAATCGACTTACCGAACATAATCTGTATACCCCAATTTTCATGCTTCCCTCACCGTATACATAGCAGGGCATTCCTTGTTAAGGATGCACTTACAACACAATCAAGTTGTGTTGAGGTGAAAAATATCTTGCTCACCACAAGTGACTTTTGGATTATCATGAAAGAGATCGCTTTTCGAACCTTTCACATCCAAATTCATCTTTACAAAGAACTTTTTAAGTTCCAGCATCATGGATACTACCTTCTCCATAGTCATGGAATTTTCTGGGAGATAATTCCTTTTCACACTCAAAACATCATCGACTTTCTTTGGTATCCACTTCTGAGTGCATTTAGGAACAACCAGAACTTTCTTCCCATTATGTTCTTCTAGATTTCTCGAAAAATAATAGGATTGACTATTCTTTTGCAAGTTAGTCTTTCTCCAATTGGGAGCATCGGATGTTGTCTTCATCTTTATGAAGTTATCCTTTCGATAACCATTACGATTGTGAAAAGGCTTCGTATGACGTTTATAGGCAAATCTAGGTTGATCATAGAATTGATTCATTTGCCTAAAGGTTGGACATTTATATTCAGTAACGTTAAGGGGATTCGTCTTAACATATGATCTTGGTTTCAAAAATTATTATGATGACCAAACAAGAACATCATGAAGTTTCTCATTCCTTATAAGTAAACGACATCTCCTTTCCATGTGACCTTTATTTTCGCAATAGTAGCAAACATAAGGAATGTTCTTAACTCGATCCATGTGTGCTGACTTTGGAGGGTGATATACTTTGCTCTTTTGAACCTTAATATCCAGTAAAGGTATTTCACTTTTTCCATCAGTGGAAACCTTTTGTTAAAAAGAATCACTAGGCTTTAGAAATTTTACCTCTTTGCTAATACTTGAAGCATCTATTCCCTTATAGCCCAATTCTCGTGTATCATGATGATTTTTACTTGCTCCTAGCATAGTGGTTAATTTGCTTGAACTAGTATTGAACTTTTTCAAGTCATCTTCCAACACCTTGATTTTATCAAGAGCAGCAGCTAAATCAGCCTCAAGGTATTTTTCTCGAGTGAGAAAAGCATTTTCTTTGTCATCAAAACTTGTTTGCTGAGAGTTAATCCTTCCTTCAGTTTTTGCAAGTTTCTCTTCCAACAAGAAGTATTTTTGATATACACGATCACATTCAAGTGACTTTCTACTCAGGTTTTCCTCGGTATCTTTGAGGACCGCTTCGCAAGAGCGATTCTGAAAATAAAGACCACCGTAGATCCTTTTCAGTTTCTTGGTTTCTCGACATATAGGAGTCAGAAGAGATGTGACATGAGAAGTTGTAATCTTCTACATTTTCAACGAATCCAAAAACTTATCATACTCTGAGACTTCCTCGTCAACATTTCTTTCAATATCTGAATCACCTTCATTAGAAAGTTCATCCAACTGTTCTTCTAGGAGAGTTTCCCAATCAACAGTTTTTACATCAAGAGAATGTTTAGATATTAACTTAGATGTGACATTTCTCTCAGATGAATCCAAGCTTTCAGAATCATCTGGTAATTTCTGAACTTGTATGTTATTAGAGATAGACACGTCCATAATCATATCGCTACAAACACATACTTATAAGTTCTTTAACGTGTTTGTCTGCACTGATACCAATTGAAAAAATGGGGGTCTAACAACCACACCTAATATTTTGCTTAGCAATCTGTATGGACAAACTCCAATATACTTTCTAGAGAATCAACTAGACAGTTAGACTCAATCAATAGAAAAGTATATCAAAGAGTTTATATCTTTATCTCATAATTTAAATCTTACTCAAGCAAACTGCGAGTCTCGATTAAATACAAGAGAGATAAACTTGGATGGTACCAAAGACCAATATCCAAGTGTCAATCAATTTAAATCAACAACCAAAAGGTCAGATATTCTAATTGATTAAACAACGGACAACCTGTATTATTTCAATTATATAACAAAATATAATGCGGAAAAGAAATAACACAGACACCAGAATTTTGTTAACGAGGAAACCGAAATGCAGAAAAACCTCGAGACCTAGTCCAAATTGAACATACACTGTATTAAGCCGATACAGACACTAGCCTACTCAAATTTAACTTGGTCTGGACTGTAGTTGAACCCCAAACCAATCTCACACTGATCTAAGGTACAATTATGCTCCTACGTCTCTAATCCCAGCAGGATAATACGTACTTTATTCCCTTTGCTAATCTCACCCACAACTAAGAGTTGATATGATCCAAAGTCGCAGACTTTAATAAACAAATCTGTATCACACAGAAAAGTCTACGGTAATAGATAAATCCGTCTCCCATGAATATACCTACGAGTTTTGTTCTATTTTTTGATAAATCAAGGTGAACATGAAACTATTGATAAACCAGACTTATATTCCCGAAGAACAACCTAGTATTATTAATCACCTCACAATAGTCTTAATCGACGCAGCGAAAAAATATATTGTAGAATCACAAATGATGAGACGAAGATATTTGTGATTACTTTTTATCTTGCCTATCGGAGATACAAATCTCAAGCCAATTATTACAATTGTACTCGTATAATAGAATATGGAAGATCAGATCACACAACTACAAGAAAGGTAGTATCGGTCTGGCTTCACAATCCCAATGAAGTCTTTAAGTCGTTAACCTGGTTTATAAGAAGAAACCAAAGGTTAAAGGAGAATCGACTCTAGCTTAGCACAACTAGTATCACACAGAATATGTGGGGATTAGGTATCCTAGTTGCTAGAGTTCTCCATTATATAGTCTTTCAACGCTTTCAATATTCACCATTAGATGAAAACTTGATTAGATTCAAGCTAATATTTATCAATCGTTAGATCGAAAACATAGCTTGTTATACACATATGAAATGCACATTTCTAGTCTTGTGTAACCGTACCCAAACTTGTACGTTAGTTGGTTCAAAAATAGTTAACTAAATGGTTAGCCATATGATAACTTTCATATCAATCATATTCTTCTTCACCATAACTAGTTCAAATGACTCAAATGAACTAGTTAGAGAGTTTTTCAATTGCAAAGAAATCTTATGTACTACACAAGACACAATTGAAGCAAAAACGATTTGATTCACTCGAATCGGTTCATGAACTATATAGCCACTGTTTGTAATTGCATTCCTTAGTTTATAAATATAAGTTCACAAACATCGTTTTTAGACATAACCTACTCAAGTTCGCGGACTTAAGTTCCCGGATGGAGTTCACAAACTCCAGAAGAAATTCTCAGGTCGAGAACTTCCGCTAGTTCGCAAACTCAGTTTGTGGACTTAGCTCACGTACTACTCCGGTTCTCTTGATCAACAAAGTTCGCAAACTTTAGTTCAAGGAATAAGGACTTATACCTATATGTGTTTCCACAATAATACTTATATCCTCCAATATTTATATAGTCGAAACTCTCATTTCAATCATTGAAACATTCTCAGAGGACGTTATATAGTTGTTATTCACAAACCATTTTTCGTCAGAGAAATTTTCAAAGTGATTGAA
Organism: Papaver bracteatum; assembly: GCA_023529315.1. Classification (NCBI taxonomy): domain Eukaryota; kingdom Viridiplantae; phylum Streptophyta; class Magnoliopsida; order Ranunculales; family Papaveraceae; genus Papaver; species Papaver bracteatum. Next base: position 2,639,224 of record JAJJWX010004839.1, read on the forward strand.
ACTTAACATGACTTTCGTCACTAGGTAAAGATGAACTTGGTTAAAGCGAAAGCTTTACCAACACATATTTCGAGAAATAGATAGGCGAGATATACTCGGCTCGAAATACCAAATGTGTATAATCTAAGTCTATATAGAAATACGACTTTTGTCTCAAGATAGAAGATAAACAGACTTTTGAGTGATAGATAAGTTAAAGTCTCCACATACCTTTTTGTCGATGAAGATCCACTAGTTCCTTGAGTAGTCATTCGTCTTGTATGATGATTGTTATGGAGTTCTTAAGCTCTACTACACTTTCTATCCTAGTCCGAGACCTTAGCTATAGTTGACTAGAAATCAAGACTTATAGTTTTGATCACTAACATTGACAAACATGCTTGAGATAGTGTATATGGGGAAAAACGATTTGCTAGTTTTTACGGAATTGAAGAGCCGACCGTGTGGAGACTCCTTGAACCGAGCGAAATGTTGAACCTCACAGATGCACTGCAATAAGGGAGTGCTTTTAGTTCGAGAGCTCAATATGTAAGACCCCGGCCTAAACCAAGAAAGATGGCCATTCCAGAGTCAATTCGGTCACAAGAGAGGATGGGTTGATCTGTAGGAGGGAAGCTGAGAAATGTGTGAGATCAATGGTGATCTGAGATAATAGGTGTGTTGTGAATTCAGCGTGAAAATGCTCTGAATGATTGAATTTTTCCTGATTGAGAGTGATTTCTGTGAGTTCGTGTAGACAAAAGATTGTCTGTAAGAACTTTGATGAGAAATTGCTCATTTAGGCGAATGTTGTTTGAATGTTCGAATTGTTCGAATCTTGTTCAATGTTGTTGTTTCAATCAGGATTCGGAGACATTTTATAATGCCGGAGTTGAAAACACCATGATCCCACGAAGTGTGATAGTTTGCTGAAATCATAGAGTGGGGAAGTGGGAAATCATGTTAAACCAATTACTCATCGTGCAGAGACTTGGTTAATTTTCCACCCACTGCTTTGTTGATTCTTCCAACTGATTGCACGACTTGCTCACATTCTCATCGTGGGTGAACACACATGCCATAGACCGCCAGACCAAAACCCTAGTTAATATCCCCCCATTGTAACACGATTGAAATCTCGTGATTGTGGAGTCAGTTGCTGATTTCGTGGGACGATGAGTCCATGTAGTGCTGAGTTGAACACGTTTTATCAAATGTTCTGAAACTCATGAATTAAATGTATGTCTGCTGAGACGAGGTAACATTATAACCTAAAATGAGCAAATTATGTTGCTGAATTGTCGAATATTGATAGTTGAACCAATATTCTTTGATCTGAGCAAATATTGCTAATCTGAGCGAATATTGCTAATTTAAGTGAATATTGCCGGTTCGAGCAAATATTGCCAGTTTGAGCAAATATTGTTCGTTTGATGAATTTATTGGTAGCAGGACGAATAAAATAATAATTTAATTTACTGACTGCTGAGTCGAGAAAAATAAATAAGAATGTTGATCATGGAATCAACATAAAATTATTAGAGTGTTTGAATCTGCTCAGAATCATGTATCTGTGGAGCTCTGGATTCAAAACCCTAATTTTACCGAGATGATGATTTATTGCAAATCAACATGGAACCGGATACATGGGATGACGAGTTCACCATATAACGCCCAGATGCTTGAATGAGAAAAAATACCAAAGTCTCTTGAGGACCAGTTGGTGATATAATGATTAAATGCTGGTTTAATCATTTACCGGAATAATGCTCGTGTGAGCGACAAATAATAAAACCTGGTATTATGAAAACATGAAGGACCAACCAAGGGGTCATGAGACTGGCTCCTGATGCGTGTGGGACCATCAGATGGGCGTTTGAGCAAACTTCCAATAGTTTGGAAAGAGTTTGAAGCTAATATGAGCAGTTGAGCAAATTAGGTTAAAATCATTAAAACATGCGGGACCAGTTGTTTGCAAGCCTCAGGGTCACCCTTGGTCGGTCAAGGGGATGTGCCCGTGTCACCATAACGTCCGTGTTTTAGTCCTGAGAATTTGGATATTTTTTGTTGCACGTTTGAGCAAAATTTGGAGAAAATATGCAAAATCCATGGTTTTGCTGAAACTGGTAAAAATACATGAGATGAGGGAAAATAAATAAAACAAGGAATTACAAGGTGTGGGACCGGCCACGACTAGGGCATGGCCGGCCGGCTGACACGTGGTCCCACATGCCTTTCCATGTTTTATGTGATTTTATGTATTTTTCTCTGATTTAAGGGAAATTCCATGAAACTAGAGAGTTTGGAGAAATTAGGGAACTCCCATAAGGAGAGACAAAATAAAATAAGATAAAATAAGGAATGGGAGTGTGGGACCGGAAAAGGCCAAGGCATGGCCGGCCGTCCATGGGCGCGGGTCCCAATACACTCTCCCTAATTTTATGTAATTTTCATGATTTTAGGGAATTTTACATAAAATCAAAGGGATTTGTTGAAAACCAAGGTATTTTGTTAAAATCAGGGATTTTTCATAAAATCATGAAACAAAACACCAAATAATAATAAAACAAGGGGCGTGTGGGACCGGCTAGGGCATGGCCGGCCAGCTAGAGCCCGGTCCCACAAGTTTTTTCTAATTTTTTGAATATTTTCTATGATTTTAGAGAAAATGCATGAAATTAGGTAATTTTAGGGAAAATTCATGAAATCAAGAAATTTTCATAATTTTAGGAGGAATAATAAAATAATGGGGAAGTTAGGTGTGGGACCGGCCACGGCCAAGGCATGACCGGCCGGCCAGCGGTCCCATGTCACCTTTTCCTAATTTTATTATATTTTGATAAAATCATGTGAATTAGATAAAAAATAAATGAAATTAGGTAATTTTCATGATTTTAGAGAAAATTCATAAGAAACCAAGGAATTTTCATAACTTGAGAGAAATAATAAAATAATGTGGACGTGAGGTGTGGGACCGGCCGACCGGCGGTCCCATGTCACCTTTCCCTAATTTTATTATTTTTGATAAAATCATGTGCTTTAGGTAAAAATACATGAAATTAGGTAATTTTCATGATTTTAGAGAAAATTCATAAGAAACCAAGGAATTTTCATAACTTGTGAGAAATAATAAAATAATGAGGACATCAGGTATGGGACCGACCATGGCCAGGGCATGACCGTCCGGCCGGCGGTCCCATGTCACATTTCCCTAATTTTATTATTTTTGATAAAATCATGTGATTTAGCTAAAAATACATGAAATTAGGTAATTTTCATGATTTTAGAGAAAATTCATAAGAAACCAAGGAATTTTCATAACTTGAGAGAAATAATAAAATAATGAGGACGTGAGGTGTGGGACCGGCCACGTCCAGGGCATGACCAGCCGGTAGGCGATCCCATGTCACCTTTCCCTAATTTTATTATTTTTTGATAAAATCATGTGATTTAGATAATTTCTTTGAAATAAAGAAAATTGCTCGAACGAGAGGATTTTCATGAGATCGGGAAAATAGCAAAAATATGATAAAATATAAAACTGGTCACAGCATAACTGGATGGCTGGTGAACCCAGTCCCCTGGCGTTTTTGCTAATATTTTTTTATTATTATTTTCCTTCCTATTTTGCATAGGTTCCTCGTTCGTTCATGCTGGTCTGTGCATTATTTACTAATTACACTTGCACCATTTTTGTCAGGGCTTATTCGATACTCAGATGCCTGTTTCGTCGGATATTTATCACTAACCCATGGCATTCTGCTGGGAAGAACCACGAATTTAAGTAACGAAATATAACAGAGAATCGTAAAATATCGCTGGATATTTAGACGATTAAAGATGGCTAGTAGAATATTGTTGGATATTCAGACGATGATTCGTAGAATATTGCTGGATATTCAGACGATTTCAGATAATTAATCGGTGGCTCAATACTAGAAGGGCTTCCTGCCTAGGAGCATTAATCATCTAAGGGTTTGAGCAATATGAACTTGCTAGAGTGTCATATTCCTCTTGCATAGTCTGGGAAAACCGGTCGCATCCCGAAGACGTTGTTGCCCAATCTTTCGATTCTATACAGTATGAGATGTGCCGTGGTCTCAGCTGGGAAACTGCATATCTGCATCTTCTCTGAGAGACTTTCTCCATCAGATGGTTATGAGATGTGCCATGGTCTCAGCTGGGAGACTGCACATCTACATCTTCTCTGAGAGACTTTCTCCATTAGAGGTTTATGAGATATACCGTGGTCTCAGCTGGAAGACTGCACACCTACATCTTCTCTGAGAGACTTTCTCCATCAGAGGTTTATGAGATGTGTCGTGGTGTCAGTTGGGAGACTGCACATCCTGTAGGTACTGAATATCGCAAGATAATAGTTCACGAGTATCAGGAGAAAAGAGTTATAAAATGATACGATGATAGAAGAAGCGCGGAGAAATATGAAGTTTTGCGAGGATGAAATAATTTTGCGAGTATAAGTTGCGATACTTCGTAACTCATGAACAGCTGTATAAGTTTTACTATAAATAGGAGTTCAAATGTAAAATTCGGGAGGTTCTTTTAGTGAGTGTTAGAAAATATCTTAGGAAAGAGAATAGAGAAAGTTGTAACTATTCTAATTCCATTTAAATACTTCTTTGTAATCAATTGAGAACATTAATAAGAAAGTTGTCATTCATCATCAAGAACTTCTTGAGTTTTTACTAATTCTATTGAGGGTGTAGTTATAGGTTATTCTGCAACTACACATCCACGTCTTCTCTGAGATACTTTCTCCACCAGAGGCGGCATGAGATTTCATGCATAGATACATGAGTCTCGATACTCATCTGATTGTCGGATCCGGAGTAATTACTGGAATTGCTCAGCATTCATGAGATGTGCTGTGGTTTCATCTGGGAGACTACACATCTTCATGTACTCTGAGAGACAGCCTTCTCAGTCAGAGATTTGCGGCATGAGCTTTCATGCTTTAATCGAGAGACATGAGCCTCAATACCCATCCAATTGCATAATCTGGAGTATAGTTCTACAATTTTATCCTTTTTCAAAAATCCACCATCTACATTAAGTCCCCTGCTTAGTGAGGAACAATCATGTTCCTCAGTCAGCATTGAATGGTGATTTTCCAGGTGTAAATAGAAATAAGTAATTGAACTTAGTTATAAGATATGATGTTACCGGATTTCGACTGAATGAGCAAACCACGGTTTGAGAAAAACCCAGTTGCATAATAGGGCATCACCCAACGAACATAAATTCATGTAGAACTGTTGATTCGATGGTGGAACCATGGTTGGTTTAGGATTTACGGGCCGGGCCCAAAAAGGAAATCCTTAAGGAATTAGGTTTTGGAAATAAAATTAGGTATAAAAGGAATTAATCCTTTTTTTTATTTCTCCCACAAGTCCACCCTCTCCTCTACCTTCTTCCTCCCCTCACGTCAGCAGCAGCAGAAGAGAGCAGGAGAAGTTCGCCGGAATTCCACCTGCCGGCGCCGTTCGTTCAACGGCCGGCCACAATCCGGCCGGCAACGTCCAGGTAAAAAAAAAAATTAAATACTTGCTGATTTCATGAGTTTTTCATGGTTTCATCATGTTAAAATTTTGTACATGGGTATATGTTAACGTGAGTTTTGTAAAAAAAACCCTTAGTTATTAAACGTATGTTCGTTCCGTCATTAGTTTTGAAACTAATAATAAATCCCTAATTTATGAGAGATTTTTATTTGAAAATAGACTTGTGTCCAGTAATAAAATTTTGTTTATGAGCTTTCATGGGAAATAAAACCTTATGTTAAGAGTTGTGAGCTTTCACAAAACCGAAGTAAACCTCGTTTTAGAAAATAGGGTTCATTCGAGGAAAAATAGATTTTTTTCTTTTATATACATAAACTTATGTCCAGTGATAAAACTTTATTTATGAGCTTTCATGAGAATTATTATTTTATCACAAGGGGTGTGAGCTTTCAAAAAACTAGCATAAACCTTCGTTTTTAAAAGAAAATGCCAATACGAAGGAAATGAATTTTTTTATAAATATGTAGTTGTGACATATTATGTGTATGTAACTTGTGTTCAGTGATAAAACCTTATGTATGAGCTTTCATGAGAATTAATATTTTATCACAAAAAGTGTGAGCTTTCACAAAACTAGCATAAACCTTCGCTTTTAAAAGAAAATGTTAATATGAAGGAAAATAATTTTTTTAACATATATGCAACCGTAACATATAATGTGGGATATGATGACATATGTTATTCACATGGATTTGTTCCTATTAAATAAATTCTTGAAAATTTGCGTGAATAAGTTGCATGAATTATTGCTTTGCAAAATCAAGACGTGGGTTTTGAGCAACCTTCGAAACTAGACAATTTATTTATGATGAAATAATGTCTTGTTGTAAACTTCAAAGTTCAGTTGTGTGAATGTTCACATTATGGAAATTATGTCTATGATTTTATGAGAAAATCATTTTTATGAACTAATGAAGTTTCATTCATTACCGCAGGTTTCAAGAAACGAACTAATTTCGCGTGCTAACTCTTATGGCACCATCACTATTGTTAGTGAAATTGAAAGAGGTAAGAGTTGAGAATTACCGTTTTGGCGATGAATTTATCATGTTGATAATTTCGTGTTCCTGGTTTCAGAAAAATGCCGACTTCTAGCAGCATTTCTCCTGACAAAGCCTCCAAAGTTCTCGTAGCTAAATCTAAAGCCAAGGCAATTTGTAATGAAGGAGCAAAACCTAGCATCCCCTTGAATGAACGAAGAGTCACCTTCGTTGAACTCAGGAAAAGGAAAGATGAAGATGATGCAAAAGAAGCCCGTCAACGTGACAAGGATAGAGTCCGACGCAAAACAAAAAGAGTTGAAGAGAAACGCCAATTCTTGGACGGGAGGCCTGCTGACTCTGATGCTGATGATTCTGAAGAAGACATATGGGAGGTACCATAACACAAGTTTTGGCCTGATCAATATGAAAAAGAGTACCAGAAATCCATGAAGCAAATTGGATCTGAATTCGAAGAAAAATTTGATTCGGATGACGATGATTTTTACGCTCGTCCAGCCGTCAACAATAATTCTGCCAGTGACTCTGAAGATGAGGATTCTGATGAAGACTCTGAGAAGGACAGTGATGATGAATCTGAAGAGTAGCTTTACTTTTGATTCTCTTTTCTCTTTTATATTTGAATACTTTCAATTTTCGTAGCAGATGTCTTCATTCAAACAATATTATTGAAGTAGTTAGATTTTCCTTCTGAATGAGGGATTTTATTAATGTCAGTTATTCTTGGTTGAATCAAGAAACTTCCATGCCTAAACCATTGTAATCTCCCTTAACTCTTGTGATTCTTCATTTGACGGAAATACCCAATCATAACCGTAGCATATGAGGCCGTGTGCCTCGCTGAACATGACTGACTCCGATCAGTCCCCAGTGTACTAATTTCACTCCGCATCCCCAGTTTGACTTCATTCAAGACCTAGGGTTTTAGCAAAACTCGCAACTGAATTAGAGATAAGTGTCTGACATATCTTGTATATATTTTCAAGATTTAGGGTTTATCACTTGCGCAATCGTTTCTTCCATATTTAAGTTAGTTTCCTCATAAGAATTATAATCCCCATACCTCTTACGCCATGTCTAGTGATAATACCTCTTCTCAAAATGAACTTCAGTCGGATCATGAAGCAGCAACACCCATCTCGGTAAGTTATACATCTTTTCTGACTTTGCTTGATCAAGGTTATTGACTGCAAGGAATTGATTTGATGCAGAATGACTAGAAGAATTCTTCTTCTCACAACCCAAGACCTAAGAAGACTGTCAGAACCCCTGCCCGATACAGGTTGGCTCATGCTGAGGCTGGATCATCTGTAAGTAATTCTATAACTTCTTAAAATTTCATTACGTCTAATTTGGCGAAATTAAATATTTCCCATCCCATCGCAAGAAGATGTTCGTGTCATTGTTGACGCCAGGAGAAGAAGGAGCGGAAAGTCCGTGACCGCGGTTGAGGTTTAAGATAGTAGCAATCATGCATGCGAAGACTCTGCAGAATCTATGGAGACGGAAGCTAGTGTTCAAGCTCGTGAATACCCGATGGATGGACTTTTGTTTGAAGCTCCTTTGATCAATACTTTCCCAGATAATGAAGCGGCTGGTGGATTCGTCATTCCCAAGTGCCATGCGCCTCTGTATACTAAGATCTGGAAGAAGTACGGGCATATTGCTACTATGAAAGTGTGGAAAGGCTTCCCACAAACTCTCTTAACCACAGTTGCAGGGTTGCTGCCAATCATTGAAGAATTGAACCAAATGCACTTGCGGGACGTCAAGAATCAGGAACTGCACAGGTGGGATGAAATGATTTCTAGCTATGAGATACTGCGATTCAATATAGGCTGGCTCCGTCGTCGGCTTGAGATAATCAATATTCATAAGGCGGCGGAGGCTGCTGATGCAATTTCCATGACTACCGATTTATTGGAGGATGAAAAGATTCTGTTGAGGATTTGAGGGCAAAGACTAGAATTTTTCAGAAGAAACTTGAAAGAGTCTCTTATAGGGATTATCCATTGCTGGATGGTTTGCTCTGAGTAATCAGGATAATTAAGAGGTAGGTTAGGTGAACAAATGAGCCTTTTGCATGCTCTTTGAAGAAAATAAATTACATTTGAGATGTATTTGAATGAAAGATTAATTATCTGTTGTTGATCAAGCATAATAGGCTTTGAGCCATTTACCGTTGATAATATTTCCTTCCCTTCCTCCATTAATTGCTAAAATTTTATAGTATCCACTAGACACTTCTTTGGTGATAACATACGGTCCTTCCCATTTAGGAGAGAATTTGGGAGCGGACATATCTTGTTGAATGTGCTTTTCCATCTTTAATACCAAATATCCTACTTGAAAAGTTCGAGGTTTTACCATTTTGTTGTAGGCTCTGGACATCCCATGTTTGTAGGCTTCTACATATTTTTCTACCTTGGTCCTCCTTGATTCGAGCATGTCTAGTTCATCAACTCTTGACTTGGACACTTTAGCTTCATTCCATTTTATTCTGATGGCTGCTGCAATTCTTGCTGAAGGAACTTTTATCTCAGCCGAAAGTATAGCATCAGACTCATAGACGAGCGAATAAGGTGACGTTCCGATTGAACTCCTTGGTCCAGTTCTGTAAGCCCACAAGGCTATGGGCAGTTGATCATGCCACAATCTTGGATTGTCATGAATCATTCGGCTGATAATTCAGATCAAAGTTTTGTTGGTGCTCTCCGCTTTTCCGTTCCCTTGTGGGTAATATGGTGTAGAGAAATTTGTTTGATCCCATAATCATTGAGTAATTTCTCAACATCTTTGTTGGTGAAAGGAGTTCCATTATCTGTGATGATATGCTTAGGGTCTCCAAATCTACATATAATGTGTTCTTTTATGAAGGCTGCAATAGTTACTCCTGTAGTACCTCTGAGTGGTATTGCTTCAACCCACTTGGTAAAATACTCGGTAGCTATGATGATGTATTCATGCTGCTTTGAGGATGCTGGATTGATCTTTCCGATGATATCAAGTCCCCAGCTATAGAAAGGCCATGGACTATTCACGTAATGTAGTGGAAGACAGGGGGTATGAATAAGATTACCGTGAACCTGGCACCGGTGACACTTCTGAACATAGGCGGCTGCGTCGTCCTCCATAGTCGGCCAGTAATATTTCTCATGAATCTGGAGAAACAACTTCTTTTTCCCTTGATGTTCTCCTTCATATGTTTCCTTTAGAACCATCAGAACTTCATCTCCGGCTAGACATCTCAACAAGTCTTCCCCGAAACTCGTGCGGTATAAGATTCCATCCAGGAAGACAAATCTCTTAGCTCTTTGTATGAGCTTGATTGCATCTTTGTTTTCCGGCTGGAACTTGTTGTCTCGAAGGTATTCGATGTAAGGTTGTATCCAGTCCCCGGTATGATGGAGTGTCAGGACCTCCAAATGGTGAGGCGGTGTCTGACATTCAGGACAAGCTCCTTGTAGAGCCCTTGATTGAGTTTCCATGGAAGGCAAGTAATACCCAAGCCTTTGAAGTCTTCTGTAAAGTGTAATTACCAGAGTATGCCCACATACTTCTTGATGTACACTTTCGAGTTTTTCTCTGGCTTCTTCATCTCCAAGGCATCGTGACAGAGAAGCATCGGGGTTGCGATGATACAACTCTCCATGGAGTAGGAAGAAGTTCTTCAATTCTTTGAGGCTGACCGTTCCTTCTGTAATGGAACTGCTTAGCTCCCGAACAATAGGTGACCTCCAATCACTTGCTAGAGTAGATTCAGTTTGGTTAAGCCACGTGGATGATACAACTCGTCTCTAAACTATGATGGATTTCTCTGACCCTTCGAATTGTAACTTGGAGGCAAGAGTTGCTAAACAATCAACATGCCTATTGTTTGTCCGGCCGGTATGGGTGATGGTCGCATCGGAAAAATAAGTCAGGAGTCGTTATGCTTCATTCCTGAACGGAGCAAGCGTTATCTCCTTAAGAGAATATATCTCATTCATTTGATTGACCAGCAGTTTTGAATCTCCTCTGATCTCCGGATGTATTGCCCTTGTCTGTTTAGCTAAGGATAACCCTTGCAAGAAAGCTTCATATTCTGCTGAATTATTTGTACAATGGAAATCTAGCTTGAATGAATGTGAGAATACTTCTCCCGATGGTGAGACCAAGACTATGCCCGCTCCTCCAGTATCATTGATAGGAATGGCGGATCCATCAAAGTACAACAACCATGTTTCTTCTTTGACGATTGAAATTTCGGGAAGTTCTCCTGGTACATCATCTTGCAATGTTGTGGAATATTCTCCTAGAAAGGCAGCCAGAAAATCTGCCACTGCCTGACCCTTGATTGCTTTAGGGGAAACATATACTATTTCGAATTCCGACATCTGCAACAGCCATTTGGCAGGTCTTCCCATCAAGGCAGGCTTTGAGAGTAGGAACTTTATGGGATCAACCTTGGATACAAGCACAACTCTGTTGGATAGTAAATAATGCCTGAATCTCTGTATCGCATGAGCTAATACCATGCTCGTCCTTTCATCTTTCGGGTATCTGAGTTGAGCATCCTTCATGGTTCGGCTGTAATAATAAATTGGATGGTCGACGCCTTCTTCATCTTCTTGAGCTAGCAGTGCTCCTATAGCGATGTCACTGGAAGCCGTGTATAGTATCAACGGTCATCCCTGCATTGGAGACCTCATGACTGCAGGTGACAAAAGTATATGTTGTATCTTTTGAAAGGCTTCCTGTTGAACGTCCGTCCAGGTAAAACTTTCTCCTTCCTTCAGCAGAGGAGTGAACAAAGCAATAAGTTGAGCCAATCCTGGTATGAAGCGTCCGATATAATTCACTTTGCCCATGAATCTCTGCAGTTCCTTCACATTGCGTGGAGAAGGCATGGTGGATATTGACTTTGCTTTGTATGGATCGACTTCGATTCCTTCGGCAGTGACCAAGAATCCCAAAAACTTTCCAGAAGAAACCCCAAAAGAGAATTTTAGAGGGTTCATCTTTAACTTGTATTCTCTTCATCTTTCGAAGACTTGTCTCAGAACTTCTAAGTAGGATTCTCGAGCTTTCGATTTCACCACGACATCGTCGACATAATCTTCTACTTGCTTGTGCATCATATCATGAAATATTATTGTCATGGCCCGTTGGTAGGTGGAACCTGAATTCTTCAATCCAAAGGGCATCACAGTGTAATGAAAATTCCCAATGGGAGTACGGAACGCGGTCTTGGCAGCATCGTGTTCAAAAATATTGATTTGGTTGTACCCGCTGTAACCATCCATGAATGAGAACATACCGTGGCCGCTGGTCGCGTCAACGAGCATATCAATGTTGGGTAAAGGAAAGTCATCCTTCGGGCATCATTTATTCAAGTTTCTAAAATCCACACAATATCTGATTTGGCCATTTTTATTTTTAACTGGAACAACATTAGCCAGCCACGTTAGGTGCTGAATAGGTTTAATGAATCCTGCTACCAGTAATTTTTAAATTTCAATCTTGATTTTCTCCTCGACTTCGTGCATGAACTGTCTAGGTGGTTGTTTGACAGTTTTGGAGTTAGGGATGATGTGTAGACGGTGAGTGACTAGCTTTTCATCCAGACCAGGCATTTCTTCATACGTCCAGGAGAATATATCTCGATATTCCTTCAGTAATTCCACCAGGCCTACACGTTCTTCTGTTGATAGCGCAGAACTTATCAAGATTGGTTTTGGGTCTTCCTCTGTGCCGATGTTAACTATTTCAAGGTCATCAGTAGTTGAATTCGTTCCATCTTGCAATTGTTGTGGAGCTTCTTGAACTTCCTCCTCATGTTGTTCGTTCTGACACAATTCATCAGTGCGGGGAAACTCTTGATCAATATTCCCTGTTAATTGCTAATCTTTGCGTCGTCGGTAAATGACCCTTCCTTCTTCAGCACGAGTGGTCATAAAATTGAATTCCGTGATCATGATTTTATCTTTTCGGCGTTTGACTGGTGTAGCAGGTAACTTGACCGGTCATGCCTCTGAAGGTGACGATGATGCATCCGCAGCAGATACTTTGATCGTCTTCCAACTTGGAAGTGGAGTAGTGTAGATCTTCTTAGGAGGTTCAAGGACACTCCTATGGGATTCAATGAACTCAGCATCATAGGCGAGAGCGTAAAGAGATGTTGAAGTAGTTATGCGAACGATTTTGTTGTTGAGTAAGGCCTTCATGCATTGGTGTTAGGTTGAGGGAACCACCTTGTTGTCATGGATCCATGGTCGTCCAAGTATCATGTGATAGTCAGGTTCTTGCTCTATCACATGAAATTTCATTGTCGACTAAATTGGGCCCACCCTTAAATCTATGTACGCATATCCATATGTATGACTTTGGCTTCCTTCAAATCCTGTCATTAGAATGGGATGGCGAATGATTTTACCTTGTGGTAATCTGTCCATCCTAAGAGTCTTCATAGTGACAATATTCATGGAGGCACCAATGTCGATGAGAGCCCTTCTAAATTCGGTGCCTTTGATGAAATCAGTCACATATAGCGCCCGGTTGTGTCCTTCGTTTGCCATGCGATCTTCTTCTCCAAAGGTGATATTATCGATGGTATGTCCAGACACCAAAGATATTTCTTCAACTGCTGGGGTTGGTGAAGTTATTTGCATGTCAAATGATATCTGGCTGAGAGCAGCAAACGTGTCTGTGCGCTGGTCCTTGGAAAAGTGTAGAAGTTCACATAAATTTTCAATCAGATGTGTAACCACCTGTTCCACTAGTTTCTCATATGTAGTGAAACTGTTGGTCTGAGGAGGATCATCGGTCGAGAGACTTGGAGGTTCCACCATCTATGCTCCTAAAATCCTCGTCACGTGTACCAGACAAGTGAACAGGTTGTCGATCGCCCTCTTTAGACGGTCCACGTTCCTTGACAAGTCTTCTTGTCTCCGTGCTAATTCATCCAAGCTTAGGATTTCTCCGTTGATTGGTTCAACGGGGATAAATGGAGTTGTAAAATATGATAATTCATTATAACCATAATTGTTCGAAGGAGTGTAAGGGACATTACCGTTCGAGCGATTCTGTTTGGGATCTGGAACGGTTGAGTTATTCCTAAGACCGACCATCCTTGTGAAATCGTGAGAATGAAACCGAGAGATTAAACTCCCACCGTGGTCGCCAATATGTAGATGGGGAAAACGATTTGCTGGTTTTTACGGAATTGAAGAGACGACCGTGTGGAGACTCCTTGAACCGAGTGAAATGTTGAACCTCACACGAATGCACTGCAATAAGGGAGTGCTTTTAGTTCGAGAGATCAATCTGTAAGACCCCGGCCTAAACCAAGAACAATGGACATTCCAGAGTCAATTCGGTCACAAGAGAGGATGGGTTGATCTGTAGGAGTGAAGCTGAGAAATGTGTGAGATCAATGGTGATCTGAGATAGTAGGCGTGTTTTGAATTCAGCGTGAGAATGCTCTGAATGAATGAATTTTTCATGATTGAGAGTGATTTCTGTGAGTTCGTGTAAACGAAATATTGTCTGTATGAACTTTGATGAGAAATTGCTCGTTTAGGCGAATGTTGTTTGAATGTTCGAATCTTGTTCAATGTTGTTGTTTCAATCAGGATTCAGAGACATTTTATAATGCCGGAATTGAAAACACCATGATCCCATGAAGTGTGACAGTTTGCTGAAATCATAGAGTGGGGAAGTGGGAAATCATGTTAAACCAACTACTCAACGTGCGGAGACTTGGTTAATTTTCCACCCACTACTTTGCTGATTCTTCCAACTGATTGCACGACTTGATCATATTCTCATCGTGGGTGAACACATGTGACGTAGACTGCCAGACCCAAAACCCTAGTTAATATCCCCCCATTGTGACACGATTGAAATCTCGTGATTGTGGAGTCAGTTGCTGACTTCGTGGGACGATGAGTCCATGTAGTGCTGAGTTGAACATGTTTTATCAAATGTTCCGAAACTCATGAATTAAATGTATGTCTGCTGAGACGAGGTACCATTATAACCTAAAATGAGCAAACTGTGTTGCTGAATTGTCGAATATTGATAGTTGAACCAATATTATTTGATCTGAGCAAATATTGCTAGTCTGGGCGAATATTGCTAATTTAAGTGAATATTGCCGGTTCGAGCAAATATTGCCAGTTTGAGCAAATATTGCTCGTTTGATGAATTTATTGGTAGCAGGACCGAATAAAATAATAATTTAATTTAATGACTGTCGGGTCGAGAAAAATAAATAAGAATGTTGATCATGGAATCAACATAAAATTATTAGAGTGTTTGAATCTTCTCAGAATCATTTTTCTGTGGAGCTCTGGATTCAAAGCCCTAATTTTACCGAGATGATGATTTATTGCAAATTAACATGGAACCGGATACATGGGATGACGGGTTCACCATGTAACGCCCAGATGCTTGAATGAGCAAAAATACCAAAGTCTCTTGAGGACCAGTTGGTGATATAATGATTAAATGCTGGTTTAATCATTTACCGGAATAATGCTTGTGTGAGCGGCAAATAATAAAACCTGGTATTATGAAAACGTGAAGGACCGACCAAGAGGTCATGAGGCTGGCTCCTGATGCGTGTGGGACCAGCAGATAGTCGTTTGAGCAAAATTCCAATAGTTTGGAAAGAGTTTGAACCTAATATGAGCAGTTGAGCAAATTAGGTTAAAATCATTAAAACATGCGGGACCAGCTGTTTGCAAGCCTCAGGGTCAACCTTGGTCAGTCAAGGGGATGTGCCTGTGTTACCACAACATCCGTGTTTCAGTCCTGAGAATTTTAATATTTTCTGGTGCACGTTTGAGCAACATTTGGAGAAAATATGCAAAATCCATAGTTTTGCTGAAACTAGGAAAAATACATGAGATGAGGGAAATAAATAAAACAAGGAATTACAAGGTGTGGGACCGGCCAAGACTAGGGCATGGCCGGCCGATTGACATGCGGTCCCACATTTATTTCCCAGTTTTATGTGATTTTATGTATTTTTCTCTGATTTAAGGGAAATTCCATGAAACTAGAGAGTTTGGCGAAATTAGGGAACTCCCATAAGGAGAGACAAAATAAAATAAGATAAAATAAGGAATGGGAATGTGGGACCGGCAAAGGCCAAGGCATGGCCGGTCGGCCATGGGCGCGGGTCCCAAGACACTCTCCCTAATTTTATGTAATTTTCATGATTTTAGGGAATTCTACATAAAATCAAAGGGATTTGTTGAAAACCAATGTATTTTGTTAAAATCAGGGAGTTTTCATAAAATCATGAAACAAAACACCAAATAATAATAAAACAAGGGGTGTGTGGAACCGGCTAGGGCATGGCCGGCCAGCTAGAGCCCGGTCCCACAAGTTTTTTTAATTTTTTTAATATTTTCTATGATTTTAGAGAAAATACATGAAATTAGGTAATTTTAGGGAAAATTCATGAAATCAAGAAATTTTCATAATTTTAGGAGGAATAATAAAATAATGGGGAAGTGAGGTGTGGGACCGTCCACGGCCAAGGCATGACCGGCCGGCCGGCGGTCCCATGTCACCTTTTCCTAATTTTATTATTTTTTAATAAAATCATGGGATTTAGATAAAAATACATGAAATTAGGTAATTTTCATGATTTTAGAGAAAATTCATAAGAAACCAAGGAATTTTCATAACTTGAGAGAAATAATAAAATAATAAGGACATGAGGTGTGGGACCGTCCAGGGCATGACCGGCCGGCCGGCGGTCCCATGTCACATTTCCCTAATTTTATTATTTTTTTATAAAATCATGTGATTTAGATAATTTCTTTGAAATAAAGAAAATTGCTCAAACGAGAGGATTTTCATGAGATCAGGAAAATAGCAAAAATATGATAAAATATAAAATTAGGCATGGGATTGGTCATGTCATAACTGGCCGACTGGTGAACCCAGTCCCCTGGCGTTTTTGCTAATATTTTATTATTATTATTTTCCTTCCTATTTTGCATAGGTTCATCGTTCGTTCATGTTGGTCTGTGCATTATTTACTAATTACACTTGCACCATTTTTGTTAGGGCTTATTCGATACTCAGATGCTTGTTTCGTCGGATATTTATCACTAACTCGTGGCATTTTGCTGGGAAGAACCACGAATTGAAGTAACGAAATATAACTGAGAATCGTAAAATATTGTTGGATATTTAGACGATTAAAGATGGCTCGTAGAATATTGCTGGATATTTAGACGATGATTCGTAAAATATTGCTGGATATTCAGACGATGGTTCGCAGAATATTGCTGGATATTCAGACGATTTCAGATAATTAATCGGTGGCTCAATACTAGAAGGGCTTCCTGCCTAAGAGCATTAATCATCTGAGGGTTTGAGAAATATGAACTTGTTGGAGTGTCATATTCCTCTTGCATAGTCTGGGAAAACCGGTCGCATCCCGAAGACGTTGTCGCCCAATCTTTCGATTCTATACAGTATTAGATGTGTCGTGGTCTCAGCTGGGAAATTATACATCTGCATCTTCTTTGAGATACTTTCTCCATCTGAGGGTTATGAGATGTGCCGTGGTCTCAGCAGAGAGACTGCACATCAACATCTTCTCTGAGAGACTTTCTCCATCAAAGGTTTATGAGATGTGCCGTGGTCTCAGCTGGGAGACTGCACACCTACATCTTCTCTGAGAGACTTTCTCCATCAGAGGTTTATGAGATGTGTCGTGGTCTCAGCTAGGAGATTGCATATCCGCATCTTCTCTAAGAGACTTTCTCCATCAGAGGCGGCATAAGCTTTCATGCATAGAGATATGAGTCTCGATACTCATCCGATTGCCGGATCCGGAGTAATTACTGAAATTGCTCAACATTCATGAGATGTGTCGTGGTTTCAGCTGGGAGACTACACATCTTCATGTTCTCTGAGAGACAGCCTTCTCAGTCAGATATTTGCGGCATGAGCTTTCATGCTTTAATCGAGAGACATGAGCCTCAATTCCCATCCGATTGCCGAATTTGGAGTATAGTTTTACAATTCTACCCTTTGTCGAAAATCCACCATCTATAGATAGCAACGCATGCGAGTTCGACTGAGAAATGCTCTAACAATAGGGAATATAGTTTTCAATCACTTGGCAAGAAACTTGTGCTTCTTCAAAATACTCTTGTGAAAGTGTTAAAAGAAGTATCTTGTCTTAAAAAACTGAAAGATTATTCCTCAGTAAAAAGACAAAATATACCCCAAACTGATAAAATTAACTCAAACTTTTTAGATGAAAGAGTTAATAATCACTTCTGGAGAAAGGTTCCACCTCCCTCATGTCGGAATAGACTCGTTTCACACGAATGTAATTTACCTACCGAAAGTTTCAAAAAGAAAGGTAAGGAGATAATCTTATCCATGAAAAATAATCAGAAATTGTTTCTAAAAAATCCTACGGTTATTTCTAATGATCGAACTGATGTATTTGATAAGGATATCCTTAGAATGAGAAGACCATCTGAAAATCTCATTAACAGAACGAAAAGAGATTTATCCATATCTGAAAATTCTCACATCAGTTCATTTTATCCTTAGGATCCAACTTGTATCACAAGGAAAGATCAATCTTTTAGGAGAAATACTTTGTGCAGAAATCTCCAAAGAAAAACATGAACGATATTTCTGATACTCGTTGTAAGCATGCCAATGCTTACTCCAATGCAACTTAGTTGTATGGAGTTAGTGCACTCTCATTCATATTTTGTGTTTATTTTTTTTAGGGATGAGAAAGCACATAAACAAGAGCACATAGTTGTATTTGTAAATATCAGAAAAATTCATGACAAAAAATTGGGTAACTGTGAATCCATATTGCCTAAAAAGGTTCATGTCAACATCGGTTTTCGATAATTAGGACTTATTTAATTTTCTCTTCCTAACTTGAGAATTTCGAACCATGATAAAATATACTTTGTTTTATGGTATTCTTTTGATTCTTCTGGTTCATAATATATTTTCTTAATAACTTAAGGAAATTCTCTCATATATGTATTAAGAAATCCTGATTGATTCTTATCTAAATCCTCGAGCATGCCTCCAATAACTCGCAGTATTACCAAAGCTATTAAGGAGGAAGCTCTTAAAGTTGAGAATTATCTGGGAATTAATACATAAAGGAAGAAGAAGGATGTCTCAAAAGTCACGTTTGATTATGATTATGATAGTTCTGTTAGATCCCAAGATGAGTCATGTCTTATGGCTTTCAACTTTCAATATCCGAAAGAAATAAGTGGATACCTACTGATAGTATGGTAAACTTCATCAATGGTTTTGAAGAACTAAGAACCAATCTCATAATAACTGTTCGAAATCAATATTGGTTAAAGGATATAATTGAAGAGACAATAGCTGATCTTGCAGACATGAAGGAACAAGTTGAAAGACTTGAAAAAAAAGATATGGTTGCTGACAAGTCTCTCAAGACATGTTTTAAGAGTCTGAACACTGAAAATACCTCAGTGAACAATCAGAGCACCTCTAAGGATTAAGTCATATACTGTAATACTTAATTTAGGGAATAGACTATACAATTTGTTGATTTATTTTGATATTTTGTATAAGGTCTATTTGAATAAAACTAACAATTATTATGAATGAATAAATCATATTTTATAATCTTTGTTTTTATCTTTGATAGTTTCGGTTGCATAAGCTTGCTTTGAATTGTTACATTTTATGCTATTGCTTTCGGTTTATGAGATGTTAGTTTCAGTTTTTATTAACCTAATTATTCGATCTCATATTGTGATATCCCTTATGGTTTGTATGGCTTTTTGATTTAGCGGGATTAAGTTCTAGCCTTTTTAGGTAGGCTTTATCAAAGGATCATTAGGTGATACAATTAAAACTCATGTGTGAAAAATCACAATGTGTTGATATCAATTTATGTTTATATAAGTTGTTTTTGGCATAACATATGAGTTTTGGGTTTAAACTTTTGTTATTGTCACGCATTAGTTAAAACCGATTCAACCTTTCTCTGGTAAAGTTTTCTCTTGTAGTTGTTATTTTGTTCTTGCGAGAGGATGACAACAAACATAGGGAGAGTTCTTATTGAACTTGTGCTTAAATGATATATCTTTCTAGGGAGAAGTGGCTGCGGAAATTGAGGTAACGATTTTTATTGTTAGTTAATCGTTTTTCATGTTTAAGAAAAGCTTGATTTTATTGCATATAGTTTGCTTTTGCTAAACAAAATACGGTACAATTGATATTTTCCATTATGCTGTATGGATTGAGTATTGTGATTCAATTATTTCCGGTTAAGAAAAACTGTGTCAATTCTATTGACTTATTGATTTGGTATCTACATTATTGTTTGGTATCAATATTTTGGCTTAACGAAATTTGGTGCCATTGTTGTGCTTACATTGGATTATATTTGTATTGCTTCCGGTTGAGAAAAACTATGACAAGTCAATGGTGTGATTTGTGTCTATTTTTTTTGCTTAACAAAAAGTTACGGGATCATTTGTTTAGTCCATTTGATTCCGGATAAGAGAAACTAAGTTAATTTTGATCTTAGTTAAACTTATCAAATGTAGGATTCGGTTATTCAAGTCTAATCGAATTCCTTGACAAGAAAAAGTAGTTAACTAACCTAGTGTTTATCTTGTCTAAAAGGGAGGTCTAAGTTATTTTTTGGAATAATTAGAGCCTGATAAGAGAAATGGAGTTAATTCTGATATTTATTTGTGTCTAAGGGAAAATTGCTTTGGGCAATTATTTCCTTGATAACATACTAAATATAGATTACTTTTGTGTTTTTGGTTTTAGTATTGGTTATCTAAAATGGTGTGTGAAACCTTATTGCTTAACTCTTATACGTTGCACAAGTCTTATGGTTCTGTAAAATCCTTTCGGTTTTCTCTTTTGTTTTTTCGTTTCTTTGTCATTTTTATGACAAAAAGGGGGAGAAATACATGGAGTAAACAAGTGATTTGTTTATGATCACTAGGAAAGGTTGTATGTGCTTAAACGTTATATCTAACGAAAGAGTAAAGCATAAACTAAGGGGAAGAAACATATCATCTTGTTGTGTAGTATTTCGTACTACAAAAAAGGAAAAACAAAGATGTCCGGATTGAATATTTACCTAGCTTGCCTTTAGGAGGAGTAAAGATTTTTCTATTCAAATTTTAACAACGACATTTATTTTTTGAATATACAGTATGAAGGAAAATGTGTTGTTGAAACTTGGAATCAAGCGTATGAAGAATGAGTTATTTTGTAATTCGTTTATCTCCATATGTAATAGAGTTTTGTCACTAAAATTGACAAAGGGGGAGATTGTTAGATCATAGCTCGGTTAAACCCACCAAGCGTTGGTATGTCAAGTTTGGATGTCATTTTTGAGTATCAAAACTCATCTAGAGTCGCTTGATTATTTACTGTGATGAACCGAAAAATTACGCCTGGCGCGCTTGGGCACGCAGACCATAACTTCCCCGGTGCACCATGATGATGCTACGATCTGTGCCTTAAAGATAGTCAAATGCATGTTTATTTTCCCTTGCAAGCATGCTCGGGGAGCATGCTGCAACTAGATTAGCTTCCACATCATTTCAACTCACCCTTGTTCTACAAAGGGTTTATTAAGAACACAAAAACTTTCCTAAAACAGCAAAGAAACGGCCTTTCGAGGCCCTAAACGATGGAATTTGGCTAAAATTCCAAGATCGTGATCTATAGTATCATGTCTTGATCGTAGGGTCGTTTCCAATCAATTTAGACCCGTCTTGAGCAAAATTACGACAATCGGGTTTTTAGCCTCTAGATAGGCTATAACTTTCTCATCTACATCAATTTGTCTCATCAAGTATGGCCACAATCATCTCCTGCATCTCATCACAGAGGTTATATGATATGAGAGGCAAATGTGCCGCAATCATCTCTCAAATAGATGATATGAGGGACAAAGTGCTGGACCGAAAATACTGCAACTCATTGCGGCTGCCAACGTACCCTTCCCTACTCTAAAGGGATCAAGCACATACCGTAGTTCATCATCGAAGGGACAAAAACTTAAGCCAACTCATTTGCGAGGCGTGGAAAAGCAATACTGGTAATGTCCTAGTTCGTATAAGCCGTTCCGTCAAAATGCATCCAAGTGATGTATATTTGGTCCACTGCATGGCATATTGATGACATGCTTAAAATGGTCTATTGGTAAGGCTACGCAACTATAAATGAGGCTTACGCATCATTTATACTCTTTCAGCTAAGCTATGAAGCTTACTTGGTACATGGTACCATATGCACATTCAACCAACTACCCCTCCCAATATATGTTAACTTGACATTTTTACAACTTAGATTTGGGGAGAAAAAATTATTTATCAACTCCCAAGGCCGTGATGGATGTACATGACTCCCCTGGCCAAATGCTATGTACGGTCGTGATGGATGTACATTCAGTTCTGTCTCACAGGCCAGTTCCAATATCTGGCCATGATGGTTGAACATTTTTTAAGCCATGTCAGTGAAGGGACGTGATGGATGTATTTTCGGCTTTGGACCATAGGGCCACTCCAATGTCCAGCCATGATGGATGTCCACTTGTAAACATGATGGTTGTCCACTGCCAAGCCGATGTCCAGCCGTGATGGATGAACATTGTCAACGCATTTGCCAAGGCACAATATTCCTTTTCTTACATAACAGAAGCTTTGGATGAAGCTTCATCTCGAGCCATGACGCATCTTTTATCATGCACCATGCTAAAAACACGGGGTGTTACAATATTCACATAAAAGAATTTCGTCCCCGAAATTCAAAACAAAACTATTATGGACTAACTCTTCGATTTTGGATTTCCTGAGCAAAAGTCTCATACCAGATGCTCATAAATCAAGGGTTTCTTCAGTTTTCATGGAGCATCAATTAAGACCTTTAATAAGTGCATAATTCATATGATTTTAGTGTCCATTCCATACTTGTTTTAGCTATTATTCTTGCATATTTTTGTATTGTTACTCTTGTTTTCTCTTATTTGCCTCTATTAGGTGAATCATCCAAAAAGTAGCTACAAAGTGTTGAAAAGAGCTATAAAGAGAAGTATTCCAAGTATCCAAGTGCCCAAGTCCAATAGAAGTGGAAGAAGTGCGACGAAAATGAGCAAAACGCTCAAAATCAAGAGATGGGCCAAAGACCGATATTAACTCATTCAAATTAATGAGTTATCATCGCTATCTTGAATAGAATTGAAAGATAAAAAGAATGCAGAAAGAATGAGGTCATTCGGAGTTCGGACGAAGAAGTTGTGGCCAAAACAGGCTTTTTATCGAATACCGCCTTAGTTCCGAAAATTTCTGCTGGAATTTGAGGTATGCATACCGGTACGGATACTTAACAAGTATAAAAACGTGTATGCATACTTTTGAAGGCCTAAGGGAACGTTTGGAGTCGTTATTTCGTATTTTCGGGTCGGGTTCTTGAAATGAACTAGATACTTGATGGCCAAGCAATGTAAAACTATATAAATAGGTATTAGGCCTTTCTTTTTACATCAAAACCTAGGGTTTACCCCTTTAGGGGGAAACCACCATTATT
Organism: Papaver bracteatum; assembly: GCA_023529315.1. Taxonomy (NCBI): domain Eukaryota; kingdom Viridiplantae; phylum Streptophyta; class Magnoliopsida; order Ranunculales; family Papaveraceae; genus Papaver; species Papaver bracteatum. The sequence continues at coordinate 2,662,376 of JAJJWX010004839.1, forward strand.
CATCTTCTTATTTGTAATACGAGTAGCTAAATCCTTTGTTGATTAAAGATGAATTCAATGTTCTAAGCGTGAAGCTTTATTAATAATACAAATCTATTGAGAGTTTTTATCATCTTCGTTTGTCTTTACCATATCTAGGGTTTATGAGTGATTCTTATATTGATTTGGGATGCATACTAGATTAGTATATTGATTGCTCTATTGCTAGCAGAAGTTATGAGATAAGTAATCTTCGATTAACTCTCTATACAAGTAGAAAACGAGACCTTACATAGGGATTCTGTGGATGAATTGTGTGTGAAGACAACACCAACAAGTAAACCTTGATCTAAGAGATTAACTAATGGGATCAACCTAAATTCACAAAGCTTAAGGCATTCTATTGGATTACACCTTGACTGATCTATTACTTGGTGGTTTGTTGGATAGAATCTGGTAGTCGAGAACTTCTGTATCCAGTGATTGAAAGAGTTTTGGGAATAACACTGATCTAGCTGTTATTCTACGGTTGGTGATGAATGGTTCTTACGAACGATAGATAAGTATTCTAACTCTGTTAACGCTTGGTAACGGCGAAGGATTCCTTAATCATCCATTTCTTCTTATTGTCTTTTTATTTTATTTATCTCACAACCAAAACCCCCCTTTTTGTGTTATTTACTTTATTATGCTAATACAAATAACCTATCAATCACACGGCTCTCTGTGGGAATGTTCTCTTACTATCGCTATATTACCAGTTAATTAGTGGGAAATATCTTTATTAATTTGTTGCATTAACGACACGATTAATTTGTTCAGCTTGTTTTCGATTTGTTTTTATATTTTTTGTTTCTTTCTTGTGAGTCGTCATGTTTCCTTACGGAAATAACATGCACGTATCACAAGATTACAAATACATTAGTGGTAATCAATATGGTTTTCAATCTCATTCATATGAAAACTACAAACCATCCTATGGGTATAATCAAAACCAATCTTTTGGCTATGATCAATATCCCACAGAACCTTATGGATATTCACATACATATCAACAACCTTATGACGGGCATGTAAGTGAAAAATCACAAGGATGGGAGGATAGTGATGCTTCTAACAAGTTTTCTAGTATGATTGATATGATGCAACAATATATAGCTAAAATGGACCTGCATATTCAAAAGATGGATGAGCGGAACCAGGCTAGGGAAACTTCAAAGATTCAAATTGCTCAACTCGATAAGAATAGTTATAAGGAAGAAGTTTGGCCTCAAAGCCAAACCAATTCCGAAATTCCTATGGATGACAAAGAATATTTTGAGGATGAGCAACCTTTCTAAAGTCCTTTCAACAATGATACGATTATCCCAACTCCGGATCATAATAACGATCATTCACCTATTAAAAATGAGGAGATTGGTTATGACATATATATTTTTATAAATGATGTAACGTACTCAAACAAAGAAATTAGGAGTTGCATCAATGAACTAGACGTTTTAGGAGAGGATTCTGATTCCGATGACGAGAGTGTTGAAGAGATTGAGATTGAGATTGAAACCAAATTGATTGAAGTCGTGGAAGACCCAATTGAGCTAGATGATAATAGTTCGATAGAGGACCACGATATACTTGATGTAAATAATTCACTGTTAATTAAGAAAGATGAGGATCCGATACAAGATTTGTCTAATCCTTTGCATAATTCTATATCTACTGATCCTTTTCTTCTAATCGAATTAGCTTTTCAAAGAGTTGTTAACCCAACTTTTAAGAAAATACATCACCTAGGATTGGAGTTGTATGCTTCTAAAGTTTTAACGGATTATTTTTCTTCTAAGTATCCACCACTTGATGTGTTTGATTCAAGTATTGTACAGGTTCACCAAGCTGAAGAACCTTTTGATTTTCCTGAATTCTATGTTCTCCATCCATTTCAGAGTGTAGAAAGGACTAAGTTTCGGGGAACTTCAATAAAGTGATAGCTTCAATATTTATATTTTGTGCTAATATTTTTGTGAAGCAATATTTTAAATTGCAGATTGTTATTTGGAAGGATTACCAAATTTTTAGATTATTGGTGTACGGACGATAACAATAGCATCGGGTTGACGATGTTAAACCAAGCGCTGCAAGGGTGGCAACCCATCAGTTTTGTATTTTTATCCATTTTGTTTTTAGTTTTATTAGTTTTGCATATCATATCTTGCATTCCCATCTTAGATTTTACAAAGTCCTATATTTATAATGAAAGTTTTGACGAATTCTCATCAAGAAAATTCTGACTGCGCAGTTGTCATGAAAATAGCTCTCGAGACTTTATACGGAGTCCGATTTGAGTGATTGACCCCAACTTTTAAAGAGGACAGACTCACCTTTCTTTTCCAAAAATAAAATTTAAATTTGGATTCTGTTAAGTTGGACTGATTGGCCTGGACATTTGAGTTTCGATATTTTTACAGAACTTTTTGAGATTGTATGTCAGTCAGTCCAGAGGCTATCAAAGTCAGGCTGTTTATCGAAATATTGTGCCCTTTTACCACCTTATAGAAAAGACGTAGGCGAACAACTTTCGTTTAGAATGTTTTTCCTAGTTCTAATGCAGAACGAAAGCGTGAATAAAGAATTTTGATAAATAATTTTGATAGTAAAGTAGAAGAATTGTTGAGAAATCTCAATATTGATGATAATAATAATAATTGTTTTGTTTTACAAAGGACTCGTCCCCTATTTATAGAGTAGACAATAAAACTCATATTCCTAAAATAAGACTCAAATTTGAAAAATAAGAAATCCCTAAAATAGATAAAGTTCTAGAATTAAATAACTTCTAAAAATAAGTAATTCTAAAAATAAGAAATACCTAAATTAATAATAAATATTAATCATAAATCTAATGGATGTCCTACATCAGGCCCGCCTTCTTGAAAAGAATTCGTCTCGAATTAACAAAGCATTGAAGAACATGTGCTACATCAGGCCCGCCATCTTGAAAAGAAGTCGTCTTCGAGTTCAGTAGATATAGCAAACGACCAGTCCAACAAATAATATACTTTGAGTAAGTTAATGATCGTATAATAAAACACCATATAATAAATCGTTGAGCACAAAAGTTGATGTCGATATTGGTACCAACTGGAGTAGTAATTATTTCGCAGTACTTTTGACCAATAGAAATCTTTGTGGATGGTTTTTGAACTTCAACAACAGGAGCAACTTGACTAACTTTCGAAACCTGCAAAGAAGGTATTGACGGTGATTCTATTATTGGCAAAGAGAATATTGGTTTTGGGACCTGTATTGCTGGAGAACTAACCTCATGAAGGGTATCGATCTGTGACGAATCCACTTGATTTAACATAATCTTTAATTTTGCGAGCCGGCAATAATTTTCTTTTTATAATTCCGCAATTTCACGAAATACATAATCAAAATTAACATGATCCAAATTGAAATTAAACATGATAAAAAAGGCTTAATAGCTTGGTTTAGAAATCCGGAAAGGAAACAATGTAGGTGGCGGACGTGGTAGCTAGACTTGGTTGGTAGTGGGCTCGGACTAAAACAGTTGGGACTTGGGAATCTGCGGAAGAAGTTGAGTACTGGACGAAGTGGAAGCTTCAAACCGTAAGTAGAGATATAATGGTGTGGGTGCTTAATTGGAATAAGGTGGGAAATATTAAAGTAAGGGACGTGGTGACAAGAGGGGGAAATTAATATGGGTGAAAGTGGATGCTGATGGAAAGGATGGACGCAACAGGAGCTAGGTTTTTTTTTTTTTTTTTTTTTTTTTTTTTGTCAATTGGAAAAATAAAGGATAGTTGATAATAGGGTTTGGAAGAAGAGATGCGGAGATCTCGGTAAGGTAGAGGAGACGAAAGGGTAAAGAAAATTTAGAAGAAAAGAATAAGAGGATCGAAGCCGAAACTCGTGATGCCACTTAATGCAGAACGGAAGCGTGAATAAATAATTTTGATAGTAAAGTAGAAGAATTGTTGAGAAATCTCAATATTGATGATAATAATAATAATTGTTCTGTTTTACAAAGGACTTGTCCCCTATTTATAGAGTAGACAATAAAACTCATATTCCTAAAATAAGACTCAAATTTGAAAAATAAGAAATCCCTAAAATAGATAAAGTTCTAGAATTAAATAACTTCTAAAAATAAGTAATTCTAAAAATAAGAAATACCTAAATTAATAATAAATATCAATTAAAATATTAATCATAAATCTAATGGATGTCCTACATCAAGTTCCCTACCCATTGGTACAGTTTTTGAGTTTTTTAGGGCTGTTATGTCAGAAATCAGAATTTTCGGTTTTGAACATTGAGGACAATGTTGAGTTTAAGTGTGGAGGAGTATTTAGTATCATACTATATGCATATGTACATAATAAATAATACTCTTTGATTTCTTGCATTCTTGAGACTTCATATTTTAGAGTTAATTATGAGCTATTTAGGATGACACTCTAAACCTTTTCAGGTTGAAACAGTTCTTACGGCTGTATATTGAGTTTCATTTTATCATTCTACAATCCTTAAATTTTTATGTTCATAATTGAATGTGAAACTCAGCTATGGTAGTCGTTTGAAAGATTCATCCTCGCAATTAATCATTACTGAATCACTTTCTTTTTATTTTTGCAGTTTTATGTTTCTTGTAAGACCAGAATATCGCCATGATATTACTCTTGCGAGATTAACAACACTTCTGTGAACACCGCTGCGAGTTCTTTAACAACACTTTGCGAGTATCACAAGATAATTCAAAGAGTGACGAAATAACTGACGAATGAAGAAACGCGAAAAGAACATGATTGTTCTGCGATGATTTCAACGCTTGCGAGAAGTGACATTATAACTACTGCGATAATATCACGAGTCAGATCCGAAATTAAAGGATAGATTAGTTGTCATCCACTATATAACTACCCTATATAAGGAGACCCAGTAGATTCAGAGAGAGGATGATGTATTTTTGAGTGTTGAGAAAGTCTTGAGGAGAGAGAAAATTCAAGAGAACCGTTGTATTCTTGATTTCTTCCATTTCTTGTAAACATTTATGAGAATCAAGTAATAAAGTGTTGTTTTTAATCTTCAAATATGTGTTAATTACTGTAAATTCTTATCAAGGGTGTAGTGTAGGATTTCTTGCAACTACATTTTGGCGCCCGAAACAGGGATGAATTGATGATTCTTTGAAGAAAAAGATAAAAATTAACATTGTGATTGGAAGGAATTTGGAACAATTAGTGAAAGATCTTACGCAACATCTAATAGCTTACTAAGATTAATGGCTAGAATAAGAAGAAATACATCAGAACCACCAACAACTGTAAGGAGGAGTAAAAAACTTACAGGTGGAGAAACAGATGAAATAAGAGAATCTTCAAGGGTAAGAACAAGAAGAAATAGAACAAGGGATGATGGAGAAAATCAGGTTCGACAACCAAATCAGCAAATACCAATGCAAGATAGAGTTGTGGATTATGATAGAGTAAGCGTGCATACTTGGCGATCAGATTCAATAGAAGAACCAGAAAATCAACAATTAAGAGATGAAAGTCGAGAGGGAGGAAATCAAGAATTAAATGGAGGATTAATACATGGAGATGATGAAAATGAAACAGTAGAGGTTTTAAGAAAAAGAATACAAGAAGAAAGGAGATTAGAAGCGGAAGAACGTGCAAACTTGGCAAGGCAAAACCATGAATTGAGAATGGAAAACATGAGGTTACAAAATAGAAGATCAAGAAGCACAACGAGATCAAGTTCGAGAACAATTAGAAGTAAGATAAGAAGAAGATCACCTATAACAAATATTGAAGAATAAAATCATGATCCAAATGGAAAACGTCGCGAAAGGAGAGAAATAAGGGAAGATCGTTACATACCACAAGATGAAATTCAACCAAACAACAGAAGGCAGGAAAATGAACAGTGTCAGGCACGAAATAACCAAGATGGTGAAGAAGATCAAGAGGAATGAAGGAGGATATTGCATGGAAGAGAAACTCTAAGAAATTAGCAGATAATTGAAAGATAAATCGAGAGACATTATGCTGAACAAGCACGCTTAGCTTGCGAGAGGGAAATATTGAGAGAAGAGGTAGAAGAGCAAGAATTCCAAGAGGTAATTTGCCAGAATAATCATGACAATCGAGAAAGAAGACGTGAACAGAACCGCAATAATGATAATATTAACGAAGAATACGATAGGGTGCAAAGGAGAGCATAAGAAAATCACAGAATAGAAAATGAGAGATATAACGGCGTGCGTATTCGCGAAAGAAATGTAAGAGAAGATAACGGAGAAATACAAGTAGAATATAGTGGAGATGGAAATCAAAATCTCGCAACCCAAGATAGGCAAGAGCGCAGGATAAGAGAATCTGCACTGAAAAGACCAATGGAGCAAAATTCAGTTGGGAATGAACAAGTTTTAAGAGAATTAGCAGAAATGAGGGGAATGTTAAATGATAGAATAGAAGGTGGAAGAAGACAGCTTGATGAGGCGATTGAAGAAGCAGCAAAATCTCCATTCACTCAAGCAGTACAATTAAGAGGAATACCCCCAAAATGCAATTTACCAGCGTTAACCAGTATTTTTGATGGAACTACATGTGCCATTCAACATATCAAAGCCTATGTTAGGTGTATGCTACAATGGGAGAACCATGATGTTGTGTTATGAAAATACTTTGCATCAAGCTTAACTGGCGAGGCGCTAAAGTGGTTTGAAGGTTTACCCAAGAATACTATAACTTATTTCACTCATCTACAAACCACATTTTTGGGGGCATACATAAGTAACAATTCTGCGCGTCCAGGAATTGAAGATGTATTTGGGTTAAAACAAAGGATTGGCGAGAGTCTGAAGCACTTAACATTAAGTTGGAAAAAATGTGCAGTGAAATGGCTGGTAGAGTGGATGAGAGATACCTCATTTTATCTTTCATTAATGCTATGTTTGCAACCAATCTATTATATGTTCAAGTTTTCATAGTCAAAAATACCATCACAATGACTGAGCTGCGAGAACTACAAGAAGAATACATTGCTTTGGAGGAGAAACAAAATGAGATGGAATCATATCCAGTCGCAAACACTAGCTCAATAGCGGCAAATGGAAGTTTACTTCCTAAAATAATTAATAATGTGGCGAGCACCTCGCATTCACAACAAGAGAAAGTAGTGATTGAAAACTAGCAGAAGTTAGTAGCCATGGGAAGTCGAGATCAAGAGGAGTATGAAAGGGAAAGGAATTATTACAATCGCGGTGGAAATAATAAAATTCAAAGATTTGATCAGCCGCAAGAGACTTATGGTGGTCAGAGGCAAAATAATTTCAGAGGGCAAGGGAGTCAGAGAATAATATATGAAGAAATTAAGATGCCACCTCTGATGCTAGCATAGAAAAAATTTGGGAGGCTATCATTTTGATGGAAAATATACCATCACCCTAGAATATAGGAAAAGAGCCATATCAAAACAATCGAAATCAAGAATTTTATCCTTACCATCAATTTCATGGTCACTCAATAAACGATTGCAGGAATGTAAAAGGAATAATTTTGAGGATGATTGATCAGGGAAAGTTAAATCATTTTCTAATAGGACATCCGCAATCTCAGCAGTTACCACCAGCACCAGATATTCGCAGAGTGAATACTGTAAAAGGAGCAGAAATATTTGTGATAGAGGTTGGAGCTAAGGAGAAGAATTTGTTCATTAATTCCATCATACATTCATACAAGACTATTGAGGATTTCCACGACAACGTTCTGAGCAGAGTCTTCGCGAGAGACGCGGATAGAAGAGAGATAATGAATATTGCGAGAGTCTCTCCATTAGAGGAATGGCAAAAGCAAACTATTCCTTTCACTGCAGAAGAGGTACCAGAGCCTGGATATATGCATGACAACCCACTGGTGGTAAGATTATAAATAAATCCAAAACAAATAGAAGAATAAGATGAAGAAAATGAGGATGATGGAGTTGAAGATTCTTGGGCAATTAACAGAGTTCTAATTGACACTGGAAGTTCAGTGGATATCTTGTTCTATCATACCTACAATACCATGGGAGGAAGAGACGAGAATTTTATACCATCAACATATAAGATCTATGGTTTTAACGGTACTTCCAACAAACCCAAAGGGGAAATTACAATGCGAATTCCATTAAAGGGGCTATCTTCTAAGATCTTAATATGTGTTGTGGATATTGAATCACCTTATAATGCCCTAATTAGCCGACCTTGGCTACATGGGATATTAGGTGTGGCGTCAACTTTCCACCAATGTATTAATTTTCCTCATCCTAATGGTGTTGGAGTAATAAAGGGAGACTGGGTTTATGGGAAGAAATGTTGTGAAATTGATATGGAATCTTGCGAGGAAAAGGCAGCAAAGAGTAGAAATTGGAAACGAAACATCAAGCAAAAACAAAGAGGTGATAAGTTGATGGTTGATATAATAGAGTGGCGAGAGGAAGGAACATTGCAAAATCAACATGAGCTGCAAACAACAGATGGCGAGCGTCTCGCAGATGGAGAGAAAATAACAAAACGTAACAAAAGGGCAGAAGCAGAAAGTAGTAAGTAAAAAGGTAAAATGCTAAAATTTAAGAAAAGGTCTCAATAGAATATTTCATTTGAATGAAAAATATGAAGTTGAAAAATTATACAAGAGTTGAAATGCAAATAAAGAGAAGATCAAAGAAAATAAATTTCATCAGAGTTGCAATACTCGCAAGAGAACTATAAGAACGGGATGAACCTTTATGGCGTACACCCTAGTTCGCGAATAAAATTTCGTAAGAGTCAAATATAAGACCTAAAGTGTGTCATATAAGGGGGTATCTCTTTGCATGACTCAGGGATAAGGTTATACCGCTGCTGGAACCTGAGTCATGGAGATGTTGGGGTTAAAGAAAACCTATCCGGGGGAGGTACCTTGGATTTCCAACTATATAAGGTTATACCCTGGTTGGACGACCGAGGATCTCTTCTAAGGAGCGCAAAGTATGACTAAGGCACCGAGGTACACGGTTGAGCTAAGGGTGCCCGGGGCGTACGAAACACCCTGGACATTCCAGGAAAGTCTTGGCTATGATGTACTCGGCCTGAAGAAAACCCCACTTAGGGTGCAGTCTCATAACTATAAGCCATATAGGCATAAAGGATAAGAGGCTGCGAAAACAACTGGTTGTTGTTAAGACCGTATGGGAGGAGCTAGTCTTGTATGGCCGATGTGCCCTCCTTGAAGGGGCAACCAGGGGGGATAAGGGAGGCACCCTCTATTAGGGAGATGATAAGTATCTAAAGATGGCAATGTCATGGGGATTTATGCTCGCAAGAGCATCTAGGCATGTCATATTGTCGCGTGAAAAATATTATACAGAGGCAACAAGCCATGAGAAAAAGTTAAGATGAGATCAATGGGTTTTTACATGAAAGTGTAAAGACATCCTGCGATTTCATCGCAAGACGGCAATGTCATAAGGCTTTGTTCTCGCAAGGGAGCTTAGGCTTGTCATATTATCACAGAGAAAGTGACAAAACACAGATAAGGCAAGATCAATGGGTTTTTACATGCAAGTGTAAGAATGTCCTGCGATTTTGTCGCCAATACAAAATGTGGCAAGATAAGACCTTTAACTAGGAAGGCATAATAAGACCACAATAAATCAAGATTGAATGACTGCGATATTGACACAGAGATAATGAGACTTGCTATATTAATATAGAGATCATGAGATTTGCGATATTTACGCAGAGATCATAAAACTATGCAACTGTTACTCGCGATGTTATCGCAAAGATTGAGGCAAAAATAATTAAATAGATTTTATTCACAACTAATATCTAAACTCTACTCAATTTTTTCATATTGCAGATGAATAACAAAGGCAAGTATGGGAATGAACAGAATGATAGAATTGTTATTCGTCATTATATGATAAATTTACGTAGACATTATCATATGATACATTTACACAGATAGTTAAAGATTAATAATCATGTTGATTAACTATATTGCAGAAAATATTTCTTTTCTGATTTATACAGATAGAAGCAAAATAAATTTATACACTAAAGAATGTTAGAAGCTGGAGAAACTCGCAACAGTATATTACAAGGAGAAAGAGATAAATGAACAAATATTACAGAGGGATTAAAAGGGAAAGACAAGACTAATTAGACCCATCATCATCCATGCCATATTTTTCTCCTTCTTTACCATCATCCTCACTATGTCCTTCATCTTCGCCAGATTCTTCCACCTCACTATCAGAGATAACAAGGTTTGGAGTATTCGCAATAACTTCCTCAGCGAGGAAAGGATACAAAGAGTGAGAAATGTTATGATCGTCACAAACCCTCTTGACGGAGTCATTGCGAACACCAATAAGGAGATTACTAAAATTGGTAGCAGAAATCTTTATTTGGGTCTTCAATTTTGAATATTTCTCATTGAGAGCAACAAGAGTTTTTGCGAGTTGATTCTTATCAGCTTCAAGTTCTCCAATTCTTTCAATCTATCTCTTCTCAGCTCCTGCGAGTATATAATAACAAGTTGGAAATTTTGCAAAAAACTATAAAACACAAGGGATTAAAAAGGAATAACAATTAACAACCTTCTCTTTCAGAAATCATGTCTTTAATTAAGGACGCTTGTTCAACATGAAGACTAACATCTACATCTAAGTTAGCTCTGGCGTTGTCAAGAATCTTTGCAGCCCAAGAAAATTCATCATCATCATTAATAAGAAGACGGGAACGGATTTGGCTTTCTCTTTCAACAAGAACCTCTTTATCGCAGATAAGTCTATCTCTTTCAATTTGAACTTCAAGAAGGGTTTTATGAAAATCCGCTAAAGTTTGAGCTCCTTGTCTAGATATACGATCTTTATCGTCTGAGCGATCACTGTTCTTGGCCCTTAAAGTTCTAATTTATTCCTTAGAATTGTGGTAAAAGCGTTTGAATTTGTTATCTATGTCTAAACAAGATCTATGGTCAGTTTCTAAGAGGCGAAGCTTAGACCTGAGTTCATCTATGAAAAGAGAATTAATTCTATCATTGGAGGGATTATTCAAAGAGTTATTGAGAATCTCTAAAAGAGTATCATCGTCTATTGGGTTCGGAAAAGAACGAAGGAATACAGCTTCGTCAGAAAGGCCGTAAACATCTGCGCAGAAGAAAAATAAGAAAAAATGCAAAGGAATACAAGGGTAAAGAAAGAGAGAGAGATTTATTACCATAAAGTTGATTGTTCGCATCTTGGAGGCTTGCGAACTTATCTTGCGAGAAATAAAGTTCATTTTCCAACCGCTTGATCTTTTCTTGAAGGTCAGCAGACCCAGATTCCAATTGCCCACGAAAACTAGAGGACTCAGATTCCAACTCCACATTCTTCTTGCGAAGAACAGTATTCTTCTTGTGAAAAGATGTGCACCTCTTCTCCAAGTCTGAGGCAACGGCAAAGGAAGCTCTTCCAGTCTGCGAGGGAATAATGTAAATTAAAACATGGAGAGGAGATGAATACATAAATGTGGTAAAGAAATGAAAACATACTAGAATACCAAGAGAATTTAAGAGACTGGGAGTTATTGATCTTGAGATTCCTTGGAGAGAATGATTATCAACCAATATGGGAGCATCGCAGATCTTATAAAGAGCCTGGGATACCCTGTTAAGAGCTTCATTTCCATAATCATTTGTGATACCATGTGTAAGATCGCCAAAAATGTTAGATAGCTGGGTCATGGAAGATTCAGATTGGAAGAATTCCATTGCGAAAGGGATATCAGCATCAAAGTCATCATCATCGTTATCATTATCAGAATCATCCCTTGAATTTTCTTCATTAGAATGAGGAGTTGAAGAAGAAGATAATTGGGTTTTTATTTTCTTTGAGGGAGGAGCACCTGATTTCTCTCTGTGAGGAGCAGTAGACTTCTCTTTGTGAGAAATAGTAGATTTCTCCTTGCGAGAAGCATCTTTGGCTTTCCCCTTAGTTTTCACAATCTTCACAGGTTCTATTTCTTCAATAACCTGCGAACATAGATAAAGATAAGAAATAGAGGCAACAATATATTGTTAAGAATGATAATGGAATATTTCTTACTTCATCTGTGAGAGATTTAAGGGCTAAAAGGGTGCTGGGCTTCCCAAATTTCTGGTAGTTAAGTTTTAGCCTGTTAATCTGGAAAAATTGGAGTAGTCAGCGAGAGTATGAAAACATGAGGAAGATAATAATGATAATTATGCAAAAAAATTGAGGGAACATTCCTCTTTATTCCTTTCAGGCCAGTTGAAAACCCACGGTTGATATTCTACGAAATCCGCAGGTAATGCATGAGGACCGGAGATGTAGGGACCCTTTAGGCATAATGAAAAATGACCCATTTGTCATCACTGGAATGGCGAGGGCCTTGATTATTACCCGTATGCCAATCGATGTCTAACATAAGAACTTTATCTTCATCGATGTCATATTTCTTTTGTAAGCATACACCCCAACAAGTGTTGTTCTTCTTCATAGGGATTATATCGTAATTTTCGAAGAAGTTTTCCACAGTATACTTCGCTAGAACAATTGGAACATCTTTAAATTTAGGATTCTTCGCAGTATTAAGGTAGCGAGATTCTTTACCAGCACCGTGAGTAGCATACTCAAGCATTAAGCGAATACAATCCCCACTCAACTGATATACCGCCCGCAAGAACTTCTCATGAGAGAGTATCGCGTAGAATAAAGGAAGTTCGGGGTTATAGAGAGGAATGGGAAGACCAGCCTCAAGCTGGCCTAGCGAGACTATGATCTTCTCATGATTACATGGAAAATCAAAAAATAATGGAACAGAAAGTTCAGACTTAGGGTTTTGACTGGGAATGGTGGATAAAGTAAAACCTTTGTCTTGAAATTCTTTTTGGATCTTCTCGAAAGCGATCATATATTTGTGACCAGCTATAACCATTTTTAGTATGGGAATAAAGATTGAAAGAGTAAAAGATCGAAAGAAAAATTGTGACAGTAGCGGATCCGGAATTTACGGAAGAAAAGTGAATTTGCAGAGAAATTACAGAGAGAATGAAGAAAGAAGTAAAAAGAAGAAAAGAGAAGAGTGAGAAGATATATATAGAAGGTAAAAAATCTTGAGAAAATAAGTACAATTAATATAAGGAAGAGACGTGAACGGTTGGAATGCAGCGGTTGAAAGGGACGTGTCAGAAGTTGAATGGAAGAAAAAACACGTATAATAAATCTGGCAATAGATGCAGAAATGTGTCAGAATAATAAAAAGCAAAAATATGAACAATTGCGGTATTCTAATTCTCATGATCTTTCCTCCTTCGCAGAAAAGACATGAGAAGAAGCAAGATGTAGGACCAGAATATCGTCATGATATTACTCTTGCGAGATTAACAACACTTATTTGAACACCGCTGCGAGTTCTTTAACAACACTTTGCGAGTATCACAAGATAATTAAAAGAGTGATGAAATAGATGACGAATGAAGAAACACGAAAAGAACATGATTGTTCTGCGTTGATTACAACGCTTGCGAGAAGTGACATTATAACTACTGCGATAATATCGCGAGTCAGATCCGAAATTAAAGGACATCGTAGCTGTCATCCACTATGTAACTACCTTATATAAGGAGACCCAGTAGATTCAGAGAGAGGATGATGTATTTTTGAGTGTTGAGAAAGTCTTGAGGAGAGAGAAAAATCAAAAGAACGGTTGTATTCTTGATTTCTTCCATTTCTTGTAAACATTTCTGAGAAACAAGTAATAAAGTGTTGTTTTTAATCTTCAAATATGTGTTAATTACTACAAATTCTTATCAAGGGTGTAGTGTAGGATTTCCTGCAACTAAATTTCTCTAAAGTGATTTGGTGGGATCCTGATATTGCCGTGGATGTTGTAGCAAGGTAATCATTGGTTGGGTTATATAAAAGCCCCATAAGACAGTTTTCTTACACTTATAAAGAGTGAGCCAAGAAAAAAAAACATATATATAAGGCTCCTCTTCTTTTATAGACATTAATAAATGATAGGTCCAGAATTTCGTACTAATCATGTAGTCGATGAAAAAAAAACCATATCATCATTATATAGCAAGTCAAAAATACTATTGATGAGGTTCTTGATACTTCGGTAGCAGTATGTGTGAAACGTTGTCCGTCGCCTAAACAAGCGTGGAATGCAGGATCCAAGGTAAATATCATGTACTTTCTGAAAAGGAACATGCGCTTAGAGTATCTAATCATGTGGTCGAGTTAAATGGGTGCTTCTCTCAACTATTTCTCTATAAATATATATCCTTTGATGACATTCATACAAGTATTGTGGGTAATATCTTTCACTTAAGTCAACATTTGCACACTTCACTTCACTTTTCTATTTCCATTTTCTTATTTATCCATGTGATTTCAGTACGCGAGTGTTGTGACAAACATTGCAACAAGTACGATGACTATCTTAGTAGAGTTTTGCAATTAGGTTGAATGTCACACGCAAGTAATTGCTTATGTGTGTTGATTGGAATGTATGTGGAATGTTTGAAGCTAAAGAATATATGTATGTTGATTATCTTATTAGCTACTAATTCGTGTCTATCCTTAGTGGTTCTTCCAAGGAAATAAATTTGAGTAGGTTTTGTGGGTATACCTCTTGTAATCCCTCACGAGACAATAATTCGTCCACTAGGGACACCTAGGGGTTTAAAGGCTTGTTATACATGCTAAGTGTAACCGTTTTCTCAACGACATGGAGTTGTTGTATTTAGTATTATTTTATTTTACTCGAGGACTAGCAAAATCTAAGTGTGGGGGAATTTGATAAGTGCACAATTCGTATGATTTTCGTGTCCATTCCATACTTGTTTTAGCTATTATTCTTGCATATTTTCGTATTATTACTCTGTTTTTCTCTTATTTGCCTCTATTAGGTTAATCATCAAAAAAGAAGCTACAAAGTGCTGAAAAGAGCTATGAAGAGAAGTATTCCAAGTATCATGTTAGAGCATAGCTCGGTTGAACCCACCAAGCGTTGGTATGTCAAGTTTGGTTGTCATATTTTAGTGAACCAAAACTTATTTAAGAGAAGCTTGATTAAACGTACTAGAGTCAACTTCGTATAGGTTAGCTTGAAAGTATTAGGATATGAGACATTACAAGTATTGCGAAGACTGGAAGAAATGAAGAAGTACGGAGCTACAACCACAACATCATCCTTCTACTTGAGGTTAGTGATATTTGACTTGAACTGTTTCATTCCCTAACGTATCTTTCAAGTGGTGCATATTTGTTAAGTGCATATTTTTAGTCTCGAATCCATGCTAGTAATTGCTTATATTCTTTCAAATTATGGTATATTACGTTTATTTTCTCATATTTATGTTTTGCTAGGTGAATAATCCAAAAGAAGCGAATTGACACTTAATTGTGCAATACAAGAAGTTAGCCGCAAGTGGAGAAGAGCCAAATACCAAGTGGAACTCGTTGAAGTCTAGGAGTTCTTGCTATCATCTTGAAGAGGACGAAAACAAGAAGTCGACGGCGAAAGAACGGAGTCATTCCGACATTCTATAAAGAAGTTACAGGCCATTGAAGCAAGTGAAAGTTGCAATGGGTGTTGATGCACAGAAATGTTAAGAGCACCTGCTGGTTTTACTCAGGGCACTTATTATCTTCCCTAATTCAAACACGAAGAACACGCGCCTCCTGTGCAGCTGCTGATCATGATGATTATTCTGGAAGGGGTTTGTTTCAAGTTTTGGAGGACATCAATGAGTAGATAGTGTTGGAACTGCAACAATAAAATACTGAAAAATGATGTTAAAATTAAATTTCTAAAAAAGAAATAAAATACTCAAATATTTAACCGCACACTGAGGACAGAGTCACTTGATCATCAAGCTGTCCTTAACACGATAGTTCACCGGTACGCCTCAAAAATGAGTGATGCTTATACCTTGTGGTGAAGTCGTATCCAGGATAAAACTGCCCGTTACAAGTACTATAAGCACTACAACACTTGCCCACTTACGAACTCAACAACAAGGATTAGGAGGAGAAATAAACACCGAAGTGCACAACAAAGCGACAAGAGGTACTGAAAATAACTAGGAATATTATCCTGCTCTGGTTATTCTTCAAATAAAGAAATCCTTTTCTTTTATAGGAAGTGAAAATGAATTTGACATAAATTACTTTTGGTAACTTCCTTCATAAACATAAACGCATTTGAGGAATTAAAACATTTTAATTTTAATAAGATAAGAACAATAGGAACTAAAATCTTGTTTAGTTATTCCGTTAAGGAATTTAAAACTTCTTTAAATAATCCCTTGAGAAATTAAAAGCTTGTTTTATCCGTTTTGGAATTAAAACTTGTTTTAATTTTAATCTTGGTTAACTTATGCATGTGCATACATGCATTGTGCATGGAAAGTGTTTCATGCCCACCTATATTTGCATTTCATTCACTCATCGAAAATGAGTAAGCATCCTTAGACCTTTAGGTCATTAGATCAATTGCATTTTATTCACTCATAGAAAATGAGTAAGCATCCTTGGACCTTTAGGTCAATTCTAACCAAGACCAAAAAACTAAAACATATTTAAAAACTCATTTTCTCCAACAATCCCCCACATGAATGAAATACCGATAAAAATCAAAAAACGGAAAGCGAGAAATACCACTTAGGCAAGAGGTGTCCATGAGGTCTTGAACCTTTGCTTAGTGAGAAATTGCCGGAACTACTTGATGGACAGTGAACGCGATGTCTTGAACTGCCATCGTTTGGTGTAATCCGCGATAATAACCACGCGTGATATCTCTCTAGGTGTTGTCAAGTTCGTGCCGTTGTGTCCATTTTGGCCCTGGACATATCCCATTTCTCAGAATTCTTTAGAGAATCAGCTCCATTCTCATAAGAAGCGGCCCACTTCTTCATTCAGATAGTTGAGTTCCATCAAGAATGTTTACTGTTACACCCCACTTCAATCTTAAATTGAAACTATAGAACTCATTAAGACTTATTAAAAAGTCATCCTCCACATGCAGTCACACTATCACGTCTACACCATAGGGAAGGGACAGAGAATGAAATTCTCTGATAGTTTTTACATTTACCCACCACAAATTAGTTGTCTCATTCAAAACCTTGATCTTGGGATCTCCAGTCAGCAAGGTTGAGTATCCTTCATGGCAAGTTTAATTAATAAGCTTAAGCCCCATCCCCTTCGATGCATTTCTAACTATCTCATTGGATAAACCTTTCGTCAAAGGATCTGCGATATTCTCCTTGGACTTTATCCAATCAATGGAAATAACGCCAATTGAGATTAGTTATTTTTATCTTTAGCTATTATAGCTTGGCTAACACATTGTATAGATATAGCTGGCACATGCCTATGCCAGAGAGGAATGTCTTCTAAAAAAGCATCTTAGGCACTCGTCCCCCTCTCGTGCTTTATCTAACGCAATACTCTCAGATTCCATAATGAATTGAGCAATATATGTTTGGTTGGAAATCATCCAAAAACAAACCCTCCTGCTAGAGTGAAAACATATTCACTCGTAGACTTAGACTCCTCTGAGTCATTTATCCAGTTTGCATCACAAAATCCCTCAAGGACAACCAGATACCTTTCATAAACCAAACAAAAGGTAATAAAGTATTTTAGGTACCATAATACTCTACTAAGTGCATCTCAATGCTCTTGCTCTGGACTACAAGTATATATACTTAACTCACTCACAATATAGGAAATTTCTGGACTCTTACAGTTCATTAAATTCATCAGACATCCTATAACTCTTGAGTATTCAAGTTAAGATACTCCATTACCCTTATTTTTCTCGAGTCTACAAGAAGAATCGTATGGAGTACAAATAGGCATACAATAAGACTGATTGTATCTCTTAAGCACAAATTCAACATAATGAGAATGATTAAGACTACAAATGTTTGATTATCTTTTAATCATCATCCCTAAGATTACATCTAAAGGGTCTAAGTCTTTCAAGTCAAAGATCTCATTGAACGCATGCTTTTAGTGGAATTAATCATATCTATGTTTGTATAAAGTATAAGCATATCACCAAAATACAAGCATACAATCACAGAGGCATCCTTAACAAGTTACTTTTAAATACACTTGTCATATTCATTAACTTAAATCCACTACTCTTTATCTCAAGATGAAAAATTTCTTGTCCTTGTTATGTGCTTATTTAAAACAATACAAAATTTTATTCAGGTTACACTTTGTATTCACAACTTTTTTCACCAATTTTAAAGTCCTCATTGTTTTCAATTTTGGCCTTAGTATATTTCTTTATCTAATTCACGGTTTTTGAAATATTTATCTTAACATCCACTAAGAAGGATGTATCTATAAGTTGTTTAAGTATCCATGTCTTATTAAAATCAATTAACATCTCAACGGGAAGTAAAGTCTTCAATGCGGTTGGTGGAGGTACTGGTTCTGGATTGGGGTCACTTCTTTTGGAAAGTCACACCCAGTGAATAAGAATTAAAGAAATCTATACCATCTTTTAGTTTATATCCTTTAGCTACCAACCTAGCCATTGTTTTATATTTTCCATAGAGTTTTTCATCTACCTTATGTTTCCTCCTGATTAAAGACTCAATTTAAACTCTATGGTCTTATTCAATGGTGGTAGTAACTAGTTTAGTCAATTGAATTTCGGATGTTGATTTAATTTATTTTCTTCTTGTTTGCTCGAAATAGGGCATTTCTTTGCTTTCCAACCCATTTAATCTTGGACCTGTAACATACCAACTGATTTATACTTTTTCATTTTTGCAAGAGAATGGACTTAGGGATGAAGTTCAGGAGCTCAACTCTCGATTGCTAAATCAAGGTGCGTACATTGAGAAACTTATTTGAATGGTGAATAAAATGCAGGAATCCTGCACTCCAAAGTATCACATTGGCTCCCTCCGTTCAAAGAAACAAAGGTATAAATGTCAAGACAATTTTTTTATCACTGCCTTCTTCATTTAATGTGTAGGAAGAGTAAACTTAATATGGATTAATCAAGAGTAATCTAGAGTAATATTGATTCAACCGAGCTATATCGGTAGTATAAGAAGCACCTAGAATGCTTAGCTAGTAAGTAAGAGGGTGGTCGATTTGTCTAGAGTGTTAGTGAATTTTGTTGTAAAAGATTGTTGGAAAGGCGGTCACTATATTATTCTAGAGTAGTTGTATGCTTGATTGTAAATGAAAGTTCGACCTCTAGAATTGATTAACTAAATCTATATAAATAGGCTTGAGTGGGTTGATTATAACTTGTAAAGTTGGAATTGAGTTCGAAGTTGGTAGTAAGGTTTGTACTCGAGTGAAATCATGAGTGGTAAGGTGTTAGGAAAAATAATAGAGAGAGCATTCTATAAAGAAAGTTAAGGTCTGTACGACCAAGTTTTAAAAAAGAAATAAAAGTTTTTTTTTCTTAAGTGACCCGTGAGTTCTTTGAGTGAGTCTAAACATATTTTCAATACCCATTAGCCTTTAACCTTAAATTCTAGGCTCTGTTTTGATTTTAGACTGTATTATTTTTCTCTCATTCTCACACTTGTCTCTCTGTTTGTGTTTGCTTTTACATTCTCCATTTAGTTCACTTATAGCAGAGTTAATTTCTTGATATTTGTTTTTCATGGTTTTGACTTGTCTCTGCACATTATACAAAATCTAGACTTTAGTCTTTTTTTTGTAACCTCAGTACTGAAACATCAAATTGGTTATTATGCAGGTATATGGGCTTAAGTCAAAAAGAAGTACTTGGTGATATTTTAGCAGCTGAATCTACGTATGATTTGCTGAGGAAATTTGTTCTAAGCGAGTCTTGTGATACATTCAGTGATATTTTAGTCATTTCCCTATTTTTCAATGCCTTTTGACACAAATTAACTAGGTTACCCATCCATTTATAAACATCAACATATATAGAATGAATATTGTATGTCAGTCACAAAATTTTGGGTTATGTAAATTTACTTGTGTACATTTGTGTCAATTGAAAAATCCTTTATTCTATAATATTATCTAGTGGTGATTCTCATTAACATTCTCCACAATACAGTTTTGTATCACCATTGTAGTTTGTATATCGTTGGATATTGAATATGGGGACTGGGTAATTGCGGGGAGGGGAGAATGTGGGGGTAATGAATTTTGACTAGGTCAACAAAACATAGACTTGACCTTTTTTTTTTGTGGTTGCAAAAATTAGCAACCTCAACGCTCTGTTGCTAAATTCAGAACCAATGAATTGAAACCAACAGTATCTAATTCCGGGTAAGGGTATTCCTGTAATTAGAAACAGATTAGCAACAGTAGGTTGTTGTTGCTAATATAAAATTTAACAACAAAAGCAAGTTGCAAAAACAGTTTGAACAAAAGCTAAAAATTGCAACACCGTGTTTAGCAACAGCGAAAGCCTGTTGCGACCCTGTTTAGCAACATCTATGGTAGGTTGCTAATACCTTAAAATGGTGTAGTGTACAATCACAGAGGCATCCTTAACAAGTTACTTTTAAATACACTTGTCATATTCATTAACTTAAATCCACTACTCTTTATCTCAAGATGAAAAATTTCTTGTCCTTGTTATGTGCTTATTTAAAACAATACAAAATTTTATTCAGGTTACACTTTGTATTCACAACCTTTCACCATAAAGTCCTCAGGTTGGCCTTAGTATATTTCTTTATCTTATTCACGGTTTTTGAAAATATATCTTAACATCCCGATGTATCTATAAGTTGAGCAAAATCATTTAAACGTCTGAATGGTCTTTTAGTTTTATTCCTAGGAGGCAAACTAGCAATCTCCCAATTCTGGTTCTGACGGACTGAGTCCATTTCTCTAAATGAAGATTCTTACCAGAATGGGGTTTCAATTAGTAAATATTATGGCTTCTTTACGTGTCTGGAGATCAGACAATGCTAGGCGTATTATGAAGTTAGATCTATAAGAAGTCTCAGTTCTAATCCTTTTACTTCTCCTAGGATCAACTCTACTCCATCTTTATTTGAAGGTAAATTCTGACTAGTTTAAAAGACATCTAGGGGATCAACAACACATCTTAAGAAGACATAGGTTTCATAAAAAGCATGTTCAAAAAACTCATCATACTTAGACTTCATAAAAGTATTCACACCAATGGCAGAATAATCAAAACTCACAACCAAAAAATTATATGCAGCAGGGTACTCGGTATACCTTATCTAAACACCCCCACACTTGGATGCATGCATAAGAAGGTTGTATAACTTTCCATAATCATATGGAGTTTTATCTGATCCTTTAAAGGTTAAATTATTCAAGATATAGCAGTTTTAGATAACGACCTCCCCCCACAAGATGGTGGTTTAATCCTGAACTAGTCAACATAGAATAAATCATCTGCTTAATGGTTCTTTCATTTATATTCAACTATACCAATAAACTATGGTGAAAAATAAGTGTGATCTTATGAATAATGCCATTTTAAAAGTAAAATTCTCTTTCAGAATTTCATACTTGCTATCACGTCCAGACCTAACCTTTTTAATGGTAACACCTGATTGGTTTTCAACTTCAACTTTATACATCTTATGACTTCTAAGGCATCATCCTTATTCCTAAGCAAGTATATATGACAATACCACGTATGGTCATCTACGTAAGTTATAAACCAATTTTTACCACCTTAAAAAGGATTAAAAACAAATCAATTAGGTCTAACGAGATTAAATTTTGCTAAAAGATTTTAAAGCAAATTTGGATACTTCACAAGTTTCACTTTTGTGTTCGAAACCAAACTAAATTTGGGTTCGTCCGCTACGCTAGCCAGTTAATGCATAGACTAATAAACTATTAAGTCTACCATGCAAACATTCAAAAACACACAAAAGAAAGCATAAGAACCAACTATGTTCACTTTATCAAATTTTTCTATTTAGCTTATATAGACCCTAAGTCTTATAACTCTTGCCTAAAAATCAGTTCCCTTGGTTTCAACAATTTCTACAGATTTAATTAAAATTTTAAATCTTAAACATCTACAACAGAACAAGAAACAAGATTCTTACATATGCCCGGAATATGGAAACTCCGTTCAATGTGAGAGTCTTTTACAGATATGAGTATCTGCTCGACCTTTCCCTTTATGCAACCTTTGTTGCAGATGAGTTACTCATATAGAGTCACTCGACATCCCCTATCCTCGGATAGGAGGCGAACATGTCTCTGTTTCAACAAGCATGCTTAGTGGCTCCAGAGTCCAACCCAGTTTCTCATATTGGTTATTATAATAACTTCCGACATCATGACAATGAACTCGTTCTAGTTTGTTTCAACTGAATTAACATTAACTTTCTACTTATTAAGGTTTTTATGTTGTCTACAAATTATTGCCATGTGGCCAGGAATAACAATCACCCTTAATTGAAGTAATACCAGATTCAGTTTTACGAAACATACCTTTCTTATGAAGACTACGCTTAGAGTTGCATTTGATGTTCTTGCCTTTGTCATCTTACGAAAAAATTTGTCCAGCCACATGCGCCTTTTTAACCATGTCACTTGCAGACAACACATCTTTGTCCTCTGTGCAAAAAAATTCTTCCACTTGAATCATAGATCTTACTCGATTCAACTATACCGACCTCGCCAGTTTCCTGTTACAATCTACATTTGTACTTTAACTAGGAAGATGGTAATTTATCCATCACCTAAACGCTTGAAACTCTGACCAGTAACCCACAAATAATAAGTAGTAAAGTTATTCTTGCATTGTATGATTACAATGCATCCTCCAAATAATTTAGTATATGATTTATAGCCATATAATTCAGCCTAACCGAGTCATCCAATTTTATTTTTTTTCGTACAAATTCATCTAGATTATGTTAACCCAGAAACATATCTTAAAGTCCTTCCCCTCTAAATTTTTCCGGTCTTTCAACATCATTTTCAATTGTTACAGAAAAGTTCTATCGTGTTAAGATTGTTGGAACTGCAACGATAAAATACTGAAAAATGATGTTAAAATTAAATTTCTAAAAAAGAAATAAAATACTCAAATATTTAACCGCATACTGAGGACAGAGTCACTTGATCATCAAGCTGTCATTAACACGATAGTTCACCGGTATGCCTAAAAAATGAGTGATGCTTATACCCTGTGGTGAAGTCGTATCCAGGATAAAACTGCCTGTTACAAGTACTATAAGCACTACAACACTTGCCCACTTACGAACTCAACAACAAGGATTAGGAGGAGAAATAAACACCGAAGTGCACAACAAAGCGACAAGAGGTACTGAAAATAACTAGGAATATCCTTCTCTGGTTATTCTTTAAATAAAGAAATCCTTTTCTTTTATAGGAAGTGAAAATGAATTTGACATAAATTACTTTTGGTAACTTCCTTCATAAACATAAACGCATTTGAGGAATTAAAACATTTTAATTTTAATAAGATAAGAACAATAGGAACTAAAATCTTGTTTAGTTATTCCGTTAAGGAATTTAAAACTTCTTTAAATAATCCCTTGAGAAATTAAAAGCTTGTTTTATCCGTTTTGGAATTAAAACTTGTTTTAATTTTAATCTTGGTTAACTTATGCATGTGCATACATGCATTGTGCATGGAAAGTGTTTCATGCCCACCTATATTTGCATTTCATTCACTCATCGAAAATGAGTAAGCATCCTTAGACCTTTAGGTCATTAGATCAATTGCATTTCATTCACTCATAGAAAATGAGTAAGCATCCTTGGACCTTTAGGTCAATTCTAACCAAGACCAAAAAACTAAAACATATTTAAAAACTAATTTTCTCCAACAATCCCCCACATGAATGAAATACCGATAAAAATCAAAAAACGGAAAGCGAGAAATACCACTTAGGCAAGAGGTGTCCATGAGGTCTTGAACCTTTTCTTAGTGAGAAATTGCCGAAACTACTTGATGGACAGTGAACGCGATGTCTTGAACTGCCATCGTTTGGTGTAATCCGAGATAATAACCACGCGTGATATCTCTCTAGGTGTTGTCAAGTTCGTGCCGTTGTGTCCATTTTGGCCCTGGACATATCCCATTTCTCAGAATTCTTTAGAGAATCAGCTCCATTCTCATAAGAAGCGTCCCACTTCTTCATTCAGATTGGTGAGTTCCATCAAGAGTGTTTACTGCTACACCCCACTTCAATCTTAAATTGAAACTATAGAACTCATTAAGACTTATTAAAAAGTCATCCTCCACATGCAGTCACACTATCACGTATACACCATAGGGAAGGGACAGAGAATGAAATTCTCTGATAGTGTTTACATTTACCCACCACAAATTAGTTGTCTCATTCAAAACCTTGATCTTGGGATCTCCAGTTAGCAAGGTTGAGTATCCTTCATGGCAAGTTTAATTAATGAGCTTAAGCCCCATCCCCTTCGATGCATTTCTAACTATCTCATTAGATATACCTTTCGTCAAAGGATCCGCGATATTCTCCTCGGACTTTATCCAATCAATGGAAATAACGCCAATTGAGATTAGTTATTTTTATCTTTAGCTATTATAGCTTGGCTAACACATTGTATAGATATAGCTGGCACAGGCCTATGCCAGAGAGGAATGTCTTCTAAAAAAGCATCTTAGGCACTCGTCCCCCTCTCGTGCTTTATCTAACGCAATACTCTCAGATTCCATAATGAATTGAGCAATATATGTTTGGTTGGAAATCATCCAAAAACAAACCCTCCTGCTAGAGTGAAAACATATTCACTCGTAGACTTAGACTCCTCTGAGTCATTTATCTAGTTTGCATCACAAAATCCCTCAAGGACAACCAGATACCTTTCATAAACCAAACAAAAGGTAATAAAGTATTTTAGGTACCATAATACTCTACTAAGTGCATCTCAATGCTCTTGCTCTGGACTACAAGTATATATACTTAACTCACTCACAATATAGGAAATTTCTGGACTCTTACAGTTCATTAAATTCATCAGACATCCTATAACTCTTGAGTATTCAAGTTAAGATACTCCATTACCCTTATTTTTCTCGAGTCTACAAGAAGAATCGTATGGAGTACAAACAGGCATACAATAAGACTGATTGTATCTCTTAAGCACAAATTCAACATAATGAGAATGATTAAGACTACAAATGTTTGATTATCTTTTAATCATCATCCCTAAGATTACATCTAAAGGGTCTAAGTCTTTCAAGTCAAAGATCTCATTGAACGCATGCTTTTAGTGGAATTAATCATATCTATGTTTGTATAAAGTATAAGCATATCACCAAAATACAAGCATACGATCACAGAGGCATCCTTAACAAGTTACTTTTAAATACACTTGTCATATTCATTAACTTAAATCCACTACTCTTTATCTCAAGATGAAAATTTTCATGTCCTTGTTATGTGCTTATTTAAAACAATACAAAATTTTATTCATGTTACACTTTGTATTCACAACCTTTCACCACAAAGTCCTCAGGTTGGCCTTAGTATATTTCTTTATCTAATTCACGGTTTTTGAAAATATGTCTTAACATCCACCTGATGTATCTATAAGTTGTTTAACGCAGCAAAATCAATTAACATCTCAACGGAAGTAATTCTCGTCACAGGTGAATAAGAATTAAAGAAATCTATACCATCTTTTAGTTTATAGCCTTTAGCTACCAACCTAGCCTTATATTTTCCATATTTTCATCTACCTTATGTTTCCTCCTAAAGACTCATTTAAACTCTATGGTCTTATTCCCTGGAGGCAAACTAGCAATCTCCCAATTCTGGTTCTGACGGACTGAGTCCATTTCTCAAAATGAAGCTTCTTACCAGAATGGGGTTTCAATTAGTAAATATTATGGCTTCTTTACGTGTCTGGAGATCAGACAATGCTAGGCGTATTATGAAGTCAGATCTATAAGAAGTCTCAGTTCTAATCCTTTTACTTCTCCTAGGATCAACTCTACTCCATCTTTATTTGAAGGTAAATTCTGACTAGTTTAAAAGACATCTAGGGGATCAACAACACATCTTAAGAAGACATAGGTTTCATAAAAAGCATGTTCAAAAAACTCATCATAGCTAGACTTCATAAAAGTATTCACACCAATGGCAGAAAAATCAAAACTCACAACCAAAAAATTATATGCAGCAGGGTACTAGGTATACCTTATCTAAACACCCCCACACTTGGATGCATGCATAAGAAGGTTGTATAACTTTCCATAATCATATGGAGTTTTATCTGATCCTTTAAAGGTTAAATTATTCAAGATATAACAGTTTTAGATAACGACCTCCCCCCACAAGATGGTGGTTTAATCCTGAACTAGTCAACATGGAATAAATCATCTCCTTAATGGTTCTTTCATTTATATTCAACTATACCAATAAACCATGGTGAAAAATAAGTGTGATCTTATGAATAATGCCATTTTTAAAAGTAAAATTCTCTTTCATAATTTCATACTTGCTATCACGTCCAGACCTAACCTTTTTAATGGTAACACCTGATTGGTTTTCAACTTCAACTTTATACATCTTATGACTTCTAAGGAATCATCCTTATTCCTAAGCAAGTATATATGACAATACCACGTATGGTCATCTACGTAAGTTACAAACCAATTTTTACCACCTTAGAAAGGATTAAAAACAAGTCAATTAGGTCTAACGAGATTAAATTTTGCTAAAAGATTTTAAAGCAAATTTGGATACTTCACAAGTTTCACTTTTGTGTTCAAAACCAAAATAAATTTGGGTTCGTCCGCTACGCTAGCCAGTTAATGCATAGACTAATAAAATATTAAGTCTACCATGCAAACATTCAAAAACACACAAAAGAAAGCATAAGAACCAACTATGTTCACTTTATCAATTTTTTCTGTTTAGCTTATATAGACCCTAAGTCTTATAACTCTTGCCTAAAAATCAGTTCCCTTGGTTTCAACAATTTCTACAGATTTAATTAAAATTTTAAATCTTAAACATCTACAACAGAACAAGAAACAAGATTCTTACATATGCCCGGAATATGGAAACTCCATTCAATGTGAGAGTCTTTTACAGATATGAGTATCTGCTCGACCTTTCCCTTTATGCAACCTTTGTTGCAGATGAGTTACTCATATAGAGTCACTCGACATCCCCTATCCTCGGATAAGAGGCGAACATGTCTCTGTTTCAACAAGCATGCTTAGTGGCTCGAGTGTCCAACCCAGTTTCTCATATTGGTTATTATAATAACTTCCGACATCATTCCAATGAACTCGTTCTAGTTTGTTTCAACTGAATTAACATTAACTTTCTACTTATTAAGGTTTTTATGTTGTCTACAAATTATTGCCCTGCGGCCAGGAATCATAGTTCCGACCACAACCTCCACCTATGCCTCAACAACAGACTCAAAATTCTAGTTTAGAGGAGATAATAAAAATGATGATGCAAAAGCAAGATGCAAATGCTCAGCGTCAAGATACAATCCTGCAGAAACAAGATAAGGCTATAAAGGACTTGCAACTTTAAATGGGACAGTTGGATGCAGACATGAATGAAATAAAGGCACAGAATTCGACAAAGTTTCTATCACAGCCTTTTGTGAATCCAAAAGCAAACGTTAATGCTGTAACTCTAAGAAGTGGGAAGAAAACAGAAGAGCCAAAACAACAAGAAAAGGTTAGTCACGACTTGGAAGAGGAAGTAGAGGTGGAAACCGTTCCAAAGGAAAAGCCAACCTCAACTGTCCAACCTAAGGACACAGTTCCTACTTTTACCACACCACCTCCTTTTCCTACTCGTTTTTCCAAGTCAAAGAAGAAAGCTCTAGACAAGGAGATTATGGATATTTTCTGCAAGGTGCATATCAACATTCCATTTATTGAGGCCATCAGAACGGTACCTAGGTATGCCAAGGTTCTGAAGGATTTGTGTACAAGGAAGGAGAGGTTGATTGCTAACGAGATTACTCAAGTGGGAGAAAGTGCTTCATTTATGTTGCTAAATAATATGCATGTGAAGTATAAAGATTCTAGTGATTTTACAGTGCCAATAACTATTGGTGACAAACGGTTCGAGCATGCTTTGCTTGATTTGGGAGCTTTCATAAGTGTGATGTCAGTCGATGTTTATGATTCTTTGAATCTAGGACCTTTAAAAGAGACGTGGATTATCATTCAATTAGCTAATAAGTCTAACATATATCCTAAGGGACTCGTGGAAGATGTTTTAGTGCAAGTGAATGAACTAATCTTTCCGGTTTATTTCTTTCTTGTGGATATGCAGAATGGGGACACTTGTTCGTCTACTTCATTACTTCTTGGGAGACCATTTATGAAGATAGCTAAGACGAAGATTGATTGTGATACTGGGACACTTACTATGGAGTTTTACAAAGAGGTTATACGCTTCAATATTTTTGAAGTTATGCGTTACCCAAGTGATATCCATTCCGCATTTTTTGTTGATGTTATTGGTTCGTTAGCACAACAGATATTTGATCTAAACAACGAAGATGAACTTGAATCTGTGCTACAAAATAGCATTGATTTGGACGTCCATGGCATGCATAATTTGGATATTGATATTCCCATGGAGTTTGTCTAGACATGTGGTGCTCTAACAGCATCACAAGAATTTAGAACAGGTAATATTTCATATATCTCTTTACCTATTACTGATGAAGTTCCTTTACCTTTTGTTGTGCAGGCACCTAAATTAGAACTGAAACCCATACCTGATCACTTAAAGTATGCTTACTTGGGTGATGGGGAAGATCTTCCAGTCATTATTTCAAAGAATCTCACAGCAATACAGGAATAACGCCTCCTTAGGGTTCTGAAAGAGCACAAAACGTCTATTGGTTGGACAATTGCTGACATCAAAGGTATTAGTCCATCCATGTGCATGCATAGAATCCTAATGGAAGATGATATCAAGACAGTACATGATGCTCAGCGTAGGCTTAACCCCCCAATGATGGAGGTCGTGAATAAAGACATCCTCAAATTACTAAGTGTTGGGGTGATTTACCCAATTTCTGACAGCAAATGGGTTAGTTCGGTGCAAGTGGTGCCTAAGAAATCAGGTGTTACTGTTGTTAGAAATCAAGATGATGAACTTGTTCCTACAAGAGTTCAAACAGGATGGCGAGGGGGCATAGACTACAGAAAACTCAATTCGGCTACCCGTATGGATCACTTTCCTTTGCCTTTCATTAATCAGATGTTAGAGAGGTTAGCGGGATATTCTCACTATTTCTTTTTGGATAGTTATTTGGGATACAATCAAAATTTTATTGCACCAGAGGATCAAGAGAAGATAAATTTTACTTGTCCTTTCGGTACATTTTCATATAGAAGAATGCCGTTTGGTCTTTGCAATGCGCCTGCCACTTTTCAGAGATGTATGGTTAGTATATTTTATGATTACGTGGAAAACATCATTGAGGTATTTATGGACGACTTTAGTGTTTATAGCGATTTATTTGATATTTGTTTAAATAATCTTGAACTTGTGCTTAAAAGATGCATAGACACTAATTTGGTTTTAAACTGGGAGAAGTGTCATTTTATGGTAAACCATGGAATTGTACTTGGACACATCGTGTCCTGTCAAGGGCTCGAAGTAAACAAGGGAAAGATAGACTTGATTAGGAACTTACAATATCCCACTTCGGTGAGGGAATTTCGTTCGTTTCTTGGTCATGCAGGTTTTTATAGGAGGTTTATCAAAGATTTCTCCAAAATCTCAATGCCGATGTGCAAATTATTGCAAGAGGAGGTTTCCTTTAACTTCGACCAGGAGTGCAAGGATGCCTTTAATAAATTGAAGGAATTGTTGACTACTGTACCAATTATTAAGTCACCTGACTGGAGTTTTCCGTTCGAGTTAATGTGTGATGCAAGTGATTATGCAGTCGGAGCTGTTTTGGGTCAAAAAGCAAACAAGAGGTCACATGTGATTTATTATGCATCAAGGACCCTAAACGACGCCAAAATCAACTATTCTACTACCGAGAAAGAGTTGTTGGCTATAGTATTTGCATTAGAAAAATTTAGAGCTTATTTAATGGGTGCCAATGTGATTGTATATTTTGATCATGCAGCACTACGGTACCTATTGAAAAAGAAGGAGGCTAAGCCAAGACTCATACGTTGGATTCTTTTGCTGTAAGAATTCAATATGGAAATTAGAGATAAGAAAGGTGTTGAGAATACAGTTGTTGATCATCTTAGTAGACTTGTTATTTCCGAAGAAGAACTTCCCTTACAGGATCGTTTTCCAGAAGAACAACTTTTCTCGATTGAAGAATCAACACCATGGTACGCTGATATAGTGAACTATTTGGTTACAAGGCAAGTATATAGTACAATGTCTACTTTTCAAAAGCTAAAGCTTAATAAAATAGACAAGCAGTATGTGTGGGATGAGCCCTACTTATGGAAATATGGTGCTGATCAAATTATCCGCAGGTGCGTACCAAACTCTGAATTTCAGTCAATTCTATCTTTTTGTCGTTCTTATACTTGTGGTGGTCACTTTGGTGCAAAACGTACCGCACTCAAACTCCTTAAGAGTGGATTTTATTGTCTTACCCTATTTGGGGATACATATGCTTTTTTCAAATCTTGTGATAGATGTCAACGAACGGGCAATCTAGGTGCTCGAAATCAAATGCCGCTCAATCCTATTCTCACTGTCGAGATTTTTAATGTGTGGGGAATTGATTTTATGGGTCCTTTTGTTAATTCAAATGGAAATTTTTATTTACTTCTTGATGTAGATTATGTTTCAAAATGGGTGGAAGCTAAAGCCACCGCTACTAATGATTCTCAAGTTGCTTGTGAGTTTGTGAAGGAATATATTTTCTCTAGACATGGTACACCAAGGCGGTTATCAGTGATGGAGGCTTGCACTTCAAGAAATCCTCCCATGCTCTCCTAAAGAAGTACAACATTACACCATGTCAAACAATATATTTTATAGGTGTCCCAATTGTAGTTGTGCTCGTGCTCGAATCAGTGTGTCAAACAATTGCCAAAACTAGTCGACATACCATAAATATTACGTCCAAAACTTGTCCACGTCTAAATCATGTGTAACAAGCTAAGTGGGCTGGCGTGAGTGAGTAAAGTCCAGCCCAACAATCTCAAACTCAACTGTCTTTGGCCTGTCAGTCCTGAGTAACTGACAATGTATTCTTCATCTCTTATTACGGCCAGAAAATTCTGTCCGCAACTTCTCCTGGAACTTTTTCTCGATTTCTTCTTTTAACTTACGGCTAGAACTTCCTAGACGCAAGTTCTCCTGGATGTTTCGCTACTTTTTAAACATTTTTACGGCTGAAACTTTCCAGCCATAAACCCTCCTGTAACTTTTCTCCATTCTCTCGCCTACTTTACGGCCGAGTCTTCCCATCCGTAAGTTGAACTGTATACTGGAACCTAACTTCCTTCCCTGAACTTACTCCAAACTCCGAGAAAATATCACAGTCTATCTTCTCTGTTATTTCTCGAGCTTCATATTCATATCTCTATCAAACCATAGTATTAGTAGCACATCATCATAACTCTTTTCGAAACTCCACAACAGCCATTACAGACTGCCATCCATCATCACCACGACGTCGTCATCAACACACTCTCGAGTTCAACAATCTTTGTCACTTCTAACAGCTTTAACTTGAGCTCCATATCATTCGTTGTCAATAACTTCCAGCATCATGAAGAAACTATTTTCTTTCGTATCTCATTGGCAGCAGCACTATTTCTCCATCATTTTATCTCTGGTTTGATCTCCATCTTCATTTGTCGCTGGAAACTCCATGATCTTAACAGATTCCACCATGTAGTCTTCTCTGAATTCTCATTCCACCGATGGTGATCATCACCAACCTCAGCACCACCGTGACCAACAGTAAATACATCTCCACCAGTCCATATACTCCTATGTCATCTTCCCATAACAGCAACAATTCTGACCAACTACATTACCAGTCACAGCTAAACCTAACATACTCGAACTCCCTGTTTTGCTCATTATATTGTATCAATCTCCAGCATCACTTCCATTCTCGGCATATCAGACCCAGCTCTCATTTTCCTTACTTGTTCTCGAGCTCCACCTTTTACCAAGTACCAGCGATCATCTTCATTGCTGCCAAACTCCAACTCATTTTCGACCCTCATCTCAGCATCGACTCCATTGATCAATATGCTGGTTATAAACTGGAGTCGAAGAAAATGCTCTATGTTGGTCGTTGCTTACATATTCCAGCATCACCATTGTATATCACCACTGCCAATTGAGTTCTTCCATCGATTTCATTATCTGCAGCTCTATTCCATCACAGACTTGAGTCTTATCTCTGCTCTATCTACTCATTGATGTCCTCCAAAACTCGAAACAAACCCCTTCCCGAATAACCATCATGATCAGCAGCTGCACAGGAGGCGCGTGTTCTTCGTGTTTGAATTAGGGAAGATAAGAGGTGGCCTGAGTAAAACCAGCAGGTGTTATTGGCATTTTTGTGCATCAACACCCCTTGTAACTTTGACTTGCTTCAATGGACTGTAACTTCTTTATAGAATGTCGGAATGACTCCGTTCTTTCGTCGTCGACTTCGTCTTTTCGTCATCTTCAAGATGATAGCAAGAACTTATATACTCCAACGAGTTCCACTTGGTCTTTGGCTCTTCTTCACTTGCGACTAACTTCTTTTATTGCACAATTAAGTGCCAATTCGCTTTTTTTGGATGATTCACCTAGCAAAACATAAATAAGAGAAAACAAACGTAATATACAATAATTTGCAAGAATATAAGAAATTACTAGCATGGATTCGACACTAAGAATATACAAAATATGCACTTAACAAATTCCCCCACACTTGGATTTTGCTAGTCCTCGAGCAAACTATCTAAAATACAACAACTCCATATCGTCGAGAAAATAGATGCACTTAGCTAATGCAACATGCCTTTGAACCCCTAGGTGTCCCTAGTGGATGAGTTATAGTCTCGTGAGGGATTACAAGAGGTATACCCACAAAACTTACTTTTCCAACTTACTAGTTCTCCCGAATGATAGCATCCAACGCGCTAAGAAGACATAGATATTCTGCACACTAGTCATAAGAAGTTAGACATATATATATGAACACAATCTCATCCTTAAAAGTTGAGAGAAAAATAACCATCCCTTATCGAAAGAATTCGGGTTCGAGAGTAATTGAAAGTCTCGACTCTGTCTCACCAAAAATGGTTTTATGAAGTTGCTCTCAATAATAAACAACTTTTTTATAGGTCACACATGTGTCTAGGTAGGAATGAAGAGAGAATCCTGTGACACGTTGAATAGTAGGAAGGAAAAACCCTCCGAATTATTTTGAAAACCCACATCTTTTATTGTTTTCAAAAACCCATTTTTCTGAGGATTTCAATGAAAGGAAATCAACCACTTAAAGAAGGTTGGAATATGCTTACTTACCTCGTTATCCGTTCGATGTGCAGCTAGCACCACTCTCAAAGCATCCATAAAAACGTCTTCGGTCTTCAATCCTTGTCTTTATCTTCGTCTTCGGTCTTTAACTCTTGATGATAACTCTTGAACTTCGTAGAATCTTGACAATGTAACTCTTTTTCTTCAAATCCTTATTGCTTGAAACTTCATTATAAATATTCCTTCTTTCCATTGGCTTTATTGAAAGAACAAAACTAAAAAAAAACGAAAATATAATACATCGAATTTTTCTTGTCCTTTTTTTTTTTATTATTTTTTTATATGAAACAAGAAAAATAAACCAAAAACAAAATGAAAACAAAACAAAATAATAAAACTAGTAATGAACCTAAAAAAAATTCTCTTGTCTTTTTTTTATTATTATTCTTTTAAAAAGACAAGAGAAAACAATACAAATACAAATAAAGATAAAATAAAAATGCAAGTACAAAGGCCATGGTGTAAGTACTTTACCGCTTGATTCTTCACAACTTGTATGTCTTGATATCATAAACTTCTTGAACTCTAATCGCTCTTGTACATAAGTCTTCAACATGTAAAAATTCTGCTCATTGAATTGTTGCTTTACTTGAATCTGAAATCTGCTCATTTCTATATTGTTGCTTGTAAACCTTAAACGTCTTCAACTTTCCTTGTAGATTTTGATGTCGCTCCACTTTTTTATGATGATGTGTTTCTATGGACCTGTTGGTGTAGAGAGAGATAGAGTGGATGGTGCTAACTACGAACAAGATTACAAGTGGTATTAAATATATTTCCCATCATCATATCAAGATTACAAAATTTGTATGGGCTGTCGTAGGCTCAACAAATTAATAAATATATTTTCCACTAATTAACTGGTAATATAGCGGTAGTAAGAGATCGTTCCCACATAGAGTTGTGTAATTGATAGGTTATTTTATCAGCAAGATAAAGTAAATAACAAAAGGGGGTTTTGGTTGTAAGATAAATATAAAGACAATAATAAATAAAAGAGAAGATTAAGGAATCCTTTGCCGTTACCAAGCGTTAACAGGATTAGAATACTCATCTATTGTTCGTAAGAACCATTCATCACCAACGTAGAATAACAGCTAGCTCAGTGTTATCCCCAAAACTCATTTTACCACAGATACGGAAGCTCTCCAATATCAGATTCTATTCAATTGAACCACCAAGTAATAGGTTACTCAAGGTGTAATCCAATCGAACACTTTAAGATTTGTGAATTAGGTTGATCCCAGTAGTTAAACTCTTATCTCAAGGTTTACTTGATGGTGTTATCTTCACACACGATTGGTACACAGAATCCCTCAGTAAGGTCTCACGGTTTCTACTTGTCTAGAGAGTTATTCGACGATTACTTATCTCCTAATCTCCACTAGCAATAGAATGATCAATGGACTAATCTAGTATGCATCCCAAATCAATCTAAGAATCACTCGTAAACCCTAGATATGGTAAAGACAAACGATGATGATAAAAAACTCTCAATAG
This sequence comes from Papaver bracteatum, assembly GCA_023529315.1. Lineage (NCBI taxonomy): Eukaryota > Viridiplantae > Streptophyta > Magnoliopsida > Ranunculales > Papaveraceae > Papaver > Papaver bracteatum. The sequence continues at coordinate 2,697,427 of JAJJWX010004839.1, forward strand.
ATTTGTAATATTAATAAAGCTTCAAGATTGGAACATTGAATTCATCATTAATCAACAAAGGATTTAGTTTCTCATGATTACATAATCACCCGGTTCCCCCTAAAGGGGTAAACCCTAAAATATTAATGAAGAACAAAAGTATAATATGATATATGTAGAGAGATATCTTAGGTTAAGGAGTATCTCTTTTATAGTCTCCAAGTTATAGAAGTTCCCATGCCAAATCTCGTGCAAAATTAGTTGCCAAAACTCGCCAAAATCCAAGTTTGGAAATCTGGTCGTGTAAAGAGTACTTAAAGTATTACTAATGGGCTTGCTATAAGAACCGAGTCCATCCCATTTCAAATCTCAACTCCATTTGGCTTGTCAGTCTTCCATAACTGACAGCCTATTCTTATTCTATTATTACGGCATGGATATCCCATACGCAACTTCTCCTGGATCTTTTTTCTCGGATTTCTTCTTTTCAATCATGGCTAGATTTCCCATACGTAAACTCTACTGTGTCTTTTCTGTAACTTTCACGACAGTTTTACGGCTGAAAATTTCCATCCATAAACTACCCTGTAAAACCAAAACACTTCTCGTTGTCCAACTCACAGACTCGAGCTCCTCACTGCCAAACTCCGTTTTTCTCTGTTACTCGAGTTATCCGTCTCCATTAACCAACAGTGACCAAAACTATTTCCCAAAAATCTCTCAAACTTCCTGTAGGAGCAGAATCTCGCAATAACTTTTCCCCAGCGAAACTATAACCAGCAAATGTTTGTAAAGACCATCGCAGACTATTTGAAGAATGACGTAGCAGGTGATGTCAGCCCAATAACGAGGAAAGTGTGAAGACCTTGCAAGATTGAAGAGCACTTGCGAAGAAAACCCTTGTAAGCTTCCGAGATTTACGCATGCCAGATCCGAAAATAAAGGTTGTCTTAGTTGTCATCCACCATGTAATACCCTATATAAAGGACTAAGTAGATTTGGGAAAGGGGGGGATCTTTTTGATGAGAGTAAGAAAGCAAAGAGGAGAGAGAAAGTCCAAAATAATTCTTATTTCTTTGTATTCTCATTATTATTGTAAGATTCTTAAGATAAACTAATAAAACTATGGTAATTGATCTTGAAATTTGAGTGAAACTTTGTGTAATCTCATCAGGATGTATTTGTAGAAAATCCTGCAACTACATACTAGCGCTAGAAACAGGGAACATCTGAGAAAATTTTTAATTTGTGAAGATTGTTACTATGATTTGAATTTTTTTGGAATAAACAGTAAATAATTCGTGTAGTTTTTAACAGATTGTTAAAATTGAAAGATGGTAAGGAGAAGTACAAGAATTGCGCCTGGAAGAAGGAGAAAGAAAGTTGGAGAATCTTCTAGGATGGGAGCAAGAAACGATGGAGAAGAACGAGTTCAAAACCCAATTCATCAGGCACCAGTACAAGGTGGAAACATTGATTATGATAGAGTCAGTGTACACACTTGGCAGACGGACTCAATATAGGAAGTTGAAGAAACACAGCAATTGAGACGAATAGAGAGGGAAAGAGAAGTAGAAGGAGGAATAATTCATGGAGAGGAGGAGAATGAAACACTAGAGGCATTAAGATAAAGGTTATTTGAAGAAATGAGATTAGAAGCATAAGAACGTGCAAATTTAACACGACAAAACCATGAATTAAGAATGGAAAATATAAGACTACAAAATACAAGGTCGAGAAGTACTACAAGATCAAATTCAAGATCAATTAGAAGAGAAGCGAGACGAGATTCGCCTGAGGTAGGTGTTGTTGAGGATATTCAAGAAGATATACATAATTCTGGCGAAGGACATCTTGAAGAAAGAGAAATAGTTGAAGATCGTTACGTTCAACATGGCGAAAATTACCATAATGAGCAAAACAATAGAGATCAAAGGAATGAACAACGTCGCGAACTAGATAATCAAGGTGGCGAAGGAAATCGGGAGGAAGGAAGGAGAATATTATATGGGAGAGAAGTGCAAAGAAATCAATAAGAAATTGAAGATAAAATTGAGAGGCATAACGCCGCACAAGCACGTATAACTTGCGAAAGAGAAGGAATAAGGATGAGGGCAGAAGTTGAAGAACAAGAATTCCAGGAGGTTATACGTCAGAACAATCATGATAACCAAGAGAGAAGGCGTGAACGTTACCGCAACAATGATAACATTAATGAAGAAAATGATAGAACACAAGGAAGAATTGAAAGGCAAGAAAGAGAAGTAGTGAGGAATGAGCAAGGTCGCAGAGGAGAAAATGAGAGACGCAATCATGTGCAAACACATGTAAGGAATGAAAGAGAAAATCGTAGGGGAAGACAAAAAGAGGATGATGAAGAGGAAACACAAGATTTCGCAAGGAAAAACAGGCATGAATGCAGGAGAAGAGAGCAGGGTTAAAGAGACCAATGGACCAAGGGTCAGCTATGAATGAACAAATTCTAAGAGAACTGGCAGAGATAAGAGGGATGCTCTACAACAGAAGAGAATGAGGTAGGAGACAGTTGGATGAAGCAATAGAAGAAGCTGCAAAAACACCATTTACACACGAAGTACAGTTGAGGGGAATACCACCAAAGTGTAATCTTCCTGCATTAACTAGCATCTTCGATGGAACAACTTGTGCAGTTCAACATATAAAAGCTTACATGTGATGCATGTTACAATGGGAAAAACACGATGCTATATTGTGAAAATATTTTGCATCAAGATTAACAGGATAAGCATTAAAATGGTTCGAAGGTTTGCCAAAGGATACCATAGCATCTTTCAATCACTTACAAACGGTGTTCTTGAGAGCTTATATAAGTAACAACTCATCGCGTCCGGGCATTGAAGATTTATTTGGATTGAAACAAAGAGTTGGCGAAAGTTTGAAGCATCTAACTATGAGGTGGAAGACAATGTGTAGCAATATGGCTGGCCGTGTGGATGAGAGATACCTTATTCTATCATTCATTAATGCAATGTTTGCAACAAATTTGTTGTATGTTCAAATCTTTGAAATCAAGAATACTATCACAATGATTGAATTACGAGAGTACCAAGAGGAATACATTGCTCTTGAGGAAAAGAAAAGTGAGATGGAGTCATACCCAGTTGCGAATACAAGTTCAAAGATCGCGAATGCAAGCTTATTACCCAAATTAAAAAACATAGTGGCGAATATTTCGCAAGTACAACAAGAGAAGGTGATCACTGAAAGTCAACAGAAATTGGTAGCAATGGGGAGTCGAGATCAAGAAGATATTGAGAGAGAAAGAAGGTTCTATAGTCGTGGAAGAAATAACAAGATTCAGAGACTCGACCAACCACAAGAAACTTATGGAGGTCAGAAATACAATTATCAAAGGGGACAAGGAACTAACAGGGTAGTATGGGAAGAAATAAATCTGCCTCCTCTAAATACTAGTGTGGAAAAGATATGGGAAGCCATAATCTTGATGGAAAACATCCCAGCACCTTGGAATATAGGGAGTGAGCCACCACCGACCCATAGAAGTCAGAAATTCTGCTCATATCACCGCTTCCATGGACATACGACAAATGATTGCAGAAATATTAAGAGAATTATCCTTAGAATGATAGACCAAGGCAAACTGAACCACTTTCTAGTAAGACAACAACCACAACCTTTACCATTACCACCACCACCAGAAGATCGCAGAGCAAACGCAGCAAAGGGAAGAGAAACATTTGTAATTGAAGTTGGGGAAAAAGCGAAGAACCTATTTTGTCATTCTATTGTGCATTCGTACAAAACAGTTGAAGACTTTCATGATAATGTTCTGAGTAAAGTTTTCGCAAGAGATGTTGATGGAAAATAAATTATGAACATTGCGAAGGTCTCGCCACTAAAAGAATGGCAGAGCAACCTATTTCCTTTACAGTGGAAGAGATTCCTGAAGGTGGAGAAATGCATGATAATCCCTTGGTGGTAAAGTTATAGATTAACCCAAAACCTGGTGAGGATGAAGATGATGAAGCTGAGGATTTGTGGCCGATTAACAGAATCTTGGTTGATACTGGAAGTTTTGTAGATATTCTATTTTATCATACTTACAAGACTATGGGAGGAAATGACGAGGACTTGATACCTTCTACTTACAAGATCTATGGTTTTAATGGTAGTGCGAACAAACCTAAGGGAAAGATTGCTATGCGAATTCCTTTGAATGGGTTATCTTCCGAAATACTATTCTGTGTTGTTGACGTGGAGTCACCGTATAATACTCTAATTGGCCGACCTTGGTTGCATGGAATTCTGGGAGTAGCATCAACCTTCCATCAATGCATCAAGTTTCCTCATCCTAGCGCGTTGGAATCATAAGAGGAGACTAGGTTGAGGGGATAAAATGTCATGAAATTGATGTAGAGAAATGCGAAGAAAGAGCAACTAAGAAAAACAATTGGAAGCATAATATAAGAGAAAAGCAAAGAAGTGAAAGACTGATGGTAGATTAAGTAGAACGTGGAGGAGATGAGAGCCAGTGAGTACTTCGCAAAGTAGATCTGGTGTTACGTCTGCAACCAACTTATCAAAGGGATGGCAAAGATAATTCTGTGAACAGGTGGGAAGGACCTTACATGGTAACAAATGTGCTTGGGGAAGGAAAATATGAGCTAGAAGGAGTGCAAACTGCAGTGTATAACGAGAAATATCTGCGAAAGTATGGTGTAAGTGGTAGTGACAGCACAGAGCAAGAAAATAGTGATCTTTGAAACGAGGTCATCAATAGTGTGCGAGAGCTAAAAGAGGCACATACATAAGGTAATAAAGGTAAGAAATTTAAAATGTGAAATGAGAATGAAATTGAGAAGAGAAAGAAACAAATTTGAACTCAAAAGATGTATTTGAAAAGTATCTTTTACTGATTAAAGAAAACAAAAATAAGAAATTACAACAATAAGAATGAAGACATGCGATAATTTCGCAGAAATTATACTTATAAAATGAAGACGGCGATAAATTCGCAGAAATTATGACTTTTACAAAAGAAAGTCAAAGATTGAATGAACAAAAAATGAAAGAGGCACCCAACTATGGCGTACACCCTAGTTCGCGAATATAATTTCGCAAGAGGAAAATGTAAGACCTAAAGTGCATCATAGAAGGGGAGAACCTATTACATGGCTCAGGGAAAGGTTACACCGCCCCCAGAACCTGGGTCATGGAGATTTGGGGTCAATAAGCCCATCCAGGAGAGGCGCCTTGGATTTTAAGCCAAAGCTTATGACTTAGGTTGGATGGATAAGGTGAGAAGGTCTCTCCTAAGGAGTGCAAAACTCGATCAAGGCGCCGAGGTATAGGGTTGATCCAAGAGTGTCTGGGGTATATGGAGTGTACCTGTCCATTCTTGGAAAGTCTTTGCTATGATGCAATCGGTTCGAAGAAAACCCCACTTAGGGTGTGATCTCGTAACCATGAGCCATATCGGCGAAGGGATAAGAGGCTGAGAAAACAACTGGTTGTTGTTAAGACTGGATGGGAGGATCCAACCTTGTATGGTAGGGGTACGCCTCCTTGAAAGGGCAACCAGGGGGTGATAAGGATGACACCCTCCATTAGGGAGCTGATAAGTGTCAAAGACACAAATTTCATGAGGATTTTTACTCACGGGAGTATTAAGGCTTGTCATATTTGTGCAATGATCCTGCAGAGGCAATAATACTAGAGAAAGATAAGACGAGATCAATGGGTCAGTGCACGAAAGTGTAAAGACATCCTGTGATTTCGTCGCAAGATGTCAATGTCATGAGGCTATACGTTCGCAAGAATATTTAGGCATGTCATATTGTTGCATGAAAAATATCCTGCTGAGGCAATAATACAAGAGAATGATAAGACAAGATCAAGGGGTCATTACATGAAAGTGTAAAGACGTCCTGCGATTTTGTCGCAAATACAAGGGGTGGCAAAATAAGACCTTTACTTAAGAAGGCAAAATAAGATCACATAAGAGAATAATAATGAATGGAATCTTGGAAAATTCCAAGATATATCTTATAGCGAATTCACAATAGCAAAATTCTACAGATAAATACGAACACGAATGCGAAATTAATACATAGGCATGCAGTGCAATGTTACAACAGTAAGTATCTAAAGATAAATGATATTATTAATTAAGAAATAACATACTTAATCTTTCATTTGAAAACAAATAACAAAGGCAAGTATGGGAATGCTTAACATAGGCAAGTGTTATTTGTTTCCACTTGACAGATTTACGCATAGACTGAAAATTATATATGTTGATTGTATATTGATCGATAATCTTTGATTGTTATTGCGAACAAGAGTTGCTTTTCTAACACATGCAGGTAAAACAAAAGAAATAGAGCTTATATTGAGATACTTTTGAAGTTGATATAATTCACAATGAAAGGTTACAAAGACAATAAGAACAAGAGATAAAAGAATAGATATACAATGAAGAAGGGAAAATAGATATACAATGAAGAAGGGAAAACTATTTCTTGGTTGATTCTTTATCTTCTCCTCCTTGATCTTCTTCTTATTTTTCTTCTTCAGATTCTTCCTATTTCTCACCCTCTTCTTCCATTTCTTCTTCTTCTTCTTCTTCTTCTTCTTCTTCTTCTTCTTCTTCTTCTTCTTCACTATCATCACTATCCGAAATGACTGGAAGTGATGCATTCTATGGAATTTCCTCTAAGAGACAGGGATATGTAGAATGAGGAATGTCATTATCATCGCAATCCATCATGATAGTCTGATTGCGAAAATTAAGAGCGTCATTCTCAAAGTTAGCGATAGTGAGCTTCAGTTGATTCTTGAGCCTGCGGAATTTATCGTTGCGAACAGATAAGTCTTATGCGAGTTGCACTTTTTCCGCTTCAAGAGTTTTAGTTTGAGTCTCCAACTCTTCAATTCTCTTGCAAAGATCCTTCTCATCTTCTGCGAATATATAATGACAAATCAATAACTCGAACGAAGTTTATAAAAAATAACAGTTATTAAGAAAGCAAAGTTAACAACCTTCTCTGTTAGAGATCATATCTCTAACCAAGGCCGAATGATCGACTTGGAAGCTAACATTTACACCTAAGTCATTTCTGGCATCATCTAAGACTTTCGCAGCCCAAGCAAACTCATCATCATTATTTATGAGGAGACAGGAGCGAATTTGATTCTCTCTTTCGATAAGAACGGCATTTTTACGGTTAACTTCATCTCGCTCAAGTTGGGTTTCGAGAAGGGTTTTGTGGAACTTTTCTAAAGCTTGGTAACCTTGACTAGTGATGCGATCTTTTTCATCCATAAGATTGCTGATCTTAACTCTTAACGCATTAATTTCATCTTTGGAGTCAAGGTAGTGGTGCTTAAAACTGTGGGCTGTTTTCAAACTGCTTTTATGGTCGATCTCTAAAAGGAGGAATTTAGATCCGAGCTCATTTAAGGAAAGATATTCTGTTTTGTCATTTGTATAACTGCTTAAAGAAGTGTTAAGGCGTTCGAGAAGGGTATCATCATCCATAGAATGAGGAAAGGTGCGAAGAAATGTGGCTTCATCAGAAAGACCGTAAATGTCTGGAAAAATAATTAATCAAACAAGGGAAAACAATGGGAAAAAGGATTAGAGGGATAGAAGAAAATTTACTTACCATAAAGTTGGTCATTCGCTTTCTAAAGACTAGATATTTTATTTTGTTGAGTAGAGGTGTAAATTTCCAACCGTTTGTTCTTCTTGCAAAGATCAGCAACTTTAGCTTCTAACTCTACATTTTTTCTGCGAGATTCCTCCATATTTTTATTAAGTTTGATGTTCTTCTTCTCAAAGCTCTCACACCTCTTAACTAAATCAGAGGAAACTGCATAAGAAGCTTTTCCAGCCTGCGAAAGAATAAGAAGAATTGTCAAAATGAACTATGATTTCGAACTACAACTAAAGAGAAGAAGTAATACGAAGATTTACCAAGATGCTAAGTGAATTCAAGAAACTTGGAGTCACTAATCTAGAAACCCCGCAAAGAGACTCGTTATTGTCTAAAAGAGGGGCATCACAAATGTTCGCAATAGCCCGGCAGGTGCTAGATAAAGGAACGTTACCCACTCCTTGTAGAGAGTCAGAGAATATGCTGGATAGTTGCGCCATGGATGACTCAGGTGAAGAACCTTCCTTTGCAAAAGAAATCTCAGCATCATCATCATTGCTTTCATCTAATTGAAGATTTGAAGGAGAAGGGGAGCAAACTTTTCGTTTCTTAGAAGAAGGTGAGGCAGCTGATTTCTCCTTGCGAAGAGTACCCTTGCTCTTGCCTTTAGTCTTTGCGATCTTGATAGGCTCATTATTTTCTTCTTCTTCTTCAACAATTCTAACATCAACCTTCGCACACGGATGAAGATAAGAAATAGAGGCAACAATATTGTTAAAAATAATAAAAGAGAGTATTTCTTACTTCATCCGTGATCGAACGCAGTGTTGTCAAGATGCTTGCCTTCTTGATTCTGTTGTAGGTTTTTCTCAATTTTTCAATCTAAAAGTTTCGCAAGAGTTAGAAAATAATGGAATAGGGATAAATGAAGGATTATAATGTGAGCAAAATTTGGAAACATACCTCAGTTTTTTTTTCGGGCTAATTGAATACCTATGGTTGATAAACAACGAGATTCTCAGGTAAAACATGAGAACCAGAGATATAAGGCCGCTTCAAAATTAAAGGAAAGACGCACCATTTATCGTCTTTTGATTGACGTGGGGTCTTATTATTACCAGAATGCCAGTCAATATCTTGCATGAATATTTTATCGCTGGAAACATTCTCCTTCTTCTTCAAGCGAACACCCCAGCGAGTGTTTTCTTTCTTCATGGTAATTACTTCGTAATTCTCGAAGAAGCTCTCCACAGTGCATTGCTCAGAAATGATTTCTAGTTCAGCGAATTTAGGATCTCTAAGTTATGATGGATAAAGAGATCCCAAACCTGCACCACGATGGGCGAACTCGAGTATAAGACGAATACAATCTCCATTCAATTGGTAAATAGCTCGCGAAAAGTTCGCATGAGAAAGGATCTCGTAAAATAAAGGGAAATTAGGATTGTAAAGAGGTATGGGGAGACCAGCGAGAAGCTGACCCATCGAGATTATGATTTTTTCACTGTTACAATGATGATCATAAAATAGTTTGAAAGAAAGAATGGACTTAGAGTTCTGTCAAGGAATGGTGGATAATGTGAAACCCTTTTTCTTGAGATCTTTTTGAATTTCTTCAAATTCACAGTCATATTTACGACCACTTGGAGGCATTTTTGAGTATGGGAATAGAGAACAAGTAAAGATCAAAAAGGATAAGAAATTATAAAATTACAATAGCAGAAGCGAAACTTACGGAAGAAGAACAGTGAAGAAAAGTTGCAGATAAAATGAAAGGAAAGTAAAAAGAAAAAAAATGAAGATTAAGAAGGATATATATAAAGAGAAGGAGATCTCGAAAACATAAATTCATTAATGCGAAGAGGTGACGTGAACTATTGAGAAGTGGCGGTTATAAAAGACGTGTCAAGAAATAGATGGTTAAAGAGACACGTGTTGGTTACTTTGCGTGAATTACGGAAATTTGCCAGTGGAAAAGAATATGGAAAGATAAGCGGTTGCGGCATTTTGAGATAGAGGTTCTCATATCATTCTCTTCTTTGCAGAGAAGACTATAGAAGAGGCAAGATGTAGGACCAGAATATCGCAATATCTTTTCCCCAGCGAAATTATAACCAGCAAATGTTTGCGAAGACCATCGCAGACTATTTGAAGAATGACGTAGCAGGTGATGTCAGCCCAAACACGAGGAAAGTGTGAAGACCTTGCGAGATTGAAGAGCACTTGCGAAGAAAACCCTTGTAAGCTTGTGAGATTTACGCATGCCAGATCCGAAAATAAAGGTTATCTTAGCTATCATCCACCATGTAATACCCTATATAAAGGACCAAGTAGATTTGGGAAAGGGGATATTTTTTTGGTGAGAGTAAGAAAGCAAAGAGGAGAGAGAAAGTCCAGAATAATTCTTATTTCTTTGTATTCTCATTATTCTAGTAAGATTCTTAAGAGAAATTAATAAAACTATGGTAATTGATCTTGAAATTTGAGTGAAACTTTGTGTAATCTCATCAGGGTGTAGTTGTAGGAAATCCTGCAACTACACTTCCTGTGAAGTGCTCAACTACTCCATATCTTCTGACTTCATTAAGAACAGCTCCATCTTAATTTCTAATATTGGCAGCTTCTCAAAATACACGCCTAACAACACCTACGTAACTTTTCCATCACCGCACAATCCACTTCTTCATCAGAACTCAACCAACTCATCGCCATCTTCTATGAACTGCTTGATCCCTCTCTCGGCATTGGCAGCTCAGCTCCCTTATTATCCCTGACTTCCATGATTATCATGCAACAACACACCATCAGCATTTGTGGCATCAGTTTCTCATTGCAATGGTAGAGACTCAGCTTCAATTTTTATTCACGTCATTGCAAATGGCAGTATCTATAACACCTTCATTGTATTAATCACCTCAGTTCCATACTGCCTTGTATTCTCCATCTTATTCTATCTCTGTCTCATCACCGATCGTCCTCACTATAGTATGCAGCATCAGCAATGTAGTTGCGGATTATCTCACAACTACACCCTCATAAGAATCCATTAAAATGATTCCTAAACCTAATTAATTTTATATGAAAACTAAGAATTAAGGTACTAAAATTATAAAGGAGACACAAAGAGTTTTACGTGGTTCGATCAATGTGATCTACATCCACGGTGCTTCACTAGTGATTGTATGTAATTACATGATTTTACAATTGAGACTCCATTAAAGAATATTTGGAGCTCTAGTTTTTTGGGTAAGAAGATGATAAAGATAATAAATCTCTCCTAAAATTTTCTCTCTCCTCCTAAAATTATCCTCCCTTGCTCAAAAGATCTCCCCTACTTCTCATGCCTAAATGGCTATTTATACGATCTTACAAAATATGACAGTTTTGTTGTCCCGCCATTTCGGATTTGAGAATTATCTTGCGAACCTTCGTAACTTCACTTCGCGAACTTCTTTTGGTTTCCTCGTGATTTCCTTTGCTCGCAAAATATTCTTTGCTCGCAAGATGTCTTTTCTTTCCATAATTTCGTAAGTTATCATTTGTTGTGATATTCCGCTCCTACATCTTGCCTCTTTTTTCTTGAATATTGCTTGAAGAGCGATCTTTAAGAAAAAATATGTTGTAGTAGTCTTTGATCTTTGTTGTTGAAGGAACAAGCGAAAGAATATCAAACTCGAAAAGTATATACTTGCCTCTATTCTTTTGCGAAGTTCTGAAACTTTAAGAAGTAACTAGAAGTATCATCTTGCGAAGTATGAAGTGTGAGAAGTATCCTTGAAGAAGTATGAAGTATAAGAAATATAAAATATCCTTGAAGAAGTATAAGAAGTACTCAATCCTCGAAATATATATAAGAAGTATGAAGTATCCTTAAAAAGTATAAGAAGTACTTAATCCTCGAAACATATAAGAAGTATTCGTCCTTGAATGAGATAATGCCTCTGTTTATGTGAAATTATTATTCCATTTTTGGTGAGGATTCTTGGTGAGAAGATAAAGAACATAAAATATTTTCTTGGGTATCCATAGTTGCCTCTGTTCTTTATCTATGAAGGAGAATCCTTAAGAAAATTTTGAATAACTAAATTGTGTCTCTATTCTTATCTTGCCTCTGCCTCAAGTGGTAACCCTGCTAACTTCTGAATTTTTCTGCAAATTTCTGAATTTTTCGTGAATTTCGGGGTTTTGCGAATTTCTAAACTTCGAATAGTGCTTGAACAAAGAATAGAATAGTTTGCGAATATAGTGTTGCGAATATAGTGTTGCGAATATAGTGTTGCGAACATAGTGTTGCGAATGTATTGTTGCGAACTATGAATAGTCCTGCGAATTATGAATGTTTTTGCGAAGTTTCGCGGTATTATCCTGTAAAATTTTGTTTAATACTTGTGTGCATATAATACTTATATAATGATTATGTTATGAAATGTGTATGCGATGCTTATGCCTTGAAATGCTTATGCAATGCTTTTATGATGCTTTTATGATGCGAGTATGATGCTTGTATGATGCAAGTATGATGCTTGTATGATGCGAATACTTATCTATTATGATGTATAGTTAATGTTTGTGTTACTTAGCTCATTTTGCTGCGGTAAAATTGATATATATTTGAGTTGCCTCCATTCATATAATCATCTTCGCAAGTTTACTTGTGTATTTTCGCGAATGAAATCTCCTCTTCTTGTATGACTTCGTGATATATATTCTTGTAAATATTCTTCAATGATATTGATGGAATTGTCTTCTTTGATATATATTGTCTTCAAAATTCTTCAATGATCTTAATGGAATTGTCTTCTTTGATATATATTGTCTTCAAAATTCTTCAATGATCTTGATGGAATTGTCTTCTTTGATATATATTCTCTTCAGAATTCTTCAATGATCTTGATGGAATAAATTTCATGAATTGTTGTGGTCTTATCATGCCTTCCTAAGTAAAGGTCTTATTTTGCCACCTCTTTTGTGATAATATTTTGTATTTGCGATAATATGACAAGTCTGAACATTCTTGCGAATATACAACCTCGTGACATTATCGTCTTGCGATGAAATCGCAGGACGTTTTTACACTTTCATGTAATAACCCATTGATCTCATCTTAACTTCATTGTTATGTTCTGCGAGTTCTCTCTTTTTTTTTTTTTTTTTTTTTTAGAAGGCTCGCAGAAGTTCAATTGTTGCACAAATATGACAAGCCTTTATGTTTTCGCAAACAAGAAGCCTCGTGACATTTGCGTCTTATAGCACGTATCAGCTCCCTAATGGAGGGTGCTGCCCTTTATCTTCCCCCTGGTTGACCCTTCAAGGAAGCGTACATCGACCATACAAGGTTAGCTCTTCCCATCCGGTTCTGCCAACAACCAGTTTTTGATCGCAACCCCTTATCCTTTTTTCCTATAGGGCTTATAGTTACGAGGTTGCACCCTATGGGGTATCTTTGGGCCAAGTGCATCATTTTCCAAGACTTGTCAAAAATGGCAGATGTGGTTCAACCTCACCCGGCACTCTTGACTCAACCGTGTACCTCGGCGCCTTGATCGTTTTCTGCACTTCTTGGGAAAGATAGTATGCCTTAGTCGCCCAACCTAAATCCTCTTACACCGCATTTTATATTGCGTAATGTCGCTAGATTAGGTGAGAATCCAAGGTGTCTAACCCGGATAGGTACCCCATTATTGGGTTGTACCCCTAAAATTTTACCATGTACTAAGGGCCCTTGGTGGTGTTCCGGTTACCCTTAGCCACATTTATAGGTACCCCCTTAAATGACGTACTTTAGGACTTTGCCTCTTACGAAATATAGCTTCGCGAACTAGGGTGTAAGCCACAAAGGTTTGCCTGTATAAAATTTTCTGCGGCTCTCTTTCTTTTTTGGAGGCTGATCACAGATTGCGGTCTTTTCTTCGCAAATTGCGGTCTTTTCTTCGCAATTGATTTTTGGCGGTACTTTTTCGCCTTTTAAAAACTCATCGTAAATTTTTCATGTACATAAAATGTTAAATGTTTTCATAAGATCTTTAGTATAAGAAGTATGAGAAGTATTAATCAAAATTGTTCTATAGAAATATAGGAATTTAATTTTCTCTAATTTTTGTAATTTTGAAGTCTTTGTAAATTTTTTGAGATCTTTAAATTTTTGCGATTAAGTCATTTTTGAATCTTGCGATTGTATTGCTTTTCGCCAATCTAAAAATCTTTGAAATGTTTTGTAACCTTAGAAATTGTAGAAATTTTGCGAGTATATCGCTTTTGGGGAATAAAATCAAAAATCTTTTGTCTTTATTAAATAAAATATTCAAGGAAATGGTACTTACCTTTTTCGGCTTGTTGTTTTCTCTTGCGAAGTAAATTTCTTGCTTGCAAAATGAGAAAGAATGAGAATTAAATTTTTGACCCGCCATGAAACTCAAACTTCTGTTGGATTGCTTGTTGTTCACGAAGTAGTTTTCTTCTTCCCGAAGTAGGTTATGTTGATGCAAGCCTTGGAAAATATATACAAAGCAAACATTCACGAAGTTAAATAGTTTCGAACTTAAATGAATATTCGTGAAGTAAATGGTTGCGAAGTAAATGTTCACGAAGTTAAATAATTATGAACTTAAATGAATATTCGTGAAGTAAATGTTTGCGAAGTAAATATTCACGAAGTTAAAATTTACGAACAAAGAAAATGAAAATTCGGTACTTAAAGTAAATTTCCACGAAGTAAATGTTTGCGAACTTCCCTCTTTATTTCTTTGCTGCGGAGTGAAATATGACTGTCTCCCATTTTCATCGTACATATCCTTCTAGATTTGGTTGTTAATGAAGCTTTGCTCGATTTTTTTTTTTTTTTTTTTTTTTAGAGGATAAACTTTGCAGATTTTTTGTTTTTCCATAATCCCCTAATTTCTCTTGAAATATAACATTGTTCTCACGCCGGGCTCTCTACATATTTTTACAGACAGCAGTGTGATTTCTGAATTCGTCATTGGTTCCACTTGGTGCTGGTATATTGCTGCATCTTGCGATCTTGGTAAGATATCTTGCGAGCTAACGCTAAGATACTATGAGATGATGCTAGACTACTTCTGTTGCTTGCTCATGGTTGTTGTTAATGTAGATTGCTTCTTCTTAGTTTTCCAAACTTCCCATGCAAACTTTCCATCATATAATGTTATTGCTTGCATGTGTTTTCTGCGATGTTGTACACTGCGATATTAGCATGTTGTTCTGTATTTAATTTTCTTCGCTCACGATCCATCTTAACTCGAGAGTCTTCTCTGCGAACCATTGCTCCATAACTAGCATTTGAAGTACATTAAGTTTCTTCACAAAAGAAACCCATTGTTGTTCTTAACGTTGCTTCCCTGACTGAAGTTCATTTCAGCCAACCAAATTCGACAATTACACTTCCAAGTACTACTCCCGTTTCGCTCCATTGCTCGCTCGATTGTCTCACTCAAGACGTCAGTTAAATCAAACTAGTCCATCCAAATATGGTCACAGCAACAACTCCTCCTCGTCAACAGTAGCTATCAAAGTAGCCCCCATTCACTGGGTAATTGCTCTTATACGTCTCCCCTCTTGGATTTCTATAAGTAGGTTGGTTTTTACATTTGCTCTTGTTGTTATCTTTGCTGAACTTTGACCTTCGCATGATTGATTCAAAAATGACTTCGTAGAAAATGAAAATGAGGACCATCAAATACGAGCTGCTAAAGTTGAAAATGAGGACCATAAAATACCATCGTAGTGGGACCATCAAATACTATACATCGTTTTCAAGATGTCTAAGATAAATAACGTTATCTTCTTATTTAATTATAGATGGCACTTAACAGTTATCTACTATACTATGTTGGATTCCATCCGTAGTGATCTTATTCTGCCATTCGAAAAGTATTTGTGGGACCATCGATTACGAAGTATATAGCCTCATCACGAAATATCACCATTTGGGACCATATTCGCAAAACTACAAGAAGTAGCTATCCTCCGTATTAGTAGCTGCGAACTTTCTTCTTCGTATACTTCTTCTTTTGTTCGTAATGGGGATAATTTCTTTCGCAAGTGCGTAAATGAACGTCTGTACATAAATCTTCTTTTGTTCTTTTGCTTATTTATATCTCCCTGGACAGTTTATGTAACTCGAATTGTCTTGTGCAAAATGAACTACTGAATTTCTTATTTTTCTCCATGTACATTTATGTTCGTAAGATTCGAACTCATGATGACATTTATCTCGTTTCTTCGTAGGAATGATATTTCTTCATCAATGACGCAGAACTTTGCAAAAAATTTGCTGCAAACGATCAGTAAATTTGGTTAGCAATTTATAGATCATTAAGATGAGTAATGTTTGCCTATGAAGAATGAAAACTTTCCATATATTCTACTTGTTTTTTGTTCTTGCGAAATGTAAATCTCTAAATCTCTAACCAACAGAAAATCTTGAATTTTGATTTTGTCAGAAATTCTTTAAACAAATTTGTAAAAAGATATTTGGTTACTACAAATTTATAGCAAAAACATTTTTAAATTCAAAATTTTCATAATAAATCAAATTTCTACAAAAAGCAAAGTTTAGATCGCAAAAAATTTATTTTTCAATTTGTGTTTTGAAATTCCCAAATTTTGAAAAATGAAACAAAGAATAAGAAAAGTGAGTAGAAATTTGTCCTTTTTGGAAGCGATTGTTGACGTAGCGTGTGTAAATTTCATTTTGCTTGACGATTTCTCCATATCCACATCTCTCTTCCTGAACTACTACTAATGTGTTTGTTGTTTGAAGATGCCAATAAAAGAACTTCCATTTCTGTCTTCAAAACTCATATATCCGGTACAATTCATCACCAATAGTAACCAATTTTTCTAGCTTTCTTGAACCAACAAGGTTAGTCCATGTTTCTAGCGCCAATTATGTAGTTGCGGATTATCTCACAACTACACCCTCATAAGAATCCATTAAAATGATTCCTAAACCTAATTAATTTGATATGAAAACTAAGAATTAAGGTACTAAAATTATAAAGGAGACACAAAGATTTTTACATGGTTCGATCAATGTGATCTGCATCCACGGTGCTTCACTAGTGATTGTATGAAATTACATGATTTTACAATTGAGACTCCATTAAAGAATATTTGGAGCTCTAGTTTTTTGGGGAAGAAGATGATAAAGATAATAAATCTCTCCTAACATTTTCTCTCTCCTCCTAAAATTATCCTCCCTTGCTCAAAAGATCTCCCCTACTTCTCATGCCTAAATGGCTATTTATACGATCTTACAAAATATGACAGTTGTGTTGTCCCGCCATTTCGGATTTGAGAATTATCTTGCGAACCTTCGTAACTTCACTTCGCGAACTTCTTTTGGTTTCCTCGTGATTTCCTTTGTTCGCAAAATATTATTTGCTCGCAAGATGTCTTTTCTTTCCATAATTTCGTAAGTTATCATTTATTGTGATATTCCGCTCCTACAAGCAACCTAATTGAACCCCAACTCCATCGTCAGTTGCATTATCCATCGTGGCAACAGAAGTAGTCACAAACTCCATCAACAGTGAACCATCGAGAATCACCATCGTGATCAGCAGGCAACATCACCGGCCGGTTATTCTCGGTTAAAGTAGGAGAAAAAGATAATGTCCACCCCGTAGTAATCCTCCATGTTCCTTTAATAGTTGCCTTTCAACTGTCAGTCTTGCGAGACTGACAGTTCGATATATTACTAGTGTCTGCCCTGAGTATAAACTCGGGTGCCTATAACAATTTTGTAGGTTATCTAACTTTCGACAACTTCGGCTTGCTTCAAATGCTTCTAGATTTTTCATACGACATCTAATTGACTCCATTCTTTCGTCATTGGCTTCGTTTTTTCGTCCTCTTCGAGATGATAGCAAGAACTTATAGATTTGAATGAGTTTTACTTGGTCTTTGGCCCTTCTCCACTTGTAGCTAACTTCTTTTATTGCATAATTACGTGCAAATTCACTTCTTTTGGACGATTCACCTAGCAAAACATAAATAAGAGAAAACAAGAGTAATATACCATAATTCGCAAGAATATATAGTAATTCCTAGCATGGATTCGACACTAAATATATGCAAAATATGCACTTAACAACATTGAATACATAAAATCGCGAAGCATGAACACTGTAGATAGACATAGTATTAAGGAATACAATACGAGGTTTATTGCTTAACCATTAAACTTTGTATATAAGACATCAACATAATCGTATGAATGCTATTATGATTATGTATTGGTATGAGGTGAGGATTTCATCTTAGGAAACAATCTTTTTACATGTGTTTTAAGGAAGTAAGTTCATGATCTTGTGTTGTGAACCGAAAAGAAAATCGCCAGGCGTTATTGGGTCTGTTCTTCATTGCATATCTTATGAATGACCAATATGTATGATTAGTATAACCACTCATGACTTGTTTGTGTTCTTGGTAAAATTATTCACATGAGGCCTGACTTATGTATTGGTATGACTTTTATTAGTGAAACCGATCTTAAGTAATCACCTGGGGTATGATCGAGTTTGTGTGTATAAAACCTAACACTGGGTAAAGGGGAACCGATACTAGTAAGAGGTGCAACGCATATAAAGGGGAATCGATCCTTGTATGAGGTGCATCAAGGTTTATAGTAGAAAGGGGAACCGATCCTATGGACATGTACAACACGTTTTTAAGCAAATGGGAACCGATCCTATAGGCATGTGCAATACATATAATTTAGATACCATATATATGTGGGGAACTGATCCTAGTACCTAGTCAACCAAAGTTTGGTAAGATAGTGTGACTATGCACAGTACTCAATGGAGGTAGAACCGAAACTTGTTTTGGTAGAACCATTAAACCCGTGATTTGTGATTGATTGTTACTTGATCAATCACATAGTTCTTGAAAGTCGAATGAACCAATTCTAAACTTGTTTGGAAGCGTGGTAAATCGGTGTCAAGTGAGTAAGTATGAAAAAGGACTTACAAGAGAAAGATGACGACACACTTTGAAAACGTGCATTAATGCGTATCTTTTATTGTTAAAAGATATTCCTTAACAGCTAAGAAGTAAGTAAATCCCAAGATCGAATTTAAATGAGTTAAGAATCTTTTAATTAAGTTTTTTAATTATATACGAAAAAAAAAAGAATTAGTAATGTGCATTTACTGGTTAAAGATTTTCCAAGGAGATTTCGATCATTAATTTGGACAGTGCATTCTCAGGAATTATGAAAACCGAATTTGGAAAATATTATTGAATATCTTTAGAATATTTTCGGTTTTGGAAATTCCTTGGCGTCCAAACTTCCTTGTCTATAAATACTTTGAGTTTGCATTTCTAGCAAACTAATCCTTTGTGACAGTAAACTTCCTCTATTGTACTGTTACTGGTGAAGCCGCCTATTCGGAGAGGAGAGTAACCTAATTAGGAGAAATCTCTTATGGACGCTCAGTTTAAAGTCTTCTTTGGAATTTAGAAGCTCTAGTGCGTACCGTTGGTGGAAAACTAGATAATTGCGGTTTATCTTGAGTTTTCATATTGATTTGATTGACTAACGGTGGTTGAACTTTGATTGCACCTAGTTTGTTTATGCTTGAGGATCTTATCTTCTGATATAAGATTCACTCAAACTAGTTCAAAGTTTCTACAGGGATCTTTAGACTTTTGTTAGATCTAAAGATGATCTTGTGATAATCCATTGTTAACAGACTCCATTCTGTGTGAAATTCAAGTAGTTGTGTGAAGGTATTTATTGAAGATTTAAGAAGATTCGAAGACAAAGAAGAGATAGAAGATTTCTGACTTGGTTATATAAATCTTTGGTGTGTACAATACTTGTTTAGGTAAAGAGGATCCAACTATAATCGATTTATCCTTGTGGTATTTTGATAGTTGTGTAGATCGGCATCAATACATTTCCTTGGGATTAAAGGTATTGATAGCAAAATCTTAACGATTACCTTTTGGTGATTGAACATAAGATAGATCTTGGAACCTGGCAAAGGAGTTTATGTTAAGATAAACAGAAGAGCCTTTGTCCAACTCATATCACTTAGTTGAAGAGAGTTGATACCAAACAGATTTGTTGTTCCTTTACTGTTTGGAATACAAACCAAAGGAATTGGTCAAACTACGTGAATTGTTTACAGGTCGGAGGCGTGGGAATACATATCGGAGGCGTGGGAATACATACGGAACTAGCTGAACTATAGGTTTAGTTTCTTGATCTGAACTATATGAAGTTGGTTTATTTTGTATATCGGCTTAATCCTGAGAGTATTCAATTCTGGACAAGGTCCCGGATTTTTTCTGCATTTGCGGTTTCCTCGTTAACAAAATCATGATGTGTCATTTACTTTATTTTCAACATTATAATTATTTTATTATAATTAAAGTAAATTGCACAAACGTTAATTCATATTTACTTGATACATAATCCTATTGAGTTTGGTTAAGTCCGAACCTTTGTATCAAGTAAACACACTTTGTTGTTGTATTGTCTTGATCTCGTATCCATAGACAATCACACGAAGTGTGAACCGGTTTGTTGTATTGTCTCGATCTCATATCCATAGACAATCACTTTCGGAGAAAGGACTTATAGGAAGGAAAAGTTTTAGCTTGAGGTATATTTGGGTACCCTCGTCTTTTCAATTGGTATCAGAGCAAGCAAACACGAAAAGATCTAACAATCTGTGTTTTGTGCGGTCCATCCTATAAGATATGAGTCAAAATAAGAAAATCTAGGCTAAACTTATGAAGAACTCAGTTAACATATGTCAAGATAATGAGAATAACATTTCAGGGAAGGTCAATAAAAATTGGTCTTGAAAATATTTTCAAAAGACAAAGAAAAAGTCAATGACTAAAGACTCAATTGTGTATCAGGTTGCTGATCAGAAAAGGTTGAGTTCAAAACTCAAGATACCTGTTTCGGATTCGAGTCTAATTTCTAGTGAAAAATCGTCTGAAAAGAGATTCGATTCACTAATATGCCCAAGTTCTGAATTTAACAAGATGATGGAGAGATTCTTCAAACATGTCGAAAACTTTCCAGAAAAGGGAAAAACCATTGATAGTCTAGATAATGTCATAGAACTTATAGTTCAATTGAATGTAAGGATTTGTGAAGAAAATCGATATACACCCAGTCTTCAAAATAATCTGATTGATTACGAGGAATAAATAGTGAACTTGTGTAACAAAGTTCATATGTAGGCTACAGAGTGTGAAACTCTTACTCATTCACTGGAACACTCACAAATGAGAAATAAGATCCTTACTGAAGATCTTCTTACAAGAAAATGTCAAAAGGTATATCTAGACAAGTGTTTAGAAAATTATTTCCAACAAGGAATGAATACCTTAAGAGGACATATAGAATGTCTAGAACAAGAGACATTAACAATTTGTCTAATGGAAAACCTTAATCACGCGGGTTCCAGTTCAGAGTGCATTTCATCTTGGGCTCAGGATATAATTGAAGAGATTGCATCTCGAAATTTTTGTAATCAAGAGGATGGGTTCAATAACCAAGAAAGGGAGGAAGTATCTTCAAAAAGGGTACTTGATGAGGTAAATCCTCATCCTAATGCTTAAATGCATTAGAATGTGCATCCTTACCTTGCCCAATATTCGGATATAAGGAAGCACATATAGCTGGCAATCAGAATCCTAAAAACATCTCTTATTCAACATAGAGACATTACACGATCTACCTTAAGTACGCTTTGATAATCTTATGTGTATAAAGGTTGTCTTACAACAACTCGTGTAAAAAGGATTTGTGTAGTTGTCTGAAGTATCCCTTGATACTAATTTTGAAGATAATCTCTTTGATAAAAATATGTGTAACACATTAGATGCGAAAATCTTTTCAAATCTGATCAGAATTATTTATTTAAGGATGATATCTATGTTTGGTATGTGTTAAAGGTATTTGAAGTATATGTACTCAGCGTGTCTAAAAAAGTATACTAAAGGATATATTCTCAAACTAGATCTCAAGAGAATCTTCTGAAAGCCTTGAGTGGAATGATTTCTAAGGAAACAGTTCATCTTGATAATACCTTCAAGAAATCTGGTTGTGAAGATATAGAAAAAGAAAATGAAGATGTTACTAATCTCCTTGTCCAAAACAATTTGGATGCTAAGATTGATATTATCAATCTTCGTCAAGTTCTCCTCAGTACCGTAGAAACTCATCATAGACAGACAGCACTACTAATAATAGTTATCCGTAACCAAAGAAAGCTGATCAAACTTGGAATTGGTAACGGGGAGTAAGCTTGAAATATAATCGAAAGGTTAATGCTCTAGACTGTGAACATAATCAAGGGACTGTGTGCAGAATCTGAGATATCAGTCGAGATATTGTTGATGAAGATCCTGAAAAGTTTGAGGAAATTGAAGATGATCTTTGAAAAATAAGATGAAAAATAAACATCAATTTTTGATTTCTTTCATTGATTGTATAAGTCTATTATGAATTAAAACTATTATGAATAAAGTTATTTTTATAAATTTTCTTGTGATAGTTTTTGATTTACATAGCATGTGCTTGAATGCTTTATTTATTGCTAGGGATATTTATGGGATGTTTGATTTCGGTTTTATTACCTTGATATTCGATCTCATAATATGTTGTAAACCCTTATGGTTTGGGTGACTTTTTGATTTAGCAGGATTAAGTTCTAGCCCATGTTGGTAGGCTTTTCCAAAGGATCATGAGGGGTTCCTATAGAAACAATATGTGAAAAAGTCACAATATGTTGAATCGGTTTTGGTTTAGCATAAAAGCATATATATTTCAACGGTTTTCAACTTTTGCGTGCAATTGTTAAAGCCGATTTTCAACCTTTCTCTGGTAAAGGTTGGTTTTTGTTATTCTGTTATTCTTTTGTTTTTGCATAAGGATGACAATATAATGGTATTTCGATATCAATTCTCCCCGGAAGAAAAAGATGCGATCATATTTGGACAAGTTGGATGCGAAATTGAGGTAACAATCTTGTTAGTTAATTGTTTTCCTGTTTAAGAAAAGCTTGTTTTTACTTAACAAAATTGTCGGTACAATTGATGTTTTTATTTCATTATGAATGTATGGATGTTTGTGTGATTCAATTGGTTCCGGTTAAGTAAAACTATTGTTATCTTGCTTCGTTGTGTGATATCAATTGTTTAGGCTTACAAAATTTTGGTGCAATTGCGGTGCTTTAATATCTATGTTATTTCAATTGCTTCTAGTTAAGTAAAACAATTGTTATTTTGGTTTATTGTGTGGTATCAATTGTTTAGGCTTACAAAATTTTGGTGAAATTATGGAACTTTAATATATGTTGTTTCAATTGCTTCCAGTTGAGGTGAATAATTATGCAAGTTGATTTACTGGTTTGTATGAATTATTTATGGCTTAACGAATGAATATATTGACGGGATGAGTTGTTTAGTCTAATTTGATTCGGTATAAGATAAACTAAGTTAATTCTAATCTTAGTTAGACTTATAAAAGTGGAGGTTTCGGTTATTCAAGTCTAACCGAATTCCTAAACAAGTAAATGCTAGTTAACTAACCTAGTATTTGCCTTGTTTAAAATCTAAAGGTTTAAGTTATATGGATAATTAGAACCTGATGAGAAAAATAGAGTTTATCTTTGTTTTGGTCTTATCGAATAAAGCGGTTGTATTTATAAAATCGGTTTGGCAAAGGAACTAAGGTGCTTAGTTGATTTTTTGTTTGCTAAACTAGTTGGGAAAATTGCTTCAGGCAATTATTTCCATGATGACATATCAAAACATAATTACTTTGTTTTGTTAGAACCGTTAAACCCATGATTTGTGATTGAGTGTTACTTGATCAATCACATAGTTCTTGAAAGTCAGATGAACCAATTCTAAACTTGTTTGGAAGCGTGGTAAATCGGTTTCAAGTGAGTAAGTATGAAAAAGGACTTACAAGAGAAAGATGTCGACACACTTTGAACACGTGCATTAATGTGTATCTTTTATTATTCAAAGATATTCCTTAATAGCTAAGAAGGAAGTAAATCCCAAGATCGAATTTAAATGAGTTAAGAATCTTTTAATTAAGGTTTTTAACTATATATGGAAAATAAGAATTAGTAATGTGCATTTACTGGTTAAAGATTTTCCAAGGAGATTTCGATCATTAATTTGGACAGTGCATTCTCAGGAATTATGAAAAACGAATTTGGAAATTATTATTGAATATCTTGAGAATATTTTTGGTTTTGGAAATTCTTTGGTGTCCAAACTTCCTTGTCTATAAATACTTTGAGTTTGCATTTCTAGCAAACTAATCCTTCGTGACCGTGAACTTCCCATGTTGTATTGTTACTGGTGAAGCCGCCTATTCGGAGAGGAGAATAACCTAACTAGGTAAAATCACTTACGACCGCTCAGTTTAAAGTCTTCTTTGGGATTGAGAAGCTCTAGTGCATACCGTTGGTGGGAAACTAAATAATTGCGGTTTATCTTGATTTTTCATATTGATTTGATTGACCAACGGTGGTTGAACTTTGATTGCACCTATTTTTTTTTATGCTTGAGGAACTTCTTTTCTGATATAATATTCACTCAAACTAGTTCAAAGTTTCGAGAGGGATCTTTATAATGTTGTTATATCTAAAGACGATCTTGTGATAATCAATTGTTAACAGACTTCGTTCTGTGTGAGATTCAAGTATTTGTGTGCAGGTGTTTATTGAAGATCTAAGAAGATTTGAAGACAAAAAAGAGATAGAAGATTTCTGACTTGGTTATATAAATCTCTGGTGTGCACAATACTTGTTTCGGTAATAGAGGATTCAACTATAATCGATTTATCCTTGTGGTATTTTGAAAGAATAGTTGTGTAGATCAGCATCAATACATTTCCTTAGGATTAAAGGTATTGATAGCAAAATCTTAACGATTACCTTTTGGTGATTGAACATAAGATAGATCTTGGAACCTGGAAAAGGAGTTTATGTTAAGATACACAGAAGAGCCTTTGTCCAACTTATATCACTTGGTTGAAGAGAGTCGATACCAAACAGATTTGTTGTTCCTTTACTGTTTGGAATACGAACCAAAGGAATTAGTCAAAGTACGTGACTTGTATACAGGTCGGAGGCGTGGGAATACAGACGGAAATAGGTGAACTATAGGTTTAGTTGCTTGGTCTCAACTATACAAAGTTGGTTTATTTTGTATAGTGGGTTAATCCTGAGAGTATTCAATTATGGACAAGGTCCCGCGGTTTTTCTGTATTTGCGGTTTTCTCGTTTACAAAATCTTGTTGTGTCATTTACTTTATTTTCCGCATTATAATTGTTTTATTGTAATTAAAGTAAATTGTACAAACATTAATTCCTATTTACTTGATACATAATCCTATTGAGTTTGGTTAAGTACGAACCTTTGTATCAAGTAAACACACTTTGTTGTTATATTATCTCGATCTCGTATCCATAGACAATCACACGAAGTGTGAACCGATTTGTTGTATTGTCTCGATCTCGTATCCATAGACAATCACTTTCAGAGAAAGTAATTATAGGAAGGAAAAGTTTTAGCTTTAGGTATATTTGGGTACCCTCGCCTTTTCATATCCAAGTGCCCAAGTCCAAGAGAAGTGGAAGAAGTGCGACGAAAAGGAACAAAACGCTCAAAATCAAGAGACGGGCCAAAGACCGAGATTAACTCATTCAAATTAAGAATTTATCATCACCATCTTGAATAAAGTTGAAAGATAAAATGAATGCAAAAAGAATGAGGTCATTTCGAGTTCGGAAGAAGAGTTTTTGTCCAAAACAAATTTTTTTTCGAATACCGAAGATAGTAAGGTACGCATACGGGTATGCATACCTTAGTTCCAAAAATTTATGCTGGAATTTGAGGTACGCATATCGGTACACATACTTAAAAAGTATAAAAACATAAATGCATACCTGTGAATGCCTAAGGGCACGTTTGGAGTCGTTATTTCGTATTTTCGGGTCGGGTTCTTGAACCGAACTAGATACTTGATGGCCAAGCAATGTAAACCTATATAAATAGGTATTAGCCCTTTCTCATAGAAGAGAAGAATCGATCAATCTCATATCACAAGTTCTACATCAAAACCTAGGGTTTACCCCTTTAGGGGGAAACCACCATTATTCATCTTCTTTGTAATATGAGTAGCTAAATCATTTGTTGATTATGGATGAATTCAATGTTTTAAGCGTGAAGATTTATTAATAATACAAATATATTGAGAGTTTTTTATCATCATCGTTTGTCTTTACCATATCTAGGGTTTATGAGTGATTCTTAGATTGATTTGGGATGCATACAAGATTAGTCTATCGATTGTTCTATCGCTAGTAGAAGTTATGAGATAAGTAATCGTCAATTAACTCTCCACACAATTAGAAAACGCGAGACCTTATAGAGGGATTCTATGGATGAATCATGTGTGAAGACAACACTGGCAAGTAAACATTGATCTAAGAGTTTAACTACTGGGATCAACCTAAATTCACAAAGCTTAAGGCATTTGATTGGATTACACCTTGAGTGATCTACTACTTGGTGATTCATTGGATAGAATATGGTAGTCGAGAACTTCCGTATCCAGTGATTGAAAGAGTTTTGGGAATAACATTGATCTAGTTATTATTCTACGGTTGGTGATGAATAGTTTTACGAACGATAGATAAGTATTCTAATCCTGTTAACGCTTGGTAACGGCGAAGGATTCCTTAATCATCCCTTTCTTCTTATTGTATTTTTATTTTATTTATCTCACAACCAAAACCCCCCTTTTGTGTTATTTACTTTATTATGCTAATACAAATAGCCTATCAATTACACATCTCTCTGTGGGAACGATCTCTTACTACTGCTATATTACCAGTTAATTAGTGGGAAATATCTTTATTGATTTGCTGCATTAATGACACGCATCAACCTTCTGAGCAAATGTCTCATACCGCATACTCATGAATCAAAAAAAAAAAAAGTCCACGACTTTACCAAGAATCTAAATTGCCCAATTTCCAAAAGGATATCTCGACAAGGTATCCCAAATGTGCATCCCATACTACACACTCATGAATCCCTAAAGTTCACAAAGTTGGTGCCAACAAATTGTAGTACTATGTAGAACAGGATCCAGTTGCCCATCATCCCTAACGGTCATCCAGGTTGTCACTCGTAAGTGGGATGCTAGCCAGGCCTGCCAATGCACACCATTGGCCAGTTGCTTATGTGTGGGGATAATCAGTCCCATTGTCTACCCACCATCCCAGACGGTCTTCCGGATATCCACTCGTAAGCGGCGTGCCACTTAGGCCAGGAAAACTCAGAACACTCAGACAAGGTCAAATCAATTCTCATAGTAACTGGCATAGCAGTTACAAACTCCTTTCAGCGCAAAAGTTAGCCTACTCTCCAACTTTAAGTTTCCATTAAGGAAAGTAATCGCTTGACGAGTCCATTACTCACAGTCCCTTGAGTTTTCTCAGAACTTGCTATGATACCAACTGTGACGGACCGGAAAATTACGCCTAGCGTGCATGGGCGCGTAGACCATAACTCCCCCGGTGCGCCATGATGATGCTACGATCTGGGTCTTAAAGCTAGGAAAATGCAATTCATTTGCTTTTGCAAGCATGCTCGGGAAGCATGATACATCTAAATTAGCTTCCACACCATTCCAACTTACCTTGTTCTGCAAATGGTTTATTAAGAACACAAAAACTTTCCTAAAATGATAAAGAAACGGCCTTTTGAGGCCCTAAACGATGGAATTTGGCTAAAATTCCAAGATCGTGATCTATATTATCACGTATAGATCGTTGTGCCGTTTCCAATCAATTTAGACCTGTATTGAGCTAAATTATGGTAATCGGGTTTTTAGCCTCTAGATAGGCTATAAATTTCTCATCTGCATCAACTTGTCTCATCAAGTTTGGACACAATCAAAAAACGTTTGGACACAATCATCTCATGCATCGCATCATCGAGCTTAGATGATATGAGAGGCCAATGTGCCATAATCATCTCTCAAATAGATGATATGAGCGACAAAGTGCTGGACCGGAAATGTTGCAACTCATTGCGGCTGCCTACGTACCCTTCCCTACTCTAAAGGGATCAAGCACAAACCGTAGTTCATCATCGAAGGGACAAAAACTTAAGCCAACTCGTTTATGAGGCTGTGGCCAAGAAATACTGGTAATGGCCTAATCCCTATAAGTCGTTCCATCAAAATGCATCCAAGTGATGCATATTTGGTTCACTGCATGGCATGGAATAGTGATTACATGCTTAATATGGTCCATTGGTAAGGTTACACGGCTATTTATATGTATATGCGCCTTCAACCAACTACCCCTCCCTATATATGTTAACTTGACATTTTTACAACTTAGATTTAGGGAGAAAAAAAATCATTTATCGACTTCTAAGGCCGTGATGGCTGAACATGACTCCCCTGGACAAATGCTATGTACGGTCGTGATGGATATAGTTTTGGGTCACAGTCCAGTTCCAATTCCGTCCATGATGGATGAAGTTTTTTTGAGCGATGTCCAGTGAAGGGCTGTGATGGCTGTATTTACAGCTTTGGCCCATAGGGCCACTCCAATGTCCAACCGTGATGGATGTCCACTTGTCAACATGATGGTTGTCCACCGCAAACCCGATGTCCAGCAGTGATGGCTGTCCACTTCCAACCCGATGTCCATCCATGATGGCTGAACATTGTCAACGCATTTTCCAAGGGATAATGTTCCTTTTCTTACGCAACGGAAGCTTTGGATAAAGCTTCATTTAGGTTAGACTAAAAAGTCTAGGAATGTTGAGATGTACAAGTATTACTCTGAAGACCTGAAGAATGTGAAGAAGTAATGACTGCAACGAAGACATCATGGTACTGCGTCAAGACTCCAACGATGCTTGCATTCGACCAATCTGGCATTAGAGTTTGGTCCTCATGGTACTGCGCTAATAATTTCTTGACATTTTGTTGGCCCCTTGGAATTTTTTTACTCCGTCAATTAAATTAAAAAAAGCGAAACTTCTTACTAGCGCCTAGCCATGAGTCCAATCACTAGTAAGACCTATTTGAAACGGAAGTAAACCTCTCCAGGCCATTCTACAGATAGAATAAAACCTAGCCTACCCTCATAAAACTCAAAAATATCATCAGCCAGCAAACATGCTTGCTTGGCCAAAGCATCAGCTGAAAAATTAACTCCCCTATAGCTATGAATATATTCGAATATTGTTGTAAAAACTCTTCGCCATTCTCCACTTCTGCATTAGTTGCCAAGGCATCTCACCTTTATGAAAATCTTGGATGAAACTCATCTAATCTGACCGAATACAAAGATTTTTAACATTCCACCTTTTGGATAGCCTCGCACCATAGATAACCACACACACTTCCGCATAATAATTAGTCTGCTAGCCAAGTCCAACAATAAGAACACCAAGCACTGCTGAATTGGAATCACCTAAAGTAACACCAGACCCTGCTTGTCCTGGATTACCAAGTGACGCACCATCACAATAGATCATAATTTCATCTAGATTAGGGTGAGACCAACTTACCTCAATTGGCGTTGAAATTTCACATGATCTATGCCGCACCTTTAAAAAGTTCAAAATGCACAAATCTTCTAAATTTTTATGCATATGGCCCTTCATTCGAATTGAGTTATCACGAATAACCTGATACACTCTCCCTTTATAACCAAGCCACTGGACCGCAATATTCTCAAAAATATTCCTTATTGTGCAGCTTCCATAATTCCGTGACAATTGCAAGATTTGCAACCAACCACAGATCCTTTATCATCCTGCTACGCCCCTTTGCAGCCTTATAAGAAGCCACCAGATCTTCATTTGGTTGCAAATTTAAAATTCCAGCAGCCCAAATCCTCTTAGAAATTCTGCAATGCCAAGTGATATGGCTCATGGTCTCATCATTCTTCCTGCATAAACAGCACGGTTGGGGACACACACTTAAGATCCTTTGTTGAGATATCCTTTTGGTAATCTTGAGTATGTGATATAGGACGCATGCTTAGGGGATCCAAGTTGATATTCTTAGTATATTGCGGACTCTCTTAGGATTCTTGGGCTCAAAAGTCTTTAATTGTTACAACAAATTCCCTGGGGGGAATTCTGAGCATCGTATTATGTGAATATGCTTATGAAATCCAAACCGCCAGTTTTCTATTTAAGACAACTATATCTAGTTGTGGCTCATGTTCAGGTTCTTTAAAGGGTCTATCTAAATTTCTTTAAGATCGAGTTCCTCATAGGTAAGATCCAAATGATCAGGTTGTAGAGTCTGGAAAAACTCAACTAAAAACTTAGAAGCACATCATAATAACCTGAATAATTGAGGATCCTCAAAGTCAATCATATTTGACTCACACAGTTGACCACAATGGAAGTGGTGATCATTCTTAAGCAAATATGTCGATTCTAATATCCTAAAGTACTTGGGATTAGTCTTAAAACTTAATAGTTGACACATTTGAAACTCATACGTTCCCACATTTGGAAGAAAAATACTCGGTGGGAAAACAAAGTCAATTTGGGTATTATTGTTTGGGTAAACAAAACCAACTAGAGGATGGGTTTCTAACAACTGAACTTCTTTATGGACATCATTAGGTTCGGGAAAATTGTATGAAGATAATCTTATAAAATGGTCGAGGCACATGTGTCAAGCCCCAAGTGAGGTATCTTTCTAAGAGTCAAAGGTAAAGCAGGATGAGAATGATAATCACCCCCAAACATGGAGTTTTGGGTATCTCTAGATAGACTAGCTGCAATTTTCCTAAATTTAAGATCGTCAGAATCCTGAAAATAATCAATTAATTCTTTTAAGTTATACTCATGTGATGCATCCTCACTCATATTTAAAAGCTCTACGAGTTCATCTTCTTCGTCCAAGACTATTATTTCTAAATCGTAAACTCTAACACAATATTCTCAGGATAAACCCATCCCTCTAAATCATTTTCGGCTTCTTAACAAGGAAATATTGCATCGTATAAAAACAATAGTATCTCTAGTCAAATCCTCTTCCTTTGGAATAGGCGAATAATCATTAAAATTATTTGGATTTGATCCTAAAATAACTTTATTTATATGAAGCTCATTTGGAGTAACAAATTCATGATCACTATGCCTACATATTTCATATTTTTCATCAACACTATCCGTATCATAATTACAATAACATGAAAATGGTCGAACCTCATCTAAACTAGTGTTACCAATTCTAACCTCATCATGCAAATAACTGTCCTCATTTTCAAGGGTACTATTGGAAACATTGTATTGGATATTAAGATTATTTTGAGCAATTATCTCCTTCGTCCATAACTCAAACCTAGTGTCGATTCCTCAACTGCTTAAGGGACTATTCTAAAGAAAGTTTTGGTTTATAAGAAGTTATAGGTTGCATCTCAGTTAATTACTTAAGGGTATCTTCTAAAGAAGGTTTACTCATTGTTGAATTCTTTCATTTGTTCTAACACAAACCTATTTGTCATCTCAGTAAATTTCTTGAGAGACTCTTCTAGAGAAATTTAAGGATCATAAGAAATACTAGGTTGCAACTGTTTAATTAAATCCTCCAAAAATCGGGTATTAATATTATAATATTTGTCGTATGGCCTATGCGTGTGAGGATAGTAATTGGGCTCACCATGGTATGATCCATAAACTTCAAAAGGTTGGTGTTCGTAACTGCTATGCACACTAGGGTCAACCCGGCCCTAGCTTGCCAAGCCATGGATGGGTTAGGGTCAGCCCTAGCCCTAGTACTATTCATATACAACCCCAAAACCCCAACACTATCCCTAGACGGGTTGGCTCTGACGGATTGCGGGCTGGCTTGTCAAATGGGGTGGTTGAAATGTAAAATCACTTAAACGTATAAAAAACTCAGAGGGCAGAGGGATTCGAACTCATCCCGCCATGGTTCATATATGAAAACTATAACCACTCTCCCATTTCGTTGCGGTTGATTACTTTTTCTTGTTATTTTATATATAATGGTATATTTATGTTGGTCAATGCTTTACAAAACGCTAAGAAAGCTCCCCACTACTCTGTAACCCTAAATCCTTATCTATCTAATGTCGGTTGTCGACCTCTCTAGTCTAAATATCTCCCTTTCTCTCAGACACAAGTACATAACATCATATATTTTCATTATTGTCGCTCGGGAATCAATGGCATAAGAAGGATTTCATCTTCTCTTTTCAAAATTAATCATCAAAGACTCATCTTATCTTTCTTTCCTTATATCTCAAATCTGACTTTCGTTTTCTATTTGTATTATTTGAATGAGTAATGAATCAGTGATAAAAAAATCAATTGAGTTGTTGATATTTAAAAATTTTGGATTGAAGATCAATTGAAATTTGGATTGTATTAAATCAATTAAGGAATATATGAACTTTGATTTCTAGCACAAAACCCTAAAATCATCTTAAAATTCCTAAATTAGTAACTCATAGGAAATTGACGGGTTTGCGGGTAACCCGCGGGTTGATCCTAGTCCGGCTTGTTTTTACTAGGGCTATATATGACAACCCTAAACCGGCTTGTTTAGATAACAGTCCAAGCTGAGCCGGGTTGAAACAAGCCAAGCTAGGTCCAACCCTGTAGGGTTAGAAATTGACAGCTCTATGTAAAACAGAATCCCTTGAATTTTATAAATTTTTTTTTTGTTTTCTTCTTCATCCTCCAACCAATATACCAAAATAGTCATAAAAATTTAATCTTAATGCTTAGAATTATGATCAACCAGATGTTTCTCTTGATGATGAAGATGAGGTCCCTAGCATTCATTGGTTGAACAATAGACAAGAATCCGAAGAAAAAATAAGAAGCAAGGAGTAACTTCACATAATTATTTTATGTGACTGCCTAATGATATGAATCCAAACTAGTACACAATTTTTTGGAAGTAGATTGATAAACTTCGACTGCTATTTGGGAAAAAAAAGGATAAATTTTATTGTTCATGAAGAATATTTTGCATTTAAGTTAATAAGACTCGTATTTTTCTCGATGATCTAATATAGTACAACCTTGCTTTCATCTTATTTACCCATTTAACAAGAATATATGCAAGGTGTGACTCTCTTCTTTTCTCGACGATGGTGATTAATATTTTCAAAGAAAGCTGCACATGGTTACTGTAACTTTCATGCCTCTTCATATGATGTTGTTTTTCCCCCCGAAGGTAAAGGTTATATATTAAAAAAAAAAAGGTGTTATAGTATGCAGACTGAAACAAACAATTCTTGGCAAGAAAAAGACCAGCCCAAAAACCCAGAAGTGAACATATGGAAAACCAAGAGTCTAAAAAAGACCAAGGGAAACTGCAACTACCATTGTAGTAGATTGAAACAACTAAGATGACTACTGTAACAAAGTAACAGCTATTTCTTAATCAATTACCGCACATAAGAGTATCCTAGCTGCATCAAATCAGATTGGATGGAACGAAATTGAATATGTAGGATTCACAAGACCAAAGGACAACGAGGTTCTTAATTAGAGCAATGATTTCAGCTGCACACTTCTAGCGACCTACAAACACCCTTGAATTCCTCTCCTTCCACAGCACCCATCATATTGCATATGGGATTATTTTCCAGACTTATTTTCCCATCCCTTCTAGAACATTAACAACCCAAGCATCAAACAGCTGTAAAAAGGTTTTTGGCACCGGCCATGAGATCTTGAATGCTTCAATGAAGTAATCTCAAACAAAAACGGACAATGTATGAGCATGTGGTCGGAGGACTCTCTTTCCACACTACCCAACATACGCAAATTTCTTTCAATCTTAATGCCCCTATGTCTCAACATGTCCCTCGTTGAAAGGAAGTCATGAAAGCTGGCCCAAACAATGAAACTTACTTTGTTAGGAATATTAGCATTCTAAATGTGTTTTTCAAAGTTATAGGTAGTGTGGCAACCTTCTAAGACTTCATAACATCACTGAGTACTGAAGTGCTCCATACACCCAGTTCATACCCCCCCCCCCCCCACACACACACACACTAAATCAGGAATGTGAACAATGTCACGTCTAAGCAAGTCCCGTTTCATCTTCCATCTGCTCATTCACAATTAATTCTCTTTTAAAATCACATGTCCAACCATGTATGCAATGGTACCGTCCTTCGCCCTAACAACTTTATATACTTTGGGGAATAAATCTTATAGTCTCCCTCCATCGAGACGCCTATCCTTCCATAACCTTATTCCTTTGTCATTTTAACAGTGAATTGCGGCATGTTTTGAACAATAGGAATCATCTTCATAACATTGTTTCACAAACTTCTGCATTGTGGTTGGGAATCAACATCAGGAAGTAACAAATCATTATTTCTTTTGAACTTCTGGTTTATCAACCTCCTCCAAAGACAATTTTTTTTCTTTGCAAATCTCCAAATCCGCTTAATAAGTAGCGATCGATTTATACTCAAGTTTTTCACCCCCAAGCCGGATTCTCCTTAGGTTTATAAATCTTCATCCATCCTACCCAAACTAACTTCCTACTTCCTTCCACCGATCCTCAATAAAAATTTCGCATGATTTTAACCATTTTCTTTTCCACACTTACCGAAAGATGAAAAGGGGATAAGTAGTAAACTGGAAAGCTCGCAAGACAACTCTTAATGAGCACCAATCTACCAACTTTATTCAATTTACTTATTTTTCCAAGTCGCCAATCTCTGCTCCATTCTAACCAAAACATGCTCCCAAACGGAGACACTATCTCCTTTACATCCATTCTTTTCATATGATGCTGTTGTACAAGTCTGTAGTTATCGCAAATCAGTGCCTCCTCTACTAACCATTTGAGAATATTTTAATAGAGTTATGCGTAATATATTTTTCACTTGTGCAAAAAAAAATCTATGTAGCAAACATAACCATGTTAAAACGTACGATCTTGAATGCGACAGTATTTCGAAAATCTTATGATCATCTTGAATACACATATTAAATTCACACAAAAATGACCATTCTATCATCACCATTCGTCGATTTCCCAACTGAGCGGGGCACATAATTAGTGACTCTAAATTTTTTGTCAAGCTCTATTGACCAAAATCAAATAGGTTATGATTAATATAACCATGGGCTATATTTAAGAGAGTCTTTTTTTTTTGGATAAAGAAGAAAGGGATAAAAAGATTTCGTTTGAAATACAAATGGGCCTATATAATACCCTCATATAAAGTTCGTTCGACATAATAATGGTTTTATAGATTACCCTCTTAGTTAGGGGTGAGCAAAAACATCCACATCCACGGATTTATCCAAACCAATCCGCATTTTAGTGGGTGGACTCCTAATCCGTTTCTCGACGGATTGGGTGCGGGTGAATTTTTAAAACCTGCGGTGTTTAAGGGTTGGACGCGGGTGATATATCACATCCATTGGATACCCAACCCGGAGGACAGATTTGGTATCATACCAAAATATGAAGGATAAGCTAGAGCATGAGCAAGATACTTATAGTTAGAAGCCAGAGAAATAACTGGGATCAGAATGAGATAAAGGGACAAAGTTGAGAATACTATGGACTTAGTATGCATGATCACTATTTTTTTTTTTGTCTGTGTCTAGTGTACACAATATTAAAATTAATCTTTTGTAATTATGTTTTGAAATCCGCCAATCCACCCGCGTCCACCCAGTTTATTCGATCACACGTGGTTATTTTACATGTTGGGTAATGAATTTGATACGGGTAGTACCAAATCCACACCTACACACCCAATGCTCACCATCCTTACAAGAAATTATTTTTTGGGGATCATGGTTTTATTAGGCCAACCTCCCTATACTTATAAGGGGTGTCCTAAAGTTAGACAATTACATATTTACCCTTTACTTTTTAAAAAAAATTAAAACTAACCTAATAACTATATAAATCTAATCATATACATCTAATTTAAATGAATCATCAACCAAAATCAAAATCAAAAACAGAGATAGCAGGGGAATCAAAAAGAATTAGTTTTGAAGAAAAAAAAATCTTCTCCTCTTCTTCCCTCTTTCCTTGACGTTACTCGTTCGATTGGAAAACCCATCACTTTTAATTCGTTTTTTATTGAGAAAATTGAGTATAAATCATCAAAATATGGTTTAAATGGAAGTTACATTGGCATGTTCCGTGAGCAATTATTAAAAAAAAAAAAACTAGTTTGCTAACCGAATATTCTGAAACCAAGAACACGAAGAACACTTCGGTTATCACGAATTAATTTTTTCTTAACCGAACTCAGAGTTCGGTTGGTTCGCATATCAATATATTGCCAACCGAAACCTTCTCTAAAAATCAATATGTTGAGTTCGGTTGGTTCGCAAAAAATTCTTAAACTATTTTCTAACCGAACAGTGCTATTTTGCCCACTATGTTAAGTTTTGATTTAACTGAACTTTGCCCACTATGTTCGGTTGGTTTGCAAAGAAGGCTAAAACTATTTTCTAACCGAATTTTACCAATATTACAAAATAAAATAAAAATCTAATGTAACTGAACTGTGTTATTTTGCCCACTATGTTGAGTTTTGATTTAACAGAACTTTGTCCACTATGTTCGGTTGGTTCGTAAAATCTTATTTTACGTGAAGTTCAGTTAGATATTGGTTGGTATGAAGTTTGCGAAACAACCGAACTTTGTACACTTGGTAAAATCTTAATCAACGCGAAGTTCGGTTAGATATTGGTTGCGAACCAACCGAATTTTTAGACCCTAAAGTTCGGCAACATTGCGGGCAAACCGAACATTACTCTGTAAATTCTATAAACAAAGTTCGGTAACATGTCTGTTAACCGAACGACTAAAAACCTTCATTAAGAACGAGTTCGGTAAATTGTGTGTTTGGAAAAAGCAACCGAACTACACTTTTCGATTTGTTCGGTTACCTGTTCTTCATATAAGGTAACCGAACAAGCCCAAATCTACTTAAGAAATTTACATTTTTTTTGAAATTTTGGATCAGTTCAACCATCTAAGAAATAACTCATATCCGAATCATTGTGAAGATTAACGAATACTCTAGGAGAGGAAGGAGATGAAGATTCAGATGAGCTACCATCAATTGAATCATCATTTGAATACTCAAGCTTGGTGAACTCATTTTTTTTTCCATGTTTTTTTTCTTCATCTTCTCTAACTTTAATCTCTCAATAATTCTACTTATTTTTTTAAAAACACATCCCATCTGATTTTATAATCTCACTAATCATCTTTAACTTAATTATTTCACTAATCATTACTCAAAATTAATTAGGAGGGTAATTTAGGTATTAATATAAATATCTAGATAAATGATGACCTATATTTACTTCTAATGTCTTACCCAAAATAAAACAATGGTCCACCGAAAAAAACATGGTCCCAAAAAAAAAGATTCCTTACAAGTCTTAGTAAGTGTGTATCCTGGAGCATGCCCATTATAAGTAGCATCAAAAGGAATATGCGATACCAAAGAATCATTTTTTGGGGACTACTCAAAAAAGATGGGGGACTACTTTGTGATAGAAATGTCCACCCTACAAACTACAATGATAAGGAGTGTTCTAAAATGTGAAAATGACTAACCTACCCTTAATATATATATATATATATTGCCACCTCCTCCCATCACCACCACCTATATATATAACCACCTCCTCCCATCACCCCTGCCACTCACCACCACCGACCACCTCGAACCACCACCACAACCACCTATATATATAGCTCAATTTAAATCATTAACAAAACAAAATCAAAATCATAACAAACCCATTACTGGTCATTCGTTTTTGGTTGCAAAAATGAGAAGTAATCATTAAAATGAGTTGAAAATGTAAGTTACAGAGAGAAGTTTGACTAGGAATTATGTGAAAAACTTTGTCGAACTAGCCGAACTCAACTTTTAATAGAGGTTTTTCTTTCAGAGAAAAGTTCGGTTACGTCGCAAAAAAAGTTCATTTTTTTTCCCAGCCGAACTTTTAGTTCGGTTACGTCGTAAAAAAAATATTCCTAACCGAACTTTTCTCTGAAACAAAAAACTCCATTAAAGCTGAGTTCAGCTACCTATGTTTTTAGAAACATTAGTCGAACTACACTTGTAGAAGAGTTCGGCTACCTGTTCTTCAAATGTTGTAGCCGAACTTTGTAAACCAAACGGAAATCAATTTGTAAATTGTTCATTTTTAGGAATGTTTTTGCCAATTCAAGCACCATTAGATAAATTTGAAGTATCCATGAGTACCCAAAACATCATACTCTTGTTGTGGCTCTTAAAAAAGATCTAACTTTTTTTCTTCCAAAACCCTCATCTTCATTATCATCTTCATCTTCTCCCTCTCAATAATTCTTCTTTTGAAAAAAATCAAATTATTAATTTAATCTCAGTAATCATTAATTAACTCACTAATTAATACACTAACTAATTTTATTACCAAGGTCAAGTTTAGTATTAAAAAAGAATTGATAAGGGGCGACTCAATATTACTTTCATATCCAACCCATAAAACTTAAGAGTAATCCCTCATTTTTTAAGTATTCCCAAAAAAAAATTCTTACCAAGGGACATCTACGGCGATGGTACGTCTGATCCCCCTAAAGTCGTGTCGTGTGAATGAATCCAAGTGGATTTATGTCTTTCCAGGTTTATCCATGGGCTAGATTCCTGAACTGAAAAGTATTACACATGCTTTCCAGCTATTTTGAGATCATGATCACGTGGTACAAACATTTTGATTTTCTGTGCCCACTGAAGAGACAGAACAATGGGTCCCGCAGATATCCAATAAAATATCAACACTTGGCGCATGAGATTGATTACAAGCTTGGTAAAGGGGCGTCATGAATCGGCAGAGGGGCGTCAAACTAATAAGACAAAAAAGGTCATTAAAAGTAAAATCAAGTGCCCCTTATCAATGAAAATATGTAAATGACTAATTAGCCCTTATTGTTAATAATCAAGATTAGTAATGATAATCAAGATTAGTGTTAATTATCAAGATTAGTTTTGATAATCAAGATTAGTGTATTATAACTCTAAAATCAGATTTTTAGAGTTATAAAAAAAAAAAAATTTGAGGAGAAGAAAACTTATGTGATATTTGTGAAACCCTAGATTTTGATTCACTCAACCAAAATGAGTGATTCCAGTTGCAAATTTGAGGTGGGTGAATCTCTATATGATAGAGAAAACAAGTACTAGTTCCATTAGCTTTTTGTTGCTTAAAATTCTCTAAAGTATGTAAAAAAATCAAAATTTTAAAAATTTCGAAGAACATACGGTTGGTAATTAGTGGTTACCAACCGTATATGTGAGATACGGTTGGTAACAACTACCAAACCAACCGAATGGTTCAATTTGGGAAAACCTTAAATAATACGATTCGGTTAGGATTAATGTTACCAACCGTATATGTGAGA
The DNA here is from genome assembly GCA_023529315.1 of Papaver bracteatum. Classification (NCBI taxonomy): domain Eukaryota; kingdom Viridiplantae; phylum Streptophyta; class Magnoliopsida; order Ranunculales; family Papaveraceae; genus Papaver; species Papaver bracteatum. Next base: position 2,736,562 of record JAJJWX010004839.1, read on the forward strand.
TACGTCTGTAACCGATTACCAAACCAACCGTGAATCGTTCAATTTGGGAAAACCTGTAAATAATACGATTCGGGTTGGTAAAATTTATTCTATTACAAACCGTAGGTTAATTACTATTGGTAACTTTAATATCATCCTCAACCGTATGTAGATACGGTTGGTAACTAACTCGAAAATATGAGCCGATCGAAAAAAACTAACATGCAGGACAAAATACGGTTCAGTAACTGTTTAAATTACCAACCGATATCGACCAAAATTCTCGTAACCAAGAACATACGGTTAGTATTTGATATTTATTTAATTGTTACGAATCAGTAAAGCATAGATACGGTTCGTAACATAACCAATTCTAACCGTATAAAGAAAAAATGCAAAGCATTCTAAAATTTGATTTTTAACCTAAAACTCCAATTTTTGATGGAGAATACACTTCAATTGAACACAACAAAAATACTAAATGGGTTTTCGAATATAGACTTCAATCAACAATTATTAATGTTGCGAATCACCGATTAATCACGATGAAATTTTCGATCGATTTTAATGGAGCTTATGGTTAGAATGGAAATGGAGGAGAAGAGAAGATGAAGAAGAAGATGAAAAAAACGATTTGATTTTTTTTGAATCATTAGGCTTAAAAAAAATTGATTTGATTTTGGTTGATTTAAGGTGAAAAGGGTAATCTAGTCAATCTACACCCCTATAGGACACCCCCTAACCAATATGAGGGTCATTTCTATCACACTTGACGCCCCTCTACCGATTCATGACGCCCCTTTACCAAGCTTGATTGATTAAGATTCGTGATCCCCTCTACTCCACCAGCACACAAATTAGTTATTTAACCACACCAAAATCATTAGTACGATGATCCCTGAGCTAATCACAGGTCACAACAACTACACATGATGTTCTGTGTACCCGGTACCCCATTAGCAGCCTTTTGTTTTAACAGACTGCAATAACATTTTGGGTTTCAAATTTGTTCAAGGAACCGGCAACTCGGTGGTAGATAAGTGGTAACGAAGAAAATCTTCCATTTTTTAATCTTGGAAGAGCAACCACAGTCATGAGCGAGACTAAAGATCAAATTCCAGACCAAATGCTAATTTTTTTTTGGCTTTTTTGGAGGTGAACCGCAGTCGTACCAGACTAAAATTTAGTCTGACGGATGTATTACATGCGTCTGATATTGAGCGCAAGTATAATAAACGCCTCAAACTTAGGCGTGGTTGTAGTGCTCGCGCGGTGTGGGACTTACGTATTATGGATGCATGGTGTGGGGCGTGGTTATAGTGAACGCCTAGTGTGAGAATAACAAATTTCATTTGGGAAAGCGGAATAAAAAAGTTCAAGCGCATGTATTATGAGCATTTGGGAAAGTGGAATAACAAATTTCATTTCAAACGCACTTATAATGAGCGCTTGGTTTGGGGCGCGGTTTATAAATGCGTTTGATCCGGCGGGGTTTATAAATGCGCCTGATTCATACGTTACTTTTATCTCCGCCCCAGCTCATACGTTAATTATACAAACGCCCAGTTTGAAGCGCTCACTATATTTTCGCCTGGATTCATACGCTCTCAATACATACGTCCCACTATAAGGTGATTTGGTATGGGTTGACGACCACATTTGGTCTCAAACCCTAGAAATCTGGACCATATATAGCTTTAGTTCGTTCCATTACGGTTGATTTTCAGACCATATTTGGGTATAGTCCCCAAATATGGTAGTGATTGTAGTTGCTCGAAGGAGGTTTTTCAAGCCTACTTAAATATGTTCCTTTACTATAGATAAATTAGGTATTCAGAATGAAGGTAGTAATACTACCAATAGATTGTTGTCTACATCTCATAACAGGGCATGTCCTAATCTGATAGCTTGACAACAGTTTCGTTTTTCTTGTTTTTGGTTTGGTCTTTGGCTTAATATATATCTTATTCTCAAAAAAATAAAAAATAAAAAAATAAAAAGTCGCCGATGTTCTCTCAGGAAATGAATTACAGGGGGTTAGTCAAATAAGATTTTGAATGACTTCCGGGGAGTTCGCAAATCTACTGTTAGTCCATAGAGACTTTTGGAGAGTCTCTTAATATCTCTTGTTATTGGTTAGAGATTTTTTTTAAGTCATTTAAATTCTCTAAAGCTCCATGTTATTGGATTAGGATTTCATAAGAGTTACTCCAACGCTCATGTTATTCGAAGGAGAATTGAAAGTCATTGATTTGTTGTTTTCAGAGATTTGGAGAGACTTTTTCTTAAAAATAGGCATGGTAGAAATCTCTCCTCAAGAGGTGATATTTCTAGAGACTTGGAAATTTGGAGAGTTTTTGGTTTTAGGAGTGAACCATTTTTTTTTATCTCCTTATGCCTTATTACACTTAAGGGCCACTTGGAAAGGGATAATCAAGACAAAATGTAGAATAATGTGATTTTTTAAATTGGAGAATATATATTTTAAAATCGGGTATGTGAGTCTTTGTGATTTTAAAATATATATTTTAGAAGTTATGATATTTTTTTTCCTCGTAGAAAATAAAATGTGGGACGATCGGAATAAAGTGAATGAAAATTTAGGCATAGGACAACAATGCGATTTATTTTAACAATTGACACATATTTCATTAGGTGGTCATGGTACTTTTATTATTCGGGGGATATTGTAGGGAATTAATCGGGGGATATTGTCTCTACAAATCACATAAACTTTCTACAAGTCTCTTTTTTTTGTCCCTGCAAATCTCATTTTTTGTCTCCTCAAGTCACAAAGACTCTCTAAAATTCTCTCAGAGAATCACTAGAAATCTCTAGATTTTCAGAAAATCTCTAAAAGTCACTCAAATTAAAAATCTATGAAAGTCCATAGAAATTTTGTTTGACTACCCCTTGTTAGGCATGAATAGGTTAGTTGTTGACCCACTAGTACGTTATAGTTGAATATAACTGCCATCCTTTTTTGGACGTAGAAATATCAATCCTAACAACTTTTTCTACTGGAATGACTCGATGGATTAAAAAGATGATACTCTTGGAGTAGCATTATTTTGCTGCGGCGGCTTTATAAAATTCGAATGAACAACAGTTACCAAGAATCATCTCGTTTTTTAAAGCGAAACCACCTATTATTGATTTCAAAGCGAGGGGATAATGCAAACACAGTTGTTGGCGAGACACTAAACACGGCCAGTGATGTTTTGACCGAACTGAACAGGAGACATCTAGTTTTCATTTTCCATTAATTTGATGGGAAGTGTTGATGTATATAGTCGGCATCGTTGAACCGTTTTGCATTTGATTTACTTGTGCACATTATATATTCAACTGAGCCGGCCATAATCTGACTGAATATTTTGTGTAATAATTTGTGGAAAAAGTTAAACGAAAATCACTTCGGCCAAAAGATGGCTGCATCTACGTGGACTACCAAAAGATGGCTACATCTACATGGACTACTATTTTAGGTAGAATTCGAAAAATCTACCAGCAAGATTGCTATTAAAATACAATAACAATAACTACGGCTTCATTATTAAATCTTTGATATTGCAGATTTTTGTGTGTTTCCTTAGATTGGATGTATAGTTATTAATTGTTTTAGGTGTCTTTTTGTTTTTTTATGATCAGTGTTTATTAATACTAAATTTCTGCCCGTGCTACGCACCGGGCGCATATTTTTCTTCTCATAACTTTTATATACAATTTTATATTCACAACTTTTATACAATTTATTTTGCCAAAATTGGTGTGCAAAGAACTAAAAGGTGTGGCGGGATGCATTAAACCTTGATTTGGTGTGGCGGGGTAAATGCACTAAACCTTGATTGTACGTTCGATATCATAAGAGGAGCAATTGGCTATATAAATATATAAAGTAAGGATGGAACAATGGCGACCAATTTAGATTCTGCTAAAATAAAGAAAAATATAGGTGATGCCGTTCCCTTTTCTGTTCAAAATTGGAGTAGGAACGACAACTACCTGTAGTTTGCCATCTCAGGGTTTGACTGCATGAAACGAAAAAAGACGCTCAAGCATGGGTTGAAATATTACTGATGGTGAAAAAGGCTAACAAAGTTATTAAGCGGACACAAATTACATAAACTCAATAAAGTTAAATTGAAAACAATCCCCTGCCACCTATTTCCCAGCTTCATGTGCCATATTGGCATTCAGTTGCCTGCCACCTAAACTTAGTTATCTGTGTTTCGAAGAAATCAACAGAATCATAACCGCCAACCGGAAGCACCTAAACCCACACGTACGGTATGTGATTAAATAAGAATTATTACCAAATCATATTTTATACCTTTGCATTCTTTTACACACCGAATTTGAGCTAATGACATCACATTGTATTGTTGATTTTTTTGGCAAATGCCCTCCGTCATTTTTTATTGATATATCACTTATTACCGGGATTTAGAGTAAATGTTGTGAAAGACGCTCACCAATATGGAGGATAAAACTAAAAGTCTTGTCGATGTTTGTCATTCCCGAGCTCCTGAATCAACGACAAAAAAAATATAAGGATAAAAATGCCTCTTGCATTTTACAAATGCTTATCAAGGAAGAGGATAACGAAACACACCACAAAAAATATGAATCCTATATCCTGATGCATTAGTCGTGGACAGTGTTGATAATGAAAAGTGAACTAATAAATCAAAATTTCAGGAAACCAATTACAAACCCATGCTCAGAATGCAAAATGTCCATTAGTGATCTTAATAAAAAGTGAACCCAACAAAATTCCTAGTACATGACCATCTCTGTAACCGGAAGCACTCCTCAGTCCACGTATGAACCTATAATGATCATTCAAAAGAACTTCAAATTATTACTAAGTGAACTATATTACTTCATCTGTACATCTCTATAAAGAACAACTAATAGAACCTCCACATACCTTAGATTGATGTTTACTAAATGAATCACCCTAAAAGTATCGACTACTTCTTTATTTGGATTAAGAATCCATGGATGTTAGGCACAAAATCAAAATTAAAAGATGGCCTTTTTTTTCTTTCCAGTATGACTTGCAGCATAGGCAAAATAAGATGCATTTGTAACTTATTAAATGATGCAACTTCCAACCATTCAACACCGTAGGATCACAACATAGGTAGACAATTTTCTGTAACTTCTCACCCTGACAATTTGTTATCCTTCATAGCTTTTCCTATGAAAGATACTTGCATATTCCTCCAATTGTGCTTACAACAGTGGCCACTTTAGCCAACATTTACTTTGTTTTCATGATAATACTCTCTCATTGTAAAATTACCTGTAAACTGACATGCCTGCATAAACAGAGAGATAATGATAAAATTCTTTGGTATTCTTTTTTCTTGAAAGTGGCATCACATACCCAAATGATTTCATTAACATTTTATGACCATGTGATCTGCTGAGGGTCTGAGACAGCATTTACTATATATAGTTTGGGATTGTACCTATACGTAATAGCCCTACCAAACTTCTTCAATTCGAACGCCCCAATACAGCCACCACAACCCATATATTCGTTCACACAAACCTGGGTAGCAACACTTGTTTCTTCCCTGCAATATCCAACCAGAGCTGATCCAGAATGCTCCACAAATTACACAACTTTGCTGGAAAATTCCAAGTCCATTACACAGCCAAGAAGCCTCGCCCCGCCGTGATATATTATATTAAACCTTGATTGGACACTCCATGATGTCATCTCTAAAGGGAGCCGAATACGAATACACCATTAACTTCACTCGTACTTACAATCTATTTATGAAAACAGGAACTTGATTAGATGTGATTAAAAATTGTAGCAAAGTGACATATTTGGAAGAAAAAAAAGACAACAAAAGTGAATCATAGAAGAATGTGGTTACTTTTTAGTGGAAAATGAACCAAATTATATCCTCCAAGCACAATCTGGGCCGCATTTTTTCAATTGTGATGGGATTTATCTATTTGTTTCTTAACTTGCGTTCAGGATACACTGCACATACAATTTAGAAAGAGTTTAACATGCCCAGTGAGTAATATGGGAACAAATCTAGTTAATTTCAATAATGTGGTCGATGAAAGGAAGTGTATCTCTGGATAAATCATTACACCAAATCCATTTTCTATTTAGAGAAATCAACAAAGAAAAATATAATTTTTTTCCTCAACTTTTCTACTATAAGTACTATGAAATTGCAGTTTCATAATGGTAAATGGCAAGTCAATTAAAATTTATATAGCGTTATAGTATAATATGGTACCCTTTTCCATCATCAGTAAATCTGGTGGCATAGCCAGCAGTGTTTCCCTCCACCATAGCACATGTGTAAGAGAACTTCCATCATTATATCCAGTCCCATTTCTTCAAAAACGTCATAAGTAGTGGGAAATAGTAGAAGCAACTAGCTGAAATCCCTGTCTCTACTCTCTCCATTTAGAGTGCACCATCCTAATTCCTTACCCGTACAACAACTCTATGCCCACCACGTCTGTGTTGCTTGATCTCGTAGCAGATAAATAAATATCACCACATCTTAATTAAACCCATTAAACTGCATCTCTTTGATTCCTCCATTCCCTGTGTGGATTAAGGCTTCAAGAAATATTCAGTCAAGCACTGAAAAATGGAGATCTGCCTTACAGATTCAAGACAGATTAACAATAGTGGACTTTATTTAGAAAATAGGACCATGCTACCTCAGAAACAGCAAGTGTTGTCAGAATGAAACATCTTGTACGGCCTAATATATGAGATGCACAAATTGTTTGTGTACCTTGCAAATATATTCATCAAAAAGTTAAATGTATGGATTAAAAAGTGTTACCCTTTCTCTATTTTTTTTCCTGTCAATTGACTACAATTTGTGATCCCAGTTCGGCAACCCACAAAAGACAATAGCTTGCTACCGCTTCCAAAACCATTATTGTAAATTTAGTACTTGATGCCCTTGTTCTGGTGACGTGCTGAAGAAGTGCCTCCTCCAGTTCAGCCTTATACCATAATCTACTTTTCTACAACGTTCTATTTGCACAGAATTTAATCAGAGTACCAAGAAAACCACATTATCGTATAAACCATGATTTCCACCTCTGCACCACCACCTTGAAAATGATAAAAGATCAGCTTGGGTTGTTCCAAACAATTCATCCTGGGCAATGAAGATGCGGGATAAATTAATGAAGATGCAAGATAAATTATCAAAAGAATCAAAATAAAACACAGAAAAGGAGTAAATCCTAATTTTGATTTGTTTGCTTCAAGCCCTAAACTAAGTAACTTGTAGCATAGAGTTGACATATGGTGATTTATTTACCCGTGATTTTACTTGCTTCGTTGGTGCCGTGTAAAGATTAGGGATAGGAAAAATTGAAATCAGTTAAAAAGAAAAACTCAAAATAAACATGATATGATTATGATGAAAATTCAATAATAAGAATTGAAACAAAATATGAAAAATTAAATCTTCAAACGTACGAAAGAGAAAAAAGATTATCAGGAAAACCACAAATCAAATCAGAACACCTATTCTTCAAGTTAGTCTCCCTTTACCTTTAAAATCAAAACAAAAATAAATTATTAGCAAATAAATCAAAGCATAAATTGAAGGTGGTCTGAAAATATGAGCTCAAATTTCTTAGAACAAAGTTAATATTAACCACGGTAATCTGGAATACATAATTAAATGCTTACCTCAAATTGAGAAAGAAACTGGTGGAGAACCTGCTAGGTTATTGAGAGTTGGGTTAAGAAGAAGACAACGCGTGAAGGAGGAGAAAATGTTAGTGTTGATGTTAATAACGTCATAGGAAATATCTTCTAAGATTATAAACGAATAGGTCCCCTACTCTATTAACGAAGCGTAACAAAATCAGGAAACCAAGATCGAATTTCTTGCTATAGATTTACAGCTTCTCTTTAGATTGATACAGAAAGAATAGGGTAACCTAAATATGGTATATATAAAGAAAGGCTAATCAAGGTGAATCACCGATTTTCTTCTTAATGCAAACTCATGTATTAAGTGGGAGGATTTATTTAATTTAACAAAATCACAGATTTCCTTTTTTAGGTGAATCAAACGATTTCCTTTTTTTAACGAGAATTCAAGTGTGAAGCAAACAGTTTCACGATTTTTTATTTTTTTATTTAACGATTTGGAAATAAGTTTTGCCCACCCTCATTAAGGTACAGTTAAGTATAGGTGTAAACGCGGTGTAACTAAATAATTTAAGTTTAAATTCTAACATAAGTATTGTCTACCTACTTTTTTGTAAACACCGTTACTAACGAACAGTTAAGTAGCTTATGTAAATAAAGTGTAATAAAATTTTAATTAGTCCAACCAATAGAGTTATGCCAAGTGTCCTTACCATAGCTTCTACATTAGAAAAGACCTTTCTAGACCAATAGGAAGCGAGGGTTTCATCACCGTTTAACATGAGAGCATATTTTGTCAAGGCCTTTAAGGGGGGAGATGGTCATAGAAACTTAAATTTGCACATGGCGAACGTCAAAACCATCCAATACCTTAATCATGCGTCACCTCAAGCTCGTTTTCTTCTCCGTGAATTTTTTTTTGTTTTTGTTTTTTGAAGCACTCCGTGAAAATAAAAGCACGCCATCATTTTGTTTTTTTCTGGTACGCTAGGCATAATCCCGCTGAGTGGTCCCGACTGGACTAGCCTCCATGTTGATCCAACCACCATCTCCACCAACGAAGTGCTCTCTTGAAAATATCCACATGAAAAATTAAAAGTAAACCGGAGATACCCTTCTTATTAAAAATCCTAATTTGATACCTTTTTTTTTTATATACGAAATGAGAAGAAATTACATTCCAAAACTTCTAAGTATGGAGCTTGTACAGTTCAATGATTATATCATCTCTCATGTGTTAAGAAGCTTAAGGTTCATTAATAATGATATTGGATACAATAATTCAATCTCTAAAGATATATATATAGTATTTACAAGAGAAGGGAAAAACATGTTATAAAACCGTGTTGTTAGGTAAATGAAGAAAAAGGAGTCAATGTTAGGTAAAGGAAGAAAAATGAAAGGTTGTTAGGTAAAGGAAGAAAAATGAAAGGAGAAGAAAAATGTGAGTCAAATTTGACTACAAACCACCCACTTATTTATTCTTCAATACTCTCCCTCAAGGTGGTGCATATATATCACATATGCCCAACTTAACAAGTGAATCATTAAAGATTTTATTCGATACTACCTTGGTTAGAACATCCGCCAACTGTTGTGTTGTACGTATGCATGGTAATTCAATAATGTTATCTTCGAGTTTCTCATAGATGAAATTCCTATCAATTTCCACATGCTTCGTTCGATCATGTTGTACCGGATTCTATGCAATTTTTATCGCTGATTGGTTTTCGCAGAACAACTTCATAGGATTTTTAGTAGGAAAACCAAGCTCCTCCATAAGCCCTTTTAACCATAACAATTCACAAATTCCTTTCACCATTGCCATGTATTCTGCTTCAGCACTGGACAAAGAAACAACTTGTTGTTTCTTAGATTTCTAAGTTACTAAATTGCCTCCAACGAAGGTAACATACCCAAATGTTGATCTTCTTCTATCGCCTTTTCCTCCCCAGTCTGAGTCGGTGTATCCTAATATATCAAGATGTCCATGTTTTGAAAACATCAACCCTCTGCCTGGTGCAGACTTCAAATATCTCAGTATCCTTATTACTGCATTCATGTGTTGTTGACCCGGATTATGCATAAATCTGCTTACAACACTTACATCATATGCAATATCAGGTCGTGTATGAGAGAGATAAATCAAACGACCAACTAACCTATGGTATTTACCCTTGTCAGCTGGTACTTGATCAGAACACTCTTCAAGACCATGATTTTGTTCCATAGGAGACCTAATTGGCTCACAACCCAACATACCGGTTTCCTTTAATAGATCAATCACATACTTTCGCTGAGACAAGAAAATTCCCTTTTTAGATCGTGAAACTTCAATCCCCAAGAAGTATTTAAGTCCACCCAAATCCTTCATATCAAACTCAGAATACAAAGAACTCTTCAGATTATTCATCTCTTTGGGGTCATTTCCTGTTACCACCATATCATCCACATAGATAATAAGCGCGGTTAATTTGTCACCTACCCTTTTTAGGGACAAAGTATGATCAGCGTTACTCTATATGTACCCAAATTTCCTCATCGCCAGATGAAATCTACCAAACCAAGCCCTAGGAGACTGCTTCAAACCATATAAGGCCTTCTTTAGCTTACAAACCATGTTAGCATTGTTCGGAGCATTATAACCTGAAAGTAATGACATATAGACTTCTTCTTGTAAATCACCATGTAAAAATTCATTTTTCACATCATATTGTTGTAGAGGCCATCCTAAATTTGCTGCCAAAGACAACAATACTCGAATAGTATTGATTTTTGCAACAGGAGTAAAGGTCTCTTGATAATCAATACCATAAACCTGGGTAAACCCTTTAGCCACAAGTCTTGCTTTGCACCTGTCAATAGATCCATCAGGATTATGCTTGATAGAATATACCCACCTGCATCCAACTGGTTTCTTTCCTTCTGGTAACAATACTATTTCCCATGTATGATTTTCTTCCAGCGCCACCATATCCTTTCTCATGGAATCAGCCTATTTTGGATCTCGTAATGCTTCTTGTACATTTCTGGGAATAATCACATCGCCCATCTGACTGAAAAACGCCTTTCCCTCTTTTGATAATCTATGTCTTGACACGTAATTCGTAATAGGGTATTTCACCTTCCTTATTACTTCAGGTGAAAAGCGATCTGGTGGAACTCCACGATTACTCCTTGGTGGCAACTGGTACCTGTCGGTGTCAGGTAGTTCACAAGTATCATTAGTATTAATCGAACAATCAATGCTTACCTCAGGGACATCGGCACCGGTTGGAGGATAATTAGATGTAGGTATTGTTGATGAAGAGAGATATGGAGCTTCAACTTCAATAGCAGGGGTGTCAATTTCTTCGGAAACAGGAATATCGAACTCTTGAACCGGCTCCATGACTTGTATATTATCAATTATTGAATTACTGACAATTGGATGTGTACTCAAGCTTATTTCATTTGCTGTCATATTTATTTCACTATTGGTAGGAAACAAATCCATCCAATTCAACTCTTCAATAACACTCTCTCCCTGAAGAGGAGAATGAGATACATCATACGAGTAAAACATTTCGTGCTCAGAAAAGGTGACATCCATAGTAACATAAAATTTATGACTTTGAGGATGATAACACTTGTAACCTTTCTGGAATGGATGATAACCAACAAAAACACATTTAATAGCACAAGGATCTAGCTTTGTACGTAGATGTTTCTGCAGATGTACAAAAACAACACAACCGAATACCCGTAGAGGAATCTTAAGATGAGAAGGTATTGTTACAAACGAAGCCAATTTGTCCAAATGTGTCTGAAATTTTAAAACACTTGTTGGTACTCGATCGAGAAGATATACTGCATTAGTAATGGCTTCTTCCCAGAATTTTGGCTTCATATTTGACCCAATCAAGCATGCCCTCGTAATTTCAAGTAACTGGGGATTTTTCCTTTCCGCCACATCATTTTGTTGTGGTGTAGACGGACAACTAGTTTCATGAATAATTTCATGTTCTCTAAAGTATCCTTGTAATACTTCATTAACATACTCACCACCATTATCAGAATGAAGGACCTTTAAGTTAGCCGAAAATTGTGTCTGGATCAATTTATGAAATGCGCAAAAACGATCAGCCACATCACTTTTATTTTTCATTAAATAGATCCAAGTCATACGAGTACAATCATCGATGAAGATAACAAACCACTGAAATCCAGAAGTACTAGTAATACGAGAAGGTCCCCAGACATCAGAATGAACCAAATCGAATGAGACATATCTTCTACTGAAACTATCCGGGCTAGTAGTACGATGACTCTTCGCAAGAATGCAAGTATCACATTTAAAGTCTGACAGTTTGCAAGACTTAAAAAAATCAGGAAACAAGTGCTTCAAATATCCAAAAGAAGCATGTCCTAACCTGCGGTGCCACTGTAATATCTGTTTTTTAGATGCACAAGAAGACCTATTAACTGAAAGAGATCTCCCTTCAAAAACATCTTCGATGTAATATAAACCATCTCTCTTAGTACCTCGCCCAATTATCTCTCCGTTGTCGAGATCCTGAAGAATACATAAAGTGGGATAGATTAGTACTAAACAATTTAACCGTGCGGTTACTTGTGCTGTGGACAAGAGATTATTTGAAAGAGAGGGAACCAATAATGTGTGTTCTAAGGACAAGGAAGGTGTTAAATCAATTCTCCCAGCTCCGGTAATTGGATACGGTACACCATTGACATTGGATATAGTTGTATATGCTGGTAGGCACGGATCTTTCAAAATAGAGGCATCGAACGTCATATGACCCGTAGCACCAAAATCGAGAATCCAGCCATGATCTTTTCCAAAATCAGTAGCAAGTAAAGATACGTCAACCTTACTTGATTGCTGGAAGAGGTTTGGGTTCACCAAAGAATGAGAATCAATAACAGATGAAGTATCATTTGTTGTCGTCACCACAGAAGTACTTTTGTCTGCTCCTTTTTGATTAATCTTTATTTGAGTTTTGTAGGTGTCCCACCAATCGGGATACCCAATTTTGTTGAAACATTTCTCCACAAAATGTGAATCGCTTCCACAATTAATACAATATCTAACGGAAGACATTATCACGATTAAATAAGAAATTATATGAAGGTATGAATACAGGTCGCAAGCAGCTTGCGAAAACTTTGCAAGTGTTTTTTTTTTTTAAAAAAAGACTAAAAAGAACAAATGAAACTTATTGTGTACGCAACTGTTTATGGGGGACGAAAAACAAACCGGCTAGATACTAGCTAGCAGCTAAAAAAAATATATATGAGTAATCGAATAGGAGGAATAAGTCCTATAAGGGTAAAAATGGTAAGAGTTCAAATTCAAATCAAGTTTTCTTTGTTTAGATAGAGAAATTATTTTTGACAAAAAATGATACCAAAAAACACCAGCAAAAAAAACATCAACTGAACGAAGTATACTTATGAACTTTGGTTGGTTAATTGATTGGCAAGATCAAAAGTAAGAGAGAAACATAGTAAGGTAAAAAAACACTTAATCAAGTCACAAATTTAAGGAGACCCTGATGGCTACTGTTTGTAAAGAACAAAAAAAGTAGTAACCAAAATTCAAATCCAAATAACAAAAACGATTCAAAAAACTAGCCCAAGAAATAAATGGATTAGAAATATTAAGTAGGATTCAAAAAAGGGATAACATAAACTTAGCATAACAAGTTTACCATAAAATCAGTAGGTACAAATTTCTTGTTCCAATAAGTGTATAGAAAGAAACAAGAACCTTAAGCAAGCGGAAGAAGGATCAGTTGAACAAGTAACGAAACACTCACTATTGTTTAGAAGCACTCAACTCACCATGGAGCTCTGATACCATGTTAAGAATCTTAAGGTTCATTAATAATGATATTGGATATAATAATTCAATCTCTAAAGAGATATATATAGTATTTACAAGAGAAGAGAAAAACATGTTATAAAACCGTGTTGTTAGGTAAATGAAGAAAAATGAGTCAATGTTAGGTAAAGGAAGAAAAATGAAAGGTTGTTAGGTAAAGGAAGAAAAATGAAAGGAGAAGAAAAATGTGAGTACGAACCACCCACTTATTCATTCTTCAACATCATGTTGAGGTGATTAACCAATTGATCAAATTGTTCGTTTTTCCAGTTACCTATGGTGATAGATTTATTACAAAACACAAAAATGTTTGCTGTTATAGCATTTTGGAGTCTGCTCACCAAAATAAAGGATATTGCTTTGAAATTAAAAAGTTTTGATGTTGATTTTCCGAAGTAATTGCTGTTTTTTAATCTTTCTTTTTTTGTCGTGGCATACATTCCAATTAGCAGCAGCAGAACCAGTTCAGAGTCACACATAAATTTGATATTGTGTCCGCTCAACTCCGTTGCCCACTGAAAATTCACACATGAATTTGATACCTATTGACAAGACAATAAACGAACGAAATATATATGACCTTAGTGTATCCCCTATAATATGGAGTTAAAAACATTGATAACTCAAAGAGTATCCATAAATATGTGGACCCTCCGTAACTAGTGGACTCAATCCATCCGGACCCTCATATTCCGGATTTCAAAATAAAATTATAATCTTCTAGCTTTGGATGATTACATGAGGTGAATTTCTGTCTGTTGCACGCTTTCTGAAATTTGAAATTTGCAACACTTTCTGGCTATTGCTAACTCAAACAAACATCAGTTATTCTTTAGGATTATGTCCTTATTGACGTCATCCAAATAAATTAAAACTCTCATGAAGTGACATGATAGAAAAAGTATTAGTTGCATCTGGTCATTAAGTGACCGAACAAGAAAAAAAATATATAAAAAAACAGTCATCCGGATACTAAATGTCCGGATGACATATCCAATCAGCATATGACTGAATGGATTATTCCATAGGGAACCCCTCAAATCTGCGGAGTACCATTTGGACTTCAGAGAGATGTGGACCTAAATATTGTCCATAGTGGCATTCTTTATCCATAAAATGTGGATTATCACAAAGATGTAGATGAATTTTTGCTTCATAGGAGCTGCCCTTATTGTACAATACAACAGAATCCACCATCCCAGTATTGTCGTATACTGAGTCGGTAAATAAAGAGTGTATGTATTTAAGCAATGACGAAACCGGAAATCTCAAATATTCTAAGCTTAAGCCTAAAAACAATATACGAAATTTGGGCCAGGTAGATATATGTAGTGAAAAACAAGCATTTTTTGGGCCTTGGGAAATCTGGCTGCAACTCCTGTCCTGTACGTAGGATGGGACTATCGACATTGTTTATGGCACAAGATGGTATTATTACCATCCTTATATAATCTAATGGATCACAATTGATGATCATAGAGTTCGCAACATGTGTTAACACCTATCATCTGAGAAATCATTGAGCCTCAAGTGTACATTGCTTATTAAGTGCTTGTGGAAAAATGGGTTGAATTGGGATTTCAAACTAGATAGGAGCCACGTAACAGTACAGTGGATTCATATCCTTTTCCTTTGGTGGCGAGAGTTCGTGAGTTTAACTCTCATCCCCTAAATATAAAGGCACTTGAGGTGATAGTTTTAGGGTAATATTGTACAATGTACTATCAAGAAAAAATATATAATTCAAACTGTATAGCATTCTACCAAATCAACGGTTTTAAAACATTAATTTTGTTATGAATTTATAAGTGTCTTAAATAATGCGTATGGAATCTTTAAGACGCATAAAGAGACACTTGTAAATGTCTCTTAATTAATTTAAGTGACATATATAATCATATTTTAAATTAATTAGCGACACTTTATAATTGAACCAATATTGTTTTTTGGCTAATTAACGTATGAATCAATTAAGAAACATATATTATATGTCGCTTATATTATCTGCAACACCTAAATATGCATTCTCAATAGTCTTGCCACATTTCTTTTTACATTTATTTTCATCTCAAACTTCAATTAAAAAAACAACAACTTATTTTTCAACTGGGAATTTTCAAAATCAAAATTTCTTGCGCCTGAATATTTTATTATGTACACATGAATACATGCAAATAGTCTTCCATTTTTGAATCAAATATAAAACATAAAAGCACAGTTCAATCAATTGAAACATTACATGTGAATCAATATATATAATCATGATCAATCTTATAGTCGCAACTACTTATGTAACATACTTGCCTACAATCGTAACAAAAACAACAACTCGGTATTGAATAACATGGTACTTCTTTTTCTTATATACCGTGTAAATGATTGTTCCCAATTAACTACTAATCTTCATATATTTGTAACCATTAAAAAGAAAAACTTCAATTTTTGTATACACAAAAAAGATTGAAAACCCATCCTCAATTTTAGCTGAAATTCGCATAGTTCTTTGTTTTATTCTTTCTCTCTCGTTTAATAATGTCATAAGTGTGTGAGGACAAATGAATTAGTATCTTTGCACATATACTTAGTTCTCAATAACTATGACCGAGATCTAGTAAATTCATGAGGTATCTTGTATAATCTTTAGTATACAACTAGCACAAGATCGCATAGGGGATATTAACGTAGAACGTTAATTTTACATGATTTGTCTACCAATTAAACCTACATCCATGGACCTGCAGTTTTATTATTGTTATTAGTCTGAAGATTACACAATTTATAAATTTATAGAGGTAAAGATGTTCCCTGAAGATCATGGTTACAATCCTAACGTGATATTCATATATTACATCTCTCTTCCACTTTTCATTAAAGCTTTTTTTACCATGTACTAAAATTTATATTTAGCTGTATCTTTGACTCAACACTTGTGATAAGTCATTCTGATTCAATCTAGCCCATTTTCATTGGATATTTTTTGTAGTTTTTTTAGCTTCCTCACTTTTTGAAGACCTTTTGCAGGTATCTACTTAATCAGGTCATGTGTTTGCCTTCTGCTTGACAAATTCGTATTACAACATGTACAATGTGAGACAACGAGTCTATAAACGTTGTGTCTGATAACATATTAGGAATAATAAAAGGCATGAAATATTAGTAACGATTAGTTGGATATAATCAACCAGAACGTGAAAATCTCAGTTAATTGAGTTGGGTGTAGGGATAAAACTAGGATTTTTCCTTGGGTATGGATGGAATATCATTGATCGGCAAGGTGGACGATGACTACGACTTTTGTTTTTGTTGTTAGAAGGAATCACATAACTAGTGGACAATTATAATTCTCCCGTGGAATACGAGATGAATAAGCAAAGCAAAGAGGGTTACGGTTTGCACTTTGCACGAAAAACCTTCTAAATTTTTAATGTTCTAAGTTTTAAATTTATTGACTGTAAACTTATTCAAATTTTCATTTAGTTTGACCCGACTTTAGGTGGGCTTGGCAAATTTCAATCAAATAATACAAATTTATAAAGGTTGAAACTAATGGTAGGATGATGTATATTTAGATAGTGGACAACCTCAATAGGCTCATCCGTGGTTGGATGAATAACTGAGACATTGACAACCTCCTCGAAGTTGTTGTCAGATGTTCGCATTAGTAGTCGTGCATAAAACAACACTAATGGATGATAGTCTTGGGAAAATAGGGACAATATTATAAGTGATCACTTGTGGTCAAGTGATAAAATATAATGGAATTTTTAGGTTAGTTACCGGTGTCACAAGCGGCAGAAAGGTTTTATCATCCTTTTAGGCTCAATGTCTTCAAGAGATAAAAGCATATTCTAACATTACGCACAAAATAGTTAATATCGTGTATCGGTATCGTATCGATCGGGTCCGATACACATATATAAAATATTATATCGGTTTTTATCGGTGACATCATTAAGTCTAGAATGTTAGATATTTATAAATGTATCAATCTAAAAAAATTGGTGTCATATGATGCATTAATTCTCAAAATCAAAAGCTTCACAATACAAATTCAATCCCGTTCCATTATTTGTCCCATATATACTATTCTTATTCATATGACCTTGTCGTTCCTACTAACCATGTTCAAGATAAAAATGTCAATGATAGAGAATTCTTATTCGATAAATCTCCAGAAGAAAGAGATTGAGCAATAAATAACCATAGTTGTTTCAAGGACAATAAATTCATTAAAAAATTGAAATAGTTAATTTTTTTTAACGGAACAGGATTGAATTTTCAAGGGTACATAATAAGAAAATTATTAGGATGAAGGGTTTTGTTTATAAATTATCAGACCTAAATAATTTATTCCAACAAATTACCCTTACTGATATTATCAGTGTATCGGTGAACCCAATTTATCGGTTAGTACCGATCGGTATAAGTGTTGTTATCCTTCAATCCTTGTATCGCCGATATTTTAGACATCGTAAAGGAATTTTCCGATACATGATAAAAACCGATAATATCGACCGATACAACCTATATTGACTACCTTGATTACTCGATCCTGTTTTCATATTTCTTCACTTATAAACTTTCCCTATCTATTTCTACATTAACATATAACATTAAAAACAATAAGCCCAATATATTAAATATTCAATTGGCTCATCCCTGGTTATAAGGACAATACTATATGTACGCGGTCAATTGTGCACGAGTGATAAAATACAATTGACATTTTAGGTTAGTTATTGATGTCACAAGGGGATGAAAAGTTTATGATCCCTTTAGTCTCGATGTCTTCAAGAGACGAAAGCACCCCGAAGTTAAGCAAGCTCAAATCCATTTTGATATAACATCATTTGCATACTTCCTCTATCTATTTCTGGATATAACATATAGTATTACATGATGAAACTTCAAATGCCATGTAAAATACATATTAATCTTTCCATGAGTTGTTAAAGGCTTAAAAGTATTTAACATAAGATATAAGAAGGATCCCACAAAATTATTTCGGATGATCGATGAAAGAGTCACTCTATTATGTAATAGTGATATATCCTTTTTAGAAAAAGTAGAATCTTCTAAATTTTTATTTACAAGTTTATCAGTATTTGGAATCATAGAATATAGTTATCATGGAATTGGTAATCTCGCTTGCATAACCCTAACTAGATAATCAATGTTTGTAGAAAATATTTCACTACTTGGTTTTGCGGTTTCAGAGAGTCAAACCGCGAAAGTGCTTCATCCAAAATCCTTTTGTATCTTAGTGTTTGTATTTCCCCAAAGGTGGCCTTAGATAGGGAGTTTTTCATTGCCATAATAGTTGATTTTTATTTAACTTTCCATCAAATTTCACTTCATGCAAAAAATTGTCATTATTGTTAATATACTTTTTTTCGCGAGCACCACATACTACTACCATTAAGATCAATTATAATTAATAATTTTTAAGAATGTATATAAGATGAGAATTTTTAAAATATTATAAATGAGAAAATGGACAAAAATATAATTGTAAATAAATAAAAAGATCTTATCATAAGTATACTTCTTTTAAGAGATGTGAAAGTACTCTAAAAGGAATCCTAAATAACTTATAACCTGAAGTGTAAGCGTAGGGACTCTAGGCTACCCTTTGCTCCCCATAGGTTATGATATTTTTCCATTACATAGTATCGGTTTAATGACAACAAATAGCACAACTACTATTATTCTCATTCTTATTTCTAGAAGACAATTATTTTTTTATTCATCGACAGAAATAATAATATTGAAAAAGACATAAGCCGTTTGAAAACGATTGCAAATAAAGAAAATCATATAGCCCAGACAAGACTTAAGAAAACAAATTTAAAGCACAAATGAAGAGAAACATTATGTTTCACAAGAACAACAAGTAAAGAAGAAACAACTAGTGAAACCACTGGACGAAAAGTATTTTGCAGTCCACAATGAATCACACTAAACTTCCGTTATGGTAGGACCTTTATAATCATCTGCAAGACCGGTAAACGTATCTTGTGATCCTTCTTTGAAAAAATAAAACTCAACGCTATCACAAAGCGTATCTCGTGGAAGTTTGCTCCTGAAACCTTTTTAGGATCACTTTAAGATTTTGGTAGACTTTTAATTTTTGAATTCAATTTTTTTGACAAACCTTACCTATGTCATTGTAAAACAATGAGACGATCGAATGATTTCGAAACTCGTCAGCACCAAATTCTTTATTAACATTTTTTTTTTGGAAAACCTTCATGGAGGACAATATTCCACAAGATAAAAACTCAGCAATAAATAAATAAATTTGACAAACCTTTACAGAGGGCAATATTCCACGAAACAAAAACTCTATACCGAGGCTCTAACGAGACTTATGAACATTGTTATACTAATCGAACATTATGAATAGAACTATTAGCACAACTGGTAGTGTTCTTGGTCGTGGGGAAAAATTTCATAGCAAGACACATTGTCCCAGATGTTCTTTGTTGGATTCATTCTTGATTGTGTCGCATCTGATGATGATAACTTAGAGATGGATTCATGTCTGATTAATATAACTCTATCTGGATTCATTCTTGGCTGTGGCGTGGATGATGATGACAACTTAAGAGATGGCTATCTGATTAATAATATAACTCTAACTCGTGGTATCCATAACAATATGACACCGGGTTCTTCCACTTTATGCCTATGTTGCAATGATAGTAACAAAAAAAAAACAAATACCGTCCATTTCTTGCCCCCACAACGTGATTCATATCTAAATATTTCACGTTTTAGAGTGGTGAATTCTTTGAACCCGCCAAAAATCTCTAAATATCCATTAACCAATATTTTTGCGACACATCATTCGGAAAAGAGTTCGGGCCTTTGGGTCACCGACCTTTTTTGCTATGAAATAAACTGTTGAAAAGTAGTGATGGCAAACTCCGAAGTTATTCCAACAATCCTGCCTAAAGTTGGTTCCTTTCGCACTTAAACAGTTTGACTCTGACTTCTTTGTATTTCTCCCTCCATCCATCACAGTGTCTTTCCTTTGTATTCTCCTCCTCCTTTTCTATTTATATAAATCCGTCTCATCTCATCCGACTACCTCAAAAACAAACCAGCGCCACTTCCCTTTCTCTCTCTCTCCTCGCTGAAACTAACTTTCAATCTCTTTTCGATGGCGGGTTCTAATGGTTCATCGATAATCGATCTGAAATCTAAGTTTCTGAACGTTTACTCTGTTTTAAAATCTGAGCTTCTTGAAGATCCTGCTTTTGAATTTACTGATGATGCTCGTCAATGGGTCGATCGTGTAAGATTTCATTGAATACCCATTTTCCACTTTTGTTTGATTTGTATGAGATCTGCATTGTTTATGTTTAATTTCCAACTTATTGGGATTGAATTTAAGGAAAAAAAAATAACGTCATTCCTTTGTACATTTGTAAGCTCGTTAACAGTGTTAGATCTAATCTTGTTATGCCTTTTTAATTTCTTGTTTTAAGACATCTTAGTTTGATTGTATGTGCTTATACTCTGTTGCCTGTTCATGGTAGATAATGTTAAGAGGAGGAAGAAAAGTGGATAACTTTGACTCAAAATCATGAAATTTACATGGATTTTGCTTTTGTTTTTCATATGTTGGACCACTACTTGGGTTTGGCTATCAATTATGAGTGGAAAAGAAGGAAATGAGATAATTCTTTTGTGGCAATTGTTAAGCTACTAATGGAACTCAGCTATTATTCCATTTAGACTCGCATCAGTTTTTGGATCGGGTTGGTAATTTGTGTTTGTTTTCTCTGCTGCCGCCGTTTTGTCAATTGCGTGAACTCGTTTCGATGTTCTCTGAATTGTTTTCGATGCACTCTATTTTCTTGCATTGAATAGGTAGCAGACCCATGACTTTGTACATGACGGACCTTCTTTACAACTCTGCTAATTAAATGCTTACAAGATAATGATAGTTGAACTGGGGACACATGGATTTTGATAATAGGTGTGGGGACCCACTGTCTGGATGCGCATGTACTCAGGATCTCATCCTTGGAATGCCTCTCGCTGTATGCATGCTTAGAAAAATCACATCTTTAGTGATTATGAGAGTGGGAATCTTGGGGTTTGATGTGTAGTAGTACCGCAGAAGCATATTCTCATTGTTTCTCATTTTGTTGTGTGGGGTTTTGATCTTCTTTTTGTTTCTTTTGCAGATGCTGGACTACAATGTACCTGGAGGTAAGGGATAAAACTCTCCAATCATATCTGGGTTAATTTGATGTTCGATCTTCTTTTAGTAAGCTTCTTAATGAGACATATTTTTTCTAGGGAAGCTGAATCGTGGACTCTCTGTGATTGATAGCTACAAGCTATTGAAAGAAGGACAAGATTTGTCTGAGGATGAAATTTTTCTCGCGTCCGTGCTTGGCTGGTGCATTGAATGGGTATAGTTTGCAGATACCTCCTACGACAAACACTTCGTTCTTACACTAATATCACATTTTTTGCTTCGTCTGAGTGTGGTAGAGCTAGGAATCTGAACTCTTGTGTTGATTGATACTTGCAGCTGCAGGCATATTTTCTTGTTCTAGATGATATTATGGACAATTCTCACACACGGCGAGGTCAACCTTGTTGGTTCAGAGTAGAGAAGGTGCTAATTCTGTATTGAGAATCCGTTGTGTATTTGTTACTTATTAGTTATTACCATCCTCTGTTTAATCCTGCTCTATAGGATATTGTACTTGGAGTCGAATTCCTAGACAAGGTACTAACATTCCCGAACATAAACTGTAGGTTGGTTTGATTGCGGCAAATGACGGAGTTTTACTTCGTAATCACATTCCCAGGATTCTCAAAAAGCACTTCAGAGGAAAGCCTTATTATGTCGATTTGCTGGAACTATTCAATGAGGTAGTTGTGTATCTAGTTTCTGTTGAGCGCTCTCAAATGAAGTTGCTCAAAGTTAGTGCTGATTCCTAGCATGTTTCAACAGGTTGAATTTCAAACAGCTTCAGGGCAGATGCTTGATTTAATTACAACTCTAGATGGAGAAAAAGATCTAGCGAAGTACAAATTGGCAGTGTAAGTAAAATAGATAAATAATTAGAATAATTCCTAGAGACGTAGTTTGCAACTTTTATGGTGGAGTGCAACAAGCACAGCCACTCGACTGAGGTGTGGCTGTGGTGGCATCTGATAAGGGTTTGAATCTTGAATGTGTGCTTAGACAAATTTTCGGCAGTAAGAATACTTGCCATGATGTGTCAGGGATTTGCTTATAGGTTACATTAGTCATGAATTTTTAGGGGGGTAATAAAAGGTTTAGAGTCCTGACTTGATTGTCTTCTGTAGACAATAACTTTTTGCACTGCATTATGTATGTTGGCTTATAGTTTTGAAATCTGGCTAAGTAGTTCAACTTATTTCCTTTATTTGATAACATTTCTCATACTTGCTTCTAGACGATGGTATAGATTATATTGCTAACCAGCCCGTATCTTACAATTGAAATGTTGATTTAATACAGCCATCGTCGCATTGTTCAGTACAAGACCGCCTATTACTCATTTTATATCCCTGTAAGTAAAGCATATACATTCTCCATTATCGTATCTATCTCTTCTACTGATTTAAATAAATCTATGTCATGGTATTTCCTGAAAGAAATGCTAACAATATTTGAATTACCGAACTTGGTGTTCTACTTTCTATCACAATATGCATGCCATATCCGCGTTGTGGTGCACTTACACAGTTGAAAATTGTTTTCCAAGACACCTGATATCGATAATGCGTATTAAGCTTAATGGGATTAGCCTGTCTGATGTTCAGTGTTTGTGTTATTACTGTCAGGTTGCATGTGCATTGCTTATGGCGGGTGAGAATCTTGATGACCATGTTCTGGTAAAGAACGTCCTTATTGAAATGGGTGTCTACTTCCAAGTACAGGTATATCTTTTATCCATTGAGAAACTACTGCACTATATAGGGATGTATATTTCTGTCACTTATTGGATTAATCATTGGTGTTAAAAAATTTGTAGGATGATTTTCTTGATTGTTTTGGTGCTCCGGAAGTAATTGGAAAGGTAAGCGAAGTCCTGAGTTTTCCTCCTTCAGTCTAAGTCTGAAGAAACACATTAGTCCAAGTGTCTGGTTTGTATGACTAACCTTTGTTTTGATTTTCCTTCACCATTAGATTGGAACGGACATTGAAGATTTTAAATGCTCTTGGTTGGTTGTGCAAGCACTCGACCGAGTAAACGAGGACCAAAAGAAAGTGTTATACGTAAGAGTGACAGCTTATCTTTTCCAGTATTTTTGCTATTTTTTTTATTGGAGGGTTTCCGGAATTTAGTTACTAAAATGTTTGTTTTCAGGAGAACTACGGGAAGGTCAATCCAGCTTGTGTTGCAAAAATAAAGGGACTTTATGATGAATTGAATCTTAAGGTTGGAAATCTATCTTATCTCCGGTTTTCTTTTGGCAGACCTAATTTTATTTATCATATTCAGTGTCATGTCAAAATTTGATTCCATTGTTGACATTTGAAAACTAGCTAGAGTTCATGTGTTTCTTCAATCTATCTGGTTAAACCATGTCTTTGCTAATGAAATATCAGGGTATAAAACAATACAGAAAAGAAAAGAGCTACTGGTATTCTTTCTGCTGAGATTGATTATCTCTAAATCTTATTTGCAATTATATGACTTAACCAGAATCCATTGGTTTTCTTTTGCTTGTACCAAGTCAAATATTTTCTGAACAATTTTGTCATTTTGTTACTTGTTAGGCTGTTTTTGAGGAGTACGAAAGCACTAGCCACAAGAAGCTAATCTCTTCCATCGAAGAGCATCCAAGCAAAGCAGTACAAGCAGTGTTAAAGTCTTTCTTGGGGAAGATATATAAGAGGCAGAAATAGAGGAGTAAAGAAACCATGAAGATAGAAAGGAACCTGGAGAATTGGTTGTAGAATTGAATTTCCAAATCATTGCTACAATTTTTTATTTTCCTTTTGTGGATTTGATTTTTCTTCTTTATCCTTCATGTCACGGTGATGAACAAAATATTGTCTGTATCCTATTGTTGCAATGTATAACATGTATGGTGCTATAAGTTTCCTCTTATTTTGGCTTCCAAATACTATTGAAATTTGAAAGTGAACTTGAGGAATCCTCACCACATTGAGAATCCATCATTCCTAAACAAAAATAACATTTAAACAAGAAAATTAAGGACCAAATCGAAACTGTTCTCTTTGTTGAGTGTCAAGTCTATGGATTGTTTTCAGAATGTCGTTTCCGCTTTGGATTGTTTCTCTTTGAAAAAGTGACAGAATCACCAAATACAGATCCCTCGGCACATATTGACTTCATTCACAGTAGGTCCATAAAGACTTGGCCTGGGGCATTATTCGTTGGCTTGTTACTTGTGAGTAATGCTGGATTCAGAATGTGGAAACTGTTAAGTAAACTACCATGGATTAGGTCAATTATGAGTAATGATCCGCGTTTGATTTACAATTATGGGGTGGATAACATGATCTACCAAAAAAAACTTTAAACCCGCTACTTGAAGAAAAAGGCACCTCTGTTTTTTTTTGTTTTTTTACGAGAGTAAGTGGGAGAAATAAGTACATTGTTTATTTTTGAACAAAGAAGAGCCAAGCTCAGGGAATATACTTGTGCAAATAGGGACATTGTGTCCTTTATACTCATACAGGTTTGAATATTTGACCGGGCTATAAATTGTTAATCTAGACATTTCAACCCTACCAACATTCACGGTGATGTTCATGTTATATTTTACTCGATATGAATCTGCTGAGGCATTCAATTCGTTTTGTACAACTTGTTTGATCTCACATGCAAATCATCAAGTTGTTGATTTTAAGATCAAATAATCTCCAGAGTCATAGAACGAAAAGTAAATGTCGTATAACAGTATAGAATTCCAATTTGGCAGAATAGAAAGTCAAATGTGATTTTCAACTCTCCGTAGTTTGGTTTAAGATGTCAAAATGGTGTTTAGATTATTTGTCACAGATGTTGATTTATTTGTAACTAAACACTGTAAAAGGAATACTCAATATAATCTCTTTTGTAAAAGAGAAACACGCCAATACCAAAAAATAAAAAGAAAAAAAATATTATAATATAATCTCTTTTATAAATTAACTAACACCTCTTTTTGCAAAAAGAGGTTGGTGTTCAGCTTGTTGATCGCCTACCAACTAAAACCTCTTTTGTAAATTAATTAGATTAAATGAAATTTTAATTATTAAAAAAAAAAAAAAAAGATTCTCAAAATTTTAATCATACTTTTTATGACTTTATTTAACTAAATATATTATCTAATTAATATGGTATCTCTGACGATTTCCCTGGCGACTGAAAGCCAGGTTTTATCATGAGATTCATCACGCTTTTTTCTTCTTTGATTTCGCCCCCATTTTTTTTTTCTCGTCGATTTCAGTAATTTTCATTTCTCGTTTTTGGGGTTTAAGTTTTTTTTCTTTTCTTAGGGTCCTTTTTTAGAAGTCATGTCTACATGTACCAGGTCTTCTATTCCACGTAAACAACGACTCTCATCTTCCTCTTTGCAGAATGTAGAGTTGTTTCCATCTCCATCTTCTATGATTGATGCGCAGTTACCATCTTCCTCTTTTCATAAGGAAGCACATATGCGTTCCTCCATCGGTTTTTCATCTTCTTCTACAACAGACGCGGACCTTAATGATAGCTATTATCATTGCCCATTCAAAAATTGCGATGGCTGCCATGATAGGGTGAACGACAGGGGATATGCTAAGGGTTCGTTTTTAAAACATCTACACGATAGGCATCTTTTCTCCAACGATAACAAGAACATTTGCAGAGGTTCGATCTCCAGTGATTTACATACTGGGAGAATGTTCTTCTTCGTTTACGTATGTGGTTATGTTGTACGTGTAAGCATCTTCATGCATGGAAGATGCCTTGTAAAAGGCAAGATGGAACTATTCATGGAGATATAATTGCAGGACCTCTTAACGGATCCGCCGCAGACTTTCTTATTTATAGTTTGGCTAAACCAGTTGAGGTCAGAGACGAATGTGTTAATCTTTGTGGAAGACGAGCTTGTTATCCTCTCACCGGGAATTCTTGAATGTAGTGTTTCGGTGGCAATTTACCGCTGTCACTGCATTCCTCATCAATGTAAACTCAATTTCTCAAGGTCCATGAAAGCATGCTTGACAAATTATTAGTTAACTTGACTAATATGTGCATGGGTACAACTCATCCTTCTCCCTATTTGCACTTTGACCTTATACAAACCAAAATGATCAGTCGAGGAGAGGTTTAGTAATAGGAAACGTCTTCAAGTTACATAAATTAATCATGCTTTATCTCTGTGGAAGGAGAACGATGGTTGCTTCACTTTAATGTGAGAATAACTTGGACGATACCAAAGACCAATACCCCAAGTGTCAATCAAGTTTTATCCAACAAACATGGTCGGACTTATCAACTGTGATGGAACTACTTTTGTGATATTTCAATTATATAAACAAATAAAATGCAGAAAACAAATAGCACAGAGACACCAGAGATTTTGTTAACGAGAAAACCGCAAATGCAGAAAAATCCCGGGACCTAGTCCAGATTTGAACACCACATTGTATTAAGATGCTACAGACTCTAGCCTACTACAAGTTAACTTCGGACTGGAATGTAGTTGAGCCCTAACCAAGTCTCACACCGATTAAGGTACAGTCGCGTTCCTTACGCCTCTTGAATCCCAGCATAAATCTACGCACGTGATTCCCTTAGCTGATCTCACCCACAACTAAGAGTTGTGTTGATACATGAAAATAATCAATCCTTAAATGGGTAGCCCCTTAACCTGTTAAGGGTTCCTTTTATATAGAGAGACTAGGGGACTAGGCCTAACCCACAAGGATGGGATAGTTCTAGTCCATCTAAGAGTATATTAAAATTGGTTGGGATTTAGCCAAAGAAGAAAGCCTCTTAGGGTTTGATAATAACTCAAGGAAAGAGAAATGGTAGTTTAGTAATATGTTATTCTTATGGGCATTTATCCATAAGATGGTCATTATAAAAGGGTAAAGAAGGCACACCTATTGAGATATCATTAATCCACCATTACCTCTCATAAACCTCTCTACACCTTGGGAGTACTTTCTGTGATTAGGGCTAGTTCCTCCTTCCCACGTTTTACCCTATCAACAAGTTGCTACGACCCAAAGTTGAAGACTTATAAACAAATTTGTCTCCCATAGATATATCTATTATTGGTTTTGTTTCCGTCTTAATATAAATCAAGGTGAACAAGAAACTCAACTAATACCCAGGACTTATACTCGCGAAGAGAAGCCTAGAAATATCAGTCACCTCACAATAACCCAACTAATTAACAGAAAAGTTATTGTGGATTTCTATCTGTTTGTTTCGCTGATTACATTGTGAAACAGAAATATTCAACTCTTTGATATATTTTACTCTAGATTGAGTCTGACTGTCTAGTTGATTCTCTAGAAAGTATATTGGAGTAAGTCCTTTCAGATTGCCAAACGAATTGTTGGGTGTGGTTGTTAGATCCCCGCTTTTTCAATTGGTATCAGAGCAAGCAAGCACGTTTAAAGATCTAATAAGTCTGTGTTTGTAGCGACCTGATATGGACAGAAGTGATATCTCTATAAACGTACCACCAGTCTTCCATGGCTCAAATTACTTGTGGTGGAAAATTGCTATGCGTGCCTTTCTTCAAGCGCGTGATTTTTAATCATGGGTTTATGTAGTTAATGGCTATGATGCTCCCGTTGTGGCAGTAGGGAATGCGACCTGAAAAAGTGGGGGTCTAACAACCTCACCCAATATTTCGATTAGAAATCTGTATGGACTAACTCTAATATACTTTTAAGAGAATCAACTAGACGGTTAGACTCAATCTTAATAAAAAGTATATCAAGGAGTTAATATCTCTATCTCTCGATTTGATCTATACTCAAGCAAATAGAAATCTACGAGTCTTTATCAAATACAAGAGATATAAACTTGGATGGTACCAAAGACCAATATCCAAGGATCAATCAATTTCCAATCAACAACCAAAGGTTGGATTTCACAATTGATCGATACAACGCACAACCTGTGGTATTTGAATTATATAACAAAATATAACGCGGAATAGAAATAACACACACACCAGAAATTTTGTTAACGAGGAAACTTCAAATGCTGAGAAACCCCAGGACCTAGTCCAGATTGAACACCACACAGTATTAAGACTCTACAGACACTAGCCTACTACAAACTAACTTCGGTATGGACTGTAGTTGAACCCTAATCAATATCACACTGATTCAAGGTACAACTACGCTCTTTACGTCTCTGATCCCAGCAGGATACTACGCACTTGATTCCCTTAGCTGATCTCACCCATAACCAAGAGTTGCTATGACCCAAAGTCGAAGACTTTAATAAACAAATCTGTATTACACAGAAAAGTTTACGATAATAGATAAATATGTCTCCCATAGATAAACCTACGAGTTTTGTTCTGTGTTTTGATAAAATTAAGGTAAATAGGAACTAATAAATAACCCAGACTTATATTCCCGAAGAATAACCTAGAATTATTGATCACCTCACAATAATCTAAATCGTATGGTAGCGAAACTAGATATTGCGGAATCACAAACGGTGAGACGAAGATGTTTGTGATTTCTTTTTATCTTGCCCTATCAGAGATATAATTTTAAGCCAATTATTCAATTGAACTCATATGATAAAAAATGGCAAGATCAGATTTCTCAACTACAAGAGAAGTAGTTTCTCCTGGCTTCACAATCCCAATGAAGTCTTTAAGTCATTAAACGACAGGGTCTCGAGAAGAAACCTATAGTTAAAGGAGAATCGACTCTAGCAAAACCAACTAGTATCATACAGGAGGTGTGGGGATTAGTTTTTCCAGTTTCTAGATGTCTCCTTTATATATTTTTCAAATCAGGGTTTGCAATCTAAGTTACCTTGGTAACAAAGCATTCAATATTCATCGTTAGATGAAAAACCTGATTTATCCAAGCTAATATCTTTCAACCGTTAGATCGAAACTTAGCTTGTCACACACAAATGAAATGTATTTCATTTAGGTTTGAGTAACCATACCTAAACGTGTACATTTGGTTGGTTCACAAATAGTTAACCAATGGTTATCCATATGAGCACTTTCATATCAACCATATTCATCTTCTTCACAACTAGTTCAAATGACTCAAAAGAACTAGTTGAAGAGTTGTTCAATTGCTTAGATCTTTATACATAGATACAATTGAAACAAAATCGGTTTGATTCACTCTAATCAATTTATGAAAAATATAGCCACGGTTTGCAAAGATTACATTCCCTATTGATTTATTGTTTAAGTTAATCAGCTAACCGATTTGAGAAATATAACCAGCTTGGGTACGCGTATGGGTATGCGTACCATAACTACCAGATTTGAGTTTACAAACTCAGCAGAAATTTTCGGTTCGAAAACTTCTGTGGGTACAAATACGGGTACGTGTACCTAAGGTGACTAGTTTACTAGTTTGAAAATTACAAACTCAGCAGAAATTTTCGGTTCGAAAACTTCCGCCAGTACGCATACCCAACATGTCTCCTTCACCAATACCGCATGCACACATATGCACACACTTGGTTTTTGGTACATGGATTTATACACTAATGTGCGAACATACTATATGTACTTATATCCATAGGTGTTTACGTAATATCAACTCTATATTTCGATCATTGAAACATTCTTCTATAATGTTATAATAGTCGTTAGACATAAGAATCGACTATCGTCATTAAAGCTATTTTCAAGATTGAAACGTCATCATGACTTTCATCACGGGTAAATATAAAAATGGTTAAATTGAAAGCTTACCTACACATATTTCAAGAAAAAGATAGGCGAGTAAACTCGGCTAGAAATAGCAATTGTGTATGTATGAAAACTATCATACTTATACGACTGTTGTCTCAAGAGTAGGAGATAGATAGACTTTTGAGTGCTAGATAAGTTCAAGTATCCACGTATATTTTTGGTCGAATGAAGTTCCACTGGTTCCTTGAGTAATTCTTCGTCTTCGTAAGATAATCGCCATGGAGTCTGGAGCTCAACTATACTTAACTATCCTAGACCGAGACTTAGTCATAAGTAAACTAGAAATCAAGACGTATAGTTTTGATCACTAATATTGACAAACATGCTTGAGATAGCAACGCATGCGAGTTCGAACGAGCAATGCTCTAATACGACCATTCCTAAGGATATTGGTGCATATGACGCTGCTGAGATACTTGCTGCAAAGAAAAATTCCAACGGTTTGAATGCCATCATACATGCCATTAGGCCAGATCTTTAGCACTATGTGACTACGTGCACTCGGTCTAAAGATGCTTGGGATATCTTAGAAACCGTATTCGAAGGGAATACCAGTGAAAATGAAGCTAGGCTTCAAAACCTAAATTCCGATTGGGGAAACCTTCATATGGCAAATGAAGATTCATTTGATGAGTTTAATCACAAAGTGTCTAAAATTATTAATGCATCATTTGCATTGGGTAAGACTATTCCTGAAAAGGACATTGTGATGAAAATTCTCAGATCGCTGCCATCTAGATACTATTCTAAGAAGAATGCCATCATTGAGGGAAATAACCTTGATGCTCTCTCCAAAAATACGTTGGTTGGAAATCTTAAGATCTTTGATCATGACCATACATCCAAAATTGGAAAGGATGTTGCTTTCAAAGCACATAAAAACACTAAAATACTTGATAAAAGTAAAAGTACTTGCATCTCTGAAGATGATCTTTCTGAGACTGATTCATCAGATGAAGATCTTGACAAGTCAGTCTCGTTGATCACAACATAGTTTAGGGACCTTCTTTTGAAGAGAAGTAAACAGTTCTCCAGAGATAAATCCAGGTCATCAGATAAACCCCATAATCGTGTTCCTCCTAAAAATAGGGATAATGATGAGATTAATGACGAGGATATACCTCAGTGCTTTAAGTGTAAAGGTTTTGGTCATTTGGCAAATGAGTGTCCAAATCGAAAGAAATATAATGGGAACAAAGGTCTTGCTGCAACTCTTGATGAAATGTTTGACAACTATGATTCTAATGAAGACGAAAAATCAAGTTTGCACTTCTTTGTGAAAATATTGATTTTGATAATTGTAGCAATACATACATCAATCTTGATATTTTTTTCAGAAGAAAACTCAACCAATCTGGAAGAAAAAATTAACCTTTCTGTTGGAAACTCTTTGTCAAAATTTCCATGTTCTACCTTGTGTCTAGAAGCTTGCACATCTCGGATACCTGAATCATATTCCATGTTGACATGCTCATATTGTTATCTCAAGGGTCATGAGCTATCAAAGTGTTACAAGTATAAACACAAATTAAGACATGTCAACAAACTTCAACAAAGATAAAATCGATTAGCAAACAAGATCAAACTTGTTCAAAAGACCGCAAAGGTATGTAATATTTTATCTTCGTCAAAGAAGTTAGTTTCCAAGGATAAGACAAGGCCATTGGAAAGAAAGTTATGGTCTAAAAACTATGAGAAACAGGGTTCTATGAATTCCAATCAAAAGGGATATGGTGGACAGATTATTGTTCATCCCAGCACAACTTAAATTGTGTTGGTTAGTGCATCTTGTCTCATGTGCCTGATTAAAAGAGACAAGATTTTTCATACCTCAGGCTTTAAGAAAAGAAAACTCTTTAGTTGTTTTTTTCTTTCTTTTGTTTTTGCTCTAAGAGCATTGTAAAGTCTGGAATTCATGTCATTTTTCATATCTAATTGATATTGGAAAGGACTTCCTTGTTTAATCAATAAAAGAGGGTTAAAATAGACAATTTTTCCTTTTATAGGGTTGAGAGTTGTGTGTACACGAACCTATATGTTTAAAGGTTTCGTAACCCTACATATCTTTTTCCTTCCCTGAAACTTTTTTTAATCAAAGACTGCTTGTTAAGCTTATTTTGTGACTTCCTCTCACAAACTCATACACATATGGATACCCCAAACATCATGTCTTCTGATGGAAAAGATGTTAATTTTATTGTTAAGACATCAATCACGAAGGAAAAACAAAGATCTCCATTACCTCCAACTTTGAAAAGAAAAAAAGAGAACATGATGAAGTTTTCTGATGTTCTTGAAGAGTTGAAGGAGACAAGAAAGGAGATTCAGCAAATAAAGGCTTTTGTTTTTAAGAACTCTTGAAATTCAGAAGGCCCTGGTTCGACATCTTCAGCCTAGGAGGTTTGTTGGAACTGACTCCTTTCTTCACGAACCATATGTTCCCATGGCTGTTAACGACAAGGAGTTCGGGGATGATAAAGAATTTTTCAGAGGTCTCAATGTCTAGGAAAGCTTCTTATGATAATTTTATTCTTGTGCTTTTAAGAAGAATAACTAGAGTTTTGAATAGCCATTATTGTGATTACACATAGCTATGTCCAACGATTTTCATCTTCAATGTTTTTAGGTTTATTTATTTAAATTCTAAAATTTATTTGGAAGATTATTTTTACAGTATTAATCTTTATAGTTTTATATATTGCAATTTGTTATGGGATATGTGTGTTTGCGTCCGTGAAATATGATTATCCATACGTGGTCAAAAGTTAAGTCTTTCGTAAGTCGATATGCAAATATTGATAAAAGAATGAATGAACTTTTGACAAACAAAATTTAAGCCTTTTATGTCTTTATGCAAATATTGATGGAAGAAAGGATAAACTTTTGTTTACAATGTAATTGTGCAAATAATGATGAAAGATATAATAAATCTTTCTTTATTCCGCAGTATTGATCTTCCCTGATCCATATTTTTTATGTATATACTGTGTGGCTCCGTAATTTTTCTTATGTTGAGTATTTTCGATTGAATTAATCATGGGTTCTCTTGTAGTTAATTTAGTTGAGTATTTTGGATACAAATTCATGTTTCATGTGATTTATAATGTCCAAAGAAATCCTTCTTTTCTCGTGAAAGTAAGGTCGCTCTTGTTGTTATTTAGGGAATGACATTTTATGGGGGAGAGTTCTTAATTGAACTTGTTCTTAATTACCAAATATTTGTGGGGAGTGTGGCTGTGGAATATTATAGGGGTTATCTTGTATCTTTATAAATTCCTTGATGAATGCATTTAGCTTCGGCTATATGATTGCATCTAAAAAGTTGATATGTGCTTTCATTTGGTCATGAAGTGTCTCTATGGAAATTTCATTAGGATCCCACAAGTTTTCGTACCTTTGCCAATTTTATTGACAAAAAGGGAGAGAATTAATGTGTAGTTCACGCTACAAATACATATGGTTTTCAGATCATTATGTAAGGAGGAGTGGTTTTCATGTGAGATGAAGTATTGACTAAGGGGGAGTGATATATATCACCATAGTATTGTTGTCAAGTTGTGATACAATTGGACTTTGATGTTGTGTAATAATACTATGACACTGTATAACAATGATTGAGATCTTTTGTTTTCTCATTGTTATGGCTACGGATCTTTAACAACGATGATGCTGCATTGAATATCTTTGGAATCATTTGAGTAATTGGAAGTGATGAAGATTTCGAGTAATGTTGAAGAACCAAGGAGATCATGCATGTGAAAGAAAACCTGCAAAGTTTATTTATTTTGTATTTCATATGTATTGATAGTTTTGTCACTAAAATTGACAAAGGGGGAGATTGTTAGAGCACTGCTCGGTCGAACTCGCAAGTGTTGCTATCTCAAGCTTGTTTGTTAAGTTTAGTTTCCAAAACTATAAGTCTTGATTTCTAGTATACTTATAGCTAAGTCTCGGACTAGGATAGAAAGTGTAGTTGAGCTCTAGACTCCACGACGTTCATCATGCAAAGATAAAGAACTACTGAAGGAACTGGTGGATCTTCATCGACTAAAAGGTATGTGGATACTTGAACTTATCTATCACTCAAAAGTATATCTACTTTATCTCCTATCTTGAGATAAAAGTCGTATTGCTATATAGACTTCGATTATACACATTTTCTATTTCAACCCGAGTTTATCTCGCTTATATGTTTCTCGAAATATGTGTTGGTAAGCTTTCACTTTGGCCAAGTTCATCTTTACAAGTTACGAAAGTCATGGTTGGTTATTTCAATATATTGAAAATTGCTTTGATGAAGAATAGTGTGTAAATAACCTCTATTTAACATCCTTTAAGAATGTTTCAATGATTGAAATGAGAGTTTAGAATATATAACCTTGAATGGATATAAACATTGCATGTGAACTCATACTTGTGTAAGTCCAAAATCCTTGAACCAAAGTATGCGTACTTTGCAGCTCAGGATAACCGGAACTAAAGTCCGCATACCCATACACGTACTGCCAAAAGTTTACGTCCCGTGAATTTCTGCTGGAGTTTGTGAACTGAAAACAAACTTAAACCGGGTACTTAAGTATGCGTACAGGTATGCATACTTGAGTGGGTTATTTTCTAAAAACGGTTTATTCGTGAACTTAAACTTATATAAACTAAGGAATGCATATTTGCAAAACGTGGCTATAAATTTCATGAATCAATTCGAGTGAATCAAAATCTTTTTTGTTTTGATTGTGTCTTATATATTTCTATGAGATCTAAGCAATTGAACAACTCTCTAACTAGTTCTTTTGAGTCATTTGAACTAGTTATGGTGAAGATGAATAAGGTTGATATGAAAGTGCTCATATGGCCAACTATTTGGTTAACTACTGTTGAACCAACTAGGTGTACACGTTTAGGTACGGTTACACAAACCTAAATGGTCATGCATTTTATTTGTGTTTAACAAGCTAAGTTCGATCTAACGGTTGAAAGATATTAGCTTGAATCTAATAAGGTTTTCATCTAACGGTGAATATTGAATGCTTTGTAACCAAGCAAACCCTGATTTGGAAACTATATAAAGGATAACTCTAGCAACCGGGAAAGATAATACCCACACCTTCTGTGTGATACTAGTTATACACGCTAGAGTCGATTCTCCTTTAACCTTAGGTTTCTATCGAGACCCTGTAGGTTAACGACTTAAAGACTTCATTGGGATTGTGAAGCCATACCCAACTATTTTCTCTGTAGTTGCGTGATCTAATCTTGCTGTTTCTATCATATTGAGCATAATTGTAAAATTGGATCGAGATTAATTTCTCGGACATGCAATATAGAAAAGTAATCAAAAACATCTTCGTCTCATCGTTTGTGATTCCATAAATATCTTGTTTCGCTAGTCAATTAAGATTATTGTGAGGTGATTGATAATTCTAGGCTGTTCTTCGGGAATATAAGTCCGGGTTATCAATTGGTTCCTGTTAACCTTGATTTATCAAAAGACGGAAAAAAAACTTGTAGATATTTCTGTGGGAGACAGATTTATCTATTCATGTAGACTTTTCTGTATGATACAAATTTTTCATTAAAGTCTTCGACTTTGGGTTGTAGAAACTCTTAGTTGTGGGTGAGATCATCTAAGGGAATCAAGTGCGTAGTATCCTGCTGGGATCAGAGATGTAAAGAGCACAACTGTACCTTGGATCAGTGTGAGATTGATTGGGATTCAAATACAGTCCAGACCGAAGTTAGTTTGTAGTAGGCTAGTGTCTATAACGGCTTAATACAATGTGTGTTCAATATGGACTAGGTCCCGGGGTTTTTCTGCATATGTGGTTTCCTCGTTAACAAAACTTCTGGTGTCACTTGAATAATTAGAATATCACAGGTTGTGCGTTAAGATCAATCAATTAGAATATCCAACCTCTGGTTGTTGATTTAAATTGATTGACACTTGAACATTGGTCTTTGGTGCCGTTCAAGTTGTTATACATAATAATCAGGCTTGTGGATTTTTATCTGTTTGATTTGCTGATTACATTGTGAAACAAAGATATTAAACTCTTTGATATATTTTACTCTAGATTGAGTCTGACTGTCTAGTTGATTCTCTATAAAGTATATTAGAGTAAGTCCTCTCAGATTTCCAAACGAATTGTTGGGTCTGGTTGTTATACCCCCACTTTTTCATCATTCTCATTCAGCTCTCTCAACAAAAAAATGAGTTAATTCTTCTTGTATTTCGAACTTTCAAAACCAACAACTTATTTCAGACAGTTCGTTCAAACTTTCAAAACTAAATTACTTATTTCAGATACCTCATAAGATGAATTACCTTGTAGGTGAACAACGTCCAAATACAAGGCAACAAACAATCGAAACAATGCTACTTGGTCATGCATATCCTAGGTTGTACGAATTTGATCATCAGGTCGTCCATGGAAACCAGATTTATTCTGATCTGATACTGCGTAAAGAAGATGAAAATGGTGATCTAATAAATATCGTTCCTGGATCAACACCACTTGTTCCTCCAATCCCACCAATTCATCACTTTTATTACTACGGTAACTATACCACTAATCTCTTATTGAAAAGAGAGATTTGGTTACCACCAACCCAACCACAATACCTCCCTATTGATTTAATCTTGCCAGATTGGTATCACATCAAAGAAACTTTAACCAAAGTCTCAACATAGTTGACATTGATGCTTCTTACAACGATGGGTTTCACAGCAGTTCCGGACAACCCAAAGCCGGATACGGATTCAATATTTCAACTTACGATGGAGGTTACTATTGGTGAGGCTCCTTTCAACCCTCAGAACTCTCTCTATGAAGAGATTCTAGTAATCCAAAGAGATGTTGTTTTTTGTTGGTACTATGGAATTAGTAGAGTTATTTTCTTTTATGATTGTCGACAGGGCTGGTCCTGCAAAATTGATTCCCCGAAGTTAATCTTCGGGATGTTGCCCCTATATAAGGCTATATACAGAATAACAAGAGAAACTATATACTTTTTTAGGCTAAGCAAATATTTATTTTATTAGATCTTGATTAAAAATATAATAGAACAAAAATATAAAGTCAAAAAATATATTAAATAAGAGAGAACATATCAAAGCAAAACTTTATGAAATAATAAGACTTTTTGGATCACTTTATATTACCACAATAATGTTTACTATATGCAATGCAATAATACTAAATTAATTCTAAAAATATGTTTAATGTGATAAACACATAATAAATAAATGTGATTTTTCTTGGAAAACATGGAAAATTGTGTTATAAGTTGAGTCCCTTCATTTTAAACCATTATATATTTTGCTATATCAGTCGAGTCCATTTATTTTAAACTCGTTACTTTGAACTTTGTTGTATAAGTTGTGCCTCTTCATTTTAAACCAATTGTTTGAAAAATATTGTTGATTCTTGTGAAAGACATGTTTATAATTTGACAAAAACACGAAGATGAATTATGTGTCCCTGTATTTTAAAGTTATTGTGTCCTTTATTTTAAACACATTGTTTTTCCACATGGCACTTTAAATTCTTAAAAAAATGTAAAACTGAATGTAGTGTTACCAAGTAAAAAAAAATGATCCTCCTTTATATGATAACTATTGATTGATTGCTTCACTTTATGCCCTAAATTTGATTTTAACAAAAAAAGAAGAAAAATAAATCGATTAATAATGAACTGATAATTTGTTAAAAGCACTAATGAGTTACCATGTACTGTTTTAAAGGAATATTAATTCCCTAATTATTTTTATCTCCCTTTTATTTTCCGATTTAGAAGGAAAAAAGAAGACAACAAGTAAAAAAAAAACACGCATGGGTTGCAAAGAGTAAATGGGATTTCTTTATGAACGCGGAATTGGGGGATACCCAATCTAATTGGGGGATACAGCTACATGACAAAAATGGTGTCCCAATAGCATTTTTGGGTGACCCCCAATGTAATTATTTTTTAAATTCCTAATCTAGCCCTCACTAATCCTGATTAGTGATTAATAATAATTAGTAAAATGTTAAGATTTTTGATAAATGATTAGTGTGTATTATTATTTGTGTTTGGGTGAGTTAGGTGAGAGTAGAAGGAGGGAAAGAAAATTTGAGAGAGAACTTTTATTTTGGGAAAATGGAGGATGATTGTGAAGAGAGAATTGCTGCTGCTAATTCTTTAGCTTAACTACAACAAAGAGAGTATCTTGAATCTTCACAATTGCAAGTTTTTATGGAACCAACACCATTGAATGATGATTTTTACGACCAAGGAGAGTTTTTTGAAGAACCTACACAAGAAAGTATACTTTCCCACCATACAAGCATCCCCAACACACATGTAAAGTTGATGATAGGTTGAAATTTTGATTTTTTTCTTTGGAACCGCTATTTTTTCAACTGCAAAACCTCTCAGATCGGCGAAGAGTATTCGTATGAATACAATGCCAGCACACTGAAAACCGGCATGGTATTCATGAATCGTCTATGCCGGCACTCAATATCCCCCAATTCGAAACACATACCGGCATCAAAAGCAAACAAACAACTATGCCAGTACACAAGTTACTTTTTACCTACTAAGGAATATTCCACGAAATATGATACCGGCATAGTAAGATTCAAAGGTTTCTATGCCGGTACTGCATGAAAAACATACATGAAGCAGTGCCTTCCGTAGCTCAACACCGGCATAGAAAACATAGTTTACCACTGAGCCGGCACATGTACCGACACATAATATACCAATGCCGGAACTTGGTACCGGCGTAGGTTTAAAAATTTGTCTTCAGTTCTGTTTTAGTTCGACAATGCCGGGACATAGGTCGATAATGCCGGAATACCGTGCCGGCATTGTTTTCCAATTCTGTTGTCACTGATATTCTTTCCATCCGTAGGTGGTGAGATATATTGATCCAACAAATGCAAAGCCGCTTGGTCGGGATACGTCGGAATACTAAAAAATACCTCTGGTATGTTACCAAAGTATACTTTTCACCTAGTATCTTGACCTCACTAATGGATTGCTTGTAATGAACCTTCTAATCTCCCATGGTTGTCCTTGTATAGGAAATAAAAGATCCAAAGGAAGCAATCGCTTGGGCTAAAGAGACGGCTCTTAAGAACATGTGTGTGTTGGTGAGGAATACCCAACGTTCAGATACTCGTTTTGAGATGGTTTGCGAGATAAGTGGGGTGTACAAGGAGAAAATAGCCACAAGAGAAAGGGTTATGTATATCCAAAGAAGACTAATAAGGTATACAAGACTCGTACGAGGAAGGATAATTGCCCCTTTAAGCTTGTATTCCATCTAAATGACATGAACATGGAATGGGATTGTGAGGTTTGGTTCGGTTGTCATAACCACCGGGATCCGAAATATTTTGTTGATCACTCCCTAGTTGCAAAGCTAAAACCTCATGAATTCGAGGATGTAAAGAGATTGGGCAAAGCATTTATCAAACCGAGACAAATTTTGAGAGGATTCAAGGAAAAGGATAAGACAAACGTGTCTTCTCTGAGAACAATTTATAGCGCACAAGCAACCATTAGAAGGGACGAATGGGATGGGAGAACCGTTATGTAAGAATTTGAGAAGATAGTTTGGGATAACAACTATACGCGTATCATTAGAAGAGGTCCGGAAGAGAAGCCCCTTCAAATATTCATTTCTCATCCTTTGCTTTCAAAATTGGCAAATACATGTTGTGGTGTTATTTTGATGGATTGCACCTACAAGACAAACAAATATAATATGTCGTTGTTCAACATCGTGGGCCTAACAACGGACAAGGTAACATTCACATTAGCTTGGTGTTTAATGGAAAATGAGAGGGACTATAATTATCATTGGGCATTACGACAATTGAAATTATTCTTCCGGGAAGATAAACTTCCGAGGGTCATCATAACCGATCAAGAGGACGCCTTAATGAATGCAATATCTGACGTATTCCCTGGAGCACAAAATTTTCTATGTACATATCATAGACGTCAAAATGTTATTAAAACTTGTCATGCCTTGTTTGAACCCACCAAGGCGGATATTAAAAAGAGAATGATTGTTCAACTAAAAGAAGATGTTTTCAAGAACAAACTATCCCCCGAAGAAGAAGAGGATGAGAGAGGCAAGATAAAAGAGCGAGTGGATAAAGAACATGCTGAAAATCATAAAAAGTGGTTGGAATTTCTAAGAGATTGGGAGAAAGTTTATTGGTCTCTCGCCGAGGATATGTACGAAAAGAGGTTGGGCAAGTTTATTGTCGATTGGAATGAGGTTTATCCGACTGCCGTCTGGTATTGTCGGACTCAGTGGTTGGATAAGTTAAGGAGAAATTTGTGTGTACATGGACAAATAGGTATAAACACTACAAGAATGAAGCAACCAGTGTAGCAGAGTCCGCTCATGGGATATTTAAAGATCTCATCGAGTCCGGCCAAGGCAACGTGGTTACGGTCACCGAGGCAATGGAGAAATACTTTAAGAGTGATATCGACAGGATCAAGCAGGCATTTGAGAAAAGCTCAATGGAAAGGCTGACCCAATTTCTTCCCCATGGTAAGTTGCTCCAAGGAATTTGGTTCAATGTCTCTCACTGGGCAATAAAACATATGATGAGACAAATGGAATATGAGATAAATTATGGAAAACCGGGTGATGTGTGTATTTGTCCCGACATGTCTTCTTTGGGGATTCCGTGTCGTTATATTCTTGTGAAGTATGAAGAAGTGATACCTATTGAAGTTATTGATCCATTTTGGAAGCAACTATCTTTCGACCCTCCCCCTACGGAAGATCCAGGACAATCACCATGGGATACGAATGAAGCAAAGGAATTCTATGAATCTTACTCATGTGGAACCTCGATTAGCTGGTAAGTCTTGTTGAGCCAACTAAGGCTAATTACATGGCCATGGATTGCACAAAGTGAAGAGCCAACAAAGGGAGATCCTCCCGGTAGACCACAAACTAAAACGGCAAGGAGAAAACAGAGGAAAGAATTGAAATCAATGACTGAACGTGAAGAAGAACTCGCGGCAAGTAAGAAACGAGATCCCACCGGATGTGAGTTATCGGAAGCAAGGTTCGTGGAAGCACCGGTTGAAAACAAGAGGGGTAGGCCGAGAAATGAACCAACATCACGTCAACAACAAACGACGGATTTGTTATCCTTGCCAACAGCCGATGGATCGGAGGTTCCAAATAACAGGGGTCGAGAGCCAAAGGTACCAACATCAATCAACCAAGAACAACAAGGTGATAATTCCGAAGGCACACCCTTAGTCGATGTAGTGGAGGTTCCAAAGAAAAGGGGTCAACCACCAAAGGTACCAACATCAATCTACCAAGAACAACACGGTGAGAATTCCAAAGCCACACCCTTAGTCGATGTAGCCTAGGTTCCTAGGAAAAGGGGTAGGCCGCCAAAGGTACCAACATTGAGCCACCAAGAAAAACAAGGTGAGCATTCCGAAGTCGCGCCCATAGTCAATATAGCGGAGGTTCCAAGGAAAAGGGGTAGGCCGCCAAAGGTACCAACATTGAGCCACCAAGAACAATAAGGTAAGCATTCCGAAGCCGTGTCCATAGTCAATGTAGAAGAGGTTACAAAGAAAAGGGGTAGGCCGTGAAATGTACCAACATTGAGCTACCAAGAACAACAAGGTGAGCATTCCGAGGCTACGCCCATAGTAGATATAGCGGACGTTCCAAGGAAAAGGGGTAGGTCGCGAAATGTACCAACATTGAGCTACCAAGAACAACAAGGCGACGATTCGGTGGTGCCAAAGAAAAAGGGAAGGCCAAATAATGTACCTATATCAAGTCAACAACATGAAAAGGTTATTGATAGAAAATGTAAGGGACCCATATCTAGTCAACAACAACACGATGGTGACAACTCCATAGGCCCCATAAAAGTTGAAGTATTTTCGGTTCAAAAGCGAAGGGGTAGGCCAAGGAAGTACGGACTCCCATCACATACTGAAGACACTGGAAGCATAGGGATTGTAGAGGATGGATTGGATATAATTAAGAAACAAAAGGGTTATATAAAGATGTTTAAGAAGCGCAAAACAGGTAGGACCATTAGAAATTATCATACGAAGATACAGTCTTACATAGACCAACTTCCCGAGGTTATTCGTAAGTATATTATATATACATATGATGTTGATGGAGATGGAAATTGTGGGTATCATGCCATAACCGAAAAATTAGGCATCTTTGAGACGACAGTTAGTAGAGAAATGACACCATGCCGATATGATAGAAATAGGATGGCAACCCAACTTATGAACAAGAGGAGCTTTTATGAGCAATTGGTTGGTGATGAAGAAGGGTTTGATGATATGTACGCTCGAGTGTTAGGTCCTGAGCAGGAGATGAAGTTCCTTCCTTCTCAATATTGGATGAGAATGCCGCTTTGTGGGCATTTAGTGGCGGATACATTTAATTGTGTTGTTCAGTATTTTACCCCCACCTTAGAAGTTACGTTTACACCGAAGTGGCAAAAATGCGAAGGATCCCTTAAGAAGAGAAGAGTTGTTTTGGCGTTCATGAACGATAATCATTTTATTATCCTTAAACTTAAGGAAAACTGTCCATTGCCACCTATTTATGGGATGATGAAAAACAAGGATCTAGATCCCAGTATATGGATGGGATGGATGGCATTGTATGAGGAGAATCACCAATTTTGGGATGCGTTGGCTTTATCAAAAAGACCTCTCCAAGAGGAGAAGATGCAACTTCATACGTGTGGAAGCGATGATGAGTAATTTGGATATATGTGGTCCACTAATACTTGTGGAAGAAATGTATCAACATTTTGGTTTTTGGGAAGTGTGTATTGTAAACACTTAACAATATTTTGATGCCTATGCCGGCATTGTTTTGTTTAATCATTTCTATGCCGGTATTCTTAAGCCGGCATTGACAAAACTTTATTCACTATGCCGGTTAGTGAGGAACAATATCCAGTAGAATGAGTGAAAATGTCGGCATTAAATTTTAAACTATGAACAGTGTCGGTAGTCTGAACAGATTGTTTTGTTACTTGCAAATTTTTTGTACCGACATCCTATCCAAATAACACTTCATGCCGGATTTCTATTTTTTTTTTTAGTTTTTAGAAGATTTAGAGTTCCGGCACCATCGCTCTATCATATACAATGCCGGAACCTAATTCACACTTCTAAAATCAGGTGGTATCGGCGTGTTCAAAGAACATTTAAACTCGGCGAAATGTTTAATTTGACACCGGTTTGTCAACATAATAAATATAATAACAAAACTTGATTGTATAAAAAAACATACTCCAAAGTTTAGAGATTCCAAACCGAAAACAAGTTAAACATAAGGCAAATCAACCAAAGAGTTTAGCAAGACACGCAGATTATTCAAGACATAAACATAAACAGACCTAGACCAATACCCCATTGTTCCAGATGTAAACCTAAACATACATAAACCAATACCACATTGTTCAAGACATAAACATAAATAAACCAATGCCACATTGTTAAACAAATACACGATCACTCGGTCTTTGGCTTCTTGTGCAACCTCTTCTTCTTTTCGTCCCACAATTCTTTGGCCTCCGGATCTTCAATTTTGTCTATCTTTTGCTCGACTTTCTCCATTTCTTTCTGGGTCAACACCTCTCCTTTCTTGTTTTTTCTCCTAAAGAACTTTCCCAAATTTCCTATCCTCTGACGCTGTTGTCATATTTTTGAACATGTTCTTAGTTTGTT
The DNA here is from genome assembly GCA_023529315.1 of Papaver bracteatum. NCBI lineage: Eukaryota > Viridiplantae > Streptophyta > Magnoliopsida > Ranunculales > Papaveraceae > Papaver > Papaver bracteatum. The sequence continues at coordinate 2,780,778 of JAJJWX010004839.1, forward strand.
GGCCTATATAAGTTCATAGACGTAGACTAAAGGAATAGGAAAATAAAACGAAGTACGTACCAACAACGTGAGGATCTTAGTTAGTCCAGGTACAGTACATTCATCCGCAGTTGTGGCTGGATGTGGTGTTTGTGGAGGAAGTTCTATGATATTCGGGCGGACAATATAAGGATACGAGTACTTCTGATGACCTTTGAGAAACGTTGGTTCTGTCTCATAACCGTTTTCCACCGAATTCCAACCAACCCTATAAAAAACCAGTCCCCGTTCTACCCTTTCACTCCAATGTGCAAGAATTGGACTGGGTTGTAAACTACCACAGTACTGTTCTCATTTGCTTGGCATTGAGGAAAGTCATGAGAGAATTTCTGATGGGATGTATCCCTAAGATCTTTCTGCTTGTACCCAAGCTGGTGCATCACACGGTGAGGGTTGTGCATAACAAATCCTTTTGGATGAAATAAGGGTCCGTTGTAAAAAGCAACATCGTCATGCCTTTGAAAGTGAACTCCTCTGCCATTCCTATATGGGTCAAACACAACATCTTGGAAATCCATGGAGTCGAAAGACAATCTCATTGCGAATAAATTTTTCCTATTATTGGGCTTCAGGCGAGCGTTGAAGACGTATTTCTGAGCTAGAGCCTGATGGTCTTCATAATAAGGAAAAGTACCCAATCCTTTATACCCTTTGAAGAACTCCGGGAAGTGTTCATAAGCCCATACCTATGCCAATGCAATGTAGAAGAAAAAAAATTACTAAAAAAGTAATTAGAAACTAACCAAATAAGCCCACACAATAAGTTCCAAAATAACAAATTCACTCTACCTGTATTAAAGTGAGAGAACCATTAAATTGACGGGCATTCGCCTTAGAAGCTCTACGCATTTCTGCTAAGAAGTGTGCCAAGAAAGCAGTGCCCCATGAATACTCATGGACTCTATCCAAGGGTTCCAAGTATTGAAGGGGACTCAGATGAACCCTGTTACCATTAGCGTCAGGGAATAAAATGGATCCTAAGGCATGTAGTAGATAAGCAGCGACGGTTTGCTGAATTTGTTCGAGAGTCAATTCCTTGTCCTTCGTATTCCCAAACAATCGAAGGAGATTGACAAATGTGACGGTCTTTGTATTTGAACGGGTTATCTTGTACACATTTTCCAAGGTCGTATCCCTATCCTAACCTAACAACTTTTTGGTCAGCTTGAAGATCTTGTCCCAACCTAGTTCGTGATACTCATCTCCTGTCTTGACGGCTTTCCCCAGAACCCCTAGACCTATTATCCTTTCGACATCTTTAGGGATAATGGTCATCTCACCAAATGGAAAATGAATGGTATCAGTTTCACCAAAAAACCTCTCCAAAAAGCAGTTCACCGTGACGGGATCCATGGCCATATAATTTTCTACCACAACTGTAATTTATTTCGAATGTAAACCTTGTTGAGGGTACAGGAATATCTAGCCACAAAACCTACACTAAATCTTCTAAAGCCTTCAATCTTCATCCGAAGAAGATACACCCTCCATCATCTCCTGGCCATACTCAGGGATTTTGTCTTCCATGAATTTATAGCTTGCATTGAATGCGAATGCCTCCCGCTTTTCTTCCAAGTAGCGCGCTTTGATGAATTCATGCTACACAAACATAACAAAAACTTAGTGAGCGGTGTTTAGTAGGAAGATCAAAGTAATTTTTAGTAAACCACAAAAACACTTACAAATTGTTCAATGGACAAGTTAAAGTTGGTAGCGTTGAAAATTGGTTTTTGGATTGCTAAATAACCAAGTATCACATTTTATATGACTTGATGCCTATCATGAATCTATTTAACACTTCTTCTTTTCGGATTCCCAAAATCTTGCCTATATTTGTTGGATGCCCGACCCCAAAAGGTTTCAGAATCCACCCTTATAGAGGGCTGGCTTTTAAATCGAGTTTCCGCGTACCAAGCTTTGGTGATTGCCAAATCTTCATGTGAATCAAATGATGCCATTGATTTGTATTTAGAGGTATTGGGATAGATAGAAAGAGTATATTAGCTTTGGATAGTATATGGAACCAGGTGTGTATTGTTTTGTAGGGAGAACGTGTGTATTTATAGAATGGTGCCCAAATCTGGCCGTTATTGTACTAAATCAAGGAAGTTGTACTTGCACAAATTTGAATTTTAAACAAGCCGGCATTGTAATTAGGATTGATATCAGCCGGAACATAATGCCGGCATTCGTTCACCTATATAACAAATGTTGGAAATTGGTTTATTGTACCCAGAAACCATAAAACTTCGACACAGTAAACCGGCATAGCCATAAGCAAAACATTTGTACCGGCAGTTACTTCCGGAGTCCAATTATGTAAACATGGTGTGCCGGAACTAAAATTCATTTCAGATGTAATCCTTGTCGACGGAACAACGAATGCACTTAGTACGTATGTGAGCCTTTAAACTAGTTGGTGACCTAAGTGGACGAGTTATAGTATCGTGAGGGTTTACATAGAGATCTACCCACAAAACCTTACAAAAAAATACGATAAAAACCTAACCAAAATGCAATAAACCTATCAATCTTGTTAAGAAGAATCCATTTCCGATTCACCCAGCTGGTGGTACTCCGTGACTTTGGTTACCATGTGGTTCACGCTTTCATCAAACATGCATGCTTCCCCATGTTCCTGTAAGTAACGCGCTTTGACGACAACATGCTACAAAAACAAGACACAAACTTAGTTTGTTACATAAAAGTTCAAAAGAAAGGATTATGTCGAATTAATAGAAAAGATACTTACGAGTTGTTCAGGGGTCAATCTATTGTGTGTAGCGTTAGCGATCCGATGTTTTATTTTTAAATACTCAACCACCCCGCCCAGGATTATGTCGTGTCGTTGCTCTATTTTTTGAGCAGTTCTTCCTTTCGGATTCCCATAATCGTGAGTAAATCTGTTAAAAATCTTGAACCAAATTGAATCCCTAGTACATATACCTATAGTTGAAGGACGAGTTTCGACGTACCATGCTTGGGTGATTGCTAAATCTTCCTCGGAGTCAAACGATGCCATTTGGTGTATGTGGGAGTAGTTTCTATACTAAGCTATGTATAGATAAGACTTCTAGGGTTTAGGGTTTCGTAAGTTTAGAGTCTTAGGGATAGAATAAAGAACACACGATTTTAGGGCGATTGGGTCCAAGTATTTGTTCTCTCTATATATAGAAAAATCTCAACGGATAGTTATTTTGAAAGCAACAGTGCCGGCTAAAAGAATAAAGTTAATGTACGCCGGTACTGAGTTCTGGCATAACTCACAAATAACGTATTCTACCGGAAACCTTTAATCTGTCGTTCAGATTATGTGGACTATGTGCATGATACCTGCGTAGTTTTTAACGAGGATTATAACACCAGAATTAATTACCGGCGTACATTTGATTTTGCGACAATGCCTACAGATGTAAATTTCAAAATAAAACGGCTAGTTTTTTGAAAAATAAGACCGTTGGGGCTTCAATCTATATAAAACCCCCAATTTCCTTTGCAATAATCTACACAAACCACCCACCAAATTCGAAAAATACTTCTCTGACGAAACCAAGCCTAAAAAAAAAGATCAATATAGCACGGTCAAGGATAAAAAGCGATGGGAGATTCATCAACAACCTATACCTGCAAAGTAAGTAGATTCAACATTACTAAGGATGAATTGGACAATTAAAATCTTCTATGCTAGGACGAATCACTAATATAATCTTATCTTACAGAGTACTAATTGCAGCTGTCAAATTTGCAAGTCACCTTCACATCTAGCCTTGAATTGTCCTTTTATTTATTCTAAGTGTATAAAGTGTGATGGGACACGCCGGTTTTGGGTTGCAAAAACTGATGATGCCGAAAATGGAAGAATTTTCCTAAGGTGTTTAAATAACCTAAAGTGCAAATAGTTTCAATGGTTTGAAAAAGCTGTTCCACTAGCAGAAGCAAAAGAAAACCACAAGGGCCAATGCGACCCTATTGATGGGTGTGATGGGAGTTATATGAAGGGAAAGGAATATGTCGAAAGAGAGGATGAACCAACGAAGCTGGTCCTTGACACCGAGATTCCAGACGATGTCTTCGAAGAAATTTGCGAAAGGCTCAAAGGATCCGTAATTGTTGAAAAGGGATGGATATAGGTCATGAGATCATTTTTAGCCTAAATTACTCCATTACATGTTTTTTTAGTATGTTTTAATTTAAAGTTTAAAACCTAATGTAATAGATTACTTAGGAATGAAATAAAAGTGCATTCGGAAATACTAATGTAAGTTCAAAATCCAATACCGACATTGTAGTTTTATGAAAACCAATGCCGGATTTCTGGAAACAAATTCCAAGTTTACGAAAACAGATTTCCGGAATGGTTGACATCAATATTTCAATGCCGGTACGGTGCAAATTCTTTACAGAAACTTGGTACATTTCATCCCATTGTTCCGGTATGGTTTTAGAATAACCAATCAATGCCGGCACGTTCTCGTCGCTGTAAAACCTCAATGTTTTAATGCCGGAACCTATGGTATAAACAAAACATGCATTTCAGTAGAAATCTAAACATGTTAAACATAAAAAGACAGCTGGATTCTTCTTAAATGTTCTTAAGAAAGCTATCATTGTACCGAAAGTAAACCAAACAACTAAAGAGTTAATCCAAAAACATGTTCGGAATTGTTTAAAACGTAACAACGACCATCGAAATAAAGCACCACAACTGAAGAGTTAATCACTTGGTCTTTTGATTCTTCTGGGCCGACACCTTCCTTGTTTCCCCGAACAAATATTTTGCACTTGGATCTTCAATTTTATCAAGCAACTCCTCGACTTCCTTGATTTCTTAAATTGATAGCACTTCTCCTTTATCGTACCTACAACCAAACATCTTCTTCATCTTGCCAAGCCGACGCCGCTGGTTTCATACATCCCACACATAATTAGTATATATATGGTAATATAAGATAATATGTGCATTAAACGACTAAGGAATTAACAATACTTACTAGCAATCCAAGAGTCTTATTAAGTTTGGCCATTGTAAGTGGTGCCTCTGTAGGAGTTGGAACCGGAAGGTTTTTCTGTGGTGGAACTCCGCCGTCGTCCGAGCGCACGATAAAAATATGTGACCATTCTAGGTAATTATCAATGTAGGAGGAATCGGCTTCATCACCGTTGTTCACAAGATCCCAATTACTGATATCTACCAGACGACTTGGTTCCCTATCCCTCAAATGTGTTGCTTCTGGAACTAGATCATACACTAACCTCAACTTTGAGGGAGTTATAATGCACTCACCTAAGTGAAGAGTGTAGCTTGAAGTAGAGGCTGTCATGAACCTAGGTGATTGTTTATATCCAATTTTCCGCATCACACGTCGAGGATCGGCCATAATGTATCCCTTTGGGTGGAACAACGGTCCATTGTAGAATGCAACGTTCGGATACCTCGGATAATGCAAGTTTTCTCTAGCCTCCTTATAAGGGTCGAACAAAACGTCTTTGGTAGTCATCGTGTCCAAAGCCAATCTCATATCTATTAGACGACATTTTTTACCGGGCTTCGGAGTATTGTTGAACTGGTATCTCTTAGCTCTAGGCACATCAGGTTCAGGAAGGTCTATAATCTTCAAGTAAGGGTAGTCCTTGAATAATGTTGGGAAGTGTTCATAAGCCCACACATATACCAATGTGGAATCATACATATAAGAATCAGTAAAAAAATTTTCGACTTCATAAAAAGGGTACGATATGCAACTGTACTAGTTGACTCAACCATACTGTCTTCTTCCTAGTATGGTGGTTTATTCTTCAACAGTATATGTGAAAAATATACATAAAAACATAAGTTTAAAAACAACATTACCTGGAGCAAAGTGAAATTGCCGACAAATTGGTTTGTTATATCCTTAAATGCCCTTCTCATCTCCGTCATCAAATGTGCCATTACCACGGTGCCCAAAGAATAAGTAAAGACCTCTTCCAACGGATCCAAGTATTGAAGGAGGCTTGCGCAAACCATGTTGCCACTGGTGTCGGGGAATACCTTAGTGCCCAAGATGAATAAAAGGTATGCAGCGGCTGTATAACAAATTTCTGCAGGGTCCCATCCATCCTTCGAACTTCTTTCCTTCTTTTTTTTCAAACTTCTTCTTAAGCAGAGTCAACTTGATTGTTTTTGTCCTACTAGCCTTGGATACATAAAAGCTTTCCACAGAAGTTTTGGAGTCCCAACCCAACAACTTGTTAGTCAAAGCGTGCAACTTCGACCATTCTAGGTCCGGACAATGATCTCCTTCTACTATTGATTTGCCAATAACATTCAAGCCCAAAATGTTCTGAGCATCATCCGGGATCAAAGTCATCTCCCCAAACGGGAAGTGTATGGTATCAGTTTTGCCATAATACCTTTCGACGAAGAAATTGACTGTCACATCATCACACTTCACATAATTTTCAACCAAAGCATATAGACAAAAATCTTTTACTAATGTTTGGACATCTTCACATTCCAAAGACAAATCCCAATCCCCCGCAGCTTGGTTTCGGCAAACACGCACAACCTTCTTGTGATCCTACAATTATGAGATAGTAAGGTTAAAATATTTAACATAAATACACAAGAATACATATGTACAAGATTTAAAAAATCTTACATAGGTTTGATAGATAGTACGAGCCCAAGAGTGCTTGTATCCAAATATAATTCTCGGATCGTGAGATTCACCCCAAATTCTACCACGATCAAGGTCAGGTATCATGTCATCAACATGAGGAAGGTGGGAACCTTTAACTTTTACTTTGCCCTTGACTCTGGATTTGCCTTGTGTCGGTTGTTCACTTGGCCCACCAACTTCGCTTTGGCTTGTAAATTGACTTGGATGAACCTCATTATCTTCCTCCCCACTTTCCTCGTAATCTTGCTCATACTTCTCAACTGTTGCAGTAGGTTCATTGATTACAAGTCGACTTCGGTCATCACCACTCTCCCAAGTTATCCCTCTACAATCAGCCCCCAAACGCTTTCTGCGACCTTCTTCTTTGCCCCGAGGAGGCAGAGTCTTTGGAGTATCAAGATCGTCCTTCCTCCTTCTCTTAGACACATCATCATTAATTTTATTTTCTTAGATTCTTTGGCTTTTGAACCTATATCATAAGCACACAAAATGAATATAAGACATCTCATTTTTAGTTTTAGTATCGACATAAAAACATAGTAAACATTTATTGCCGGTATTTCATACAGGCAATGACCTTTAACAATCGACAATGCCAGTACTAATTTGTAATTCTCCTGGATACCAAAAGATTACTACCGGCAATTTCAAAATAAATCAAACCATGCCGTAACTAAGTACGGCATACAGTGTAACCCAAATATCTATGCCGGAACGGGTGACAAATTGATAGATGTTCCTGTAAGTTTTAAGTCTAGTACCGGCATACACGAATTATCATTAATCAATTCCGTAATCTAAAAACGACATAGTATTCAACACATATTTATGCCGGTACATAACATTGTGTTTCAGGGTTTGAAACCGGCATTGAATTCATCATAACATCTAAGCCGTAACTAAAATTCGGCACTGAATTCAACCTATGTGGAATGTTGTAAATAAATACCGGCATAGTGCTCATACGCAATTTAATGCCAGAATCAACTGAAACTCAACTGTTTCGTTCATTATTCGCGATTTTAACCTGAACCCATTGCTATAAATCGATTCAAACACTCATAAATGAGTTCAAAATCACCTACCTTATAACAGAAGCCATCTTTGCGAGCGTTTGATTGTCCGAAAGCGTTGCTTCTTCTTCTTCTTGCTCTTGAGCAATCTTAGCTAGTCTTTGTTTTAATCTCTCCTCAACAGGCGATTGTGAGTTCGATGGGGCTTTTGGTTTCTTTCGTGGAGCCATTGTTATGATTCGGGTAAGATAATCGATAATGTTTTTTGGAATCGACGAAGAACGGTTGAAGAACGATGGAGAAAAAAAATATTGCGAAACCTAAACCTAAGTCTCTGCCGGAAATCAAATACAAATGGGGGATATATGTTTTGGATTTTGGTTTTAATATGTTTGGGGAAAGGGTATAACAGTATTTTCATAAACATTTTTAATTAACCAAAGGGCGTTTTAGTACATTCATAACATTTGGTCACCCCTTAGCAGAAATCATTGGGTGGGGAAGTAATCAATATCCCCCAATTGCGCGTTCCTCTTTATCTAGGTAGATTATATAAAACATTTTTTTTTGCTACCCCTTTCTTTGTTTTTTAGAGAATAAAGGGAAAATTTTATAAAAAGTTCTAAGTCATAGAAAATGTGACGAAGAAACGAAAAAAAGTTATACGAACTGATGTACTACTGCGTCCCAATTACAAATCAAAGTTGAGAAACTAAAACTCGAAAATAATCTTGAATTTAAACCCCAATTGTAAACCAAGCATTTTACAGCTACAATTAATTGCTTAATGCTTCTTGAGAAATTATTGTGCATCCTATCATTCCTCTCCTTCCACAAAGTCCACCAAATAGCAAAAGGCAATAATGGCCATATTTTTTAAAATTATGTTCTTACTTTCTTAGCACCCCATTCCCATATTGTTTTTTTAACATTGCTTGCAAAAGACCAATTGACACCGAAACTGTTTAAGAAGTTAGACCATACCTCGAAAGCATCTTACAGTATAAGAATAAATGCTCATTCATCTCAGTACTATTCCTACAAAGAAGACAATTAGACCCCTGAACCATACCTGCCTTATAGAGATAGTCTAGAGTGGGTGATCCATTATAACACAAAATCCATAAAGGGAAAGACACCTTTACTGGAACTTTAGCATTCTATAATTGTTTATCAGGGAAAAATAATAATCCTTCTGTTTCCATTGCTTGATAGGAACTAGCAACAGAAAAAATATTACTGTATCCCCAGCTTCTCGCATCCTCTTGAACAAATAATAGAAGTAGGGTCACTTATAATATTGAGTAACCGAATCACCTCCAATAAATCATGCTCATTCAAATTCCTTGAAAAATAAAAATCCCATGCACCATCCGAAGAGATCAAATCCTTCACCACGACTGTCTTCTTCTTAGAAAGTTTAAAAAGATTAGGTGAAACTTGTTTCAATGGTTGATCACCTATCCATGTATCCTCCGAAAAAAAAATACTTTCTCCGTTACCCAAAGTTAACTGACATCTACTCCTAACAAATTCTTTACTTTTCAAAATTCCAGACCATAAGCTGTAACATACAGCTCTATTAGAATCGTTAGGGAAAATGGCATTAGTATCTCCTCCAAACTTTTGATTATTATTCCTTCTCCATAAAGCTTTTTTTTTTTCTAGACACATACATGCATATCCATTTGGAGTGTAAAGCTTTATTTACTAACTGTAACTTTTTGATACCAACACCCCCACTGTTTTTTGCTAATGACACTTTAGACCAATGAACCCAACTCCTTTTCTTAACAGTATTAAAAGACCCCACAAAAAGTTTCTCATAATTCTTTCCAAATCTTTAAAAATAGAAGTAGGCATCTGAAACATTGATAAATAGTATATTGGAAGGCTTGCAAGAACACTATGTATCATAATCAACCCGTGTCCTTTTGATAAATAAGTTCTTTTCCAAGAAGCTAATTTCTGCTGAAATCTTTGCACAATAACATTCCAGACAGACTTGCATTTTGATTTACTACCCAGAGGAACACCTAAATAATTTATAGGTAATTGAGACATTGTACAACCAAAAATCTCAGCACATGCTTCACCATTATGTAGCTACCCCTAAACCTACTATAGTGCTCTTCCTGAAGTTCACTTTCAAGCCATAAACAATTTCAAAACCCATAATGATATTCTTCGGATTATGCACTTGTTTCTCATCATCATTCAAAAATACCAATAAATCATCAGCAAACTGTAAATGACTTATGACAGTACCTTGATGAGCAACTTTAAAACCTATAATCAAACAATCTTCAACATCCTTTTTAAACATAATTGATAATACTTCAGCAACCAAAATAAACAGAAATGGAGATATCGGATCACCCTGTCTGATTCTTTTTTGCTACCCCTTTCAATAGTTCAATATTACCAAGAATAACAACAAACTATTTAACATAGGTGTATTCGATCAAGAGTTTTAAGGATAAATGTGGATTCTTGTTTTACATGAAATATATGGATTTATAAGATTTTATTATATATCCATGAACTTATGTTAAACTATCAAGGATTAAAGTGGAATCATTTAGAGATTTGTATGGAATAAAAAAGTTCAAAATCAGGTTGTCTATGGAAGGTCATCCACAATGAAATCACAGTTAAATCCAACATCCACAGGTTTGTTTCTAACATGAAAACTGCATGTTCTTTTTGTAGTCAGGAGGAAGAAACAACGTCTCATCTCCTTTTTGAGTGTCCACGGTCAAGAATGTTTTTTCAGAAAGTTAATCTAAGCATCAATTACATATTGTCGGGAAGTAATTTTCTTCAACTATTGATACAATGGATGGATGATGATCTTGACAATGTGTTTATCAAAAGGATGTGCATCTTATGGAATCTTTGGAAATTGAGAAATGATATAATTTTTTCCAATGCTAATTTTTCCGAGACTGTGGTGATTAAAAATGCTCTTCAAGATTATGATTTATGCTTAGATGGAGTCTCATCTAGGAATGGTATTGATCCTCCATTCCTCTTCCTTCTCGTATTCAAACCTGGTCACATCCTCAACATCCATATATAAAGATCAACGTGGATACTGCTGGAGTGATTGCTCATGATCATAATGGTAACTTCCTAGGATATGGCTCCATTACTTTTATTGCTACTTCTTCCTTTTTAGTGGAATCATTGCCTGCAAACTTGGTATGGAGATGGGTAGAAGGTATATGTTCAGAAAGATCATTATTGAAGGTGATGCTGCTAATGTCACAACAACAATCTTAGGGGAGGTTTCAGAGATTCCGTGGAGTATAAGATCGGTTATCTTAGAAATTAAAGACTCATTCCCTTTCTTTGAAGATGTAATTTTCCAATTGATTCCTAAAAGTGCGAACAATATGGCATATTTATTGTGTCAACCTGCAATGCATGCTTCTGTAAATATGTGGTGGAATGCTAATTCTCCACTTGTTGTATCCTTTCAAACCTCATCCATTGAGGTAGTTTAATAAAGTGGGCTCTTTCGATCCCTTTTCCCTAAAAAATAAATAATCCAATTTGGCAGTAGATTAATAATAGAAAGTCAAATGTGATTATCAACTCTTTGTTGTTTGGTTTAAGAGGTCAAAATGGTGTTTAGATTAAAAATCAAAAATTCTAAACTGACCGCGCCCCTTAAACTCTCTCAAAACCGCCAGACTCAGCTGGTGGACCCATTTCAGCCTTTAATGGGACCCCTGCTAACTTCCTAGGGGCGGGTCCCACCTTCCCCTCTCACAAAGCGGTTTTGACATGGTTTTTATTGCGGTCTGTCCAGAATTACTCATTAAAAATATCTTCTTTGTTTGGCGATTGTTACATTATTTGTCACAGATGTTGATTTATTTGAAACTAAACACTGTAAATAGAGGTGTAAAACGTCTTTACTAAAGACATCACAACTCGCGAAATCACGTGCTTAGCGTCTATATGTTAAAATCTTTGTCTGGAGATTATGACGTGCGATCTAGAAGGCGTCTTTGTCTTTGGGATGTGCCAGGAAAATAAACGTGATGTGCTTAGTCTTTGTCTTTGTGCTGAGGCACATTTATTTTATATTTTCCAATATAAACGTTTTTCAAATATTTAGGTATTATATGTGTTATTATGAAAATAAGTCAAAAGATAACTAAGTAAAATGTCAATAGTTGGCTAGAATAAGAGTTTTTTTCGTGAAATAGACACAAAATATGATGTATTGTGCTATGGTTTGTAGCATTTTATACATATTATGACGTGCTTTCTTAACGTGCCGTGCTATGCCGTGCCACATGTTAATCTGTGCCGCGTGCTGGGCTACTGTGCCAATTAGTCAAACCAATCACATCCCATTTAACTAACGTGCTGTGCCGTGCCGTGCTAAGTCACGTGCTGTGCTGGGCTGTGCTCAAATTTTAGCGTGGTGTGCTGGCACAACCCAATTTACACCTCTAACTGTAAAAGCAATACTCAATTTTGAGCTCCTATGGAAAATTCTTTTCTGCGAAAACACTATGTCGCTGACCTGGTAAATGTTTGACAAAGTCAATAGAGCATCATTTTAAATACGTCTCCTTGATTTTAGTAGTGATACTTACACGTTAGTCGTTACCAAAACCTCGTTACTTGCCAAACAGCATCAGAATTCAGAAGTATGCGCGTGCGTAACAATTAGCAACCGCTTTCCTCCCATTTAAATTTTCGAACACGTTACTTGCCAAACCATTTTCTGAATCAGGATTTTGTAAAGCAGCCATGGAAACTCATCTCTCTCTGGGTCTCTCTTTGGATCAGAAATCTCTTGACAAAGTTTTAACTTAGATTAAGCAGAGGTGATAATAATTAGAAAAAAGTACAAGTCAAAAATGTTGTCTAAATCCAGTACCGTCATCTCTTTAATTAATATACTGGTAAAAAGTGTTAAATTTATCTATCTGGGTTATTGCAGAGTCAACATTTTTCTAATCTTATTTAACAACTCTCCTTTTCTCGTGTTTTCTCTATTTTGTTTGAATCATCTTCATCTTCATTCTTCGTCTATTCCTTCAAATGTGAGCCAAAACATTGAAATTCATCTTATTTTTTCAAATTTCATTCTATTTTTTTCAATTCATCAGAATTTCCTTGATTTTATTTATTTGCCATAAAAGATCTCTTCTTTCCCCACCAAAATCTCTACTTTATAAAAGATATTTCTCTTTTTATTTGTTAACTTTGTATGTATTTTTGGATATATAAGTTGTAATGAAGTTATTAATAGAAGTAATTGAAGGAAGAAATCTTAAAGCCTGTGATCCAAATGGGTTTAGTGACCCTTACGTCAAATTACAACTTGGGAAGCAGAGATTGAAAACTAAAGTAGTCAAAAAGAATTTAAATCCGTCATGGAATGAAGATTTCAATTTTAGAGTTGAAGATCTTAGCGAAGAACTTCTAATTAATGTTTTTGATGAAGATAAATTCTTAGCTCATGATTTTATTGGTCAAGTGAAAATACCAATTTCTGAGATTTTTGATGCTGAGAATAAGACTTTGGGTACTTGTTGGTATACTTTACAACCAAAGAATAAGAAGATCAAGCAGAAAGAATGCGGTAAGAACTCAATTCTAGTGTTTTACATTATTTTGCATAGTTTAGATTGGTATCCGTTTGCTATGTTCATGCTATGAGAGTCTGAGTACAATTCAATTTGCTTTAGTTACTGTGATTGTAATGTGGTATCTTGGTTCCATTTTTGTTTCTTGTAGGTGAGATACTTCTTACAATTTCATTATCACAAAACAACTCATTCTTAGATGAACTTAGTAGTGGCGGTGAACCCTCTATGGAGAGGAATATAGAGTCAATTGGGAACGAGTCACCAAGAGTGCATCTAGATAGTTTCGCAAGACCATCGTCTGAAAGCAACTTTGTTAAAGAAGAGAAAACATCTACTGTGCAAACTCTTGCGGGTCGTCTAGCTCAACTTATTTTTAAGAATGCAGACACGGGGTCGACTAGTGTACCTGGAACACCAACTACAGTGAACTCGGAGGAAAAGGATTTCGATAGTTTTGAGATTGTTGATAATTCGTCTGATGGCACTTTTGAGGAAGTTATGAGGAGCTTGGAGTCCAAACATCAAGGAGTTGAAACGCCTACTAATCTTCCTGGCATTCTACTTGACCAGTCTTATGTCATTACACCATCAGACCTGAATTCACTACTCTTTTCACCTGATTCTAATTTTACAAAAGATTTGGCTGAATTCCAAGGAACTACGGAACTACAAGAAGGACCTTGGAGATTTGAAGATGGTGGTGAGAACTTAAAAAGAACTGTCACTTACATTAAGGCTCCAACTAAGTTAATTAAGGCTGTGAAAGCGACAGAAGACCAAACATATGTTAAAGGTGATGGAACGGTGTTTGCCGTTTCAGTGACGGTTGCTACACCTGATGTTATGTATGGGAACACCTTTAGGACGGAGTTGCTCTTCTGTATTACCCCCGGACCTGAACTTTCATCAGGAGAAAAAACGGCAAGGTTGGTAATATCGTGGCGAATGAATTTCCTTCAGAGCACTATGATGAGAGGAATGATTGAAGGTGGGGCTAGGCAAGGTCTTAGGGATAGCTATGAGCAGGTGGCAACTTTGTTATCTCAAAAAGTTAAGGCGGTCGATTTGAAAGACCTTTCTGGTTCCAACAAAGAGCAGATTTTGGCTTCTATGCAGGTGGAGCCACAATCGATGTGGAGGCTGGCGATCCATTATTTTCTGAATTTCACTGTAATTTCCACTGTCGTGATGGGACTGTATGTTCTTGCACACATCTTGTTAGCCATGCCTAACAAATTACAAGGGCTGGAGTTTGATGGCCTGGACTTGCCAGATTCGATTGGTGAAGTGATTGTGTGTGGTATTCTGGTTCTCCAAGGGGAAAGAGTTCTGGAGATGGTAGCACGTTTCATGCAGGCTAGATTGCGGAAAGGTAATACTCTTCTTATTCTGGCTTTGGCCATCTCCTTCATCAAACTTTGTTCCTATAGTCTGTCACTCTGGGTCAGCCAAAGTAAATGTTCGTGTCTGGAACTGATTCATTTTTATGCACATTGAAAAATTAGGAAGTGATCATGGAGTCAAAGCACAAGGGGATGGTTGGTTAGTAACTATTGCTCTGATCGAAGGGAGCAGCTTAGCAGCTGTAGATTCTACTGGATTCTCAGACCCATATGTGGTATTTACCTGCAATGGTAAAACAAGAACCAGTTCTATAAAGTTTCAGAAACTCGATCCTCTATGGAATGGTACGCTCCCCTTTCTTGTAATCACAATAGCTATGTGCTGTATTGATCTTCGTAATTCGATAAACATGAGCTGCACCATGTAGCAGGGAAACTGTGTGATCTTAACTTACTGAATATGGTCCATATTTGATCCTACTTTCGAAGTATATTTTGGATTGCAGAGATATTCGAATTCGATGCAATGGAAGATCCCCCATCAATGTTGGATGTGGAAGTATTCGACTTTGATGGGCCTTTTTATGAAGCTACATCTCTAGGACATGCTGAAATCAACTTTTTAAAATCTAATGTATCCGATCTTGCTGATGTGTGGATCCCTCTTCAAGGAAAGTTAGCTCAGACGTGCCAATCTAAGTTGCACTTGCGAGTTTTCTTGAACAATACAAGAGGCAGCAGTGTTGTCAAAGAGTACTTAACGAAGATGGAGAAGGAGGTTGGAAAAAAGGTAAATTCCCGACCTTGCTTCAATGTCCTTAAATATGCTTGTTGTTCCAATTTCTCTAATTATCTTCACAACTCAAACTTTTGTAGATAAATGTGCGTTCCCCTCAAACAAATTCAGCGTTCCAGAAACTATTTTGTTTACCATCCGAGGAATTTCTTATCAACGATTTTACTTGTCATTTGAAGCGCAAAATGCTACTCCAGGTGGGAGAAGTCTTTTGAAATTTAGAAGAATTGATGTCCTTATATTACAACACATATTGTGTGAAATATAATAGTTGTGGTTTGTAGTATGAAGCAGCGATCTTATCTTACCTTTTGATGGTTGCTGCCATGCAGGGTCGCCTATTTCTCTCAGCAAGGATAATTGGGTTTCACACAAATATGTTTGGTCATAAAACCACATTCTTCTTTCTTTGGGAGGACATAGAAGACATTCAAATTCTTCCACCAACTCTGGCATCAATGGGAAGTCCATCCATTATTATTATTCTGCGTCGAGGAAGAGGCAAGGATGCAAAACACGGTGCAAAGACACAAGATGAGGAAGGCAGACTGAAGTTCCACTTCCACTCTTTCGTATCCTTTAATGTAGCTCAGAGGTACTCACTTAACAGCACGTGACCTATGCACACATCCTCTTCGAGAGATGGAGCGTTTCTAACATTTTCATTCTACAGGACTATAATGGCACTTTGGAAGTCCAAGTCCTTGAGTCTTGAGCAGAAGGTTCGGATAGCAGAAGAAGAATCTGGAGTTAAAGGCGGCCTCCGAAGTGAAGAGAGTGGAACTTTCACCGGTCTAGAGGATGTCAGCATGTCTGAAATTTATTCCTCACTATCCCCTGTTCCTGTACTCTCTCTCTCTCTCTCCATAACAAAGTTTGGCCTTTCTCATAAAAAAACTTATTTGAAAGTTGTTGCTTTCTCAGACGAACTTCTTCACCGAACTGTTTGCTGGAGGAAAGTTAGAGCTGAAGGTGATGGAGAAGGCGGGTTGTGTTGATTATTCACATACTCCATGGGAAGTGGTGAAGTCCGATATTTATCAGAGACAAGTTTGTTTCAAGTTTGACAAAAATTCTTCTGGATACAAAGGAGAAGTTACCAGCACTCAGCAACGATCTCCATTACCTGATAGAAAAGGATGGGTTGTTGAAGAGGTAATGGCCCTTCAAGGAGTTCCACTTGGTGACTACTACACTGTAAGATGGTCCCTCCTCTCAATTCTCTTGTTATGTTATCGCATTTCTGAAAAGTTATTTCATTATTAAAATGCTCTGGCTGTCTCTTGTTTCTTTTGGTCGGATATAATGCTAAGTTCTATTTTGCCTTCACTCTGCAGCTTCATAAAAGATATCAAATTGAGGACAACCCTTCAAAACCGAAATCTTGCAATATCCACGTGTTCTTTGGCATTCAATGGCTCAAAAGCACCAGTAACCAGAAAAGGATCACAGAGAACATTGTATCAAATCTTACAGATCGTCTAAAAGAAACGTTCTCTCTAGTTGAAAAGGAATATATAACAGGAAAGTAAATGCATTAGCAAGTAGACGTGGGTGTGTTAAAATCAAGGTTTTTCAGCAGTACTCCCTCCAGGCATTTGTTTTTCTCGAGAGACTCTCTGCATTGTGCTGGAACGTGGAATTCAGGGTCTGGTAACTTTCCCCTCACTCTCTCTATGGGGGTTATGGTTAACTTACAATGTAGTAGGTAAAGTTAACCAATATCCGCTTATTCATGCTCCAGATAGAGGAAATATAAGCAAATGGAGTTTACTGTGACTTCACATAGCAGTAGTTCAGATTTGTTCATAACAGTGTCATATTCTTCTTCAAGTTAATCGTTCTCAATGGGCTAATAGTCTCACATTTCATCCACTTAATCCTTTCAATATAATGGTGCTACATCTACCTACATTTGAAAGAGACTGAAGATGGATTGCTGTAGGCGCAGTTTGCTAGTCTGCATACGTACAATTTTTTCTTCTTCTTTTTGTGTTCAGTTTCTTAGAATTGGCACTTTGTATATGTACAGATCAATTTCGTTTGTTGGAAAACAATACGTGTAATTTTCAGTGAAAACATTCCAATCCTCTTTTTGTTCAGAATTCCAGTAGATAAATTTAGACTGATACTGATAAATAAATGAGGAGATTTCCATTGAAATAAAATTGCATTCAATTCCCATAAAATTAAACTGAATGATGAGTATTATTTATTCCCTGAGATAGTTTTATTCTCAGAACAGATATTTCAACATCATAAATTGATAAGCCAGACGGATATAAGGTATCTGATTCCAGTGATATCCCTGGTGAGTCCAAAATTTATTGGGAAGTGGAGTCCTGCTGACTCATGTTCTCTGCAACAATATTTTCCAACAGCTGCAAGAAAAAAACACAAGTGTACTGAAATTTCAACATATTCTGGTTTTTATGTGTTCGCCAACCATGGTTAACAACGAATCTAATACTTGGTAAACAAGAATACCTGAACATATTGATTTTGCTCCTGAAGCAGCATCCTAAGATTTTGAATAACTCGGTCTCGCCCCTGAAGCTGCATCTTAAGATGCCAAATTTGAGAATGAAGGCCGTAATTAGCAAGCGATATCTAAGCACGAGCAACCTTCGCAGGAAATACACAAAATTATTTGAGAGGAGCAGTTGCATACGTAGGACTTTGTAACTCAACCCAGATATTTTTACTCAGATTTTGGCATCATGTGTAGGTCCAGATCTGCAAAACTTTGCAGATAGAGAAATTTGTTGTTTGGTTCAAAAAACCCGACCCGGGTTAACTTATAGTCCAGCGCAATGTAGTTAATATCGGATACCGGTTTGTCTCGGTCGGGGACCGGTACACTGGTACAACATTGTATCGGGGAGATTTCGGTTTCAAATATCGGTGCAATATCGGTTCTAAATGGGAATTATCAACATGGTGATACAAATAAATTCATTAAAAATCATCTATGTAGTTACTAGACATACACCTAATAATCATGAATAAGAGATGAGGACTACTGTTACAATTGCTAAAATGTTCTAATAAAGCATATTGTGTTCAGTGCAGCTTCAAATAACTGCTATCAAGGTTTGTAGTTCATACTATAAAATCTTCAATGATACTTAGGCCACTATCATTAAGCCACTATCATTTATAGACCACGTGTAAGGATAATCATATCCATGTCGTCCACTTGTTCGATCTTAAGAAGTTAAGGGTAGCTATTAGAAGACATTACCTCTGTGTTTAACATTTCAGTCTCCTTTCTTTCCACCGGCATGATGTTTTGATTCTTTTCGTCTCTTAGTAATTCCACCTAACTACCAGTACAGTATCGCCATTGATAATTTGACACAACAACAACACCACTTCAACCTGAGAAGACTATCCCATATTGTTTTTTACAAGTCCCCGAAAGAGAACATAAAACACGATCAACACATATGATTTTGCTCTTGCCTTGTTTTTCTGTAAATTTATAGCCGATGTATTAGAGATTTCATCTTTAATTCTTCCTATCTATTCAATTTAAAACATTTTGTAAACGCACAATTGCAATTGATCTTCGGTCGTTATGCTCTTAGTAACATCTCAATCAAGTAAAATTATTCAGTTGTTGTTGCTGATGATGCTTACGCCACTAATTTTGTTCTTTTGATGGGAACTAACGCTAACTGGATAACAACTACCGTACCTCTGTATAAATACCGGATACTTTGCCTCATATAAGAGCAAAATTTTCTAATCTTAGTTAACCGGTTTCGTTCCATCTCGGCCGAGATTTCCGGTCGAATATCGTACCGCGATATAGTGCGATTCGTCTCGGCTGAGAGCCGAAACCGATATTATCGGGATATCTCGGCCATCTCGGCCGAGATTGACTACACTGGTTCAGCGGGATATGACTTTTAACCGCTGGTCCAAAAAAGTTCAAAATATAGCAAAATTACCTACATACCCATCATCCCAGCAACGTGCGAGCAAAAACACGATTCCTTATTTGTTTTTTGCTATGTCGTTCTTCTTATTCTCCCTCAGCTCCCTCTCTAACCTGAAACACGAACCTCCACTTACATTTTTCTTTACAAGATTAACTTGGACTTCAAGTTTATGGTCGATTTTATTCTATTTATGATGAAGACGGCGATGTGAATTTTTGTAATCGAAGATGATGGTGGATTTTCCCAGTTCCTATCAAAACTTATGTGGATCTCATATATTCTCGAAGAAATTAATATTAATGAAGAAGAATTTACTGATAGTATTGATGATATGGGTTCATATATGATAAAGGTATGTATTAAGTTTTTCAATTTCAATCAAAACTAGGGTTACATCAAAACTAGGGTTTTTCAATTTTAAGATTTTACTTGAAGAAATTAATGTAAATGTTTCCAATCTATGTATATCGTATAAATCCCTAGCCCTCCTAGTTTATGCTTGATTATGATGTTAATACTATTTTTTTTCTTTTGCTTAAAACCCTAATTTATGCTTGAATAAGCATTGGTACATGTCAATATGTATTGTTGGATACTTATATTACTGTTGTGTGTATAATCCAACAATACATATTGACATGTAATGTTTCAAAATATCTTTTATGCTTGAATAAGCACTACTGCATCTATACATATTGATATGTATTAGCCAATATATTTGTGATGTTTTTACTTCTTATTTTCTAGTAGTTGATTCATATCAGTATGTACTTCCAAAACCCTTGATATGTACTGTTGAAAGTACTTTGTTATTGTTTATGGTTGATCTGTACTATTGATATGGTTGATATGTATTGCCCCTAGAGTTGAAAGCTTCCGTGAGATATTGATATGAATAAACATTAGTCAATATAAATACGTATTGACTAATGCTGAAAGTACTTTGTCACTGTTTATGGTTGATATGTACTATTGATATGTATTGCTCCCTAGAGTTGAAAGCTTCAGTGATATATTGATATGAATAAGCATTAGTCAATATCAATACATATTATTGTATAATAGATTACATATGTAATGTTGAAAAAACTTATTAATTCGCCAGTACATATCACCATGTACTTGTTAATGTGTTCTTGTTACTTTGTTTTCTGGTGAAATAAGCATTGGTACATGTCAATATGTATTGTTGGATCATACACACAACAATAATCTAAGTATCCAACAATACATATTGACATGTAATGTTTAAAAATATATTTTATGCTTGAATAATCACTACTGCATCTGTACATATTGATATGTATTAGTCAATATATTTTTAATGTTTTTACTTCTTATTTTCTAGTAGTTGATTCATATCAGTATGTACTTCCAAAACCCTTGATATGTACTGTTGAAAGTACTTTGTTATTGTTTATGGTTGATATGTATTGCTCCCTAGAGTTGAAAGCTTCGGTGAGATATTGATATGAATAAGCATTAGTCAATATCAATACATATTATTGTATAATAGATTACATATGTAATGTTGAAAAAACATATTAATTCGCCAGTACATATCACCATGTACTTGTTAATGTGTTCTTGTTACTTTGTTTTGTGGTGAAATAAGCATTGGTACATGTCAATATGTATTGTTGGTTACTTAGATTACTGTTGTGTGTATGATCCAACGATAAATATTGACATGTAATTTTTAAAAATATCTTTTATGCATGAATAAGCACTACTGCATCTGTACATATTGATATGTATTAGTCAATATATTTGTAATGTTTTTAATTCTTATTTTCTAATAGTTGATTCATATCATTATGTACTTCCAAAATCCTGCGACACATATTGTGTTGTACTGATTTTTAAATCCTGCAAATACATATTGGAACTATCCCACTATACATACTGTTATGTACTGATTTTTAAATCCTGCAATACATATTGTGTTATACTGAATACATATTTTGTTGTACAGAAAAATCTAGTTAAAGAAAAGGCTTCGTGTGTATATTTTTTGTGGGTGCTGAAGCTTCGAGAGTTCGAGATTTGTTTGAGAAAGCAAAAGCCAAGACTCCATGTATTGTATTTATTGATGAGTTGTGGGAAGGAAGCGTGGAACTGGTGTGGGATTGTTAATGGGCGAATTTTTAGGAAACAATGGTGTGATAATTTTGGCCATGACGAACAGACCAGATGTTCTTGGACGGGCATGATGTTTTTGTTCCTATAAATATCATCGAGTTGCGTTCTTGAGGAGTTTTTCCTAATGAGAATATGAGAATGCACACTAATAATCATCACCAATACTAGTGATTTTTAGTTTATTATCTGACAAAGTATCTATGTGTAAAACTCATTCAATTTAGTGTATGTAATTGTTGATCAAAGAAAAAGAAAAAGCAACTGAAAATGTAATTTTTATCTTCCAGAGTTTTGCGTTCACAAATACTGGTGTAAAAATGACAGTGATGGCAATTATAGAACTTACAAGTATTACAGTGTACTACTGAGACATTCAAAAAATTTAACCCTTGCGATAAAAAATGAGACATTAATCATAAAGTTCAAACCTTAATACAAGCATTACTTTTCTTAAATATTAACAAAATAAAACTAAATACCAGTTTAATTTAACTAATAACTATATCAAACATTTGAATAACCATTACAAGACATTAACAAAAGATTGCCAACTTTAGTACATATCTGTATGTACTGAGTGAAACTAATATCAAGTTCGCAGACCCGTCCGCAGACCGTTACACCTATCCACAATAGCGATGAACCTTTAGGATCATGAAGTCCAACAGGCTCAGTCACAGAACTTCACAGCAGAACCAAGACATTGATAGTAATTTGAGCAGCTCCTTCCTGAAATCAGTTAATGCTCATACAAGTGAGATACTCTGAGTGTATCTAAAACTCTAAAACTCTAGTAGATATAGATATGTACTTGGTAAAAACCTAGTAAATATCACACTACATATACGCATGTATGGAAGAAAACAAAATATGTACTCAATTTACAAAATAAAATACGTACTCTATATCATTAATAGAAAGATGTCCTTCAAAGATAGTGACTTTATCTCCATTCTCTTCCCTAGTGCATATTCAAGTATATACTCAATACATATCCTGCGATACATATTACTCTAGCGCTAACTTTCATTGTTAATAATAGAATGCAGAGAGAAGATTTGTTTATGCAATGGATTTTTGTGAAAGAATTTATAAGGAAACTTCTTGCAGCTACACTTGCATTGCCTCATATGGTATTACTTCATAGCGGAAGTTGAGGCTAGCAAGTGCTTATTAATTAGTGACGCATTCTTGAATTGTGGTAAATAAAAAGAGAAGAGAGTGACCAACAAAAAGGTATAATAAAACTATAATTAGTGTTGGTATCAAAACTACCAAGTAGTGTGCAGGGGTTAATGCTAGAATACCATTAAAGTTTGGAAGGATGTACAGGGTACCATATCAGTCTATTGAGAATGCATGCATTATCTTAGCAAAAATGGATACTCATAACAGCTCAGACAACACAAAGAGTCAAACCTTAGCATTGGCACCAGTACATATCGATATTTTCTGAGTAAAACCCTAGTACATATTGATATGTATTTGTTAGAGTCTACTACACTAGTTTCACCCTTTAGATTCTTTTTCTTATATCAGTTCTCTTTTGTTTTCTACAATTACAAGCTACACTGTCCCAAAAATCTACCACATTATTATAAGCAATGCTGAAAATTCAGAAAGGCTACTAATAATACGGCTAGATTAGTTAAATATCTTTAACAAGTGGTTTCAGTTCAATAACGTCCAACCTTATCATTTTTTGAGAATAATCCTTCTACCACTAATTCAAAATGAATATAACATCACATATACACATTACTAAAAAAAAACACTGAAAATCTAACTAGTAGATTTTGATATGTACTGAGTGAAATCTTAGAGATATTGATGCACACTAAGTGAAAACCTATTAGATATTGGTATGTAATGAGTAAAAATCTACAACATATTGATATGCACCAAGTGAAAACCTAGTACATATTGATATGAACTGGGTGAAAACCTAGTACATATCACAATATATATATATATATGTCTTGAAGAAGAAAAAACAAGAATCGAAAATGTGCAATCCCCATTGTAAAAACATAATCATCGTATGCATACAAAAAGAGTACATATTGATATATACTAAGTGAAAATCTAACCAATTTTTGAACCCTCTAATTTCCTGACCTCTTTGTACTACCAACTTTCTCTAGATGACAACATTTGTATGCCCCCATATTAGGACACCCATTAAAATGATAAAAAGGATTAATGATCCTATAAATCTATGACATATCTTTGAACAAATAAGAAACAAGTGCACATCTGGGTACCGTGGACTCCACAACTAACATGAATACATTATTTGCCATTTTTAAGCTTACTTAAATCGACCATTTTTAAAAGACAATGTTGCAATTGTTATATACTTAACTCATGCATGAAACCAAATGAAAACTATCATGTTGTACGACACATGTGCTATCCTTAAGACTTAAAAAAAAACAAGAAACCATTGTTTAAAAATCATTAAAGTAAGGTGCATGTTGTTAGAAACAAAGCACTAAAATTCAAGTACGGAGAACAAAAAATGAAAAGAGCTTCATGTTCCACTTACCCGCACATCATTTTAGTAGCATACGCATGATCATCATCATAAGACAATCCAACTGAGAGATGTATCATACTTGTTAAGGTGATCACTGTTACTTAGTAAAATGTTTGCTTTCCTGCAATATGTGGAACGTTGACCTCATACCGACAAATAATGCATACAAACAGAAAGTTTCATTTCTTGTTCGGTAGCTTCAAAAATACAATTTCCAATTCATCATGGTACATATTAAGAAACTCTTTAGGATGTCTCATAATGTCAATGAAGATTAGGTCATAATGTCAATCTAATTTTTTTCAGAAAATTTCAGAGGGGTATGCAAATTAAGTCATGCTAATTATCATTCCAAAAGTCACATTTAGGATCGACGTATATTCTTAAGAGATCGGTCGAATATAAGTAAAGACTCGATCTTAAAATTGTGGAAAAAAAATCAAAAATTCTACACTAAAACGATGAGAACATTAAATTGATTACGAATCTCCATTCTAATTTCAAATCAAATCTATTAACTGAAAAAAGAAAAAAGAGATTTTGGTTTTTATAAACCCAAAAATGAAATATCCAGAACAATTTATTTTGAAAGAACAATATACCTAGAATTAAAATTAGAGAGATTAGAAAGAAGTCTTATCTTTTTCATATACCTAGAATCAAAATCAATATGTACTAATTTGAAATGAGAACAACGATGATTTACCATTATCGACTCCTTCGGATTTAGTTTGTAGAGAAAGTCGGAATCTCTGGTTTTTTTTCCATCTCCATCGCCATCGCCAGAGCTCTCCAATTTGTGAAGAACGAACTGATAAAACTGAGTTAGATTTGACTAGGAGGGTTGTTTAGGCATTTAGAAAAGTACCGTCATAGCTTCCACACGTATTTGGACCGGCGATTAAAATATTTGGTCCAAAAACATGTTTTTGGACCAGCGGATAATTTTATTCTGGGGATGAACTACACATTAACCGGTCCTTATATTTTTGGACTAAACAGTAATTCCTAGTTGCAGATATGCACAACACTGGATTCCCATCAAAATGTGGTCTTAAGACTAACAATTCACGCTGTTATCCTACTGGGTCGTTCTTAACAAATATAATACCTGTCGCCGAGCCCTGATACGAGCAACCAACTGAGGGTTTTGGTTGGTGTCTGCATTAGGATGCATGGCTCCGTATTCTCTTGAAGCCCCCTGGTTGAGTTCGTTGATCAACTGGTTCGCAGGCAACTGACCAACTCCATGGTTGAAGTTCCCACTCAAGGGTAAACTTGCTGCCGGATCCATTGATGAAGCTGCACTCTGACCTATATGGCACATGGATATACCGTTTGAGGTCAAAGTCGGGTAAATTGCCGCACTTTGGTTGAAACTTGTGGGTAAAGCAGAGGCCTGAGATGAACCTGCACAATGACCTCTTGCAAGCTCCAAGTTGAAGAGCGACTGGCTTTGCAAATCTTGAAAGTTGTCAACACGTTCTACTGGTGGGTGCTGCATTGGGGTATTGAGCATCATCACCATCCTTTGGATCATGGGATCCCGTGGTTCTTGTTGTTGCTGTTGTTCTTGTTCATGTTGAGGAACATTGGGTGGTACGTACTGATGGAGACATTTTTGCGAAGGATTTTGTAACCGTACCTATACGCTATATAGACACCACAAAGAAGAGCAAACGCGCACGAGTAAGAAATAAAATAGGAGTGAATAAAAGAGACCGTTAACAGTTTTCAAAATTTTGATTTTCAAGGTTTTTACTTCCGTTGGACTCATTACACTAACAATTATAAGAGTTTTTTCATCTAAATTGAGATAACTCTTTTTGTGATAATTTAAAAAGGATCGTCACGATTTTATATATTTTTCTTAAAAGTTGAAGGAAAAACAGCCTATGAAATATAAAAAAAAATGTCTTAATAAATTGGTACGTATACTATTTTCTCTTGATGTGCAAAATTTAATTAGTATTTTTGATACGTGAAAACATCAATTAAACCAAAACATAGACCTAAATTTTTTATTAACGAAATATATTTTTTCGATTCCCTTTATTATAAATACTAGAATACCGCTGCCACGGTGGGAAATGCCGACCGAAGAAAAACAAAACACCGTTACAAGAGGAGTGTTAAGAAAATATCATATGACTTACGGGTATTTCATATTATTGGATATGGCGCGGCGCGACACTATTTTTTTTTTGGTGGTGTTGGCAGCGGACTGTTTGGAAAAATCTCATACAATATTACAAATGCATGATAATGATAAACAGAAGAATTTTATCCTTGCTTTGAACCAAAGATGCCTCTTATACCACAACCAAAGAACCCTAAAATTTTCGTTGGTACGTTGTTCTAATTAAATGAAATAACCACATGAGGCTGAAACTGATTTGGTTTCGTGTAAGTTTGCTGTGCACACACGTGCATTTGCATGGCAAGACATCAATCAGTGTACCACACTACAGACGCGTGGGCAGGTGTTAATTTAAGAGTAAGTTTGGAAATTTTTTAAAAGTAAAAAAACGAAAACCTAGCTAACTTATTCCCTTTCCCTCTTTCACTCACATTTACAGCCGCACTACAGACGCGTGGGAAGGTGTTAATTTAAGAGTAAGTTTGGAAATTTTTTAAAAGTAAAAAAACGAAAACCTAGCTAACTTATTCCCTTTCCCTCTTTCACTCACATTTAAGAAAGGAAGATCTTCATTCTACCATTACCTGAATCTACCACTCTGTGACTCGATCAATTGTATCCTGTTCTTTGTAAAAAAATTTTTTTTTTGTCATAAATACTACACAGTCCCCACATACCACCACCACCACAGAGCAGACTCACGCTGTCTCTCATGCAATCTTCTCGATTGGAATTAGATGTCAAGGTTTGTGTACTTCAGTTAGTAGCTAATTTTTGTATCCGATTGAATTTGATTATTCAATTAACTTTAATTTGATCTCAAAAATCAGATTGGTGTATGAATTGAAGTGTTTTGTGTATGAAACTAAAGAAGGTGGAGGAGGAGGATGGTGGCCGTGAGTTGAATTGAAATTAGGAATTGGTGAAACTGAAAACTGGAATCGAAATTGGTTGCTGGTGCTGGTGGTGATGATAGTGGTAGTGGAGGGTTTGGTTGTGACAGATTCAGAAATAGCCGATTAAAAACTAATGTATAAATTGGTGATGGGGCTGGTGGTGCTATCCGTAGAGGTGATGTCGTTGTGTGCTATGGTGGCGGTGCGGTGATGGCGCGGAGGTGGTAATGTTGTGGTTGTGATGGTTAGGGTGATGGTGGCACAGGTGGTGTTATTGACTTATTGTGGATCTGGTGATGGAGGTGGTTGTTGCGGTGATTATGTTGCTGGTGGCGATTTCGTCGATACTGGATGGAAATCCTTAAAAATCATCTTATCCAACGAACCATATCGAATTTACAAATTCTTATCAGATGAACGGCTTATATTGATTTCCGTGTTTTTAAATCATGTTATTAGATGAACAGCTTATATTTTGTTCTGTGTTTATAAATCATATGATCCAACGAACCATATGACAAAAAAGTTTAAAATCTTTTTATCAAATTTGCAATTTTTGTTAGGTTCTATTTGACAAAAAAGTGGCCATAAAAAGACTCCCTCCCTACAGGCCCTTCGGGCCTTCTGGTCGGTCGGTATGAAGACTGATGGATATAACATCACTCTAATTTACGCATGGATTATAGAAATAAAATTGCTTGGTCCACTCAAGAGCGAAGAATGACATCCTCTTGTGTTTCAGAAAACTAAGAAAAAAAACAACATCCTCCTGGATGACGAAAATAATACTAACACTATACTACACTCTATTTATTTTTAATTTGTTTTCTTTAAATTTATTATATCTAAACCGATTGCTAAAAGTTATATGGCCTCGGTCCAAAATCTATTTATTTTTAATTTGTTTTCTTTAAATTTATTATATCTAATCCGATTGCTAAAAGTTATCTGGCCTCGGTCCAAAATCATTAAGCAGTGCTTATCCCTAAATTGCAAACCTTTTCCTGTGTGGAAAGAAATACAAATTTATAACCAACCTTCGTAACAAACAAACAAAACAACAGCGGTGCATTAATTTATCGAAACATCATTTAAAGGTGAAATCTAAGAGGCACACTCGAGTAAATACTTCTAAAATCTAAACAAGAAAATGTGGAGAAACTATAATTAAGTATGTCTTAGTCTTACCAAAGAAAAAAAAAGAAAGAAAGATATATACGGCTCATGTAAAGATTTATATGAGAAACCAGCAAAAATATTGTATCAATAAGTCCAAGAATCCAATAAAACATATAAATTCTTAATATTATTATCATTGCTGATTAAGAAAAAGTATGATTCTTATTTTTGTACTAATTGGTAATCAATATAAAGAATCATATATACTAGTTTTTTCTTTTTAAAAAATTCTTTTGATAGTAAGCCTCTATTTTTCGTTAACACCTTAAAAAAAGTTACATGGAAACCAACAACACCAAAAATAAATAGTAACAAAAAAAACATATATAAAGTAGTATTATATATTGAATAATCTGACATGAAAAATCAAAACAAAACTAACCAGAGTTCTTGTGTGTGAATGACAACTTTAACTGCTTCTGATAGAAATCATTCGTCTCACCATATATGTATATATACAAGTAAATCGGATCATTTTAGATGCTTATACATTTATTTTGATTACAATGATAATAATATGGATTACAAGAATAATTATATCTCCTTATAAATCTATTTCCATATATACGGGTCTGAGTTTTAATTACGTTCATCAACTTTGGACATTTTGTTGCACCGATACCGAGTTTGTACAGTTCAGAAAAAGAGTATGATATCGGTCATTGACTCGGAGACAAAATAAATGTCATATTTTGATTGTAAATTTTACAGACATGGTTCATTAGTTTATTAAAATAGAGATCGTTGAGCTAAATTTTATTCCTTGAATTTATACTTAATTTTTTTCACTGTTAGATTTGGTGGTTAAGATCGGGGAAGAAGAAGAAGACAAATAAAAATGGGGAAGTGTTAATTGTAAATACTTAATTGTAGTTTCTCCACATTTGTCAAAAAGATAATCATTTAGATTTAAAGGTGATTGTATAAGATTGGGGAAGAAAAAGACAAATAAAAATGGTAATAATCGTTTGTTTTTCAGAATTATATCTTGATATGGTTATAATTTTCACCATCCATCCTTATACATCTGGTAGTGGATATATTAAGTTATAAATTTAAATCATATTATAGTGTATTTCTTGCGTGTTTAATTCATAATGTACTAAATCGCCGAGTCACTGCCTAGGTATTCTTCCTTTTGAAGCAAACACTGTTTTTATAATCCATACGAAAACTCGGTAATCCAATAAGATTCTTTATATTAATGTGTTTGTGACATTTATTATTTTACTATAATAACTTTACAATAATTACATTGAACAGTACTCACGAAAGAATGAAGAACTAAACATATCATAGTTACACAGAACGCTGGTTACTTTTATTTTGTCCTTCGTCGTTTTGCAAACTTATTTTACCCATGAAATTACTTACCCTTCCTTAGAAACAATTATCCAACCGTTTATCTACTGTATAATTTCATGGAGCCGACATTGTACTAGGTTCAGTGTGATGGGTATCCATAAGCCGATCGAACCAAACCGAAGATTGTTTTATATTATCAGTTGTAGTTCTGTATTGAGGTTGATCTTATTCGCTCATGTATCAGTATAAAATATTATTTTCATTTACTCGTAAGGTAAAAAAAAAGTTATTTTCATGTGGGATCATCCTGGACTACAGTCATATTCCGGATACCGTTTTAGTCAATTTAGGACAGGTTAGGGTTGGTTTTCAAATACTATTGTACGATTCCAATGAGCTTTCTATCGATTTTCCCTTGTAATTGGAAAGGTTATGCGGTCCACAAATTAATTTAGTTCTCGTTTTTGACACTATCTATTCAGTTGTGCGGAACAAAGGAATTTAGTGGCGAATGTAAAGTCTTTTAGCACTGAGCATTCCAACACGATTTTCAAAGATCGGCTAGGTGTACTCATGACTTTGCCATGGAAACTGAAGCGTGAGTTAGAAGTAGGTTTTAATCCTTATTTAATGGTTTTCCCTATTACCCATCTCCATTTTTCCTATTTCCCAACCCACTCACAATTTTTAAAATCAATTTAATTTTCAATTTTGGTTTTCCTATGACCACCTATAAAAGTCAAATTGATTTTACTATGATTATTACCATTTTTATTTGTCTTCTTCTTCCCCAATCTTTCTTTTTCATTAAACAAAACCAAAAATTATCAATTTAGAAACCTAGGTTAGATTTTAATTATTGTTATAGTACACATAGTTTTATTTATCTTTTGCCATTTAATTTGCCAAGGTTTAGATGAATTAATGGGCGATTGATCGATAAATATTATGGAAGATTCCATTATTGAAAATCTAAGGGAAAATATTTCAACCCTGATTCAATCCATATACATGTGAGAATGTTCACAATCATTTAGAAAGAATCCAATCGTAACTGCTACATGCCAAGGAAATCCCCAAAAGCAAAGCATCGCCTAACACTTTCTTTATCAATTGCATATAAAGTAGTAACTTGATCCATATGAACTTCTCATGAGGTTTCAACTTCCAGGTCCCGAAAACTAGCCAATGCACGAAACCAAATAAAAATAACTGAAAATACGAAGCTATGGTAGGACTATAACCAACGTTGTAAGTCCAGTACGACATAAGATCATCATGGTAACAATCAATATAAAAAGATCTAATCCTTTCATTAGTTTCCAAACTGGGTTTATCATGGTTACAAAAAGACGTGGTAATTGACTCCTTGATCAAAGAGTCAATCGGGGGACATGATCCACTGGAGAGGGTCATATCGCGGTCCTTATCGTTCTGATTTCGCATGACTTGGATGGATGGGAATGATAGGCTATGTTATGAGGAATGCCTTATGGTACGCCCTAGCTAACCCTATGTGCGTTTAGTTTTTCCATCTACATGTTTCTCTGATTCCACCAATTTGTTTCAACCGGATTTGATTTACAGTGTTAGCTACAATCCGAGTTTGTTTCGTTTGATTTTCTTCTTCTCAATCTCCCAGTATTGCAATAAAAAATATTCATGCAATGAATTTCAGGGGATGATTATCGTACAACTTTAGGTTTTGATTCCCCGTCGAAGATAAATTTAAAAGAAAAATAGGGTTTATCCTTGTTTATGGGTGAAAACTATTTCTGCCGGTTTTGGTAATTTGGGGTGTGTGGATGAAAAATGAGTCTAAACCTTAAACAAATGCACCGCACGGGAGTGCTTGTAGATTCGAGAAATCAATCTGTGCAAATCCGTCCTAAACCAAGAAATGGCCGTTCCAGACTTGTTTCAGTCACAAAGTGAAAGATATGGGGTTGATCTTAGGGAGGGAAGCGAAGAAGGTGTTGAGATTGTGAAGGTGTTTGCTATGTATAACTTGTATCAGAAATCTGAACTGGCTTGCATGATGTAAGCTATCAATTCCGGTGTTTGAATACGATTGTATCAACACTTTCCTCTGTTGTCTTGTCTTGCCTTGTTCCTCTTTGGAAAATAGGGAGGAGAACCTATTTATACAAGTCTTTAAGCCTAATCCTCGTATCTCGTGAGAAGTGGAGAAAGTGGAGTGATGGAGTAGTGGAGTCGTGTGTTAGTGTCACACGACCAGTCTTGCCCATTTCTCTCATCATCACTAGTCGTCCATGACTTCCTGACACGTTCTTGTGATGGCGCGTTGTGCGCTGCATGATGTAAACCACCAGACCAATACCCCAGTATGTATCCCCCAGTTTGTGACATGATTGATGTCTCGAGTGTGTGGATCGTGGGACCCACAAAAAGTAGCATGTAATGCTAGATTAAATAACTAAGTTATTTAGGAAGTCGATACTTGTGAAGTATCGTGTGTATTCTATGCAGGTACTGCATCGAGTATATTCAGCATGTATGAAGCATCGCTATTTGAGCGTCTCAAAATAGTATCATGTCCATTATACTTTATGTGATGGTTTGGAGGTTGCGCAAGCAAGTCCTCCCTTGGCCGACTACATAGTGTGGTAGAGTGACAGGTGGTGATCACCATGACGCCTCACTGACCAATTAACTCCTGACCAGGGCTGTATAACCAAGCCGGTGAAGTTGGACGGACGAGATGATCTTTGAGACACTCATCTGCGACCGATCGGGCATGCGTGTAGACGGCATTCCGGTATACATTCCCATACCTCATTATCCCATGAAAGTGTGATCTGGACAGCTTAATATTTCCAGCAAAAGAGGAGCGGTCGTGATTGATTTACGACCGAAGTTTGGTGCCTCAAATGCCGCGAGTCATGCCTTCTTCAGGAGCGCGTTTCGGGACAACCAAGCTTGGTTGGTCCCGGATGATTGGTTCGGCGTGTAGGTGGTAGGCTGGTGTACATGCCTATACCTTACTTTCCCATAGCAACGTGATCTAATCCACTCAATTCGTCCGGCGAAGTTGAGTGGTCGAGATCAGTTTGTGATTGGGAAGTGTGACCACGCTAGTTTGGGCGTGCGAATTGGAACGACCAGGCATGGTATGACTTGGCCGATCGGGTGTGGAGATATATGGGTCCACGATGATTATGTTGATGCTCACTGGACCTGCTCAGTCGACTCCTAAACCCTATATTCTATCAGGAGAAAACAGACGTTTGCGATCAATGCAAACCCTAATTAGGGTTTTTCCGGCTGTGCGACATGCCCACTTTGGGCGCACGATCTGGAACGACCAGCCATGGTTGGTCCTGACCGATCAGTCATGTGTGTAAGCGGGCTTACAGTGAGCATGTTGACATGCTCTGGGCCCTTTTAATCTACATCTACACCCTCCATCTTTGCCTGCGAAGATGGATAATTGAGACTGTTTTGCGACACATGTAATATGCCGCAAACCCTAATTCAGGGTTTTTCGTCCATACTGCTTTGGCTTGGACGGTTTGGCAAGCTATGCCACCCTTTTAGGAAGGCCGATCATGCGGGGCCCACGTTGGGTCGGTAGTGAATATTTCAATACCTGCTTGGGGTCATGGATTCAATCTAAGCCATCCAATCATGCTGGTGAAGTTGGATGGTCATAATTGTTTCTGAGACTGATATGGACAGTCCAGATTCAAATATGCTCAATCAGGCTAGTATAACACACCGAGAGTTGCAGCCTATACGGGTATTTCGTACATGCTTCATTAATAATGCTTGGAGGTTCGTGTTTCTCTGCTGAGAACAACACTCAGTCGTTATGCCGCACCGATAATGAGTACAAGAAATACAAGGCTGGTCATGCATTAATTAATAATGTTGTAAATTCACAGGGTATATGAGATTGCGGCTACATGCTCCATTCTATGTGAACTAGTAAAGTGAAGAAGTATTCATCACTTATTAATGGCTTTATCTTTTGCAAGATGTTAGCGCATAATTTTGGTTTTTATAATTTTAGCCTTAAATGAAAATCCACCGTCAACAATAAGTCCCCTGCCTAGCGCATAATGGTTACGCTATTGTGGGGTAGGCATGAGATGGTGACATACTTATGTGAAGAAGACATGATAAAGAAAGTTTACCCGAAAGAATTTTGACCGACCGCTAGTAGTTGTCCATGTAAACGCCGTTGTGCAAGCGCGAAATCCTTTGGTGGGACCGGTTTCCTTCCTTGCGTGTTTGAATCAAAAGAGGAATCCAAGCAAAAGAGGAATTCAATCAAAAGAAGAATCCTTATTCTATTGGGATTCTTCCGAATTTTTGTCTATAAAAGGGACCAACCCTTTTCTTTTTCTTCACACACTTTTTTTTTGTTCGGCCAGCTCCCGTTCGTGATCTCCACTGCCGTCACCGACCGCCGCTGCCAACGCCGCCGGAGCTCACCGTCGCCGTCCGTCCGTCCGCAACAAGGTAAGCGTTTTTTTTTTTTTTTTTTTTTTTAAGGTAAAACCCTAGTTTGCTAGGTAAACACCTTTTGCAAGATATATATTATGCTTAGTTCTTCCACCAAGATTGATACGCCAATATTTGCTAGGATTGCTTAGAAAAATTTGCCATGAATCCATAAATTTGTTGTTTCTTGCTTCCTTTTTCATTATTGCATGCAAAACCTAGCTTCTTAGGTTGTAGCTTGGAAATAAATTCGGCTTGAATTTCGTGAACATGATTCCCATGAACATAAGAGAACCGTGTTGTGCAAATAAATATGGTCCCGCCATATGCTCGATTGAACGTGGGTCTCATACCGTGTATGCATGACTGAATGTCTCCTTTATACAAGCCTTGTGCCCTTGACCAACACCGGACTTGAAACTTGAGCGATACCGGACTTGAAACTTGAGCGATACCGGAATTGAAACTTGAGCAATACCGGACTTGAAACTTGAGAGATACCGGACTTGAAACTTGATCAATACCGAACTTGTGACTTGATCAATATCGGTGTTTGGACCCAATCCCGGCCTTGTGTACTCCAACGTGAATATGTGTTCTGTCGTGTGTGACTACACGTCTCGCGTATTTTTATACAAGTACCGACTCCTGTCTTTTATTGTAGAATGAAGAAAATAACTCCTATTGAGATGTATTCTAGAGATAATGCTGATGCCAAGTCAGGAAGTGTTGACAGCTTCAAAGATATTCCGAACATTGCTAATGAGTTGTTCACCTCGCCTTTTCCAAACATTAGGAAACATCCCTCTCACAAGATAGTCCTGATGTCCGGTTCAGAAAATATGGAAGTTGATCCATCTTCTTCTTCAGCACTTGTGATGAGGTTCTGTCTTCGAAGAAATGAATATCCGCCTTCTCCCATCGACTTCAAGATTTGTCATACTCCACTGGGTTCTTATAAAGGGTGGATGAGACGCATGTTGAATAATAAGGATATTAAAGCTAATTTGTCCAAAGCGCAAATCCTCAATGAGGTCATGGCATCTGCTGCTCTTGAAATTAAGAAAGACGTTGCAGGCTTGATTAATTTCATTTCTCGGTGGCGCCCTTCTACTCATACATCCATATCTAGATGGGGATAGATGACTATTACTTTGGAAAGCGTAGCTGTATTGATGAACTTGCCTGTCGCTGGAAGTTTTTATTACGAGCTTTCTGACACAGAACAACGTGATTATGACGCTATACTCCAAAAGGTGGCAGAATTTGACGATCTGGACAAGGAGGAGAAAAAAGATACGAGATGCTTTTACACCTGGTGGGTGTCGGAGTGGTCTCCTGCAGACCAAGAATCGGATCAGGAGTTGGAAAACGAGCTCAACGTGATTGCATTCCTGGTGTCTTTGTGGCTATCCAGAGACATATTTGACGAAGGTTCTGGAAAGAAGACCATAAGAGGTGACCTTGTTAGGATTGCTATAAAGCTAGCAAAAGGTGAAGTTCTTCCCCTAGGTGCATTTTTCCTTGGATCGATGCATTCTCATCTGGACGCCTTAGCAATGGACATGCATGTTTCCAACGGGTACAAGAAGGTGGAGTCGTACGTCCACTTCGCTTTTCTTCAGGCATTCTTGTGGGAACATTTCAAAAGTTATGCTCATGTTCCTGCAACTTCGCTCAACATTTTGTATGGTGGCTCGAGAATAATCCGCTGGCAGAGGAGGCGTCCCAGAACCGGTGCGAAACTCGTGGACATCTTTGACAGCGTGTCTTCCGTAGATTTACGTCCATGGGGGCCAATCCACTCTTTCATTGTTCAGCCGAAGACTTTTGTTATTGCTTCTGATGGTCCTGATGATGTGTTGCATACCGATGTCAAGACTATGAAATTTGGAGAACTCATTTATCTGCACAGCTTCGTTCCGGGATATATCCCATCTCTATTCAACGAAGCATTTACTGTGAATCCGTACAACATTGACAGGGTTGCTCGTCAAATGGGATTTGACCAGGGTGTTCCATTTATCCGTCCGTCGGAGGCTCCGAAAGAACTTCTCCCGGATATTTTTAATGCCCGACGTGTTCTTGGCACTGCAGAGTCTTCCCTTCTGGCCTATTGGGAGAAACCTAGTGGTAACCGATAAGTATAAGGAATTTTGGAGGAAGCAACTATTGGCTTTCCAGGAATTCTCTGAGGATGTTGTGACATATTCCCGTGGTGAGCCATCTTCTGACGTTTTGAAGAATCATTTCCGGTTGAATCCACTCCCAGGAAAACGGACCAGAGCTGATGATTGCAGTCCCCAAGCAGGAGAGAGATCTAAAAGGCAGGCATGTGATTCGGTGATACTCAATTCCTCCAATATGCAGGTATTTAAATCTCTTTCTGTCGATTCCTGTAGGATCAGAATATTGTCGCAACAATATTCCTGCGAAATAAGAAACAGTTCTGCGATACATCTCAAAGTGATGTAAGGAATGACATACCAGATGAAAACGACAGAAACATGAGAAAAGTGTGACATTTCTGCGACGAATCAATAAAACCTGTGAATGATTAAGGCGGTGCTAACTGCGATTTATCGCAAGAACCCAGATCCGAAACTAAAGGGAATATTAGCTGTAAATGAGCTGTCATGAGCTGTAATCCACTATGTAAATTCCTATATAAAGGGAATGAATAGATCCAGAGGGGGGATGAATTTTTGAATGCTAAGAAAGTTTTTAGGAGAGAGAAAATCTTATTAAGTGTTATGTGTTCTTGATTTCTGTAATTCTTTTAAGATCATATTAATAAAAAAGATCCTTAAACTTCAAATTGTGTCATAAATATTGATAAATTCTTGAATAGGGTGTAGTGTGGGAATTCCTACAACTATATTTTGGCGCTATAAACAGGGAGAATCAATTTGAGAAACTCCAAATTGCAACTTGAAGATTTGAAGAAATTGTTAGAATTGAAGAAATGGCTATAAGGAGAAGAAATACATCAGAACCACCAACAACAGTGAGAAGAAGTAAAAGAATTGCAGGTGAAGGAACAGGTGAATTGGAAGGATCTTTAAGGATCAGATCAGGAAGAAGTAGA
Source organism: Papaver bracteatum (assembly GCA_023529315.1). NCBI lineage: Eukaryota > Viridiplantae > Streptophyta > Magnoliopsida > Ranunculales > Papaveraceae > Papaver > Papaver bracteatum. The sequence continues at coordinate 2,817,952 of JAJJWX010004839.1, forward strand.
ATGAGAAATGGAGCAGAAAATTCAATTCAACCACCGAATAAAAAAACACAAGAACAATATAGAAATGTGGATTATGATAGAGCAAGTGTGCATACTTGGAGGTCGGATTCGATAGAAGAGGCAGAAAATCAAGAAGAGGAAAGAAATCAGGAAGTGGATGGAGGAGTAATTCATGAAGGACATGAGGTAGTAGATGATTTTAGACAAAGGATACAGGAAGAAAGAAGATTAGAGGCAGAAGAACGTGCAAATCTTACAAGGCAAAATCATGAATTAAGAATGGAAAATATGAGGTTGCAAAACAGAAGATCAAGAAGCAGCATGAGATCAAGTTCAAGATCATATAGAGAAGAAACAATACAAAATCATCCTATACAAAATATTGGCGAGAATTTGATAAATGATCGTTATATTCCACGCGGTGAAACTTTGGACGTTAGACATAATCAAGATGAAGGAGAAAATCAAGAAGAGAGAAGGAGAATGTTACGTGATGAAGAGATTCGAAGAAATCGCAGAATGATTGAAGATGATATTGAGAGGCATTATATTGAGCAAGTACATTTAGCGTGAGAAAGAGATATATTGCGAGCCGAAGTAGAAGAACAAGAAATTCAAGCAGCATTGCGTCAGAATAATCATGATAATCGAGAAAGACGACGTGTACAAAATCGTAATAATGATAACCTAAATGAGGAATATGAGAGAATTCGCAGAGACATGGAAAGGCAATGAAGAGAAACGATAAGGGATGAGGAAATTCGCAGAGAAGAAAATGAAAGACAAATTAACTTGCAAATTCAAGAAGAAGAAAATCGCAGAAGAGGGCAAAATCAAGATGTTGAAGAAGAAGCACGAAATATCGCAAGACAAGAAAGGCATGAACGCATACGAAGAGAAGCTGCGTTGAAAAGGCCAATGGAGCAAAATTCTGATAGGAATGAGCAAATCTTGCGAGAGTTAGCAGAAATGAGAGGAATGATAAATAACAGAAGAGAAGGAGGAAAAAGACAACTTGATGAGGCAATCGAAGAAGCTGCGAAAACTCCATTTACTCAAGAGGTACAATTAGGAGGGATACCTACAAAATGCAATTTGCAGGTGTTGACTAGTATTTTTGATGGGACTACATGTGCCGTCCAACATATCAAAGCCTATATTCGATGCATGCTACAATGGGAGAACCATGATGTCGTCTTGTGCAAATATTTTGCGTCAAGTTTAACTGGCGAAGCATTGAAGTGGTTTGAAAGTATCCCCAAGAATATAATAACTTCGTTCATGCACTTGCAAACTACTTTCTTGGGAGCATACATAAGCAATAACTCTACACGACCTGGAATTGAAGATGTGTTTGGATTGAAGCAGAGAGTTGGTGAGAGTTTAAAGCATTTAACGATAAGATAGAGGACAATGTGTAGTGAAATGGCAGGAAGAGTAGATGAAAGATATCTCATTTTGTCTTTCATAAATTCTATGTTTGCGACAAATCTATTATACATCCAAGTATTCAGAGTTAAAAACATAATCACTATGACAGAACTACGAGAATTGCAAGAAGAGTATATCGCTTTGGAGGAAAAACAAAATGAGATGGAGTCATATCCAATTCTCGCAGGCACAAGTTCAGCTGCAGCAAATGGAAGTTTATTACCAAGGATGATTAATACAGTAGCAAGTAATTCCCAAAATCAGCGAGAGAAAATGGAGATTGATAATCAACGTAAGATAGTAGCAATGGGGAGTAGAGATCAGGAGGAATTGTAAAAGGAGAGAAATTTATATAATCGCAATAACAATAATAAGGTCCCAAGGTTTGATCAACCGCAGGAGACTTATGGTGGACAGAGGCAGAATTATTCAAGAGAACAAAGAGGTCAAAAGATTATATGGGAATATATCAAATTGCCACCTCTAAATACCAGTATAGAAAAGATTTGGGAAGCGATTATTTTGATGGAGAATATACCATCACCTTGGAACATGGGGAAAGAACCACATCCTAACAACCAAAATCAAGAATTCTGTCCTTATCATCACTTTCATGTCCATTCTGTGAATAATTGTAGAAATGTAAAAAGAATTATTCTGTGAATGATTGAACAAGGGAAATTAAATCATTTTCTAGCGAGATATCCACAACCCCAGCAATTGCCGCAAGCACCAGAAATTCGTAGAGCCAGAAATTTTTGCGAAAGACGCAGAAACATTTGTCATTGAAGTAGAAGCTACAACAAAAAATCTATTTTGCAATTCAATTGTACATTCGTAGAAAACAATAGAAGATTTTCATGATAATGTGCTAAGTAGAGTATTTGCAAGGGATATAGAGGGAAGAGAGGTGATGAATATTGCGAAAATTTCTCCGTTAGAAGAATGACAGAAACAAGTTATTTCTTTTACTGCACAAGAGATACCAGAGCCAGGGAAGATGCATGACAACCCGTTGGTGGTGAAGTTAGAGATAAATCCGAAGTACAAAGAAGAAGAAGAAGAAGAAGAAGAAGAAGAAGAAGAAGAAGAAGAAGAAGAAGAAGAATATGATGGTGATGGAGCAAATGATTCTTGGGAAATAGATAAGGTTTTAATTGACACGGGCAGCTCGGTAGACATCTTATTTTATCATACTTATCGTACAATGGGTGGAAGAGATGATGAGTTAATCCCATCAACTTACAAGATCTATGGTTTCAATGACACTGCAAATAAGCCAAAAGGAGAAATTACTATGTAAATTACATTGAACAAGATATCTTCAAGAATTAAGTTCTGTGTAGTGGATATAGAATCTCCTTATAATGCCTTAATTGGAAGACCATGGCTCCATGGGATTTTGGGCATAGCATCCAAAAATCATCAATGCATAAAGTTTCCACATCGTCATGGTATTGGCATAATTAAAGGAGATTGGTTTGAAGGAAAAAAGTGTTATGAAGTTGACATTAATACTTGCGAAGAAATAAACGCCAGAAATCGTAATTGGCAACATAACAGGAAGCAAACTCAGAGAGCAGAGAAATTTATGGTGGACAGTATAGAGTTGCGGGGAAAGGATATATTACAAGAATAGTGTGTGCCAAAAGAATCAATGGTGATTAATCGCGTAAAGATGGGAAAAAATGGAAATCTTCATTCTTCGTAGGAAAATAAACAAATGCAAGGTGCCTGGGAAAAAGTTGAAATCTTCATTTTGCGCAAGAAAATAAAAAAAAGCAAGAAGATATTGCGAATAATCATTCATTACAGAGGAAAGGAAGTGCAACAATATCATGTTGCGAACAATCGAAAAACAAGAACAACAAGAAATGTGCAGACAGAGTATTAAAAGAAAAACTTTGTTCAAAAATAAGAATTTTTCTATTCAAAGAAAAAGATGATGATTTCAAATCATATAAGAATTTTTAATGCAAATGCATAAGACGGGCGCAAATCGCCTAAAAACATTTAAGAATGGGACGAACTTTTATGGCGTACACCTTAGTTCGCGGATTCTATTCCGTAAGAGGCAATGTCCTTAAAGTGCGTCATAAGGGGGGTATCTCTTTGCATGACTATGGGAAAGGCTATACTGCTGCTGGAACCTAGTCATGGAGATTTGGGATTATAGAAAATCCATTCGGGAGAGATAACTTGGATTCCCAATTATATAAGGTTATACCCTGGTTGGGCGCCCGAGAGTTTCTCCTAAGGAATGCAAAGTATGATCAAGGCGCCGAGGTACACGGTTGAGTTGTGGGTGCCCGGGATGGATGAACCTACCCTGGCCATCCATGGAAAGTCTTGGCTACGATGTGTTCGGCCCGAAGAAAACCTCACTAGGGTGTAGTATTGTAACTATAATCCATATAGGCATAAAGGACAAGGATGCGAAAACAACTGGTTGTTGGCAGAACCGGATGGGAAAGTGCTAGTCTTGTATGGCGGATGTATAATCCTTGAAGGGGCAACTGAGGGGAAGATAAGGGTGATACCCTCCATTAGGGAGCTGTGTATCAAAAAAGACGGCAATGTCATGGGACTTTATATTTGCAAGAATATTTAGGCCCGTCATATTGTCGCGTGACACAGACAGCAATGTCATGGGACTTTATATTCGCAAGAATATTTAGGCCCGTCATATTGCCGCATGACAGGCCAAAAATCCTAAAAAGAAATGTTAGGATGAGATCAATGGGTTTTTTCGATAAAGATAAAAAGATGAGGTAAATGAAATCAATGATAAGAGGATATAAATCGCAAAGACGTCCTGCGATTTCATCGCAAAGACGACAATGTCATAAGTCTTAAAAAGAAAAAAGAGATTAATCTCACAAGATAGCTTAGGCTAATCATATTGTCGCAGAGATCAAAATAAATGATAAGGCAAGATCAATGGATTATTACATGTGAAAGTAAGAATGTCCTGCAATCTTGTCGCCTAAAAGTGGCATAATAAGACCTTTAAATAGGAAGGCGAAATAAGACCACAAGAGAGGTAATATCTGCGAAGCATGTAACAGATCTTTTGCAGCATTATTTGGGATAATTCATTTATCATATTGCAGATTAATAACAAGAGGCAAGTATGGGAATGATGCATATAAGGGTAAATATTGTTATTCATCATTATATGATAAATTCATACAAATAATTGGAGATTAATGATTATATTAACCATCTTGCAAAAGGAATTGTTTCTTGAATTTTTAATGACAAACAGATAGAAGCAAAATAGAATTTATATATTGAAAGACATCAGGAACTGCAGATAATTCACAGAATATTATAATTTGTCGCAGATAATTATCGCAAGAAAGAAAGAGATAAATACAGGAGAAGATCAAAAAGAAAAAGAAAAAACTATTGAGATTTATCTCTATCTCTATCATTATCTTCATCTTCGTCTTCACCATCTTCATCATTAGTTCCTTCCTCATCTTCGTTTTCACTTTCATCTGTATCAGCCTCACTATCAGAAATAATTGGTACTTGAGAACTAGCTGGGATATTATCCCTAAGACAAGGATATAGACTAAGAGGAAGATCGTTATCTTTGCAAACTTTCTCAATAGCATTATTACGAACGGTGAGAAGATTATTACGCAAGTTTGAGTTGGATATCTTTATTTTCTCTCGCAGTCTTGAGATTTTTTCATTACGGGAAGCAAGATTTTTCGCAAGACCACTTTTTTCTTCTTCAAGTTCTGCTACCCTTTTGGAATATCTTCCTTCAGATTCTGCGATGATACAACAACAAATTAGAAATTGGTTGGAAATCTACAATAAATACAAAGATATTAGAGGAGCAATAAATAAACTTATCTTTCATGGATCATTTCTTTTATCAATGTTGCTTGCTCGGTATGAAGACTGACATCTATCGCTAAGTTTTTTCTAGCATTATCGAGAATTATCGCAGCCCATGCGAATTCATCATCACTTTGAATGAGAAGATGGGAACGGATTTGTTTTTCTCTTTTAAGAAGTTTAATGTTTTCATTCTTAAGTCTATCTCTCTCAAGTTCAGTATCAATAAGGGTATTGCGAAATTTTGATAGATCTTCAGCGCCTTGAAGAGTAATGCGTTCTTTATCCTTCTCAAGTTCATTCTTCTTGGATTTTAAGACTTTGATTTTTTTTCTCTAAACTCATCTCTGCAAGTCTTTAAACTATTGGATGTACTCAAGATAGATCTATAATCCATTCTCATAAGGGAGATATGATATTTAAGCTCATCAATGGACAAAGTATTTTTTCATCCGAATAGTTATTTAAAGCGTCATTAAGACGCTGAAGAAGAGTGGTTTCATCTATGGGTTCATCAAAAGAATTAAGAATGATGGCTTCATCAGTAAGATTATAGGCATCTGCAAAATGGTTGCCCAAATAAGCTAAAAAAAAAAGGAGACTTATACCAATAACTTGTTTGCAGAATTTCTCCTTATCAACTAATTTCTGTTGAAGAACTTGAATTTCTACTTCAAGCGATTTTTTTTTTATTAAGAAGCTCAGTATTTCCAGCTACTTCCAACTGTTTACATTTTTCGCGAAGAATGGAGATTTCAGCTTCGTATTGCTTATTTTTCTCGAGAAGTTTCGTAGATTCAGATTGTGAATCAGTAAGCCTTTTCTGTGATGATGATAATCTACTTTCTAATTCTGAAGCAACAGAAAAAGAAGCTCTAGCAGTCTGTAACAGAAAAGAGAAAATAAGTAACATAAGTAAAAGATCTTTGGTACTCATGACAAATGTAAAGTTTACTACAAGAAAAATGAAGGAAAGGGGCATACCAACGAAGATAACGCATGAAGAAAACCTGGGTTAATAAATCTTGAGACTCCTTTAAGATCTTTATTATTAGTCAAGATTGAAGCGTCGCAGATATTTGAGAGATAATCGCAAGTACGAGTAATATCATCCTCTCCAACACCTTGTAAGGGGTTTCTAAATTTTTTTGACAATTGATCCATTGGAGTCTCAGGTTGAGAAAGACCCATCACAGGCCTAATTCTTGCGGAAGAAACATGTATTGAAGTGCCCATAGAGGCATCATTATTATTTCCACTATTTTTTTCAATTTCATTATCTTTTTCAGCGATAATAGAAGTCTCTCTGAGTTGAGAATTATCAGAAGGAAGTGGTTGAGTTTTTCTTATCTTCTTTAGGGGACCATCAGCGGTTTGATTTTTATTGCGGCGAGGAGAAGCACCGGAACTTTCATTTGGAGTTGCTACTCTTTTGCCTTTATCTTTGGCTTCAACCACCGCGACAAATGGTATTTCCTTGAAAACAATCACACATAAAGATAAGAAACAGGGGAAATAATATATTAAAAATTACTTACTTAAAGAGATTAATAACAGATTCATGAGTTATTACATTCTTACCGCAAGCCCTTTTTGAATGGCAAACCCTATCCTCTTAAACACAAACTCTCTAGAATCGGCAGTATTGGCATCTGTGAAGGTTTTCAAAATTTGTAGGAGATTGGGACTCCCAGTATTGGCATAGCTAAACTTCATTCTTTCAATCTGATAAAAGATATCTTAATAATCAATAAGAATAATACATTTATCCAAATCTGCGAATAATGATAAATTTTGTGAGATATACCTCAGAATTCCTTTCAGGCCAGTTAAAAACCCAAGGACGATATGCCGCAAGATTCGCAGGAAGATCGAGAATTCCAGAAATATATGGACCTTCAAGGAGGAGAGGAAATCTGCACCACTTATCATCTTTTGAGAAGCGTGGACCTTGGTTTTTACTTGAATGATAATCTATATCTTGCATAAGAAGTTTATCTTTCGCAACCTTTTTATTCCTATTCAAACGAACAGCCCAACACGTGCTCTCTTTCTTCATGGGGATCACTTGATAATTCGCAAAGAAATTCTCCACGGTATATTTCGCTGGAATAATTAGGATATCTTTAAAATCAGGATGTTTCGCAGATTCAGGATAGCGGGATCCTTTACCAGCTCCATGAAAGGCATATTCGAGAATGAGACGAATACAATCTCCACTTAATTGGTAGATTGCTCGTGAAAATTTAACATCAGAAATAATTTCATAAAAAAGAGGGAGATCTGGGTTATAAAGAGGGATAGGAAGGCCAGCTTCTAGTTGACCTAGCGAAATAAGGATTTTCCTATTGGAAGAAGGAAATTCTGAAACTAGATCAATGGAGAGATCAGAGTCTGAAGATTGACCAGGGATCTCAGAAAGTGTGAAACCTAAGGTTTGGAGCTTCTGTTGGTGTTTTTCGAAAGTAGGTTGACCTAATTTTTTAGCAGGAGCCATTTTTTAGCATGGGAATGATGATTAAGATGAAGAAGAATAAAGAAACAAGATTGAAACAGTAGTAGATCCGGAATTTGCGGAAGAAGATGAAGAACAGAATAGTTGCAGAGAAAAAGTAAAAAGAGAAAGTAAAAAGAAGAGGAGATATTAGCGAAGAAGATATTTATAAAAAAAGAAGATTCTCGAGAACATCAGTGCATTCAATGAAGAAAAGATGTGAATGGTCAGAATTCAACGGTTGAAAAAAGATGTGTCAAGGAATAAATGAGAGAAGAAACACGCGTAGAATATCTAGCGATGGATGCAGAGACGTGTCAGAGTGAAGGAAGTGTGAAATGACAAGGAGTTTCGGCAAATCAAGAGATTTAAATTCTCATGATCTTTATCTTCTTCGCAGAAAAGATATGAGAAGAGGCAAGATGTAGGATCAGAATATTGTCGCAACAATATTCTGCGAAATAAGCAACAGTTCTGCGATACATCTCAAAGTGATGTAAGGAATGACATACCAGATGAAAACGACAGAAACATGAGAAAAGTGTGACATTTCTGCGACGAATCAATAAAACCTGCGAATGATTAAGGCGGTGCTAACTGCGATTTATCGCAAGAACCCAGATCCTAAACTAAAGGGAATCTTAGCTGTAAATGAGCTGTAATCCACTATGTAAATGCCTATATAAAGGGAATGAATAGATCCAGAGGGGGGATGAATTTTTGAATGCTAAGAAAGTTTTTAGGAGAGAGAAAATCTTATTAAGTGTTCTGTGTTCTTGATTTCTGTAATTCTTTTAAGATCATATTAATAAAAAAGATCCTTAAACTTCAAATTGTGCCATAAATATTGATAAATTCTTGAATAGGGTGTAGTGTGGGAATTCCTGCAACTACAATTCCTTTATTTCTCCAGAGTAATTTTTTCTAAGAGTGATCCTTGCTTGAAATCAGGGAATTCCGAAAGAGAATGTTTTCACAAGGTTGGCGCGCATTCAGAACGAAAAGTCTAGTAACGTTGGCCTTCATGTTGAGAAGTCTGGCGACACTGATCCTCAGGCTAAGAAGTCTGGTAACACTGATCCTCAGAAGTCTGGTAACACTGATCTTCATGCTGAGAAGTATGGTGAAACCGCTCCTTTTACAGAAAATGACAGAGATGACGCAAGCTCGTATGGACAAGGTGCCTCCCTAAGTGATCTTGTTGATGGGGCCGTGATGGAAATCAATACCCAGAGTGAAGTAGACATAGAGAGGAATGTAGGAGAGGAAACATCCGCTATCGTTGAGGTAGCTCCCCTTGAAGAACGTTCTGAGAAGGTTCAAATCAATAAAGCTATCGTGGTGAGTTCTTCTGAAAGGCCTCCTACAACTGACAAGGCTCCTGTTATTTGTGAAGTATTGGTAATGCAGCCTGAGGATTTGTTCGATCCTTCTTTCATTGTCCCTTATCCAGGTCATGTGTTGGTTGGGGGATTCAGTGTGCAAGCTCAGTTCGAAGGGATGTACACGGCGATATGGGAGAAGCACGGCCATATTGCTACCACTATGAAGCTCAAAAGTCGTCTTGCATTGGTCAACTATGTACATAAAGCTTTATTTTCTATCCACGGGATGAGCTTCACGACTGGTCGAACAGTTTCTGAGGAGATGATTGAAGATTGCAAGTGCCATCAAGATGTGTTTGTGCAGTACGAATTTAGTGCTCCTTGGTTCTTCAAAGGGTTCTCTGAGATTCAGGAGCTCTAGAAATTACAAGATGAAGTCCCTTCTATAGACTGTGTTACACGCCAGGAAGAAGAGGTTGAAAAGTTATCTAAGGAGTTGAAGCTAAAGCAGGTTGTACTTCAAAGGATGAAAGTCACTCTTTCCCAGAAGGACGAGTTGCTACTGAAGGACTTTCCTTGAAGGATTCGCGCCACCTACTTGTCTTTTCTTTTAGATGCTTTTCTTTTTGAGTGATAGTGAGGATTTCCTTTCACAATTTGACTTCCGATTTTGAATTAATATGTAATTGAATTGGTTTATTTGAAATAGTTTTGTGAACGAATTTTCTGAAAGAGATTATTTTAAATGGAATTTGCATCTTGGTCATGAGTGATTGCACATATCATATGAAATTACAAATGTCGCGTAAAAGGGAAGTATGAAGAGAAACAAACATGGTGTTTGATCATTGAGCCTCTTGGGATGCCAAGTCCCCAGTGAATTCTAGAACTATCTTTCTTGTAAAATTGTTGAATAGAACTTACTTGCTTTTGAAGCCTCACTTGTATCAAACCGAAGTAGCCTCTTTAAGGAAATCGTTCGCATTAATCTCTCAGAGAAGGAAAGCTATCCCTCTAAATTAAGCTTCTTCTGAACAATGCGTTTCAAAGCGTTTCATTCACTGGTAGGGTGGTGAAGGAACCGGTGGAAATGACAATACCTCGAGTCCATTACTTCTTGATCAGTGGGTGGACGCCATACAGGAGGTAGATCCACCTCTCCGTTTCGTACCCACGCCTCCAGCAACTCCAAAATCTTTTTCATTGGGAACGGAAATTGTAGGATTTTCCTGCGTTCGTGTGCATTGTGGTGTCTCTACATGGCTTTGATGTGGAGAACGTTTCAGAGATGAATTTGGAAGACTTGTGAGTGCCATCATATCCGCGAATTGCTTGCCTGGGTGACGGGGTGTAGAAGGTTTCGTAATATCACTGCTGAGTGATCGAATTGAACGCTCCCATCCTCTGTACTCACGTGTTCCTTGATTGATCTCTCTTTCCTCAAGCATTTCTTTAGTTGGTTGAAAGGTCAATGCGTATTGGACAGTCTTCCGGGCTTCGACAAGAGTCTTGAGATATAAATCTTCTTGCAGGGCTCCGTAAGCTGCAGGCTCCCTTTCTTTATCCGGCAGATGTTGTGGCACCCCGGACAAGTCCTTTCCTCTGTGGAGTTGCCTCGAGTCTTCTTTGTCGGCTGGACCATGTTGTTCGTCTCTCCTAAGTCCCCTGTGATTACGCGCTCTTTCTGCATCTCCATTGGTAAAGGTGTGACTCCTGGCTAAGGATTCAGCGTTTCTTGCACTGTCTGAGTAGATTCCTACCGACCCTTCTTGTAATTGTGATGTTATATCATTCAAAAGGCGGAATGTTTCGCTCTGTATTCTAGCGATACCGGCTTGATTTGCCAAGACATCCTCCAGCATTCTAGTTACACTTCCCACGATATCCGAACCACCTTTGGTTTCCGGGTGAGGATTGATAGGATTCGGAGATGCCTATATAATAATAACCGCAATCGCACGGTGTCTATAATGCAGACAATGGAAAGTACAGGTCGTTCCCACGAGGAGCGATGGAAATACTGTAATCAATATCTCAATTAAGAGTAACCAACAATAATGTTTTTGAATTTCATAATGGAAAACGAAATAATAAAATAAAATCAATGGGGAAAAAAAGTGACCAGGGTTTTATTGTATCCACCACTATTTCTGTTCAATTACTGAAATGAAACATAAATCATGAATAATTATTTATCGTTCGTTCTATTGACATCGCCTATTATATGTATTAGAGTCGCAAATATCACTGGGACACCCTAAGCATGGCACATCAAAAGACTAAACCCAAGCATGCACCATCAAATTGCGTTAGCGAGAAAATCATACGAAACTAAATTTAGGTTCACCAATAATACCTGGCTATTCTAAGCATAACCCATCAAAGGATTTAACCCAAGCATGGGATATCAAATAAGTAGACAAATAAATTTGCAATCCTATAAATGAAGAACATAGTTTACTGTATTGTACAGAACCGGCGAAGCAACAACTCATATCATCGTTAAAATCAATATATAAAATCATGAAATTAATTTATTCAAATCATAATAGCCTTACAACCATATGTATTCAAATCGAAAGTGGTCTAATGCTCTAAGTGGTTTCAACATAAAACCCTAGCTAAAAAATTTAGCAACTCATAAATATGGATTTCTCAAAACCCAGAAAAATAATTACAAGAAAAATAGAGGAAAGAGTAAACCCTTATCACCGAATCGTCGCATTTCCCTTTGATATCTTGTTCTTCCGTTCTTTCCTTCACGGCTGTTCAAACTGTTGCTTTTCAGCCTCCAAAACTAGAAAAATAAAAACCTTATTCTCTGCATGCGTCTCCCCAGCCGTCCTCCCCCCTTTTTTTGAAAGCTGTTTTTGGGCATACATGAATATTTTTGGGCATACAAATTCTTTTTTCCACCCAGGGTGGAAATATAAGGGGTAGTGTAATTACTTATATATCCTCAAACAATTTAAAAACACAACTCAATTGTGAGCCGAACCTTATAAATACACTAGGTTCGGCACATATTATGATTTCGGGACAGCCGAACATTTTTAGATGCTCCAAAGAATAATTAATGGTTAGGTTCGGCTTGTACGATAATCAGAATATGTGCCGAACCTAGTGCATTTATAAGGTTCGGCTCACAATTTGGTTGTGTTTTGAGCCGAACTGTTCTTCACAAAAGCTTCTTGTAAGTGTATATGAACAGTTCGGCTTGAAATTTTATGTAATTTCAAGCTGAACCTAGTCACAGAAAGAGATGCATAGGGGTTCGGCGTATTCGATAATCATAATATGTGCCGAACCAATACAAAATTATTAACTCAGGAATGTACATGATCAGGTTCGGCTTATATTCTACTTATTTAAATAGCCGAACAATGTGTTTCCAACAGGTTCAGCGCATACGAATTTCTAAATATAAGCCGAACCCTAAACATTTTTTCTTCCAGACAGTTCAGTGTAGGGTTCGGCTTATTAGCACAATTAAAAACGAGCCGAACTCTGGTCTACAAGGTAGGTTCGGCTCTTAATCAACACTTCCAGCTAGCCGAACTGTTCATCCAAACTCGCCGAACCTTAGTGAGAAAACACAAACTTTTGATGATTTTAACCTACAAAACCAGGAAAAAATCGTAACGAGAGGGCGTACCCCCCGAACCCCCCGGATAGTGGCAAACAATTTTGGTTGAAAGTAATATTAAAACTAATCACTAATCAGATTTATTTTAACTAATCATTACTATTAACACTAATCCTAAAAGGGCAGATTTGCCATTACCAAAAATATTTGGTTAAGGGGCTTCTAATATTGCTATTTACAATCCTATTTTGTCTTACTTGGTATGCCCAATAAATTTCTTGTATGCCTAAAAACAGCTTTCCTTTTTTTTTGTTCGATAAATCTCTATATAGGTATTGCGGCAGAGATTCCCTACTTGGCCCGAGCAATCAAAGCCCAGTCCAAGACCACTGCTCCATTTCTATTTCAGTCCGAGTCTAAACTCGGTCCTTCCGAAACTCTTGAACCACCGGCTGCAATTATGTTGGTTGACCATCCAATTTCAGCTCCATCGAATCACAACACAACTCCATCTTCTGTGCTTCTAATTAAATTAAATCCACCAGCTCTTTTTTTCCATGTACTCCACAATCGAGCATAGCCCCAACTCTATTCCAGAACTCGTGAACCTTACCTCCCGGAAATAGCACCAGCTTCCACTATCCCGTTCACCCAACTCATCTGCTAGCCAACACTGTTCTTCTTCAATCAATAGACCGCAACTTGTAACAACCAAGTCAGCCAACAAACGATCGATCTCCAACAACAAAATTCTCACTTGGTCGCTGCCAGTTCAGTCTCCTTCACAGTTGTATAGCTCAACCAGTTACAACTGCACCAGTTTACTCCCGTTCCATATTCAACCACAGCATCATCCTCCATTTCCGTTTGCAATCAGCTCAGCTCAATCTTCCTCTCTTCTCAACTCCTCTCGCCATTGCCACAAGCTACCAATCACGGCTAACAATACACAGTTCAATCGAACTTGAACTGCCGAGAGACAACGAAGCTCCCAACGTTTCAGCTGATTAAAATTCATCCCATATGCTCAGCTGACGCTTCTTCATCTTCCTTTCTTCATTTATCGACAACAAAAACGGAAACCATCCATGCAAGATTAACCATTCTCAGTCCTATCCATGCGTTTGCTCTTTCGACTCAGGTCACGGCACCACTTTCTCATTTCTGCCTGGTAATAACAACTCTAACCATCTACCCAACATACAATGAGCTTCATCTTAACACGACACCCATTTTCAGTCTGTGCAGCAGCTTCTTGTTCACGTCCATGGGAGCGAAAACTCTCAGTTCAATCGAACAGGAACCCCATTTCGCTCGGGCAAAAATCCATCGAAGTGTTCAAGAATAATCACCACTGCTTGCTATATTTCAGCCACGACTTTGTAGCTTTTACAGCTCGAACCAAACCCCATCTTCTCCAGCATCAACAAATCGCCTTTAACTCTCCTGAACTTCTTCCAAGTAACACCAATTGCCATTTGATTCTTCACATCAACCACCCATCATAGCTCTCAGTGGGTCTGACGTGTTTGGAGTTAGAAGTAGAACATGCAAAAAGAATTCCTTGTTTCTCTTAATAACCTCCAGGCCATTAGATGAATGCAAGTGGTGCCCGCTTTAATCTCACACAAATACCCACTTACACCTGACTAGTGGTGCTTGATAAAAACAAAAGCTAACTCAACTCCCATGTTTCTCTGTCTCTAGCCTTGAAATAGATTTAGTGGTGCTGAAATTAATTAATCTATGACTCATTTGGGTTCCCCAAGTCGCAAACGCAATTTTAGCTTCTCATTGAGCCATTTATTTTCGGATGATCGGTTTCGTTCGTACTTTCTACAAAAGCACTAAAATAATGTTGTTAGCCAAAATATTGAGTCCTAGTTAATAAAAATATGAGTATAAAATGTAGCACATACGTGCTTATCACAGGCTAATACAGGCCAGCATGGAAATCCTTGTTACAGGCTCAGGCTAAGGCATGCCAGGCGTAGCAGGCCAACAAGTTGAAAATTGCAGCCCAGCCTGATCCTGTCTTGAGCCTGGGCCAGGCCTGAGTCAGTTTTTATACGGTCAAGGACAGGCTTTAGCCTGCTAATACAGGCCATTCCAGACTAGGCTCGGGCCAACCTGGCCTCTTTGACACCTCTACCGCAAACTAGTGATCCTCAAGACCGATTGAGGATAGAAATATAATTTGGGAAGGAATACTGATTTTTAGGCAGTATTCTTAAATAAGGAAATATTTCCTAGACAAGGTAATATTCCTAGATAAATATATATATCTAGAAAAAGAATTATTCCTAGATAAGGAAATATTCCTAAGACAAGGTAATATTCCTAGCTAGATAAGAAAATATACCTAGAAAAGGAATTATTCCTAGATAAGGAAATAGATTCCTAGAAGGTTTGGGAAACCGTTAAAGCTATAAATAGAGATGTTTAGCTCATAGCTAATCTAGAGTGTGGTTTGTGAGATAGACACACTCAGATCGAAATAGTGTGGTTTTGTGAGACAAACATACCGAGAAAGGGAGGTTTGTGAGACAAATCACCTAGAGAAGTTTGTGAGGCAATTAATTATTATAAAAGCAAGATTAGAAAACAGTTTAAGTTTATCTACTATTTAGAGAGATTATGAGCGTAAGAAAGAGAGAATTGTAATAGTTTTCTTGTTCATAATCTAGAGAAGATATATTTCCTCGAATCTGGTTTCTAGTGTGTTCTGTTTTCTAATTTTTGTCTATTATTATTTTGAATTCCGCCTCTATAATAATAGTCACCAAGGTACATAGATCAATATGTATCAAGTTGGTATCAAAGCAAGGTTCGTTTCTTTTAGGAAAGATTCCTATCGTACTATTTAATTTGATTTAATTATTATTATTTTGTGGTGGTATGTTAAAAAACATTGTTTGCATTATGGACAAACAGTGATGACAACCACGGCGGAAGTTATTCGGCTTCGCATGGAATAAATTCGGCAACAACAGAGACTTCTGGAGTGTGTTGTTGAGGAATATCAAACAAGGAATGCTGCTCACACTGAAATTGTTGTTGAGGATACTCAAACAAGGGACGATGATTACAGTGAAACAAATATGACCATATCAACTGAATATGAGTTGCTGAATACAGTAATTGGCATCTCATATATGAATCTTATTGAAATTTTTTTATTGGCACAAACGAGCATCTTATCCCTTGAAGCTAATAAAGTCATGGATATAAGAAAAAAAAAATGGTGTCGTTGTTTGCTGCGAAAGAGCATTTATATCTGAGTTTGGATTACATATCACTTGCTTCCGAAAATTACAATGCTAATGTAGAATTATATCCCCGGGTGTTGTTAAATGGCGTTGAATATGCATATCCTCCAAGTCATAGGTTACACTTGAAGGTTGGAATACCAATTATTCTTCTCAAGCAAATCAACGAGAAAGAAAGCATCGTTGAAGGTACATGGTTAGTTATAACACAATTAGGAGAACATGAAATTAAAGCAGAAGTCATGACCGGTGCTGGTTCTGGTGAGATAGCAATATACGGTGAACATCGATGATATTGGATAGTATATTGCTAGTTATGAGGTATCAGTTTCCCGTGAAAGTATGTTTAGCAATGACAGTTGATGGTGGCAGAGAACAGAACCTACATAACGCTGGGTTCTACTTCTGGAGCTTAGAGTGAAGATCCAAAGTACATTGGTGTCTCGATAAAGGAAGCATTGTATGGAAGTTCATAATTGGAGCTTACAATCCTAAAAAGAGAGCATCCAGCAAATCACTATACAAAATCCAAAGTCTACAGGCAAAACTAAAAAGAATTTGCAGTTCATAGATGATACTATCAACCAGATCATAGCTCATGCGAGTGCAATGGATGATTAAGATATTTGTGATCAAATTAGAGTTAGGTTTTATATTTTGAGCATATGTTACTTAAATTTTGAAAAAGGGAACATTATTTAAATACCCCTCAAAATCCGTCCCTTAAAATATACCGTAATTCAATTTTAAAAAATACCCATATATTCTGAAAAGTGGACGTAACTAGCACAAGTTACTTTTAAAAGTGGACGCAAATAGCACAAGTTGCTTCCAAAAAGTGGAATCATCTTTCTCAAGTTGACTAAAAAAAAAAAAAATTAACCCCTCGGGGGTATTTGTGCAAAGTCAACAAAAATGAGGGGTATTTATAACATTCCCACTTTGGAAAAATAGTGATTTTATTTTTACAGAAAACGGGTCATATGACCATAACCCATAAAGTGTGGGAGCAATGGACTTGTAAAATATAGGTATGGGTGAAAAAGACATAAGAAAAATTAGTCATATGTACCCTAACTTTAAACTTTATTCTTTATCATATCCTTTTCTCATATTTATTTTCTCACTCTAATATAAAATTAATCATGAGAAATGTCTTAACTTCCAAAATATAAGTCCAAATTTATATTTTTGGAAAGGGCTCGAAAATCTCTACAAAATAAGATCCATTGTTGATATGAAATTCGAAAAAATAATATTTAAAACGAGGTCGTTAATACATTTTGCACCCAGGTGCAACCTGACCAAAATTTATTTCCTATAGAAGATGCATTATGCACCTAGGTGCAACTTGGCCAAAATTTATTTCTATAAGAATATGCATTATGCACCCAGGTGTAACCTGGCCAAAATATTTTTCCTATAAGAATAAAAAAAAAATACATTATGCACTCGGGTGCACCAGGCAAAAACCTATTTCTACTGGGAATATGCATTATGCACTCAGGTGCATCTTGTGTATTTCCTGGATAAATATAAGCTTATCCTAAAATTCATCAACAATATATTATACACAACCAAAATCACTAGTTCATGATCTCGAGCAATAAATCCAGCATCATTAAAACCACATTCACCATTAAACATTAAATAAACAAATATTATATAATAAAAATAAGAGGAACAACAAAAAATGCTAAAAAAATACACATTATGCACCTGGGGGAATGTTATAACCAATAGTGGCAAGTAATCTTAAAACCAATCACTAATCAGCCATTTGGGAATCATTGTTGTAGTTGATGTGTATTTTCCTAGGTTTTTTAGATGAATAATCACTCTCCTCATCCTCCATTGAATCAAGAATTCAAGTTTCTCACTTTCTACTTCCCCTTACCTCCTTCTCAATAAAATTTTTTTTCCCCCAAATTCTGATTAACAAACATAAGTTTCTCACTTTATCACTAAACAAAAAAAGTTTTCTTAATCTCTAAACAAAAAAATTAATCACTAATCCTAATTACCAACACTAACACATCAAGGGCAAATTTGCCATAAAAAAAATATGGTTAAGGGGCCATCTAACTTTGTTATTTCACATCCCTTTTTGGATTTATTGAGTATGCCCAATAAAAATTCTGTATGCCTAAAAACAGCTTTCCTTTTTTTCCTTTTCTAGTGATATTTATATGTCATATAGCCAAGAATCCAGTCGAAACCCAAGTAGACTACGTACCAAGGCCCATCCCCAATCATCTGCTTGATTTCTAAGTTTGGACCCATTACGAATTTACGACCATTTCCACCTGACCATGGCAACATCTTCTATTCCCGACAAATCTTCTACACACCAGCTTCGTAGCTTCTTTCCATCTAGTCATGTAAACAACTGCAGTGACTGACTATTCAGGCCAGGCGCTTCATCTTTGTCCGTCTACTCTTGCCGTGATTGGTAAAGCCTTAAGTCGTCACATCTAACTTCTCTTCACCTCTTCTCAGTTCTCTGTCCATCCAAGAGTACAGCTACAAACCATCATCACTGCCTGTAACCATTCCAATCATCCAAATCGAACAAGCCACTCCACCAACTCCAATCGCAGTAACACTTCTCAACTTCGTTGCTGTAAGGAACTCAAGAGAATAACCACTGCATCTTTTTTCCTATCCAGCCATCACCTGTTTAAACGGCAGCAAAGTCAGGCCCTCAGTTCAGTTTTCCGGCACAAAATTCAGTCCCTTCTCTTCACTGATTCTCACTTCCTCCAGCATCAACATACATCTCCACTTCGAACTCAAAGTCCGGCCAACTCCAAATCGTTGTCCACCGGTTGTACCAAACAAAAGCCAACGGTATACTCATGTGTCTTAACAACCTCCTTGTAGCTGATTTAGTATCTCGTGACAAACATGCCATGCTTTTCTTCGACAATTGAGGAAGCAATCTGTTGCTCTTACCCTCAATATTTTTTTTTTTTTTTTCATGGAGACCCCATTTCTTCTCTTTTAGTATTTCTTGCTCATTTAGTATGTCTCCTAACTTCTGCGTGCAAGCCTCTACAAATTCAACATTTTTGAAATGTCGATATTACAAAAGCTTTGTCTTGTAGTAGCAGTAGTTTTTTCTTCTTCCAGTGGATACATGTCCACCGGCTTCGTGTCACAAGTAGAAACTTGATGTTGTGGTGACAAACATGGCTTTCTTGCCATTTTTTTTTTCTCTCAAAACCGAGTAGGTCGTCTTATTGAGGCTCTCTTCCCACAATATGAGGAGGCGATCATTTGAAGCTCTCTTCCCTCAATATATGGAGGCATTTGTTGTTGACGTTTTCATGATATCGGCTTCTAAAACTCTTGAACGGTTGTGGAGGCAATCCTTGGTGCACTCTTCCCACAATTGTCTTTAGAATTTTGTAAACAATTTGAGGAGGAAAATTATTGCTCTCTTCCCTCAAACTTGTCTTCTGGTCACTTATCAAAAAGTGATTTCTTTTTTTCTTCTCTACTTTTCTTTTTTCACATGGAGGCGTTTTTGCTCCTGTGAAGGTAGGATTTTTTTTTTTTTTTGACAGTTGGAATGGTTGAAATCTTCTTAGTGGTGTTTGCATCTTCTCCTTCTTAAACTTCATATCTTCTCAACTCGAAAGCTTTGAAACCAATCAATTCGTAGCGGAAACTTTTACGCCCATTTCGGATCGAACGAGCTCTGATACCAAGTTAAAATTTATACTTTTATCAAGAACTTAGAACCCTTGATAATATTTTTCGGAGATATACGAGCATCGTGGTGTTGCTCGTATAGAGCTCCTAGAGCTCTAGTAGTGAAGGTGGAAGCAAGGACTTTGTAACTTGAACCTTGTATTGATTGATTCTTGATTTCTTGCTTACAAATGAATACAACATGCCTATTTATAGGCTACAAAAAGAAGAAGAGAACTATGTCTATGGAGGCTAACAACTATGCCTATGGAGGCTAACAACTATGCATATGGAGGCTAACAACTATGCCTATGGATGCTTCCACCAAACCAACTACTAGACAATCTAGTATTCTTATTTGATTTGTCTAACCCTAGAACACTCATTTTACACATGTTAATTGTCTAACATTGACTCTAGACATCCTAGATATTTCTAGGTTAATCTAGATAAGTGTGAACACTTGACTAAGTTGGTGTTGAATATTCAACAGTAGCCTGATTTCTCAATTGGCCAACCATTCACAGTCCACCTACAACTGCACAGCTCGAGCAATCAACCCCCACAAGTGATTTAAACCAGCCAGATACACAATCTTCTTCGCTGTCAACTGCTCGATACAAAACCCATCTAATTGATTCACCATTCAAGCCTCGGTAAATTCAATCACAGCAGCACTTCCATTCGTCCAAGCATCTCTCGGCACCAGTTCAAGAATCCATCACTGACTGCAATTATATCGACCAAAGCTCGACCAACTCCATCGTTACTCAACTGAAATGAACTGATACCGACTATACAGAAAACTTGGACTCCATCTGCAGACAGAGAAGACCGAAATAGCAGCCATGGGCATCATTCTTCTTCCCTTATTCCAACTCGTGCACTTCAGTTCACATCCAATTTTAAGTCGTGGTCATCTAAACTTCTTTCCTCACGTGTGCTAACTAAATGCAGCCATCAGCAACCACCAATCATTTGCGAGACCATGTCTATTTGTCTGCATTTTTCTCATAACCCAAAAGTGAACTCCAAACAGCATACACAGTATCCATCGAACCAACAGATCATGGCCCTATCTTCTTCTTCATGTTGATGTGTTTATTCATCGACCAAGAAACTTCCCTTATACTCTAACATCTGTCCTTCTAACTTTAGCTCGTGCCAAAAAACCACTTCTTAATCATCTCCATTGACTGCACAGTAACTTGACTTCTCCACCGATAGCAACAGTTAGCAAAACATCCATTTTCATATTCTCTATAGAGAAAAACATCTCTTTACATTATATACTTCATCGACCTTTTACCACTGCCATCATTTAGAAAGTATGCAGTGCAGACCCTACTCCACTGTCCATGTGCCATGCGTAATATGAGAGCTGCAGATGTATAAAAATTACCAGGCCAACCACAAATTGTCTTTTTCATCAACTAACTCCCACTTTGTTCTTTGGAAGAGCAGAATTCCTTGTACTTTCTATAAAAGCACTAAAATGGTATCATTAGCCAAAATATCGAGTCATAGCTAGTATAAATATGGGTATAGAATGTAGCACATACGTGCTTATCAAGGATACATCGCGAGATGAAAACCGAAAAATTGAGAATTCAATTTTTTGCAACCGAGAGATCAACCTCCCGTTGTGGTTGCCAATTGTTTATGGGTGAAAATTATTTCCGCCGGTTTTGGTAATTTGGGGTGTGTGGACGAGAAATGAGTGTAAACCTTAAACAAATGCACTGCATGGGAGTGCTTGTAGATTCGAGAAATCAATCTGTGCAAATCCGTCCTAAACCAAGAAATAGTCGTTCCATACTTGTTTCGGTCACAAAGTGAA
This sequence comes from Papaver bracteatum, assembly GCA_023529315.1. NCBI lineage: Eukaryota > Viridiplantae > Streptophyta > Magnoliopsida > Ranunculales > Papaveraceae > Papaver > Papaver bracteatum. The sequence goes on from JAJJWX010004839.1 coordinate 2,839,448, forward strand.
TGAGATGGGGTTGATCTTAGGGTAGGAAGCGAAGAATATGTTGGGATTGTGAAGGTGTTGGCTATGTATAACTTGCATCATAAAGCTGAACTGGCTTGCAGGATGTAATCTATCAGTTCCGGTGTTTGAATACGACTGTATCAACACTTGCCTCTGTTGTCTTGTCTTGCCTTGTTCCTCTTTGGAAAATAGGGAGGAGAACCTATTTATACAAGTCTTTAAGCCTAACCATCGTATCTCGTGGGAAGTGGAGAAAGTGGAGTGATGGAGTAGTGGAGTCGTGTGTTAGTGTCTCACGACCAGTCTTTCCCACTTCTCCCATCATCACTAACCGTCCATGACTTCGGCAAACCATGGCATTTCAGAAACTAGCATCAGTTGTTCATGGGAAAGATTCTCTAATAATCTCTGATTCATCAGCAGACTCGACATTCAATCTAGATAAGTGGATTCTCGACCCTTTTTTATCTCGATTTCGAGGTGGAACTCTTGTAACAAGAGTATCCATCGAATAGATAAAATACGATACGTTCTTGTGATGGCGCGTTGTCTTGGCTTTGTCTATCAAAGAAAAAGGAAAAAGTTTCATTTTGAGGTGCTCATCCGTCATTTGGTTGATCCGAAGAGTCCCCAAATTTCTGAACTCTCACATGGTGGTAGGGATTTTCAGCTTCAACCCCTTTAAATTTAGGCAACATATGAGGATACTTGCCTTTAGCTCAAATTGTCCATCAATAGCTGGTAAGACAATGCACGAGGACTGGGTTGTCCTCGTTGGGTACATGTAGTCCTTTAGACTACTAGGTTCTTTGGTTCTCCCATTGTTTTGGATGGGTTTGGACTGCTTCGAGGAACTATGTATTTCAATTAACTCTTCTTGACTTATTCTAACTAGTCGGGTGTATGGTCTCTAAAGACACAATCATAGCCTAGCTAGCAACATCAAGCATGTTAACCATTCACCTAGAAGTCAAGTTCTATGCAATCACAAACAAGGATGACTCCACCACAAGAAACCTCACTGCGATTTCTAGCAAACAAAAAGCATGATGGCTCCACTTAGATTGTTTTCTAAATTCAGGTTACAATCTGAGAAAACCCCTCGGAATCAATCAGTTTAAGTAAATTGAATAGAGGCGAGGAAGCTGCTAGAGCTTTGATACCCAAGGCCTCACCGTATTACAAGGGATCACGCATTCAATTTGAGAAACCGTCATGAACTTCAAGTATGCTTAAAGAGTAACCAATATTTTTCAAAAGACTTTCCTACTAGGTCTTGTTCTATCAAAAATTTTAAAGCTTATAGTCCCTGCCCTTTACTAGGAAAATAAAGCAGCGTATTCAATTCCTCAACATATATAAACGAAGAATATCTGATAACTTCCGCTAACAAGGGATTCGCGAGTGTTTCGACAAACTTACCTCCGTTGGACGGGGGATGAACGTTGTTGTCGACTCGGGCCACGACTCCTATGTCATGAACGAACCCGAGGGGCCGAGGTGATATTGTAATCACCGTCTTCTCTGCAAACAGTTGATATTTAATAATACCCTTCCGTAGGTTTAAAAATAAAAATAAAAATAGAATGTCCAAGTCCAAAGTCCAAAATAAAGTGCAAAAGAAAAAGAAAATTACAAGAGTAAAGGAATCCTAATACAAACTAAAAATAAATAAAATAAACTCTCTTTTTTTTTTTTTTTTTTTTTTTTTTTTTAAATAAAAAATTATTAAGCTTTGTTTCGCTTCCTTTCCTTCGCCTTTACAACGGCCTACTCTGTGCACTTGTTGAGCTCAAAGAGGTAGTTAGGGTTTCTAAGTTTTAAAGCAAAAGCAAAATAAAATAAAATAAATAAGTGTAAAATCGACGTGAATATGAATGATGAACTATCGTCGCTACAAGAATGGTGAACTATCGTCGCTACGATAACGAATGATGAATATGTGACATATCGGGAGACGATTTAAACTTGAACTACACTTCTACCAAATCAACAAAAACTTGATAGGCTCGGAAAGATACCTACTATTGTATACGCAAGTCAGTGTTGTCGAACCACAGAGACTTGGAGAGTGTAGAAGTTGATTCTAAATCGATTGATTGGAAAGTAACCAAAAGGGGGTTTGATTTTGTCGAAATGACGATATGATTTTCAAGTTGAAATAATAAAAGTAAAAATGCAAATAACAAGATATGTAAACAATGATAATATGGATACTAGGTATTCAAATCCACCAATAACCTATGATATGCATTCAACTTGTAATATTATTCTTGTCCTTATAGTAGATTCAAGTCTACCGTATAACTAAGGTGTTTCTCCAATGGATAATTTAATCACAACTAAAGTATTTCTCCAAAGCATTAATTATCTAATTAAGCACAACTAATCTAAAGATCAATATTTGGTTAAGCATGAGTTGTAGCATAATCAACATAGAGATATTCTAACTACAATGGATACCTGGCATACATTGTGAGAGCAAGATGTTGAAAAACTTGGATTAAATTATGTCTTTAAACAATTCTAAACTTTCAAGAACAAGATACAAGATATGAATACATACCAATGAGATTAGGGCTTCATCTAAACCCTAGTAAATGAAACTAGAACACACGAAGAACATTACAACAAAACTTAAATTTGATAAACTAACATGAACAAGCTATTCTTGGATGAGTTTTCAACACAACAACCCTCTCTATTTATACACAAAATTCTCTCTCACTTGGATTCGAATTTTGGCAATTATTTACTCAACAAAACATGTTTTCTCACTTGATGGATGTTTTGGAATACAATGGGGTGAGGTGGATGTTTTGGAATCCAATGGTGAGTGGTGGATGTTTGGAATCCAATGGGGTGAGGTGGATGTTTTGGAATCCAATGGGGTGAGGTGGATGTTTGGAATCAATGGTGGTTGTGATGGCGATCATGGGTTTTGGTTGTTTAATCCCATGTATTGTAAACAAAGTTGCCACATGATTGACTAATACCCCAGTATATATCCCCCAGTTTTTGACATGATTGATGTATCGAGTGTGTGGATCGTGGGACCCACAGAAAGTAGCATGTAATGTTAGATTAAATAGCTAAGTTATTTAGGAAGTCGATACTTGTGAAGTATCGTGTGTATTCTATGCAGGCACTGCATCGAGTATATTCATCATGTATGAAGCATCGCTGTTTGAGCGTCTCAAAATAGACTCATGTCCAGCCTACTTCATGTGATGGTTTTAAGGTTGCGCAAGCAAGTCCTCCCTTGGCCAACCACATAGTGTGGTAGAGTGACGGGTGGTGATCACCATGACGCCTCACTGACCAATTAACTCCTAACCAGGGCTGTATAACCAAGCCGGTGAAGTTGGACGGACGATATGATCTTTAAGACACTCATCTATGAGCGTTTGTGGAATTAGGGTTTTAGAAGAGGTGTGCAAGCACCACTTTTAAGCTTGGTCAAATCCAAGCTTGGGACACGATTTTGGCATGGAAGATCGGACATGCTTGTAGACGGCATGCCGGTATACATGCCCATACCTCATTGTCCCATGAAAGTGTGATCTGGACCGCTCAATTTGTCCGGCATAGAGGAGCGGTCAGGATTGATTTACGACAGAAGTTTGGTGCCGCAAATACCGCGAATCATGCCTTCTTCAGGCACGCGTTTCGGGACAACCAGCTTGGTCGGTCCCGACCGATTGGTTCGGCATGTAGGTGGAAAGCTAGTGTACATGCCTATACCTTACTTTCCCATGGGAACGTGATCTAAGCCACTCAATTCGTCCGGCAAAGTTGAGTGTTCGAGATCAGTTTGTGATTGGGAAGTGTGACCACGCTAGTTTGGGCATGCGAATTGGAATGACCAGGCATGGTATGCCTTGGCTAATCGGGTGTGGAGATAGATGGGTCCACGGTGATCATGTTGATGCTCACTGGACCTGCTCAGTCGACTCCTAAACCCTCCATTCGATCAGGAGAAAACGGACGTTTGCGATCAATGCAAACCCTAATTAGGGTTTTGCCGGCCGTGCGGCATGCCCACTTTGGGCGCACGATCTGGAACAACCATCCATGGTTAGTCCTGACCGATCAGTCATGTGTGTAGGTGGGCTTAAAGTGAGCGTGTTGACATGCTCTGGGCCCTTTGAATCTACATCTACACCCTCTATATATTCATGTGAAGATGGATGGTTGAGACTGTTTTGCGACACATTTAATGTGCCGCAAACCTTAATTTAGGGTTTTTCGTCCATACTGCTTTGGCTTGGACGGTTTGGCAAGCTATGCCACCCTTTTATGGAGGCCGACCATGCGGGGCCCGTGTTGGTCGGTAGTGAATATTCCAATACCTGCTTGGGGTCATGGATTCAATCTAATCCATCCAATCATGCTGGTGAAGTTGGATGGTCGTGATCGTTTCTGAGACTAATATGGACAGTCCAGATTTAAATATGCTCAATCAGGCTAGTATAACACACCGAGTTATGTATGCTCAATCGGGCTAGTATAACACACCGAGAGTTGCAGCATGTACGTGTATTTTGTACATGCTTCATTATTAATGCTTGGAGGTTCGTGTTGCTCTGCTGAGAACAACACTCAGTCGTCATGCCGCACCGATAATGAGTACATGAAATACAAGGCTGGTCATGCATTAATTAATAATGTTGTAAATTCACAGAGTATATGGGATTGTTGCTACATGCTCCAACCCGGATGAATTTCACGTATTTAATTCACAGAATACTGGGATTGTTGCCACATGCTCCATTCTAGGTGAACTAGTAAAGTGAAGAAGTATTCATCACTTATTAATGGCTTTATCTTTTGCAAGATGTTAGCGCATAATTTTGGCTTTTACAATTTTAGCCTTAAATGAAAATCCACCATCAACAATCCTTTAGTTTGTATTAATTGATATTTGATTCGTGTGATTTGTTATTACCTATATATATTTTCTCTCAGGCCCTATTTCTCCCGCTTTCTCTTCTACCACTCAGTATTGAATCTTCTCTCCGCTTGGTTTTGGTGCATGAAAAGATCTTAGGTGAGAGATTTGCTTAAAATTGGAATCATCTCTCGGTTTCCTGCTTTCTCTAAGAATTCTAGCCCTAGGATTTTTTTCCTTTATTTTATCCCAATTGCTTTGTCTGAATGGTTTTTTAGGTTAATGCTCGAATCTCTCGAAACTCTGGCGCTCGAGATTGATCATGCAAGTGTGAACCCTAATATTGAATTCTTTGATTGTTAACTTTGTTCAATTTTTATTACTGTATTAATCTAACGAATTCCATTATTTATATAGTAGATTAACTATATTTTTGAGTTTTGCGTTTAATATGAATAAACCCTTATTTTGGGTTTTTCTGTAAATTCCGTAGTGCATCTGAAGCTATGTAATATGGATAGTTGTAGATGTACTTCAAAGACTTTCATAAGCGGCAATCAAATATTGGGTTCAAGAGAGAAAGAAATGATGTGATGTTTCTGTTCTCCTCCATTTCAATATATTGAAACATATTTCCGTAAGTTTTGTGTTGCTCTCAGATTGATACCAAAAAGAAAATAGTAGTAAATTGTTGTCATGCTTCGATTAATCAAAATACTTCATTGTAAGAATTTGTGGAAAACATTCTTTTTTTTCAAAGTTTTGTTTTGCTCTCGGATTCATACCAAAAAGAAAATTATAGTAAATTGTAGCGGGAATTGCAGTCACTGTCTTGCTTTGATCAATCAAAATACTTCACTTGATAAGGTAAGAATTTGTAAAAACCTTTTTTTTCCAAGGTAGTTTTTGTTGTTGCTACAAGAAACCAATACAGTCAGTTCAAATTTCATGTACAAACCCTAACCCTGTTATTCATTGATCTATGTAGTTTAATTTATGTTATTGTAGGTTAAAAGAGAATAAATTATGTGGTAATCTATATTATTTGCCTTTCTTCTAAAACTGCAACTACTCCTTTTTCGTTTCAGGTTTCGTTTTATATTTATGTGTAATATAACCTATTTTTGTTCTGAGTGGTACATTTTAGTATATGATTTGAGCTGGGAAAAAAAAAAAATTCCCTGTGGAAAATACACAAAAAGCATGTTATATGAGCCCATTCTGAATTCAATGGATGTAACGTTGTGATATATGTCCACGCATTCTTAACATCTTTGAGACACAATAACCTGCTTTGCACCAATAATTTAAGGGTGCTATGTCAGTTACAAGCTTTTGAGATGGTAATTTTTTGTTTCATATCTACCGTCCCTTAGTGAAAGGTCCATGCTATATTTTATGTGGACCATAAAGAGAAAATATGAATCGACAAACTAAACATTCGACTCTACGTAATCGACAAACTAAACATCGGACTCTACGTAATGACCGGCCATAAGCTTTGATTATTATGACCAAGCTAATTAAACATGATACTAAAAACGACGAACTAGATATTGGATCATCCATAGTAGAAGTTTATCCAATGTTACATCCTAGGCTTACATTGTTGGTATTTTGTGCAGATTGTTAAGTTGGCGACTTTACTGAATTTTGATTGTGTAGTTTGGACTGGTTATCGACACTGAATATGTTAACATTTGTCTACTTATCGACACTGAATATGTTAACCAACATAGAAAATGGTTAATAAGTTGACAATGAGATGTTTTCTTATCATTTTCATAGTTGAGAAGTCATTGTTTTACAGATTTAATATCTATTCTGAGTCTAAAATTTATGCAGAGGACTATGCTTGGTATGTGAGTTTGAAATTGAGTCATTTATTTTTCTTGCACTAATGCAATATGTTTTTTTTGTTCGCCTATCTAATTTTTACTAAGGGAAATCTATTAGCCTATCTAATCAATCAACTACAACTCATGACTGTCCATAAAGTTTGTTGTTGAGTTGGAATAGTGCAATAGTCCTTACAGAAAATTACAATTAGGTTTTTATCTTATGCATACAATACTGTTTTATGTTAGCAGTGTTTGAAGTAACTTCTTGGCTACAAGTATTTTCTTGACTGGGCATTTTTCTACGTTATCCAACTAATTTCGTAGGTCTTGATGTTTGTATAATTCTATACTTTATATAGTTTAAGAGGTTGTGAGATCCCGCATCATGGACGCAAAGTGTACATGGTTTAAATATTGTGTGTGGCTCTATGGAATTTGAAGATAGTGATGATGGTTATTTTTACTATGGACAGTGCAACTCACAAGTACAACACTTGCATGATGCTGGCATGAAGGTCAAAGTAATACTCATGTTGGAATATATATAGTCTATAACTTCGCATCATGAAAAAAGAAGAGTTACTGGATTCGTCAGAATCTCAACCACAAGGATCTTAAATCTGGACTGACGTTCAATCTAACGTACATATGTTTTAACCGGTAACAACTATTTCTTATGTTATCGTTATGCTAAAGGCCTTTTTTATGTATGATTGGTAGATAAAGCAATCTAAGGAGGTATCGATGAAGAAAGATCAAATGAGCAAAGTTGGACGATTATCTTCTGATTGCTTTGTCATGCAACCGGATATTTAACTGAAGGAATTGGAGGTGTGCATTGTTATCATTTATCTTACTTCCAGATGATCTTGACTTCCTTTTTTATTCTTTGTTTGGCTTATTTTTTGTATAGATGAAGAAGAGCAAAGTAAACAATTATTTCACCCGGGGAAGAGAAAAAGCATTGCATTGTTCCCCTAAAAACAGTTCATAATCTTACTTAGGGTATACTAATCAAGTATCTTTAGCAGATTCTGCTTACTTAGCATGAAAGAGAATCCAAATTAAATAGTGAAAAATTTGCAACAAACTTGCAAGATGGCAGAAGGTATCTATTCTTTACTGTTTGTTCTGCTTGAGGTTATAGATGATATTTTACTACCAAAGCAAGTTTTCAATGCATAGTGTGTCGACATATAAAACATAACAGAGTCTTTTGATTGCTTCACTTTCTTGAGGTATATTAACATCATGTGACATTACAGACAGCCGGTTGGAGGTGGTCATGTTAGACAAATGATTTAATTAGCATCCCAGTAGCATTTATATGGTACTATAAAGGTTAATACAATTAAAGTAAGATTATTTTATCCCTAGATATTTCCATTGACTTTATCTAATCAATTTTTGTGAGTCTGTCTTTGTCTGGTCAATTTTGACTTTATGGGGGTGGCATATTCTTTTTTCCATGGTTTATAACAATTATTTTTTTAGCATCAAAGATTCTGACATTTTGTCATAGTGAATGAGTTCGATTTTACCATAAAATTATGGGTATCGGTAGCAGAATTATTGGCGCTATCTCTGTATATGACAACAGTGGATGCTACCTATATTTGGCATCTTCGCTTAATGGGAAACTTGCACTGACCTGATTTGTAAAACATGTCCAAGACTGCCAGCAGAAGACATTAGGTAGTTGCATCAGTCTAAGATAACCACGTATAATCCTACAAACAATTCTGAGGCGGAGGAAGGATTATGATATCAACTCCTAACATATGTTTCACCAAGGAGATAAAGGATGTCAGCAAAGAGAATGATGGAAGTTCAGAAAGGGATACAGAAGCATCGACTCAAGATCGTAATGTTATGGTTAAATGTGTAATAAAGCAGGGTGTCAGGTACATTATCTTCTTGTTGTCTTAGCTCAAATGGAAGAGCGCATGTAATAAAGCAGGGTGTCAGGTACATTCTCTTCTTGTTGTCTTAGCTCAAATGGCAGAGCGTATGGGTTCAACCATGTATTTATGGGTTCGAATCCTGCATATGGCGTAGTTATTTGAGTAAACCAGAACCTTATATGCTTCTGATACCAGTATATAGTGCGACATAGGTGAACATGTATAAAATATTTTATCTCTATACATTGTTTTTCTATCAAACCGATACTAATACTGTTGTCTCAGCACTTTCCTCTGGATGAGAATATGTTGAAAGTTGATTTTCCTTGCGTCACACTTGAAGTTGCTCTTATGCACTTTATACACCGCTCACTAGTATATTCGGACATCAATAATCGTTATAGTATTCTGAATTGATTCTTTTTTACTTTTTTTTCTTCTGTTGTACAACAATCAAATGCAATGACAAACATATTTTTGGGGTTATTTAATCACATTTCTGTTTTGTTAGATAGAAGCTTGAAGTGTGAAATGTTTTGTGACATTATGGTAATGAGATCTTGGATGTTAAGGTGATGTGATAATGGGGATTCCGTTACTTTTAACGGATCTACCCACCAGGCACCAGGTGCTTCACTATCTTAGATTTTTTCTTTTTTTCTTTCTTTTTTTTTTTTGCACAAAAAAAAATGATTCTTGGTATCACGTCATAAGATCATCATTGGCACAAAAAGCACATCGTGATAATTAAGAAAAAAAAATACATCAACTAAACAAGGAGGCACCGAGTGTAAAATTGTAATTCATAACCACAGTAATATTATATAAACAATAACATTGGCATAGATTATCGAGTAATTTTCTGTTTAATATTTACAACATGCACGATACTTGGCATAAAAACACATTATAACAGAAATAAACAAGAATTAAAAGAGACATTTTCAACAAATAAAAGAAGCCGATTATGTTCTCATTGAGCAAGGTCTTCAAATAATATGTGAACAACTACATAAAAAAGAGCAATGTTTGGTACAAAGTGCCGTTAAAAAGAGAAACAAGAAAAACTATATCAACATGCCATGCAAACTCAAGAAAACTTACAAAAAAAAAGGGGAAGCCAATACAATTGCAAGTAAAAAAATGGATAAACTAATACTTATTAATCAATGATTTATTTTACCGTATGAATTTTACTAAGAAATGACTTTGATATTGCACGATACTTGGCTTAAAAAAAGTAAAGACAAATGTTTAACCCCTTTAAAGAAATAATGGCCAATAAATTCATATATTGATATTACGTGTGCTCATTAGGTTAGAATAAAATAAATATATAATTAAGAATACATGTCACTGTTACTAACTTATGAAAACAATTCTATCTACCTTTGGCTTATTGCAGGTTGAAAAACAAAAGAAGAATAAAATGGACAGGGTAATTCATATGTGAGAGTTGACATAAAAGAATATTAATGTTTTATAAAATGGGAAGAAATGATAACTCAATTAAACCAGATATCAAGTGTTTTCAAATTCATATGTGAGAGTTGATCTTTATAGCAGATATCAAGTGTTTTCAAATTTTCAATTGTTAAAATCATTCAAATTTATTTTGATTAATTTGAATTAAGGTTTATTTGATGTGAATGTTATAGATTAATCGATGGTGTGATGGGATTTAGTAGATTAACATAATGAATTTATGTGGAAAAAGTTAAAAGGAGACAATGTAGATTAGAGAACTGCTTTTTTGTTCCATTAGAATTCTAATTTCATTGTAGTTTCTTCGTGGCATCGTATTTCCATCTATTTTACTGTCTGGAATTGTAAGTTTCAGATGTCTTTGAGATGGTGATTTTATGCAAGTTTGGATCTCATATTCAAAAATGTTATCAAATTGATTATCGTTTGCGGATGATTATTTCAAATTCTCCGTAACGTTTCATAGGGTACAATATATATTGTTTCTTTCTTAGGAGATAGTAGAAGTACTAATTGTGAGCGATGGTATTTATGTATTTTTCAGGTTGAGGAAGTGCCTAATGTTTCAGAAATGTTTTGTCAAACTAATCAGCACACTCATTAATGACACATAGGCGCGAAGCAGAGAACTGAGACATCTGTGTCGAAAAAATGTTGTGGATTGTCTCTGCAAAGGTAAACTGTTGAATAAATATTTTTTATGTGCTTTTGCATATATTAGTGAATGTGATTTTAAAGATAAAATAGGTAAACTGTATTGGTTATTTTTCCATTTTTTTCCTTCACTTTTTAGCTAATGTTAATTTGTATTCTCCGTTAGGTTTGCAATGGTCGTACATAATTAGTCTGAAATAACTATGTACAGGATGACATGCATGTAGTAATACTGCTGAAAGTACGATACTCATGAAGAAAATCGATTAACTATAATATGTACTGCTTAAAGTTAGTGGTTATTCCATGTCAGATTGGTATATGTAATGTGTACTTGCAGGTTGTGTCAGAGAATTTACTAAAATTTTAATGGAGGTTCTGTGACAGTGGTTGAGCATATAACGAGTGATCCACCACAAAGGTTGTCATTCGAATTTGAACTTTAGAGGTACGTTGGTGTTGTATAGAGAGTGATAGATTTATTTGTTATTCATTTCTTATACATAATGATCCCCACACGAGCAGAATATAGGAGCATGAAATCAAGTAAACTATATGGCCTACTGTAGTCGTTCATGAAATAGTAATATTAAGTGATTTTTTTTTAATATCCTTCATTTTCATATGTATTGGTCTGAATAAGACAAGAAGTTAGTCTGAGTGTTCAATTCAAACCTAGATATATAATAAATATATTTCCTTCGATCAAAATTTTAGCATCCATGAAGAACTTAAATTCTTATTTCATTGATCATTCCTTATTGATTCTCAACAACATCTTAAAGATGAAAGGCGAAGGCTATGGTATATTAAAGTAACTTTTGTCAAGTTCTGAAGGATTGCGACTCTTGCTAGATAATTTTAAATCATGATATTATGGTTTTTTGGTTGAACATACAAATTTGTGGTGAATATCTTACAATCTTATTTCGCTTATGTTTCTTGAATTTATTTTCCCTTTGTTTGTAGGTATAACACAAATTGATACAATTATTAACCTAAACACTCAGTGTACTCGAAAGATCCATTCACACCATCAATCTTCCCGTTTGTGGTCTAATCAGCTAACACACCGGTCACCTGTGCATATGAATACCTCTAACCTGCTGAAATTACATGATATGAAGTTGTGTTTGGGTTAATTAAGATTTTATAAAGGGATTTAACAAGTAATAGCCAATGTCAGTGTCACCACCATGCACTTTTTTGATGGAATGTAACTAAACCCAAACAGTTTTCTTTTTTATTTATTTTCTTATGAAGCTTCTAAAGTACTATTAGTTATCATTTCCATCTGACTCGATGGTGCAGTCACATAGCTCTATCTTCTTATAAGTAAAAACATGTCGCTACTCTTACCCCTCCCAATGTAGAGGGAATATGATGAAAAATCCCGAGAAAGCTAAAGACAGTGAACATTCATTTTTTTATAAATATAACTTGCAGGTTTGGAAACGAAGGATGGTCATTTACATACAACTTGAAGGTAAGTACCATTTATAAGTTGAAAAAAATAGAGGCGTTGGTCAATGTGTAAGTAATACAAAACAAGGTTAGGCTATCATTTAATACCGATGTTAAATAATCAGGTAGTTATGATTGACGACGTTGAGTTTCATGAACTTCGTTTTTGTTTTAATTTCTTTGGTGGTGTTTTTGAAGGTTAGTGTCAGGTTTTTTATGTATCAAGAGAAGGGTGTCGTGATAGATATAAAGGAGGAAGAAAAATGATAACATACCAGCAATATCAGAGTTCAATGATTGTCCCATAGTGCATGTGGAAGCAAAATCTTGCTAAACGAGTACAATGGAGAAGTTAAAATTGGAGTGTACTATTCTTTTATTTATAAGAAAAAAAAAGTACCCTTATTGTCGTTTATGTTTTGTTTATGAAATCGCGAGTTTTAGTGTAAACAAGAATGCTGAAGCCTGCAATTCTGTAAATCTGGGATAAGTACATTCTATCCTGTAGATCGACACATGGTTCAGTTCCTTCGCCTTCACAACTAATCTTTGAGGAAATTTGCTGCATTTACTCTATGGCTTTGGGATTAACACTTAAATGAGTCATATTTTGGGACTCACCGTGGTGGCCATGGTCTGATAGATATGCCCCGTTGTAGCAAACTTTTTGAAGATTCTTTGTAATTAAGAGATCTTTATGTGAGTAATACTCGATACAATCCTTATGGTAAGACATATTTAGTTTTCATGCTTGACTGCTTTCTTCCGACATGCATGTTTTATGACTCACTAATGTTGATTAAAAACTGATGACTTTAGTAATACAATTACTACCACTTATAGTTTTTCCGAGTAAAATGAATGAGGGGTTGCAAGAATGTTGTTAGATTTCGTAGTGTGAGTTAGATGCTCAATTGCATGTTGGTTATGAATTGTTAGCTTAGATTTCGTTCTTAAACCCAAGCTTTGCTCAGCTATACGATTGATTCTATCATCTACGAATTAAGTATCTCTAATATAAAAAAAATGATGCCTTTGTCTTATGATAATCCAAAAGGACGGATTGATATTGGAATTATTCAGTTTTTTATTATATTTTTAAAAAAATTTATATGTCGTAGTATTTTTCAATAAACACCGCCTCACTCATTACCGGACAACTAAAATTTCGTGTGAGGATACTAACCAGATGATCAAATTTGATCAGGCCAGCAAGACATCGGGATCTTCCTTATAGGTTCGACCCTCTAGATTTCAACCTAATCGTAACTAATTTTAAAGTGGGGACTATATTTAACCCTAGAAATTCTAATCCATGACAGGGGACACTGGCCCTGGATATTATGACATGATTACCCAATCACTGCCCCAATAATTTCTTTAGAGGGAAAATATAATTTTTTTAATAACTTTGAGAGACAATTTTTGCTATTTCAAGTTCTTAGTATTTCCAGTTAATATTCAATTCTATTATTGTTTATGTATTAAATCTTTAATTAATGTAAATATTAGATATTGATTCTTTAAGTAAATCTACATATTATATTTTGTTCATTGGATTATATTATATTTTAAGCTATATTATATTTTAGCAATATAAGCTTATAACAACTTTTTGAAAATCGACAAGAGGTTGAGTGTCGGCCGCAGGCTATGACCGTTTTGTGACCTGACTAACTAACACACTGTAATATGACACGACCAACTAAATAGTGAGACCGTTCTGCTATGACCGACTAACTAAATATGCTCCCGACTATTATCGATGGACTAAAATTGTATGGGAAGATACTGATCGACTAACCAAACAAATGAACAATAAACAATAGTATATCAGCTTAGAACAACTTTTCAAAAATCGAAAAGAGGTTGAGATTTGACTTCGACGGTCAGGAATGATTGTTTTTTTCTGGCCCAAATTCACGAAAGAAACCACGGCCAGACTTATTAAACTCAAGAGTTTTATACCACATATATATATATCAGCGGCTTGGAGTTTTAGCATATATATATATATATATATCATCTCCCGATCACACATAAATAATGAAGGTGTGATCTATTATATCAGTTTTCCATGAGGGATATGTTTCACTGTCTATGTCCAAGTAGGCTTTATTTTCTTTACTCTTCAATAAAAATCTATGTCCAAGTAGGCTTTGTTTTCTTTGCTCTTCAATCAAAAAACCATGGCTCGCATCTGCACAAAGCTAGGGCAGAACTGGCTGGGGAATTGTGCCGACCAATTGATGGGTGTGTTTCTGATAGTGAAGAGGTATGTACTTGGTGTTGATATCTAAGGCCATTGTATCTCCTTCCCTGCAACAGTTTGACATTCAATACACAACCCATATTTCTTAGACTCATCAGAACTCTAAAACATCTCTTCAATATCTATCCATCTCTGATATCAACGGTAACAACTCACGTTTATAATCGCAGTAAACTCCCTCGCCGATTTTACGACAAAAACTCCATCTAAATTCCAACTCGGAAACATCATTCTTTGTTGTCTTCTCAAAACTTGAAAAGGAGAGGGTACCTAAATATATCTCAAGCTATAACTTTTCCTTCCTATAAGTCCTTTCTCCGAAAGTGATTGTCTATGGACTGAGTCGAGACAATACAACAAATCGGTTCACACTTCGTGTGATCGTCTATGGATACGAGATCGACAAAATACAACAACGAAGTGTGTTTACTTGATACAAAGGTTCAGATTTAACCAAACTCAATAGGATTGCGTATCAAGTAAATAGGAATTAACGTTTGTGCAATTTACTTTAATTATAATAAAACAATTATAATGCGGAAATATAAAGTAAATAACACAGCAAGATTTTGTTAACGAGAAAACCACAAATGCATAAAAACCCCGGGATCTAGTCTAGAATTGAATACTCTCAGGATTAAGCCGCTATACAAAATAAACCAACTTCGTATAGTTGAGACCAAGCAACTAAACATATAGTTCACCTAGTTCCGTCTGTATTCCCACGCCTCCGACCTGTAAACAAGTTACGTACTTGGACCAATTCCTTTGGTTCGTATTCCAAACAGTAAATGAACAACAAATCTGTTTGGTATAAACTATGTTCAACCAAGTGATATGAGTTGGACAAAGGCTCTTCTGTTTATCTTAACATAAACTCCTTTGCCAGGTTCCAAGATCTATCTTATATTCAATCACCAAAAGGTAATCGTTAAGATTTTGCTATCAATAGCTTTAATCCCAAGGAAATGTATTGATGTAGATCTTCACAACTATTCTATCAAAATACCACAAGGATAAATCGATTATAGTTGGATCCTCTATTACCGAAACAAGTATTGTGCACACCAAAGATTTATATAACCAAGTCAGAAATCTTTTATCTCTTCTTTGTCTTTAAACCTTCTTAGATCTTCAATAAACACGTGCACACAACTACTTGAATCTCTTGTGGTCAATCACATATAGAACGGAGTCTGTTAACAATGGATTATCATAAGATCTTCTTTAGATCTAACAACAGTCTAAAGATCCCTATCGAAACTTTGAACTAGTTTGAGTGAATCTTATATCAGAAGAGAAGATCCTCAAGCATAAACAAACTAGGTGCAATCAAAATTCAACCACCGTTAGTCAATCAAATCAATATGAAAACTAAAGATAAACCGTAATTATATAGTTTCCCACCAACGGTACGCACTAGAGCTTCTCAATCCCAAAGAAGGCTTTAAACTGAGCGGCCGTAAGAGATTTTTCTTAATTAGGTTACTCTCCTATCTGAATAGGCGGCTTTACCAGTAACAGTACAACAGAGGAAGTTTATTGTCACGAAGGATTAGTTTCCAAAACCGAAAATATTCTCAAGATATTCAATATTTTCCAAATTCGGTTTTCATAATTCATGAGAATGCTCTTTCCAAATTAATGATCGAGATCTCTTTGGAAAATCTTTAACTAGCAAATGCACATTACTAATTCTTATTTTCGATATATAATTAAAAACCTTAATTAAAAGATTCTTAACTTATTTAAATTCGATCTTGGGATTTACTTCCTTCTTAGATGTTAAGGAATATCTTTGAATAATAAAAGATACACATTAATGCACATGTTCAAAGTGTGTCGACATCTTTATCTTGTAAGTCCTTTTTCATACTTACTCACTTGAAACCGATTTACCACGCTTCCAAACAAGTTTAAAATTGGTTCATTCTGACTTTCAAGAACTATGTTAATGATCAAGTAACACTCAATCACTAATCATGGGTTAACGGTTCTACCAAAACAAGTTTCGGTTCTACCTCCATGTGAGTACTGTGCATAGTCACACTAGCTTACCAAACTTTGGTTGACTAGGTACTAGGATCGGTTCCCCACATATATTTGGTATCTAACTTATATGTATTGCACATGTCCATAGGATCGGTTCCTCTTTGCCTAAAAACGTGTTGCACATGTTCATAGGATCGGTTTCCCTTTCTACTATAAACCTTGCTGCACCTCATATAAGGATCGATTCCCCTTTGTATATGTTGCACCTCTTACTAGGATCGGTTCCCCTTTACCCAGTGTTAGGTCTTACACACACAAACTCGATCATACCCCAGGTGATTACTTAAGATTGATTTCACTAATAAAAGTCATACTAATACATAAGTCATGCCTTATGTGAATAGTTTTACCAAGAACACAACCAAGTCATGAGCGGATATACTAATCACACATATTGGTCGTTCATAAGATATGCAATGAAGAACAGCCCCAATAACACTTGGCGATTTCCTTTTTGGTTCACAACACAAGATCATGAACTTACTTCCTTAAAACACATGTAAAAACATTGTTCCTAGGATGAAATTCTCACCTCATACCCATACATAATCATAATAGCATTCATACGATTATGTTGATGTCTTATATACAAAGTTTAATGGTTAAGCAATAAACCTTATATTGTATTCCTTAATACTATGTCTATCTAGAGTGTTCATGCTTCACAGTTTTATATTTTCAATATGCACGACTTGAAAGATACGTTAGGGAATGAAACAGTTCAAGTCAAATATCACTAACCTCAAGTGGAAGGATGATGTTGTGGTTGTAGCTCTGTACTTCTTCACTTCTTCAAGTATTCGCAATACTTGTAAT
This sequence comes from Papaver bracteatum, assembly GCA_023529315.1. Lineage (NCBI taxonomy): Eukaryota > Viridiplantae > Streptophyta > Magnoliopsida > Ranunculales > Papaveraceae > Papaver > Papaver bracteatum. The sequence goes on from JAJJWX010004839.1 coordinate 2,856,827, forward strand.
GTCTCACCCTAATACTTTCAAGCTAACATATACAAAGTTGACTTTAGTACATTTAAATCAAGAGACTCTTAAATGAGTTTTGGTTCACTAAAATATGACAACCAAACTTGATATACCAACGCTTGGTGGGTTCAACCGAGCTATGCTCTAACAAAACTCTTAACACACTATTTCTCCATCATTCAATGACATCAAATTCTTCTTTTAATTATTTTATCGGCTTGGGACTGTTTGTCCAAATTATGTAAAAAGCTTTGATGAAAAACTGATCGAGAGATAAATAAGAAGCAAATTCGAATATAGGGTAACTTAGGCGTAACGCGTTACAAATTTGGGTAGAGTCAAGGGTAGGACTTAAGAGTTAGTCGGACTCGGCTTCGTTACGTCATAGGTGGTTAGAATAAAGAGTTGTTCTCTCCGGGCCACAATTGGTCCTGACTGTCCTTCTTGAAAAGTCAATTCGACCAATCTTTTCCGTGATGAGTTTTTCTTCGGATAATCAAACGAAGGTGTAATATGTTCTATCAGTTTTCCATGCACGTTATTGTCCACGGTTCCTGCAGAAAATATGCCATATCAACGCCATCTCAACGTCAGAAGTATATGGTCGATGTCACAACGGAAGCGTAAAGAAAATGAGAGGGAAAAACATCCCATCAGGGAACCAGATCCGCATAATTTACACGTCGATGTTACAGAACCAAGTCCTCATACATGTTGATTTTAACCTTTGTAATAAAAGGTCCTTAACAGCTTATTTTGTAAGTGGGTTGCTTTGTGCCACTGAATATGTTGAAAACTATTAAAACTTGCTCAAACCAAGCACCCACAATAGGCAATAGATTACATCTTAGCCTTACATTGTTGGTATTTTATGTTGGTTGTTCAGTTGACGATTTTACTGAATTTTGATTGTGTAGACTGCTTAATGACACCGAATATGTTGATATACGGGTACATGTATTTTCATTTGTGTCAGGTAGAACATTGAAGGAATGCATGAATATGGTATATTGTATTTCTTTCAAATATTGAAGGTTAGAACCAAGTTTTTTAGACATATTGGAACCGGAAAAGAATAATTGAAGTGGTGTGTGCTATGCAAGAACTCCATCTATGTATCTTATGTGGTCTGTTTGAGGAAGATACCGGCCAAATCTCCGTACAATGCTCCTCTGCTTGCTCCATTTGGACTTACATTAGGAATGCTGCCAGAAAGAGGTACGTAATTCCTAATTCTTTCATAGGTTTACTCTCAATTTGGAATACTGCAGGTTTATCCACTGTGTCTGCATTGTGGAAGATGTTGTCATTGTGGTCTCTCATGTTGTTAAACATGAATAAGACGAACACTAATCTACAACAGACTCTATATAATATGCATAATCAAATCTTATGTACAAGCATTAATTATCTGGCAAGGCTTAGCATAGGGACTACATAAATCAATCCATTTTGAGAGAAATGACCCTGTTTAACTAACTTAGAAGTAAATTACTATAGCTAAATACTTCATACTTCGGATTTTTATTTTTATTTTAGTGTAAATCCTAGCTCAAGTCTGTGTTTGTACCCCCAACAAATATTTCGTCAATTTCATGTATAGTTCATGAGTTTTACATTTTACTAGAAGCATGTAAACATCTAAGTTAGTTGGATCTCGTGGCTGGGACTTCTGGGCATCCCTCACTGTTTAACCCAGTGATTTATATGCATGCATATGAATCTGGGGCACAAGAGTAGCGCATATAACTCTATGTCAGAAGGTTGCCTATTCGAATCACGTCAGGTTCAGTGTCTGGCTTTAACTGAGTGTTAGAATCACATCAGGTTCAATGTTTTTCTTTAACTAAAATTAGATACTGGAGTCTGGAGTTGGGACAAATTTGAACAATTTGGTTATATCGAGTTATAATGAATCTTTCATTATTCTTGAGTTGAATTTTTTATTTGAATATAAATAGTTTACTTTCTTTCACTAGATTCAGTTTTATCTTTTTCGATCCAAGGAAGAGAGAACCGGATCATATTTCCCATGATGTCGTTTATCGATGGGGGTGGATGAAAGTGGTGACATAGATTATGTTTTTGGTGATTTTGTGAATGTGTGTAGTTACCGGTTTAGTAGAAATATGACAACTAAAAGTGGGGATGAAAATCTCATTTTACTGTGTTAGTTAATGAACGATTTTATAGATTCTTATGATCATGTAATCCAAACATGTACACATTGTTATTGTTATTAGTAGATACAGGAATGAATTCTAGAAGTTTCATTAAACATTAGAAACTTGATATAGTTGTTCAAGAGAATTTATCAACGTGCAACTGCTCGGAAAATTTGTAAGCAATCAAATTGGTTACATATACTAAATCAGATGATTAGAAAAAAAAGTAACAACATATTAGAATCTTATCTGCTAAAAAATTATGTTTACCAAATTGAGCAGGCTTATACCATTTTTTTACCAAATTGATGCTTTAGTATCACGTTTTTGTAGCTCTTACGCTCTATTACATGTCTTTTGTTAAGTAAAAGACTAGCATATTGTACTTTCAAAGTAAATTGCCAGCAATTTAATCTTTCATGGAGTTGACCCAATTTGAGCACTTCGATTCTAGCTATATGTTTGGTAGAGAAAAAATACATCTCATTTGTTGCTCTCTCATCGTTATTATCATTACATTCTAAACTAAGCTAAGTTGCTTCCTGAATAGTCTTCCTATTTTCACTGGGATCATCCGGTTGTGGCGCGCCGGTCATTTAGACTCTGTTGTCCCCGGATTTAAACCTGTGTAAATTTATGTCGTGGTTTTAGCAGTCAATACTCTTAGAGGCATTGGTAGTTTCCAATGCAAGTGCACCTGTTGCAAGGGATAATGGTCTGTTAGGTAACAAAAAAAATGTAATTCTCGGCATATGTCTTGGTTAATTAGAAACGGACCACTAACCTCGAAACTCGATTAAAAATGCTCCAGTAATGATAACAATTATTGGAGTATTGATGAAATTAAATCAAGTGATTGATTTTATTTTATTTTGCTGAAAATGAGTGCCTAAATGCAGAATGATTCGATAAGTACTGATGATATTATTAGGTGTTTACTAATGTTATAAAATTATGAGTATACCCTGGAATGAGAAATAAATAAATTATGTAAACTGACACTAACATGGGAGGTTGAGCCAGGGCCGTAAGGCCCCGATGATCCCTAGTTTATAAAAAAAAAGTGATAATCTTATTTAGATAGAGTGGCTGTTACATTTTGAGGTCCGATTTCATCGCACTGGTGAAGTTCAGACGAAAAATCCCGGCAAAGTGGTTAGTTTTAACATCACAGGATGTTTAACCTTTTTCACCATGACAATGTAATATGGTCAGTCTTTAGAACAACAGCATACAACACGCCAAAAATGGGAACTACAGTATTGGTTGGTAATGCAAGGCAAGTGATCAGCTACTTAATCACAGAACTTAAAATCAAATGCAAGAATATTACAAATAAGCATCCATCTAAGATTTGTATGATCTATGTAAGATTTTCTATCAGAGTAGAAATCAAGTCACATGCCTAGGAAACAATAAATGAAGTAACACATGATTAGAAGAGGCAGAACATTACCTGGGTACGGGATCGGAAACTTGGGATGCACATTTGATGCACCAAAGGACACCCAACTCAGAAACGGTTTTTAAGTTGAAGTCACTGGGAGCTGGTTCAACACGCTTTCCAACTATTCAAAAAGAAAAAATTTCAACCTGCATACAGTTTGCAAGGTAGACAATTAAGGAATCAGGATAGTGGGAGAGGAATTAAATGAACGTCTGTATATTTCAGGAAATGAACATTATAAGTGGAGCAGTACTATCGGTATCCAACAATTGTGATAGGGCCATTCTATTCTGAATGGGAAAAAGTTCATTGCAAAAAAATTCCTTATGCAGAGATAACTTTCTGTGGAGTGAAAAATGACCCAATGCTAATCAAGGGAACAAAAAAGAGCCAACGTTACATGAAAAAAAATAGGTTTAGGGAGGCAAAGGGACGTACCTCTTTAATCAGTCCAAGAGTTCTTGGCATTATAACGACACGAGTATTTTTGATCCAATTGGATTTTTCTCAAGAAATAGAAAGGCTTCAACCATAAGAAGTCACCACAGACCTGAAATTACCCAACTTCAAAACTGAAATGTAACTATTCCAAGCACGTAAATGATCTACCTATCACTATTTCGTCAAAACTATACACATCAAACATACAAAATCCAACTATTCAAATCAAATCAATCAACTTGGGGGCTTCAAACTAAGACAATACGAAGGGAGAAATAATTACCTCCAGTAAATTAGGACCAAGATGGTGACTGAAAGCTTCAGAATCACCTCCTCCTAATTCATCATCTCTACTGCATCCTATACAAATTAAGGTACAGTCAAATGAACAATACTTAACAATGTAAGTTTCTCAAATATGCAGGAAAGTTCAATACATAATTATATACTAATTTCAATTTCAATAATAGGGTTTTTGTATCTCTGTTGAGAAAAGTAACTTGGTAGCAAATAAAGAGATAATAAACACAAATATGACATCTAGGTGCTAGAATATGAAGCTTTAAAGACATACAGATGTTATATAATGAGTACTATAGGGTAGTCGATTTGCTTATCTTACATTGAGATTTTAAGAAAATTAAATAATGAAATTTCAGAGAGATCAATTAAGGAGTCTGAGAGAGAATGGGAAAGAGATACACCTGCTCCAAAAAGCATCTTCTCTACGTCTCCAACCGCATCATGATGTTCTTGAATTTATGCTAGGGTATTTATTTTACCACCAAACTCAATCGGTGGGGTATTCCTGTTTATGAAGAATTGGTTATTAGCCAACAAAAGATCTGTCATGAAACATAAAAAGAGAACTAATTAGCTTACCTTAACTTCAGTGAAATAAGTCATCATGTCAAAATCAATAAAATGGCAGCTAATACAAAAGAAGATCTTAAAGCAATTCTCGATGGCTTACCTATACGGGTTGCCGCAATAAACAACATGAACTTCTGTATCTTCATATGAGCGTGGTAAAACCATTGGAGGGGCTTCCTATCAAAGACCTGGAACCATCAATTATACAAAACATAGCAATTATAATACTGACCAAAAGGACTACAAAGTTATTTCATAGTAGCTAGCCTAGATACTAAAAAGAAGGACAAAACCAAAATAAGCTGGCCTGTCAATGTTACAAAATCAACACCTTCAGAGGAACCTATTTTTCTTATCTTAACAATCAAACATGCACACAAAAATCTATTGAATAAATAATTATGCAACCAATTTAAGATTTAAAATTAGTTCCATCAACACCTAGAAAGTGTTAAATTAAGAGAATGAAATGAAAATAAATTTAACACATAGCTGTTTGATTTTACCGTAATTTGGAATCGTTTGTACCACCTGAATTCTGCACGCTAATCCTGAGAGAAGTTACGGATTTTTCAGTTAGACAATTTATCGAACAAATTGAAAGCAGTAACAACTAATAATTCAATTTACCCCTAGGATCAAGCTCCTCGACAACAACAACTTATATGAGTATACCTCACTGAAAGTGTTAAATTAAATTTTCCATCTATTTCATGTTAAATAAGGCTTTATTGGAAATCTCGTCTCTAATAAGACTTATAATGGAAACAGAAACATAGAACTTCTTACCCCTAGGATCAAGCTATGGTAGCCATCAACATTCGAGAAAGTGAAAATGTAGAATTGGTTTTGATTAAGGATTTCTTGTCAAAAAGTGCTTACGAAACATAGAACTTCTTCAGTATGGTAGCCATCAACATTCGAGAAAGTGAAAATGTAGAATTGGTTTTGATTAAGGATTTCTTGTCAAAAAGTGCTTGCTAAATACGTGAGGCTATTTTGAAGCGTAAAAAACGAACAGAGAGGTTTAGTTTTTGTTAGCAAGACTACTCAGTCAGTTGCAGAAGACTCTCAACTATCTCCTCAAGCTACGGAAGTTGTTTCTCAAGAGTCAAGTCAATAACAGTTTCCTCCGACTATTTTCTAGGATCGTACTTGTATTCATGTTTATCAGTTTTCCTAAACAATGTACTTGAAAGCAGTATAAATACAACCTATTGATCTCCACGTTAAGTGTGGAAGATTCATACCCAAATATCATATTCTAGCTTGGTATCAGCCTATCGATCCAAGTCTAGCTTCCGCAACTATCAAATAAAAAAACCCTAAAAACATCAGAAACAATGGCAGAAGCTACAACTGCTCTTCGCCAAGTACAAATCCATCACCTAGTTACTCTGAAACATACAGAAACTAATCATATATTATGGAAGGCTCAGTTCAAGCCTATCCTAAAAGGTTATGATTTAACCGGTTTTATCGATGGAACAAAAGAAAAACCCCCAAGAACTCTTCCAAATAGTGAAGCTATCAACCCTGCATTCACCACTTATGAACAACAAGATTCACTGATCGTTGGTTGGCTTAATTCGACCCTGACACCTGAAGTGCTAAGTGTTGTTGCAGATCTGGATTCAGCAAAGGCGATATGGGATAAACTTGAATCTGAGTTTGCTCCAAAGACATTTGCGCACCAAATGAACCTCAAGAGACAGCTTCATAATTTGAACAAAGGTAATAAGACTTTAAAGGCTTATTTGAATGATGCTAAGCGTTTGTTTGATCAGCTTGCAGCCATTGGTTACACCGTACCTTCTCATGAGATGAAACAATCCATTTGCAATGGATTAAATCATGCATATGATCCTATAGTTACTTCGTTGAGCACTGCAGAAGATATGGATATTGCGACTTTCAATACTCATCTTATGACGTTTGAGATGAGGCTTGAACATCAGTTGAGTCAGATTCAACAACCAGTGGCCAATGTTGCGACATCTTCGTTCGCGTCTGCAAGCAGGAATGTACCTAGAGGATCTCAACATCAACCACGAGGACCATATCAGCCGAACAACAATAACCGCCGTCCCCAACAACCCCAAAGGTCTGCTAACCAGAGTCAAGTATTTTGTCAGATTTGCAAAAAGCGTAACCATACTGCAGATCGATGTTGGTTTCGCTATGACAAAGATAAGCACACCAAAGCACCGGAAGCTTATATTTCCCTCCCTGGTGGACAAACTAATGGCCAATGGGTCACTGATACTGGTGCTACACATCATTTAACAACTGATGTGAACAACTTGTGTATTCCGCATGAGTATGAAGGCACGGACCAAGTTCAAGTTGGTAATGGCACTGGTCTTGATATTGCCCATATTGGTAACGCAACATTCACTCATAAAACACGTTGTTTTGTTTTAAATAATGTGTATCATGTCCCAAAGATTAAAAGAAATCTTCTATCGGTTTCTCAGTTCTGCAAAGATAATTGTGTTTTCTTTGAGTTTCACACCAACTTTTTTGTTGTGAAGGACAAATGCACAGGAGCAATGCTACTAAAGGGGAGGAATGAGAATGGGTTATATATTTTTGATGGAGTAAGTGACATCAATCACTCCAGCTCTCCACAAGCCTTTCTTTCCGCCAGTTTACCTGTTTGGCATCAGCGCCTTGGACATCCTATGCTAGGCACTGTTTCGAAAATAATTAGAAATTTTTCTCTTCCAGTCATAAATAAGAAGTTTGGATACTGTCACTCTTGTCATGTGAGCAAGAGTAAGAAACTTCCTTTTTCACTCAGTTCTACTAGTTTTGATAAACCTTTAAGTCTTGTTGTTTCTGATATTTGGGTATCTCCACAAATTTCAAGAAATGTTTTCCGTTACTACATGTTAATAATGGATGTTTTCTCGCATTACACTTGGGTTTTTCCTATGGTTCAAAAATCAGATGTGTTTAATATCTTTGTTCAGTTTCACAAACAAGTAGAAAACTTAACTGGCCATAAGATTAAAGTTTTTCAATCCGACAATGCTCTTGAATACAAAAATATCACTTCTTATCTCAATGATTCCGGCATCCAGCATAGATTTTCTTGCCCTCACACGTCTGCTCAAAATGGACTTGCAGAACGTCGTATACGGCATGTCACAGAGAGTGGAATTGCTCTTTTGTTTCATGCTCATCTGCCAAAGGGATTTTGGTCTGAGGCATTCACAACAGCATGTTATCTTATCAATAGGATACCAATATCAACTTCCGACACCAAAACACCACTTGAATTGCTCTTTAATAAGCTCCCAGATTACCAGTTTATGCGTGTTTTCGGTTGTCTTGCTTATCCGTGTCTCAGATCATACACTGCACACAAACTAGAGCCGAGATCCCTACCCTGTGTTTTTCTAGGCTATAGTGCAGCTCATAAAGGCTATATTTGTCTTCATCTTCCAACCAGCAGGACATACATATCACGTCATATGAGATTTGAAGAAACAGTATTCCCATTCTCTTCCCCACAGCAGCGAGCTCCTGACATTTGTCAACAAAGTCCAACTGCAACAAGCACGGATCTTCTCGGTTCATCTCTTTTCAGGCAAACTATGCAACTTCAGCTTCATCCTCTACATCCAGCTTTGTCTCACGATTCTCCACAGCAGTCATCAGCTGATTCCGCAGGCGACGCCTCTGCAGCAGAAGCTACATCTGCTGTCAACTCTGGTACACAGTCTTCCACCGAAACGCAGCTACAGGGTCACACCATGGTAACGCGGGTCAAGGCAGGTATTACAAAACCGATACAAAAGCTTTGCTTAACAACTACGAAATATCCTATACTTGATGAAGACTTTATGGAACCAACTTGCTACTCCAAAGCTTGAAAAATACCAGAATGGCGAGATGCAATGGACGCTCAAATTAATTCACTTATCAGTAATGGGACTTACTCACTGGTGAAGTATGTTGATGGTATGAATGTTGTAGGCTCTAAGTGGGTTTATCGCATCAAACGAAACCTGGATGGATCTTTACAGCGTCGAAAAGCACGTTTGGTGGCCAAAGGTTTCACTCAGCAGGAAGGAGTGGATTTTGGTGAAACATTCTCGCCGGTTATCAAACCCTGTACAATCAGGCTTGTTATATCACTGGAAGTGATGAATAAATGGCAGTTACGTCAGCTTGATGTGGAAAACGCTTTTCTGCATGGTGTCTTGGAAGAGGATGTTTACATGAAACAACCTGCTGGCTATGTGGATCCAAACTACCCTGATTATGTATGTAAGTTGCATAAATCCCTATATGGACTGAAGCAAGCACCACGTGCATGGTTCTCTAAACTGAGTGGTCATCTTCTAAAGCTGGGCTTCACCGCGTCAGTTGCAGGCTCCTCGCTTTTCATCCGGAAAACCAAAGAATCCACTACATATGTATTAATTTATGTTGATGATATAATTGTCACTGGTTCTAACTCTAAGTTGATTGATCAGTTGGTCACAGATTTGGGGGCTGCTTTTGCTGTCAAAGACATGGGTCATTTGTCTTATTTTCTGGGTGTTGAGGTTCTAACGTAGGGGAATAATCTTGTGTTGTCTCAGAGAAAATACATTTCTGACTTGCTGCATCGCACTAAGATGGAGGGTGTCAAGCCTGTCAGCACTCCTCTAGCATCAAATACAAAGCTTCGACGTCAAGGTTCACAAAAAATGTTGGATCCTACGTTATATAGAAGTGTAGTAGGGGCGTTACAATATCTACATATAACCAGACCGGACATCGCGGTAGCTGTGAACAAAGCTTGCCAATATATGCATGAGCCATATGTGGAGCATTGGGAACTAGTCAAGCGTATCTTGCGTTACTTGAAGCAAACTATTGATTTTGGTTTGTTTTTCAAATCTGACAGAGATTACTCTCTTAATGCTTACTCTGATGCAGATTGGGCAGGGAGTTTGGATGACCGCAGATCAACTAGTGGTTATTGCATCTACTTTGGGGGTAATTTAATATCTTGGAGTGCAAAGAAGCAAAAGACTGTTTCTAAGTCCAGCACTGAATCCGAATATCGTGGTATCGCTATTGCCACTTCTGAACTCATATGGATAGAATATTTGTTGAGGGAATTAGGAGTTCACACGTCTACACCCTCATTATGGTGTGATAACCTAGGGGCAACTTATCTTACCGCGAATCCAGTTTTCCATGCACGGACGAAGCATATAGAAATAGACTACCACTTTGTGCGAGAGCGAGTGGCAAGCAAACTTCTCAAGGTGCAGTTCATCATCTCACGGGATCAGCTCGCTGACATCTTCACAAAGGGCTTATCGTCGCCTAGTTTTCAATTCATCAGAGGCAAGTTAAACATTCGTCAACTCCAGTTTAACTTGAGGGAAGGTGTTAGCAAGACTACTCAGTCAGTTGCAGAAGACTCTCAACTATCTCCTCAAGCTACGGAAGTTTTTTCTCAAGAGTCAAGTCAATAACAGTTTCCTCCAACTATTTTCTAGGATCGTACTTGTATTCATGTTTATCAGTTTTCGTAAACAATGTACTTGAAAGCAGTATAAATACAACCTATTGATCTCCACGTTAAGTGTGGAAGATTCATACCCAAATATCATATTCTAGTTGTTTTCTTCTGGGATTACTGTCAGTTGATGTTAAAGTGGTGGAGGAAGTGGGGTAAAACCGTTTAAGTTTGAAAGTGGATCAAGTTAGAGGTGTCACTATGGTGTTGTGTGTTTTCTAGGTGGAATCACAAACAAAACATCTTTATTCCAATGTTAACTTAAATTTAGGGGGGAATAATTCATCTCCAATGGTGTTAGTTGTGATCTTTTATTAGTTAAATGTAAATTTTATTTTTAGTAATTTTAAGATTTTATTAGAACTAAAAATGGTTAGTTAAGATATTTGAATTAATTTTAGTTAAGTAAAAGCTTACTAGGATAGCTTGACATTGTCAATGTGAATGTCTAAAACTTGACATTCAACTTGACAATGTTTAACAAAAATTAAGCCATGTAATTTTAACATTGATTTAAGAAATTGGGTTGGAGAAGAATTTTAGGGAAAATCAATGTGTATCCTATGTGGACTTAGACATTTATCATCACATACATTCCATTGGAGAAGCTATAAAGTATTATAAAACCTTTTAGTGCTAATTTTGTGGGGTCAGAATCAATAAGAGAGTCCAATTTCTTAATACTCTCACCATATTCCTTCACATCAGCTTTTTGTGGGGTCAGAATGAAGGAGAGTTGAGTTTTGAGTTTCAATTATCATCTTGTTAGATAGATAGATAACATGGTTTGCAAAACAAGTTTGCATACCTTATTTCATTAAAGTTCCATGGACTTTAGTTCACAAACGAACATGAGTTCATGAGTATGAATTGTCATACTTACCGATTTTAGAACCTAATCACTGTGTTCACAGACAGAGTACGCGAACCATAGTTCCGGACTTACCTAGTCTTAGTTGTTTGCAAACACTGTTCGCAAACCACAGTTCCGAACCTTTTACAGTTAAACCAGCCCGTTCGCAAACACTATTCGCAAACAAGAGTTCCGGACCTGAACTAGTATTCACATTTCACATACAAGGTACGCATACTGTGTTATATCCAGACATTGGTAGTAGTTCTAAAACTCTCATTTAACCATTGAAACATCCGTAGAAGACATCAATGGTAATCTTACATATACCACTAGATTCAAGTAATTTTCAAGTGATTAATCGATTAATAAGAAACTTCCCAAGTTAACATCAAATGATATCTTAGAAAAATCATGTAACATGTTCAAGGTAATTTTCACATGATCATCTTGACTTAATATTTAGTTTCCAACAAATAAATAGTTTACAACTAAACTCGTCAAGTAGGTGATGAAGTTTAGCTAAAGCTAAAAAGCTTCCAATATGCATTTCGAGAAATATATAAACGAGATAAACTCGGCTCAAAATTTCAAATCTGTATAATGTAAATTCTATATAGCTATACGACTTAGTCTCTTTAGAAGATATAATAGAATAGACTTCTGAGTGATACATAAGTTTTAGTCTCCACATACCTTTTGTTGATGAAGTTCCTCCAAGCTCTTCAATAGATCTTCTTCTTCAATTGGTGAACACCTTAAAGTCTAATGCTCAACTACACACTTCTATCCTAATACGATACATAGCTATAAGTAGACTAGAAAACAAATATATAGTTTTGATCAACTAAAGTTGACAAAAAATCTTGAAATAGCAACACTTGTGAGTTCGACCGAGTATTTCTCTAACAATCTTCCCTTTTGTCAATTTTATTGACAAAACTATCATACATACGGATTACCAAATAATTGTAGCTTCTGATCCATCATGCTTGATTTCCTTGGCTCTTCAACTTTCTTGAATTCTTTGTTACTTCAAGGTCTCCATCGATTCTGAATGTGTTCAACTCAGCATCATTGTTGTTGCAGATCCGTAGCAATAACAATACGAAAACGAAAGTTTTCAATCATTATTATTTTGTTTCATAGTATTATTATATAGAAACAAATTCCAATTGCATCACAAGTTTGAAATAATACTGTGGTGATACGTATCACTCCCCCTTAGTCAATACTTCCATCTTAGAATGAAATTCACTCCCCCTTACATAATGATCCGTAAACCAAATGTATGTAGTGTGAACTTCTAAATAATTCTCCCCCTTTTTGTCAATATAAATTGACAAAGGTATGAAAACTATGGGATCATAATGAATTCACAAAAGATAATTCATGACTAAATAGAAACATATCAACTTTTTCGATGATTTCACATAGTCGAAACTTAGTGTATTCATCAAGGAGTTTATTAAGATACAACTTAACCCCTTCAAATTCCACAACCGCTCTCCCCACAAAGATATGGCAATTAAGCACAAGTTCATTTAAGAACTCTCCCCCTTGATGTCATTCCCAAGAGAACAACACGAGCGACCTTACTTTTACGAGAAAAGAAGGATTTTTTTGGACGTGATTTGTTAATGTCCAAAGTATCATCGATTAAACTAATCAAAAGGGAACATTTATGATTAATTTAACCAGAAACACTCAACATAAGAAAACTTACGGAGTAAATACAATACTTTCACATAATAGTGGATCACGGAAAGATCAATACTGCGGAATTTCTCACAAAATTCATTCTATCTTTTATCAATATTTGCATAAAGACATAATAGACTTAACTTTTGAGCATATATGAGATAACAACACAGTTCACGAACGTAAACGCATATATATCTCATAAGACATTTGCGATATATAAAACCAACAAGATTAAACACTCCAAGATCATCTTCCATATAATTTAGAATTTTAACAAATAAATCCAAAAAAATTGCAAGATGAAAAACGTTGGAAATAGCTACGTGTAATCACAATATTTGCTATACCAAACCCCAGTTATCCTTCTTAAACATAAGAATAAATTCTCATAAGAAATTTCCTAAACATTAAGATTCTTGAAAAATTCTTTATCGTCCCTGAACTCCTTATCGTCAACAGAAATTGGAACATAAGGTTCATGAATATATGATTCAATTCCAACAAACCTTCTTGACTATTGCCGAACCAGGGCCTTTTGGATTTCAAGAGATCTTAGTACAATAACCTTTATTTGCTTAATCTCCATCCTTGTTTGTTTTAGCTTTTCAAGAACAACTGAAAACTTTTGAAGATTTGAGTTGTTAGCTCTTGGTTTCTTCATATTCTTCCTTTTTCTCTTCAAAGTTGTAGAGGAATGGGATTTCTATTCTTCCTTCATGATTAACGGCTTTATAATCATATTGATATCTTTTCCATCAGAAGAGATGATGCTTGGAGTCTCCATAATTTTGAAATACGGGTTTGTGAAAAGAGACACAAATAAAACAGCTCCAAAAGGTACCTTTTGATGAAAAGAGTTTCAAAGAAGGAAAAAGACTATAGGGTTACATAACCTATATACAGAGTAAGTAGGGTTCACATACAATCAACATAGATAACCCTAAGAAGGGTATAAATGTCGATTTGAACCTTTTTATTCAAGTAGGGTGAAATCTTTTCAATACCATTACTTGAAAACTAGAAAAATATGAATAAAATAGATGGAAATTCAAGTAATAATATTCAAGATACAAACTAGAATAATTTCTGACCCTAGAGCCTGATCGTGCACAACTCTTGTCTCTTTCCAGAATATGGGCACATGAGACAAGATGCACTATCAACACAATTAGATTGTGTTGGGGTGAACAATAATTTGGTCATCATAAGGTTCTTGCACAGTTATAAACATCAAGGTCCATCTTTATAGGTCATTTAGACCTAGTTCTTTATTGTAGTGATCTTACCCTTTCTTTAGAAATAAAATTCTTAGGAGAGGAGTTAAATTTACATACCTCAGATGGATTTGGTTTCAGAACAAGTTTGAGCTTGTTTGCTAATCGACTGTCTCTCCATTGTCGTTTATTGACATACCTTACTTTATGTTCATACTTGAAAAAATTAGAGAGTTCATGACCCTTAATAATACAGTAAGGATATGTTAATATGGAGGATAGTTTAGACACCATGGACGAGCATGCCACTAGGAAAAGTGAAGTACCTGAAATATAACAGGTAGAGTTTTCATTAGACAGAGAAAAATCCAGTTCATCCTCCAATGTGGTCAATGATGTGTCTCCGGGAAAAATGTCATGGTTGATATGAGTATTGCTACATTTATCAAAATCGATATTTTCACCAAGAAGAGCTACACTTGATTTTTCATCCTCTATAGAATCATAGTGATCAGATGTTTCATCAAGAATTGCAGCAAGACCTTTGTTGCTAGTGTATTTTCTATCATTTGGACAATCATTTGCAAAATGACCAAAACCTTTACAGTTGAAGCACTGTGGCATATCTTCATCATCAGTGTCGACAATATCCCTATTTTTAGGAGGAACACGATCACGAGGCTTAACTGATGATATGGGTCTGTCTCTAGTAAAGCGTTTACTTCTCTTCAAAACAAAATTTCTAAATTATCTTGTGATTAGAGAAACTGAGTTGTCAAGATCTTCATTTGATGATTCAGTCTTAATAGGATCATTCACAGAGTTGCCAACATTTTTACTTTTATCAAGTAAATTAGTGTTCTTTTGTCCTTTGAACGCAATATCCTTTCCATCTTTGGATAAATGTTCGTGATCAAAGATCTTTAACTTTCCGACACGAGTATTCCTGTAAAGTGTTTCAAGGTTATCTCCCTCAACTATGGCATGTTTCTTAGAATCATATCTAGTTGGTAGAGATCTAAGATCTACATCACAATGTCCTTTTCAGGAATAGTCTTACCCAATGCAAATTATGCATTAACAATTTCAGACACTTTATGATTAAACTCACCAAATGAATCTTCATCATCCATACAAAGGTTTTCCCAATCATAATTTAGGTTTTGAAGCCTAGCTTCTTTCTCAGAGGTATTACCTTCAAATACGGTTTCTAAGATACCCCAAGCATCTTTAGACTTAGTGGACATAGTCACATGGTGTTGAAGATCTGGGGTAATGGCATGAATGATTGTATTTAATCCATTATAATTTTACTTTGCAGCAATAATCTCGACTTCACTATATCTACCAATATCCTTTACATCAGTTACACCATCTATTGTAATTGTTGGAGGATCATAGCCATTTAAAACACGAACCCATGATAGAAAATCACGCACTTGAATAAAGGTACGCATAGAAATTTTCCACCATAAGTAATATGATCCATCGAAGACCGGCGGTACATTTATAGAGATAACACTTTTGTCCACACCCAATATTTCGTCCGACAATCTGTATGGACTAAACTCTAATATAATTCCGAGAGCACCAACTTAAAAGTGAGACTAATCAAGAAAGATATCAAAGAGCTTTATCTATTTCTCAATACAATTAGTAAATCAACTAGATAGAAATCCGTTAGATTGATTTTTATGAGAATAACTCGGATGGTACCAAAGAATAATGTACGAGTGTCAATCAAGTCATATCCGTGAATAAGGTCGGATTTATCAACCATGATTGAACTACGTACAACCTGTGATATTTCAATTATATATATAAACAAATATAATACGGAAAAGAAATAACACAGACACCAAATATTTTGTTAACGAGGAAAACCTAGGTTAATGGATAATCGACTCTAGTTTGTAACTAAGACACACAAGAGTGTCGGGATTAGCTTTCCCATATGCTAGAGTTCTCCCTTATATAGTATTTCAAATCAGGGTTGCTTACAATCAAAACTAAGATATCTTAGTAACAAAGCAATTGATATTCACTGTTAGATGAACTCTTGATTTAAGATTCAAGCTAAGCAATCAATATCCACCATTAGATGGTATTAGCTTGATACACACAAATGAGATATACTTATATTTTGATATGGATAAATTGTACCTAAACGTGTATAACCGTTGGCTCAGTTATAATTAACGGAAGTTAGTCACATGAATACTTATAGTTTTTCCATATTCATCTAACACGTATAGATCAAATATAATGATCAATCAATCATGAAAGATAATCAAATGAATCTAAATGTGTTTTAAGAGAGTTTTTCAAATGTTCATCATATCATATAAATATATATGAACAATTTCAAACATATTCGGCTTGGTTTTTAGTTGTACAAACTACTTATACAAGAACCAATTCATGAACATAATGCCACGGTTCACAAAACAAGTTCGCATACCTTATTTCATTAAAGTTCCAAGGACTTATTGTTAGAGCATATATAGGTCGAACTCGCATGCGTTGTTATCTCAAGCATGTTTTTCAATGTTAGTGATCAAAACTATAAGTCTTGATTTCTAGTTTACTATAGCTAAGGTCTCGGACTAGGATAGAAAGTGTATTTGAGCTTAAGAAGTCCATGGAAATTATCAAATAAGATGAAGGAATACTCAAGGAACTGGTGGATCTTCATCGACTAAAAGGTATATGGAGACTTGAACTTATCTATCACTCAAAAGTTTATTTATCTCCTATCTCGAGACAAAAGTCGTTTTGCTATATAGACTTAGATTATACACATTTGGTATTTCGAGCCGAGTTTATCTCGCCTATCTATTTCTCGAAATATGTGTTGGTAAAGCTTTCGATTTATCCAAGTTCATATTTACCAAGTGACGAAAGTCATGTTATGTTTCAATCACTTTGAAAATTGCTCTGACGAAAAATAGTTTGTGAATAACAATTATCTTATGTCCTCAGAGAATGTTTCAATGATTGGAATGAGAGTTTAGACTATATAACCATTGGAGGATATAAGCATTGTTGTGGAAACACATATATGTATAAGTCCTTATTTATTGAACCAAAGTTTGTGAACTTTGTTGATAAAGTGAACCGGAGTAGTGCGTGAGCTAAGTCCACGAACTGGCGAAGTTCTCAAACCCGAGAATTTCTGTTGGAGTTTGTAAACTCCATCTGGGAACTTAAGTGCACGAACCCACTCTATGAACTTGAGTAGGTTATGTCTAAAAACGATATTTGTGAACTTATCTTTATAAACTAAGGAATGCAATTGCAAACCGTGGATATATAGTTCATAAACCGATTCGAGTGAATCAAATTGTTTTTGCTTCAATTGTGTCTTGTGTAGTACATAAGATTTACTTGCAATTGAACAACTCTCTAACTAGTTCAATTGAACTAGTTATGGTGAAGAAGAATATGGTTGATATGAAAGTGATCATATGGATAACCATTTGGTTAACTATTGTTGAACCAACTAATGTACAAGTTTGGGTACGGTTACACAAGCCTAGAAACATGCATTTCATGTGTGTATAACAAGCTATGTTTTCGACCTAACGGTTGATAAATATTAGCTTGAATCTAAATCAGTTTTTCATCTAACTGTGAATAATGAATGCTTTGTTACCAAGGTAACTTAGATTGCAAACCTTGATTTGAAAGACTATATAAGGGATAACATTAGTAACTGAGAAACCTAATCCCCACACATTCTGTGTGATACTAGTTGTGCTAAGCTAGAGTCGATTCTCCTTTAACCTTTGGTTTCTTCTTCTAAACCAGGTTAACGACTTAAATACTTTATTGGGATTGTGAAGCCAGGACGATACTACTTTTCTTGTAGTTATGTGATCTGATGTTACATATTCTATCATATGAGTATAATTATAATAATTGGCTTGAGATTTCTATCTCCGATAGGCAAGATATAAAAGTAATCACAAACACTTCGTCTTATCATTTGTGATTCCACAATATCTTTTTTCGCTGCGTCGATTAAGATTATTGTGAGGTGATTGATAATACTAGGTTGTTCTTCGGGAATATAAGTATGGTTTATCAATTGGTTCATGTTCACCTTGATTTATCAAAAAACGGAACAAAACTCGTAGGTATATTCGTGGGAGACGGATTTATCTATTACCATAGACTTTTCTGTGTGATACAGATTTGTTTATTAAAGTCTTCGACTTTGGGTCGTAGCAACTTTTAGTTGTGGGTGAGATCAGCTAAGGGAATCAAGACATAGTATCCTACTAGGATCAGAGACGTAGGAGCATAACTTTACCTTGGATCAGTGTGAGATTGGTTGGGGTTCAACTACAGTCCAGACCGAAGTTAATTTGGAGTATTCTAGTATCTGTAGCGGCTTAATACCGTGTATGTTCAATATGGACTAGGTCCCGGTGGTTTTTTTCATTTGCGGTTTCCTCGTTAACAAAATTCTGGTGTCTGTGTTATTTTTATTCTGCATTATATTTTGTTATATAATTGAAATATCACAGGTTGTGCGTTGTTCAATCAATTAGAATATCTGACCTTTTGGTTGTTGGTTTAAATTGATTGACACTTGGATATTGGTCTTTGGTATCATCCAAGTTTATCTCTCTAGTACTTAAATTGAGACTCGAAGTTTTCTTGAGTAAGATTTAAATCGAGAGATAAAGATATAAAAACTCTTTGATGTACTTTTCTATTGATTGAGTCTAACTGTCTAGTTGATTCTCATAAAAGTATATTGGAGTTTGTCTATACAGATTGCTAAGCAAAATATTGGGTGTGGTTGTAGACCCCCGCTTTTTCAATTGGTATCAGAGCTGGAAAACACGTTCAAGACCTTACAAGTCTGTGTTTATATCGATCTGACTCTATGCATAGAAGTGTTATCTCTATTGATGTACCATCAGTATTCGAAGGTTCAAACTACCCATGGTGGAAAATTCTTATGCGCGTTTTTCTTCAAGCTCATGACTTCCGAACGTGGGTACATGTTATTAATAGTTATGATCCTCCGTTAATACAGAAGGCGATGTATCTATACCTAAGGATGTTGGTAGTTATAGTCTAGAATAAATCCTTGCTGCAAAGCAAAATTCTGAAGGCTTAGATGTTATCAGACATGCCATTACCCCAGACCTTCATCACTATGTGTCTCCTTGCACTAAGTCTAAAGATGTCTGGGATATCTTAGAAACTATTTTTGAAGTCAACAAACGCGTTTCTAAGAAGTATACCGTCGATGGAGGAAATAACCTCAACAATCTTTCCGAAAATACATCTTTTGGAAAGGTAAGAATTCATGATCAAAATTTTGTTCAAACTATTGCATTCAATGGTGTTTCCAACACAAGTGAATCCTCTATCTTGTCTTGGACTAAGGAATGTTGTTCAGATGGTGTCTGGGTCAAAAAACCATTGATTACAGAAAAGATCAAAGAATTTGTAAAAAGAAGCATTAGACGTGATAAACATCCTCTGTCTGTCTTCGCTGCTAATGATTCTGTGAAAGAAAATCTTTTAAGTGTCAACGGTTTGAATACGTTTTGATGGATGTGATGAACTCTCAGCTTTTACTGCAGAAACATCCACATACTCAAGTTCTGATTCAGAATATGAATCTGACACATAGATTTTCGATTTCTTGAATAAAGAGGTTCTTCAAGAAAATCTTCAGTTAAAAGCTTTATTGAAGAAACTAGAATCATTAATCCAGGGGAAAAATCTTGAGATAGACTGTCTTAATGATAAACTCACCAGAACCATTGCTCTAAAGGAGAAAGAGATTAATACTCTTAAGGATGATCTACAAATATTATCTGGAAGCTCTGACAAAATCTCAGCAATGCTATTTGGTCAGAAGTCCTTTGGAAACTCTAATGGTTTAGGATACAAAAGCAAGTGTGCATACATTGTCAACCCCGTTGCTTTTATTGATCAGGGAAAAATAAAGTTGACAGTTGTGTTAAGAATATGGTACCTCAATAAGACAAAGAATCCTTGATTGACTCGTTTTGTGAAAATGCAAACCATGTTCAAAGCACGTGTTTGAGATTCAATAGGAACAATAAAATAATTGCCAAACTGCAGAAGAACATGCAAAATATGAATCTGGATAATCTACGTGGTTCTCCTAAAACCAATGCTTCCAGAATCAGAAGAGGTAAGAAATCTGTTTACACAACAAACCTTGAAAAATCACTATGTGATAAACAAGGAGAGCGTTTGGCTCACAACGTCTCTATCTAATATCAGAGGCGTTAACATCCTCATTTTTAACTTGAGAAAATGGGGTTTTGCATCTTTGTGGCTCAAGTATTGTATCAATTTTTTTTAAGAAAATATTCTCCTAACAATATAGATAATGGATCATTAAACTACAGAAGACTCGTTCTTCTAGGGTTTTGATGTTCATAAGTCTATTTAAAATCGTTTGTAGACTTCCTCTTTCCCTGAAAAGATATAGTTCATGGCTCATGTAACTATAGGAACCACAAGCAGGGATGCAGTAGAAGAAGCTAACATGTATCCGTGTAAAGGGATTTCTTACTCAAGGATGAAGAAAGTGAAGGCTACAAATAATGGAGAAGGTTCTTTTAAAGCGGACCTCCTAATTTTCCCTGATGGGGTAGGGTGAGGATGAAATCTACGGTGGATATGGATGACATATATGGGGTAAAAGGTTGGTGTATGTAGGGATGGAAATGGTGCGTGGGGCGGGGACCTTGAATCCCATCCCCTGCTCCGTTCAAAAAACCAAAACCCATCCCCTACCCGTTATCATAAGAGCTGGGGCGGGGACGGGTATGTGAAATACCCGTAGGGGACGGGTTTTCCATGGGTTACCCATGATTTACGAAAAATATTCATAACTCTGTCACAATCCAACAAATTGCTATCAAGCATATCCACATTGAAGCCAAAAGTACAAAAAAAAAATTATATCGACAATAAAACTATCAAGTAATTTTTTTTCTTCTTCTCAATCTTGCTTATAATACAATAAGATTGATTAGGTGGACTAAAAGAAAATATAGATAAAATTGTAAGATCGATCATCTATAGTACAATTTGTATGAGTGAGATACAAAAATACTTTATGTACATCATATCGTTGGTAAATTTCTACAAACATTGAACGAATAAAATCTATGATAATACTCTTAATAAAATTCTAAAACCTATATATAAAAGGTATGGGGCGAGTATGGGGGACCTTAAATCTCATCCCCACATAACTAATTTCGGGGATTACCCGTACCCGATCCCATTCCCGTTTGTGCGGGAAAAACCCTACCTAATAGGGGCGGGTACCCACGAGGATGATTTGGGTGGGACAAATTGCCATCCCTAGGTGTATGAATCCAGGGTATCCCTAGCAGCTTCCCTCTCTTTCATTTCTTGTAGTTAGGGATGACAATTTGCCCCACCCAAACTCATCCCCGTGGGGATCTGCCCCTATGGGTTAGGGTTTTACCCGTATAAACGGGGAACGGGCGGGTACGGGGAATCCCTGAAAATAGTGATGCGGGGATGGGGTGGGGATGGGATTCAAGGTCCCCACCCCATACCCGCCCCATACCATAACCTATTATATCTCGAGAAACTTTTTTGGAAGATAACGAAGAAGATTATGGTGAGATGATTAACACGGAGGAAGATGGTTAATAAAGGAAAAATTGTTTCCTTTATTTTTCAGATTTAGTTGGTTATTATAAACTTAAAAATTTAAAATGCACTCCTTAGGTTAGTATCATTGTTTGAACCATTATAATTATTTTTAACTCATGGGAAACCCATCCCCTACGGGGATTCCCCATACCCGTCCCATTCTTATGGGGAACGGGTAAGGGATGTGTTTTGGTTTTTTGAACGGGATAGGGGATGAGATTCAAGGTCCCCGCCCCATTGCCATCCCTACCTGTAGTAAAAAAGTTAGAAAAAAATCAGTAAGACCCTGGAAATATGTTGCCGAAAGTGTAATTAATGATCGAGCAACTCCACCAAAAAAGTACATATAGTTTCCAAATGTGAACACAGATTCAAATTATAAGCTCAACCGAACCTCCAATATTATATCAAATCCTAAATGGTTTTTTTCTTTTTTACATTAGCACAGATCCTGATCACATCCAAGCTAGTCAGATCATTGACATTTACCATATGGAAACCGATAAATACCAGATACTAATGCTGGCTTAATTCTCCCAGTGTGTACCGGACAAACAAAAAAAAAACTCCAACACCAACAATAAAATCTGCAACACCAAAAATTTGCAGCATCATTTTATTTTATTTTTAAAAAAACCAATGGAGGTGAACAACAAAATCAAAGAGAGTCGGTTGTTACAAAACAATGTAAATGCTTTCGGTTAATAAAATTCCTCACCTTTGGCATTAAAAAAAAAATTGATCCTTTGGCTTTATCCTTTACCGAAGGATTTGATAAAAACGGTTACGCAAAATATGGGATAGATTTAAAAAATTCACCGAAAAAGGAGGAAGAGTTCCAAAAGATTTATTGACAGAGTCTTTCCTTCTTCATTAAACTGAAAAACGTCTCCGCCATTAAGCTCTCTATCTTCTCTGTCATTCAACAAGTTCTTTGTCATCCTCACAAATTTCATAAAAAAGAAATTCAGTCCTAGCTGCTCAACCTTTTTCTAATTGTTTGTATTAAGCGTTGTTGCCAAGATCCTAATTTTTCATTAATCAGGTGCACATTGTTCTCGAATTTTGCAAGGTAGGATTGATTTTGTTAAATTTTCTTTTTTTCGAATTAAAATCCATATTTAAGAAAATACCATAATATTAGTATTGTTTGGATTTGCTGCTTCGATGAGCAGAGAATCAGTGATGAGATAGAAACTATGGAGATTTACACGTCTTTTATCTATTGTAAAACATGTTGATTGATATTGATTTAGATGATAGAATGTTATATCCTTGGAATAATTGGCGATTGTAGAACACAGTATCGTCAACAGGGGTACAAACAAATAAGGATATGGTTGTTCAAAGGGTCTTAACATTACCACTATCCATGCATCAACAACTAGCCTCCATAGTGGCCATACAATGTGGCCTTCAATTCAAGCCTATATGGGTCGCCTTTTAGATGAATTGAAATTTGAACATGGTAGTGATTCTAATATCTCGTAGGGAATACAAAGTCAAATTACTTGCCAACCGTGGCATAGGACCTAATCTTTCTTTTTCTTTTGTTCTTTTTGATTTATTTTACTCACCGTGATCAACCTTTCATAATGTACATTATGCACAGGGATTGAATATATTGTAACTAAGGATGGCTGGAAAACATAACGTAATAGTACCCGCAGAAATACTTGTGCCAAAATTAGACATTGCAGAGCTACGCCAGCAATCTCCGATGGGAACAATGGGAACATCATCACAGTCTCAATCTCCGAGGGCTGGAACGTCATCTCCAAGGGGAGTTTCATCGCCATCCACGAGGAACAGGTTACAAAAGCAAGCAAGTGTTAGGGCTAATTGTCTTTGTTCACCGACTACTCATGCCGGATCATTTAGGTGCAGACTTCATAGGAGTTCTGAGCTGAGTCGAAGTGGAAACTCAATTGGTTCTAAGCTTTCTGAACTAGTTCATGTGACCGATAAGGCTGCTCCTCTTAGTGACACCCTTCATGCTCAATAGCTAACCGGAAACTTCTTGTTACTTGGATATTTTCTACGTCTCTGCTGCTCTAGACCATCAAATCCGTGATTAAATAAATCATTTGATGTGGTTTTCTTATGTCATAAACCTGACTTTGAGATTCTCTCTCAAATTACCAATATGGACCCTTATTTGCTCCCAAAACAAAGCCTTTGATCATAAATAAACTTCTTAGTTTGCTTGCCATGTGTGTACATAGTTTACAAGCTTCTACTAAATATTCGTGTAAATTGGTGCACTTCGTAGTTTTTCTGTAGACTGGGGATCTGTGAAGCAGCTTGTGCCCTAAATTTAATTTTGAAAGTGGTGTTCGTGATTTATGCAGGATTATTATTTGGGTTAACATAAAGGGGAGGATAATAGGGATTGAGGGAGTTTATTTCATGGGTTTGTTGAGAACTAATATTGTGAAAAATGTAAGGTTGATAATAGACGGGCTTAGATATTTATTATTACTACTAGTTGCTGCGCCCGTGCAGAGTATTTTGCAGAGAATTGGTATATAACGCATGTTCTGTTGCGGGTGATTCTTGGGATACAAAAATGAAGTTCGGAACAAAAAAAAAAAAGGTAATTAAGTAGCAAAATGCTAAGAAAAGATAATATTAAAACGCACCCGCACAGATCTAATTATAATCTTGTTGGTTGATTTACAAATTTACGATCACCCACAATAGGCGACACAATATTCAACACAAACCAAATATGTAAACATCTCCACTTTTTTACCCAAATCGTCTTACTGTCAATGTCACTATAGACAAACTTCCATCACCAATTCATTAAAATCGCACAATTTAATCCATTTGTGAAATTGATTCGTGTACGGGTGAACTAACATCAAAACAACAAAAAACTAATGAAACAGAAGCTAAAGCAAGTTTAAGCCGTATTCTCAGCGTCCATATACTTACCGTGATTAGCTTTGGTCATCCAAACTTCCTTAGTGGCTCATCTAGGTTTCCAAGTCTCCTAACTGGTTTTGAACCTCGATCACCATAGGATCAATCCTTGTTGTGTCGAAGGCATGTGTTGAGAATGCTGACTGTTACCCCAACCTGAAGCCCCGTCATCAGAATCCCCCATTCACCAACTTTTTTCACTGTTTTTGTATCATTTCAAACCTAAAGCTCAAATACTTGGGGTAAAAACCTTATACATAAGGAAGAGAAATACTAAACAATAGAAGTAACTAATGCTCGGTCATGTATATCCTCTCAATAAATCTAAATCTCAACCACAGCCTAAGAAACTTAAGAACCGTTAACATGAAGCAATCGAATTCAACTGAGACTTGAATCGTGTATTAATAAAAGAGTTAAATACGTAACACTAAAAAAATAACGGCACATATAGTTTGCAGGGAATACAAAATATATTTGATACGAATAATAACAAATATAACATTCAGACTGTAGCACATGGCAGCCAATTGTTTGTGTAAAAGACGATGGGAATTCATGGGTCTTATAACACGTAACAGTAACTCCTTGTGTTTCCAATGTGAAGATTGTTCCACTTGAGAAGCATTAAGAGTGGTGCACCATGAGAATTGTTGCTTCTCTGCCCATGCACAAAAACAAAAACAGAAAAATAATGCATTTTTGTAATGAAATAGGAAGGTGGACCTCTAAGTATAGTAACAACATGATAGTTGTTTTGATGAGCGAAAGAGAAGATATTAACCTATTTCCTCGAAATTCCAATTTAGATATTCCTTTCAATGAGCGACAAAATGTGCGCTCTGTATAAGATAAGTTTTTGAGGCTTCAAGTGAGTCTTTGTTGGTGCATAAATCAAAAGTAACTTGGGATCCAACAACTGAACCAAGTGACAACCTGGGATTCACCTTAGCTTTCCCACAGTTCATACATCTACAGTCGTAGCATAAGCAGAAAACCCTTCAAAAATTAGAAGACACGTGAATACATAAAATGCAAAATTAAGAGAAACGAGACAAAAAAAAAACGCAATGTCATGAATTAAACGAAGAATACCTATTGCTCATAGTAAAAAAAAAATCCAGAGTTCAGATCATAGTGATATCTATTTAGCTGATTGTAGTAATAAGCCAATATGCTATCAAGCTCCCAGTCAGCAATCATATATCAATACTCAATAAACCATACATCAATACTCAACAAACGGACATGGTAACGTCCAAGGCGACTAAAAGTGCAAGTAAAGTTGTAAATGAACTACCTAAATCTGGTCATCCTGGTCGAACAACTCTCCAATTTCATTGATGCAACCTGCAAACTAAATTTTATGGTAAGTGCTAAGTTGCATGGAAGCAATGCAACAATAATATATCACAGTAATACCGTTAACCATATAGTCAGTTATCACACGCTTTATGTAAACTGATTCTGGCGAAGAAAAAATATTAAAAAAATAAAACATTCCTGAATTTTAGTTTTTACAATCGGTTTACGGGGAAATATATCAACCGATTGTGGACAATATGTCTACATGTGCATGAACATATACCGATTCTTAGTTGAGTTTTTTCAAAAAAGATTCAATTTTATTTCATGTTTAGATGATAAATTAAGATTAGTTGATTTCTAGGTTAACAAGATTAAACACCAAATAATCACCGGATTAAAACTAATCAATCAGGGGTAAACCAGGGGTTAAAGGAAATAGTTGGCTAAGGGGTTTTATGAAATTACTTTCTAATGACCTTTTATGTTTTTTAGTGATAGGCCTCGGATAAAAGGCATAAGCCTCAATCTAGGGAGGATTTTTGATTGGGTGGGGTACCATGGTAAAACACTTCCACCTTAACTACTGTTGTTCTTTTTGTAAGCAAGACACTAACAGTCTATTTGTGTACAATTAACAAATACATGTCCTGATTGTGATTTAAGTTGAGATTTATATATTTTGAATCAGGATTATGAGTCGCTTCATTATTGATGACAAGTATAAATGTCAGATCATTTTTTGTAATAGTTCTCCATTAGCGATTAAAAGGACAAGACTTTCCGAGGCAGAACTATGTACATACTTCTCCTGGCTTAAGCCATCCCTAACAAAAACAAGAAAAGTTTAAATAAGTAGTAAAAGTTGGGCCATTTTAGTTGAAGCCCAGGTAACCTTTAGCCAAGGCAGGGTAAGAATCAATTTCAAACCAAATGTATGCATAAAAGAAGAAAAATTATTCTTTGCTTCAGTTCACCGAGCGGGAAAAAGAAGAAAACCCTAGGTATGGTGATTTTACTAATTTGGTGTGATCTAATGGATTAAGGATGAAATTTTTTGCAACTTACTTTCATGAAAAGGGCATCTATCATTAGTGTTGGTACAAAATTAATTACCCCAACAATCTTCGAGATATGTGTATGTTGATGGAATCTCCGTTGTTTCTTTATTTCTCCAGAATTGTAGATGAAAACTGAGGGGGTACCTGCAAAGAAACTCCGATGCTTAAGTCATAAATTTGGTATGTAACCGAACTTTATGTTTCACACAACAATGTCCTTGATCTGACTCAAGTAATTGCTATCTTTCATAAAAATGGCAGTTCCTAGTCATAAATTTACTCTAGAAGAAGATTTTTCTCTTTGTAGAAACTATGTACTATGCTATCCAAAGATGGGTCAAGAAGAAAGAGTGAATGGTATTATGAGTAATAGTTTTTGGGGAATATTATCTATATACCCCTACTATGAGACCCCTTGCAAAAATACCCTTATGAACTTTACAAATACCCCTAAGCCTAATACATTACTAAAATACCCTCTTTTATATAGTGTATATATAAAACAACTAACCACTATTTAAAAACAAAGGAAAAAAAAACTACATCTACTGTCCACCGCCAACCACCACCGCCACCGCCGCCACCAATAACCGCCCCTACCTCCACCACCAACCACTACCGCCGCCACCGACGACCACCACTACCATGTGGAGTCAACTTGCTGAAGTTGTGTCCATATAGAAGGCAACTAGCTCAAGTTGTCTCCAATAAATAATGTCCATATCGAAGGCAACTAGTTCAAGTTGTCTCCAAAAGTGGAGGCAACTAGCTTAAGTTGTATCCAATAAATAGTGTACAGGAATAAGTTGCAAAACAAAATGGAGGCAACTAGCTCAAGTTGTCCTCAAATGTGAAGGCAACTAGCTCAAGTTGTCCTCAAAAGTGAAGGCAACTAGCACAAAGTTATCTTCAAAAGTGAAAGCAACTAGCACAAGTTGTCTCCAAAAAATAAAAATTGTACACAAAAAAGTGAACCTAGTATGAGTCGAACACATATCTTCTGACATATAGTCAGTTGTGCTACCATTGCACCATGGATTCATGCATACACAACGTAACATGCATGAAAATCTACCTGGTTTGGCGGGAAAAAAAACGAACATATACCAGCTGAGCATCCATCAGTGATCTCAAATTGAAAACCGTATGCAAACCCATCTCTATTGGCCAAGATTCAGCTGCAACATAAAATTGTTCTGCACTTCACTTCAACTCCCATTCCAGTCCACCCTTTTGCTGCAATTCTATAGCTTCATAACCAACCCATTGAATCACCAACAAAACTAGCTCTCAGCACCCTTCATCATTTACTGCAGCTTCACAGATAATAACAATCAGATCCTATAATCATTTATACCACCAATACCCATCACCAGCATGAATAAATCACAACAAAACCATCTTAATTCTTACCATGATTACTTCATATTCATACTCAGTTTCTTCCATTCCTCATTTACATATTCAGTTGTCTTCAAAAGTGAAGGAAACTAGCCCAAGTTGTATCCAAATGAATTAGTAATAAGTGTTGCAACATCACTGGCTAGAACCTGTAAAAAGAATAAGGTACCTGAACTGAATTGCAACTACTCAATCTCTTGGATATCTCTTTGCTGCAAAAAATCATATCAAAATCACAAACCTGTGTTACCATTGCACAACAAATTCGTCACAACTACTCTAAGATAATTTCAGATGAATGAATGGACCCAAAAACATAACCAAGTTGCCTCCAAAATGGAATCAACTAGCTCAAGTTTCCTTCAATCTGGAATAAACTAGCCTAAGTTGCCTCCAAAAGTGAAAGCAACTTTTTCAAGTTGTCTCCGAAAAAAGGAAGCAACTAGCTCAAGTTGTCTCCAATAATGGAAGCAACTTGGTCAAGTTGTATCCAATTGTTTGACGCATCCAACATAAGTCCACTGCAACAAACCATTACATCTAATACAACAAAACCACCTCCACTGCAACAAACCACCTTCACTTCATTCAAACACTGACCCTGCAATATTGCAATTTCAGTTCCACCATTTCTAGTACCACAAACAATATGAAGCTTCATGTCACTCTCTGTTGCAGTTCAAGACCACCATACCCAAGACTCCATCTGCTATCCCAGTTCATGTACATTATCATTACAACCTACCATTGCATGTACCTACATCTTCTTGTTATTTCTCAGTTCATCTCATCTGCTTCCAACAGCATCACTGACTCCGTCTTGTCTTGCACATGTATCTCATACTCAATCTCATTCATTCTCAGCTCTGCACTGCCTCCAATAATCCACTTAACATAACCTTCAAATTAAACCCAATTTCATAATAAATCAACCCCCAACAGTACCAACATTCACTGAATTACCCAAAATTGAATTCATTGACGTTCCTTTTCCTTCACTGATTTCTTCAGTTAAGTTCTTGCCTGAGACTCATAAATCAAACCCATTACTGCAGAAACTATCTTCTCTTCTCGACATCAATAACCACCAGATCCACTTTATTCTTCTTGATCTGAGCCAAACCCATCACTTTCCATTCTATGTAATCAACCACAAATTCAAGACAAACCCTATCTCAACATCATCACACAGAAATTGTATCTTCGAATTTGCTGGATAATCTTCACTATTAATAACTCAAATTCAACCCATCTTCGATTCTTCTATTTCAAATCTGATTTCTCTTGGTCTCTGAATTTCTGTAAGTCTCAGGTTCATTACAAACCCTAATTTGATATCACATCTCTTCATCTACTCCATTTGTTCATCGATTTCGAGATTTGATTTTGAGATTTGAATTTGTTCATCTCTTCACTTCGAACTGAAATTTCAGGGTCAGTGATTTTGAGATTTGATTGAAGTCGAAAACCTACATCTCGATTTCTAGATCTGTTGAAAACCAAACCTATAAAATGTAGCGGCGGTGATTGAGATGGTGATGGCGGAGACGATTGAGATACAGATGGTGGTGGGAGAGATGCAGATGGTGGTGGGAGGAGAGATAAAGCATTTTCTGAGATTATGAGTTGAGGAAGAAGGTTTTGAAATTAATCTTTACAAGATGATGGTGAAGGAGACGATTCTGGTTCTG
Source organism: Papaver bracteatum (assembly GCA_023529315.1). Taxonomy (NCBI): domain Eukaryota; kingdom Viridiplantae; phylum Streptophyta; class Magnoliopsida; order Ranunculales; family Papaveraceae; genus Papaver; species Papaver bracteatum. The sequence goes on from JAJJWX010004839.1 coordinate 2,887,135, forward strand.
GTATTGGTGTTAGTGGCATTAGTTGTGGTGGCGACGGAGATGGAGATGAAGATGGTGGTGGCAGTGGTGGAGGTGGTGGAGAGATCCATCGACTTTTCTCGTGTGAGAAATAAAGAAAAATCTGAAATATAAAATGTAAAGGTTAAAATGGGATTATGAGAATTATTTTTCTATTCATAATTTCAATTATGCCATCAAGGGTATTTGTAAAGACTCATAAGGGTATTTGTGCATGACCCATGGATAGTAGGGGCATAAATAACATTCCCACTAGTTTTTGGGTGAAAATTCATGAGAAATTCTGCTCTGAAACAAGTAACCTTGATAACCTTGACAAACTACCTTTGTTCATTCGATTTAAAAAGATTCGAGAAAGAGTTGTGGATTTTTTTGATTTTGTATCGGATTGTTGCGAAGAATCGACTTAGGGGTGAAACATACGAGGAAATCGTTTTAATGTCAAAGAATGAATGGAGACGATGGAAAGGAAAGGATTTCAAATATGCAGATCATTTCCGCATCCTTAGAGACTTTTTAATAATACGTTATGGGTATTAAGTCTTGTGTAATTTCATTCGTCAATATATTGTAATTTCATTTCCAAACCGAACTTATGTCATGTAATAGTTCGGTAATGTCATGTAATGTTATTTCTTAACAGAACTTATATAAATTGCATTGCAAACAACACAAAAAAAAAAAAAAAAAAATGACCCAAAAAAAAGACCAAATACCAAAAAATACAATCTTTCATTCTTATGTTGATTTTCAAAGCATACCTAGTTGGACTAATGGTACATTTAATCATCCTCAAGGGAAATTGAACCTTCGTGTATAATTATTTCCGATTTCTTCAAATTTTTCCACATCTCCATGTTATGTTCATACATAACGCACCAACCCAACATTGTGTCGGGGTTAAATTCATTACAATAAGAATGTACGCATATCGGAGGCAATGGACAATTTTCTTCTAACCAGAGGCCTATAAAATGGTTGTTGTTAATCAACGCAATCACCAATATCCTACGTCTAAGTTGCTCGACGCATATGGTTATTTTCGAAGTGTATGTGAAACTACCACATTTTGAGAAAAATTGAACCACGCAATTGAATACGTCAGCAATTAAGTGTCCACATATCGGCATGCCCATCCAATGATCCCTTGTGATTGGATAACCCCCGTGGAGACGGCTTTGATACCTAACAAACTGCATATTAAGACTAGCATCCCCATCGGACAACATTGTCTTGTAAAATTCTGGTTTCTCCCTTAGCTTCATCAACAACCTTTGACGGACATAAGTGATTTGATTATCATTATATAGCTTGGAACCTTGAGTGAAAGGCCCTAGTTTTTGTATGACAACGTGGAAACCGCAATTACCATCCGGAGGGACGTTATTGGTGGATATGACATAATTTCTAATGTAATGAGGTAGCTCTTCAGGGAACCTTTTATCAATAAGAGGTGGTGTATCATCAATTGGAGTAAGTTGAGATTGTAACATCGGTCTTTTTTTCTTCATATCCCGTTCACTTGTCTTGCCCTTTTCAATAATATTCCTAGCCCTTTTCTTAGAATCTTCTTGGTACTTCGTCGCGGCATGCTCATGCCCCGAAAGATCTCTAGTAAAAGGGGTCATTTCACTTATCCTCTTACCAACACCTTTGCATAGTCTCTAACTTGTTTCTTTGGTTCTTTGTTTCTTGGCCTACCTTTTCCACTGCCTTTATTCGGTTCTTGCACATTCTCCGAAGTCTGCGGATGAACGATTGGCCGCATGTCATCCCAAAAGATTTGCCTTTCGAGTTTTTTCATGTTCCGGTACCTCTCGGTAATGATTCTTCCCATTTTATTATCATCAAACTCTTCTCTGACATCGCCCTTTATAGGAGGAAAAAAAAATTAAGTATTGCCAATGTGGATCTATATCGCTTAAAGGGATTATTCCATATTCATACTTAGCTATCATGTGGATACAAGGGATTCCCATAGACTTCATCATGTTGCAAACACACACCTCGTCCGGCTTGGTTCCCCATATGTCGATCAAATACACCTCAACCATTAACCTCTTAATGCAAGCATGTGAAACATTATAGTGGAGTCCCTTGAAAAACCAAAGATCCTCCATTTTCTTGATGTTACCACTTTGTCTACAATCTTTTCGTACTTCATGATGCGGCTTTTTTGAAACTTCTCTTTAATTCTCTCAATATTGCAGTTGAAGTAAACCTCCATAGCGTTAAACACAACCACAAAATTATCGACACATCCAAAGAGATTTTTCTTCAATCGGTGGTGAACCGATTCTACCAAGCTTGTCGCTTGATTCCCAAAGTGTTTATGGTGGTTGGTAAAAGCATAAACTAAGCGCTCTTTGTACGGTTCCAACCATTGCTTCGCCACATACGTTATGATATCCTCCGGATATTCGGGGCTAGACCAATGTTCAATAAATTCGGAAAGATTTAGATTATACTCTTCTTCGGTGAGAGACCAAGTCAATGCCTCCCATTCCCCGGAGAAATCAACCCATTTAGCGTGATTTATAGTGTATTGTTTATCGAATGCCTCTTTTGCATCCGCTTGTTCATCTTCCGGTAGCTTACTAATCTCTTCCAATGCTTTCCTCTTAGGTGGAAAAAGTTGAGGCTTGCACCTATTCATCACATTACACCATATATGAAATGTAAAAAGCATATTATGTGACAATGGGAAGACTCTCTCTATTGCGTTCATCAATGCGACTTCATTATCCGTCACTATAACCCCGGGGATATCATCATCTCGGTAGATCGCATTCAATTATTGTGGCGCCCAATTGTAACTTGGTTCTAGCTTGTCCTTTAGAAAACAAAAAGCAACGGTAAATGGTGACTTCATCGGCGTATGACCAACAATGTTCAACAATGGCATCTCGTATTTGTTTGTCTTGTAAGCGCAATCCATTATAAGAACTTCATGGAAGCATTGAGCCAGTTGAACACTCTTTGGATGAGCAATGAAGAGATGAGTTATTTCTTCTTCCGGACCTACCTTCTTTTGAACCGCGTAGCCTTTCTCTTGAGCCAACAAAAACAATTGTTTCATGACTTTTCTATCCTTCCATTCATTCCTTTTAATTGTCTCAATTGCATTGTAAATGGTGTACAAAGATGATACGTTATCCTTGTTATCATCCTTTAATAAGTGAAGCATACCAAGTGGTAAAATTCTCATTCTCCTATATTTAGCTATTTTCTCCATTTCTTGAGGAGTGAGCCTTGTGGCCATTGCATGTACTTCAAGATCCTCCGGACGAGGGTGGTTGTGATGACCTACCACCTTATCCATAGATAGAACCCATCCATTCCTTTGTTTGCATCCTTGTTATCACTAAATACTAGCAAGTGGAACGGACATTTAATTTTCTTTGAGCACAAGATTGTGTTATTACCACCTTATCCATAGATAGTCATTTAATTTTCTTTCCTTTATCATCTTTCCTTTATACGCACATAACCCTTCCTCTTGTGACTAGCATCCGGATCTCCACTTCTCTCACAAACCATTTCAAAAAGAGTTTTTCTTTTTTTTCCATTTAAAACTAATACACACATGGCTCTCTTGGCATACTCTCTAGCCCAATTCTTCGCATCAATAGCTTCTGTAAATACCAAATCATTGACATAGTGACCGGATGTATCTTCGAACAACATATCAACCGGAGAAGGTTGATCATCCATTGGTATAGGTTGGCATTCAATCTATAAGAAATGGAACAACATCAATTGCAATCAAAACAGAGTTCGGTAACAAGATAATTTGATTGTGTAAACCGTACTCCAGGTTCGGTTAATAAAGCAAGATGACATGTAACCGAACAAATAACAAGTACAAAGTTCGATTAACTTTTATTTTATCTAGGTAACCGAATATAACTCTGAAACTGTTGATTTTATTTTGTTTGATAAGTTCGGTTAGTTATGATGTTGGGATCAAGTTTGCGAAACAACCAAACTTATTAAACTTAGTATACTCTTATATTATGTATAGTTCAGTTAGATAGTTGGTTTATATGCAGTGTGCGAACAAACCGAACTTTGTACACTAAGTTAAATCTTATTTTTATGTCAAGTTTTGTTTGTTATTGGTTGCGAACCAACCGAACTTTGTACACTAAGTTAAATCTTATTTTTACGTAAAGTTAGGTTTGTTATTTATTGCGAACCAACCGAACTTTGTACACTAAATAAAATCTTATTTTACCTAAAGTTCGGTTGGTTAATTGGTTGCAAAACAACCGAACATTACTCTGGAAATCCATGAAACTTCCATTAATATAGAGTTCGGTTACCTGTGTGTTTGGCTAAAATAACCGAACTACACTTTCAGATCAGTTCGGTTACATGTTCTTCACATAAGGTAACCAAACTACTTCAAAAATTTACATTTGGTTTGAAACTTTGGAGCAATTCAACCAACATTAGTTAACTTTGGAGCATACCTGGATACCCAAATAATCTTCCTCCGGTTGTGGTTGATAAAATCCATCATTTTCATCTTGAGATTGAGTTTGGGGAAGAATACATTCACCATCTAAGAAATAACTCATATCCGGACCATTGTGAAGATTAACAAATACTCTAAGAGAGGATGGAGATGAAGAATCAAATGAGCTTTCATCACTTGAATACCCAAACTTAGTGAATTGGAAATAATTTTTATTTTCCATGGTTTTCTCCTTCATCTTCTCTAAATTTACTCTCTAAAAAATCTACTTCTTTTTATAAATACACATCTTTTAACTTAATCTCACTAATTATTTTTTACTTAATCATTTCACTAATGATTTCACTAATCATAACCCAAAAATAATCAAAAGGGTAGTTTAGGTATTAATAAAAATATATTGATAAGGGGTGACCTATATTTACTTCTAATGTCATACCCTAAATAAAACAATGGTCCACTCAAAAAAACAAGGGTCCCAAAAAAATGATTATTTAATAAACCACTGGGTTTCCTTATAGCGCGTTTGGATACAATTTTGCATCTGACTTCTGTCTCCAGAAGTAGAAGTCAGAAGCAGAAGTCAGAATTCCAGATATTTTGCTTCTCAAAAAGTCGACTTTTTTGCTTCTAGAAGTCATTCTGAAATTCTACACCCAAACTGACTTCTTGCTTTTTGACTTCTAGAAGTCAAAAAGTTACTTCTGGATGTGTATCCAAACGCCCTATTAATAAACCCAGTTGGGCTTCTTTAATAAGTCTTTTTTGGTTTCCTTAATAAACCAATGAGTTTCCTTAATAAACCCAGTTGGGCTTCCTCAATAATCCAAACAAGTTTCTTCAATAAACGATGTTTCACCGTTACACAATAGCTTGTGTTGTACGCATGTGCACCATTTTAATGGGGTACAAACATTTCCCCCCTCTTAATTCTCAACTTGTTGATGGATTAAGAAAATCAAAAGAAGAAATAACCTTCGCGGCTGTTCAAATTCGCCATATGATGTTTATCGGATAACCTTTCGTGGCCTTGGCCATCTTGTTGTGTGGATATTCCCCAAGGTCGGCTTAGTAATTTAAAGCACCAGAAATGTACTTATTCATCTCATACACCATTGTTCTTCAATAACCAAACACGTTCAAAGTATCAATAATGTACTTAAAGCTCCATATATTAATTACTCAAATGCCAAATAGATCGGCGTGTTATATACTCTTGCTCTTCATTAGCTAACAAATAACCTACGTGTTGGTGTGACATCGACGATATGCTTCGCACCCTGTCAAATAGTCACCACCGCCATGATCGGTAGGAATGTGACTCTCACATGCTGCTCATGTATCTTGCTAGGCATATTGATTTCCCATATTCTCCTGTAATGGCCTTGAATTTGTTGAATCAACGCTCTTGTATCTGCGAATAATGAATGTACAACAATCTCTAGTGTACAGGTTGACTGTCATTAACTTTTTGTCATACATTTTTTTTCTTTCGCTCCAGCTCCTTTACCAAATTCTTTTCATTCTTTTCCTTTTGTTTCATCTTTTATTGAAACATTTCTACTCTTGTTCTTGAAGTACTTCTATCAAAAAACTTCGCTTTTATTTTTCTCTTTCCTAGAAAAACATTACAACTACTTTCTTGATAAGAAAAACACTTCGTTTTTGTCTTTATGTATATTAGAAAAACATTCCAAGTATTTCCTCCATATGTGTTCTTTAATATTTTTCCTTTGCTCCTTTCGCTCCATTTTAGCTTCAGCTTAATTATATTGTAACACCTTGTTTTCGTCTTTCTCTTTATTAGAAAGACATCGCAACAATTTCCTTAATAACCAAAATACTTCTCCTTTGTCTTTTTCTTTTATAGAAAAACATTGCAACTATTTTCTTAATAATTAAATAATTTGCCTTTGTCTTTGAAATAAAATAAAATTTCAAATGTTAATAAATTTATATTACAAAGTTAAAAATTACATACTAGGCAAGCGAGCGACAAGCTGTGCCGTCTTTCTCTTTTATAGAAAAACATTGCAACTATTTGCTTAATAATCAAATACTTCGTCTTTGTCTTTATCTTCATTAGAAAGACATTGCACGTATTTCTTTAATAAATACATGCAAAAAGTGTTCTCATTTGTGATTATAAAATCGATTTATGACGTAACAACTAGTGAGGACTTACCTCCCCGGGCGTTCGTTCCTTCCATCTTAGTCGCCCCCATTACTTCCAATGATATTGAAAAGGATGTGTCCTATTGTTTGACTTCCTTAACCATGTTGGTTTTAATTTCATGTTAGGCGTCACTTTAGTCACCCCTAATATCTGTAGAAATATTCCCAAATAGAAAAGATGCCCCCATGTGAAGCATGAACTAGATCTATTATATCTGATCCTCACTTGCTAGATGGATCGGGGCTTACGATATCTTTTCCGTTACCATCTTATTTCTGGGTTCATCGTGATTTTTCCTTTTAGAATCACCATCAAAATATTGTCTTGGTGTGGTGTGTCCCTCGTTTTCGGACCCTTTTGTCATACATGACAACATTGCTTTCTTTGCTTATCTTCAACTGATCATGTTGTTGCTGAACCCCAAGCAACAAATCAAACGAACTTTGAATTTGATCATGATGTTGTCAACGAAACTTAAACTCGATCATGTTGCTGTCCAAAGTGCATACAAATGTTTCTTAAATATATATATTTTTACTACAATGCTGTAGGGAATCCAAAGACGATTCAAACGAGTCGAAAATCACTCAATTCGGACTTAAAATGAAGAAGTTATTGACGAAACAAGTTTTGCACGAAGCGCGCATGCTGTCGCAGACATGGTACACTATGCAGTTGTGGATCGCTGACTGGATCCAAATGCTGAAATGGCAACCTATGACTGGACCGATAATTCTGACATGGCGGGCACGTGCTGACGTGGACCTTAGTTGACGTGACATCTGGTGACGCGTCAACAAACATGCTGACATGTCACCTAGTGATGTGGCATGATCTTGCCGACGTGTCACCGCATTGATGTGGTGCCGAATGTGCTGACATGGCGGCTAATATGCTGACATGTCATCGCTTACTGGACCCCTATGCTGATGTGGCAGACACTGACCAGGTAACTTCTGCTGACATGGCGCCTTCTATAATGACATGGCAGCAGATACGATGACATGGCGTGTGCTGACTGGATCGCATATGTTGACATGTCAAACTTTGACTTGATCACTATGATGACGTGGCAACTGGTGGGACCCGTAAGGTCTTAACCGAGTTGCACCAGTGACACGTTTCAATTTTTTATTAGCTAGTAATGGTCGAACCGGTTTGGTGAACCAGAAGTTGGACAGATCCTACGAACGAGATCCTCTTAATCTGATGGTGGTGATTTGCTTGATCTGGAGCGGTACTTGAGGTTGGATGATGATAAAGTTTTTGCAACGCTTTCTTCATCAGTTTGTCATGCTTTCTTCAACTATTTTGCAACAGCTTCCTCAAGCTCGCAACAGTTTCTTCAACATTCGTAACGGTTTTCTCAACCCTTTCGCAACAGTTTTTTCAACCTTCGTTAGAGTTTTTCTGAAACCCTAATTATTATTTTTCCGAGACATTTTACAACTTTCTGCAACTCTGGATCACAACGTTTCTGAATCTTTCTGCAACTCTGGATCGCAATGTTCTACGTTAACAGACCTCCAACAACCTTTCGGACTTTTTGAATCTTTTTCCGAGAATGTTGTAAACTTTCAACAACTTCTGGATCACAACTTTTCTGAATCTTTCTGCAACTTTTCCGAAAACGTTGTAAACTTTCTTTTTTTCCAAACGTTTTTGAAACCCTAATTTTCAAAAACACTTGGATAGCAAAACTTTTCTCAAAGGGAGAGCATAATCTTTTGCTCGGGTCCCCTTAGTCGGCGCCAAAAGATGTTGGTGCAAAATTAATTACCTCAACAATCTTCGACATATGTGTATGTTGATCGAATCTCTGTCGTTGCTTTATTTCTCTAGAATTGTAGATGAAAACTGAGGGGGGTACCTACAAAGGCACTCCGATGCTTAAGTCAGAGAGAGTTCTAGACAGATTTTTTCAAAGGAGAAAAGGAATTGTGATTGTGTACCTTTTGAGTTGGATTTCAGCCTCTATTTATAGGCAGAAAACAAATCTTACTGTTATGATTTGTATTTATCTCAAATAACCACCAAGATTTACCTTTATCTTATGAGATTTGTAGTTATCTTAAATAACCACTTAGATTTGTACTTATCCCCCCAATATTTGTATATATCCTGGAAGATTCATGCTTATCTTCATCATATTTGTACACATCTTGAAAGATCCATGTTTATCTTGTCAAGATTTGCATTTATCCAAGAAGATCTATGTTTATCTTTATAAATCTGGATATTCCTTGAGAGATTCTAATATATCTTCTCCAGATTTATAGTTATCTCAATATAACCATATTTATCTCTTGAGATTTGTATTTATCTTAAACTGGTTTCCATAATAAACCATTGGGCCTCCATAATAAGCCCCAATGGGCTTCCAAAATAAGCTGGTTTCTTTAATAATCTACCGAGCTTCTAAATAAGTCCGGCTGGGCATCTTTAATAAGCCATTTTTGGTTTCCTTAATAAATCACTGGGTTTCCTTAATAAACCCAGTTGAGCTTCTTTAATAAGCTATTTTTGATTTCCTTAATAAACCCAGTTGGGCTTCCTCAATAAGCCAAACAAGTTTCTTCAATAGACCATGTTTCACCGTTATGCAATAGCTTGTGTTGTACGCATGTGCACCATTTTAATGGGTTACAAACAGTTAGCAATAGCAAGGCTAATCATTTTAATTAGGTATATCATTGAAATATGTGCATATCCATTAAGAAAATAATTACAATTCATGTGCTAGTAGTTTTGTATTCATCGAATATTATTGTTTCCCAAAACTATATTAGGGAGGTACTGTCTCGGTTCAGGTAGAAGCAAGATTCAATTGCTCGAAATTAGAAGGTAACCTTTTCTCTTCTTTTTTTTACATGTGCGCATATTTTTTTAAGGCCCCCTTGGTATGAAATCCTAGTTTCGCCAACGTGACTTTTTTATTAAATTTATATGTTAAAATTTAATTAGCATAAAGCTTTAAATTACTCATATTAGCTTACATCGGCAAAGAAAACAACCAGTGAATAGATATGATGGAAAAATAACATCTGGATAGAACCACTCGTCATTATAGTATATCATATGATGGAAATACATGATTATACATATCATCTAATCAAAAATTTAACCAATCAAATCTATGAATTAACATCAACATTGTTAAACAAGAAATTTATATGATTACTTTGGAGAATTAAATCGTTAAAATAATTATAAAAATATTTATCATACCAAATTGGACGAGTGCTCAGAATAGGCACTAATTAAGTATGAGTAGGTGATTCCTTACTATGAATTCATTAGAGGTATTTAAACCATTATGTGTTATCAGATTGGGATAAATCTCATAATCAAATTTTGGAATACCCAAGAGTGGATTCTTTTTACAACCGACAAGCCAAAATAACAAATGAGATAATTTTGCAAATTTTAATGGGTCCAGGGACCCACCATCACTCCATGTAACTCCGCCTCTTCCTGCCAACATGGAAAACAAGCTGCCTAACAACATATCTGACAGAACGAGGAAATTTTCTTCCTTGCGCACCTTTTTTTTTTTTCTCGGTAAAGTAAGAAATTTATTAATTAGGAGAACATGCAAAAAAGCATCCAACCACCGAATAAAACAACAAGGGAAAACCGAATAAAAGGCCCTCAAAACAAAAACAAAAAACATTAAAGAGGACTGAAAAATACATCCCTCCAATTTACAATGACCTCATTGATTGATACCCAACATGGAAGGATAGTATATAGCCCATTGAAAAAAACTTAGCTTTGTTTTTGAAGACACGATTGTTGCACTCCAACCAAATCACCCAAAACACGGTCGCATGCATACACTTCCACACTTTTTTACCAAGACAGATAAACGAGTCGTTGACTAGTTTGTAGTGATATCCATAGTTGAACCATTGATATTCACCTGTTTGTTATGTTCGGAACATAAGTAATTACAAATACGCTTCAAGAACACGCAAATAACAACGATATGGTCATTAATTTCTGCAACCAGCTTGCAAAAACAACAAAAAATAATTAAAGGACTATCACTTAGAGTGACCAATGTGGAGTTTCTGTTATGCAAATTATCAGTTGTAGAGAGCCATAACAAGAAACCCACCTTGTGAGGCCAATCCCTATACCAAATGAGATTATGAGGGAAAGAAGTAATTGTAGGGTCTTGAATAGAAACTTTATATGCGGACTTGACCAAGGCCGGCTCCAAAAGGGAAGCAGGGAAAGCTCCACTTTGGGGCAGCAGGTCTAGTGGGGCAACAAAACAAGAGCACTGTTATATTTGTCCTGCCAACTGTTAAAATATTTGGGACGAAGAAGAAATTGGGATAAATGTAAAGATTGGAGACAGTGAAGGGTTTATTTTCCAATCGACTGAAATTGATTTATGTGGGTGTTGTTAAGATTTTTGAATGTTTTAAATAAGTTTTTGATATCTGCATCTCTCGGGGTAAGTTTTAGGGTTTTAGGGTAACATAAGGTATTGTTGTGTAGATGTTATTTTAATTATATTTCGGAATGAGATGTCGATTCAATTACAATTCTATATTCAAGGATTTCGTTTAATACAAGTCACTCCCACTTGATTATATTTTTCGAGACTTTGGTTAGACTTATCAAAATCAATTTCCAATTTGCCAACATGTTGAAATAGAGCACCCTTTGAAAGGCGAAACTACATGATGACTAGGGATAGCTTAAGCCAGCCCCAACAAGCCAAAAACCATTTATTGTATAGCCTATTTTGATTTTGATCATATTATGTGTGTCAATTTTATGCTTAATCCATCCCAAAAAAAGGATCAAGCCCTCCCCATACCCAATGTCCAGTCTGACACTCCCTTTCTTCTTGTGATAAGATCTTTCGTTCAAAACGTAACTATAGTTCCAAAGACACACAACAGGTTATAGGTACTTCAAGACTAGATAACAGTTATGGGGTTACAAAATATCCTTATGCGTTTTGGCCTTCTTCGGCTTCCTATGTGAATATTGATACATTGGACTCTATACATGTGTTTCTCTTTTGGAATACGATGTTCATAGACAATGGACCATTGATGATCAAATGTTAATGAGTATGTTGGCAGTATGAAATAAAGTTAAGACGAGTTACAAGGGCCTAGGTCTGGCTTTCGTGTATAAAAAAAAGAGAAGATAAGAGGGCAACATTCTTCCGTTCTGCTTTGGGGCAAAAAAATCTCAAGGCCGGCCATGGACTTGACAGTAAAAGTACCTGGATTACCACCCAACCAAACAAGAAAGTCATCTTCATCTGGGTGAAACACAATGTAAGTGAGCTTGCTGAAAATAATAAAAATCTCATTTATCTCCACTTAATTAAATTTATGTGTGTTAAACCCAAATGCCAAATGAAACTGGTAATAGTAGAAATATAAGATTCACGCATCGACACTTCACTTTTTGAATTTGTCTCACCTTTTAGAGGTTTTCGTCTCTAGGACGATTTTCTCTCTCATCATTTTAGGATGATGTTTTCTCGTCATTTGAGCGATCTATCTCAAATCTAATAATCTTTCTCTTTTCTAATAATCTTTCAAGTTTTTTCTTTGTGTTTTGCAGGTTAACTAGTTATCTCATGGGTTACTTTTGATCTCTCTCTTTATCTCCTTCCATGCGTCTTGTTCTTTCATAGTCCTCTCTTCATGGCATCATCCTCAGCAAATACCACCAACTCAGATTGCGATGAACTCACATCAAGAATGGCATCACTTTTAAGAGAGGAGGAGGATCAGATCTATAAAATCCCAGAAGATCTGGCTGAACAAACCACTACACTCAAATACTCTCTGGTTATCATAACTATTTTTAGACGTGAATATAGGCTAAACATCATATACAACATGTTGCAAAGATTATGGAGACCTTCAAGAAACATAGAGATTTCAAGTTTCGATAAAGCTATTTACCTAATCCATTTTTATCTAGGATGTGATTTCAATGCAGTTATCACCCGTTCCCCATGGGCACTTAATGAAAATTTATTACTTTTAGATATCCAGGCAAACTTCCACAAGAATATGAATTTAAGTATGCCTATTTTACAGTCCAACTCTACGGCCTCCATATGAGTTCACAAAACGCAAAAATGGTGGAGTTTGTGGCATCAAAACTTGGAACTCCTATCCTATTCAAGCAGCAGAATAGGCAAAGTGGGAAAATTTTGCAAGAGTAATAGTCAAGGTCGATGTTACAAATCCACTGAAACGGGAAATGAACTTTCTACCACCATCCAAGAAGAAATATAAAGTTACTGATTTGAGGGACTGCCAAAAGTATATTTCTTCAGTGGGAGATTTGGGCACATAATGAAGCAGTGTCCGGAGTTGTCAAAGGAATGAGAAATAAGGGTTCTTCTATCCAGAAACTTTCATGGAAAAAATACAAGACAAAACTATTGCTCGGCTTACTGAAGAGATCAACGCCAACGACAAACCAAAGCCTTCATCAAATAACCCCATCACCAGAACCTACCCTGATACCCCAGTATCCAATCATGGTGAAAACCCTAATTCTCAGCCAGCAAATCTGTTAAGTAAAACCATATTCAACAACAGTCCTATCATTTCCTTAACTGAATCCCCTCCACAGCTGGAAGATTTCATTCAGAACCAAAAATCAGCAAAAGAATCAACTGCAAATCTGGAAAATTTCCCCAACAAAACCAATCCAAATTCAATATGAAATATCACGTTGACACAGTCTTTACTCGTACATAAAACTAATTATGGTAACTTTTGAGGGAATAATTCAAATATCTTGTCCACCTCGGATACATCCAACCCGAAGTCAAACCACAAATCTGCATCCCACCCCACCCATATACCCAGCAATACCCAAACCACAAACAACCAAAATCCCATTGCTACCAACTCTGGAATACAATCAAAATCATCTTCAGATATACCCATACCATATATTACCCAACAATCCACCACCACCCTACCTGAAAACTCAACACCCTCACCATCATGCAATCACATTACCATTGCAAAGAATTCTGGACAGCCACCATGAATGCTGAGAAGAAATCAATTAAGAAGATGAAACAATGGAAGCGACGAGTCAGAACTCAACAAACTCAAGTACAAGAAACTGTGCTCCCAGATATAGGAAATAAAAGACAGTCAGAACCAATGGACTGTGACCCGCTACTTAAATAACACTACAACCTCTCAGAAAAGGATATGGCGACATGTCTGGAAAATTCGCAAGGAAAATGTTAGTAAAATCCTGGAACTATCGTGGATTAAGGAATGAGACGACAGTTTTGGCCTTAAACTCATTCATGCGAAGCTGCGAACCTTCTATTTTGTTTATCTCTGAGACCCGACTGAATGAAAGTAATAGTAGAAGCGGAGGACTAGCCATTTTGTGGCAGGATAATATGGATTTGGTGGTAATCTCAAAAAAATTGAACCTCATTCACTGTAATATTGGTGCTAAGCTATTCATTCCTTAATTGACCCTAATGTGTGTATATGGTTCACCTGCACACCCTCATAAAGATGTCTTCCGGAGAAGCATGAGTAACACACTAGTATATGTTGCGGACCCTTGGTGCATGATAGGTGACTTAAATGTTTTAATGCACCAGTATGAAAAACATGGTGGCAACCCAAACACGGATATTAGTTGTGCCGAATTCAGAGGTATGCATAGAGATAGAGATGTGCTTAACTTGGGATATGCGGGTCCATCTTTCACATGTTCAAGCAATACAGTGCAATCTCAACCCATCTTTGAAAGGCTGGACATGGCTTTATGCAGTACTCATTAGAGGCTGCTTTTCTCGGATGTTGCCTCCACTTACCTAGACTCGAGAGTGATCACTCTCCAATACTTCTCAACACCATGAGAAAACCACCAAAGAGAATACCTAATTACAAGTTTGAGTACTAATAGACCGACTATCTTAATTCAATGAGGTGATTCAAACCAATTAGGATAATTCCACAGGAGGTACAGTGGAAAGATTGAAAATTTTGGGTGACAAAATACTGAAATGGAGAAGAAAATACTTTAGGGATATAAAAAGAGATTGAGAGTGAAAACCGGAAACTAGTTGACTTGCAGTCCGCTGCTGACCTGAAGAACACTAGAGAGGAGGAGAAAGATATCTGCCAGAACATCATTAGTCTAGAGAAAAGAGGCAGAATGTTTCGGCAACAAAGAAATAAATCTAAATGGGTACCCTCCACAGATAAAAACACATATATATTTTATGTCTCTGTAGTTCATAAAAGAAGTAGAAATAAGATTTTTTTCTTTAAAAAAAATAATGGTGATTGGATCTCTGACCATGACAAAATTAAACAAAATCTTATCACACGTTTCCAAGGCATGTTTACTAAATATCACGAGGTCAATCATAATAGTTTTTCTCTTGATAATACTAACAACCAAAATGAATACAAGTATATCAGTGTTATCCCAAATGCTGATGAAATTTTCAGTGTTGTCAAGAAGATGGGTTCATGGAAGTCTCCCGGTCCGGATGGATACCTAGCCATTTTTTTTACAAGAAATGCTGGAATGTTGTTGGACAAGATGTTGTTTCATTAATCCAAAACTTCTTCAGATGTTCAACTATTCTTCCAGGCTTGAACCATACGTATCTAGCGTTGATTCCGTAGAAAAAGAATGCAGAAACAGCTACAGATTACAGGCCAATAGCACTTTGCAATGTGATTTACAAGATTGTCACAAAGATTATCATCAACATGCTAAGTCCTTTCCTTGTCGGCCTAATTGAAGATAACATGGCTGCATTTGTTTCAGGCAGGCAGATTGTAGACAATATTGTAGTGGCTAAAGAACTGTTTCACTATATGCATACATCTGATACTTCTCAGGGGCTTTTTTTAAAAAAATTGTACATGAGTAAAGCATATGACAGACAAGATTGGGGTTTTTTGAAGCAAGTACTATCTAATGTTGGAGTGACGGACAATGCCTAAAATCTGATAATAAGCTGTATACAAACCGTTTCCTTCTCTATACTATTGACGGCCAACCAAAAGATTTTTTTGTGGGAGAAAGGGGGATCAGACAAGGCTGCCCATTATCTGTTGGGTATCATCAACAAGATGGAAGAAGCGGGACATTACATTGGATACCAAATTAATTGGTGGGCACCAAGCGTCTCATACATCATGTTTACAGACAACGTTATGTTGTTTGGTAATACCAATACTAGCATTATCAACTCGACATCCACTATACTTCAACAGTACTATATACTGCTTCTGTCCAACTGGTGAACTATTTGAAGACCTCCATACACTTCGGGGAGAACGTACCAGAATACTATGCAGATGAGATCATTCAGTTGTTAGGAGTTTTTTTTTTTTTTTTAAGGAAACCCAAACTTTATTAAACCAAGAAAAAAGCAGGAGGGGGGCTAAGCCTTACCTCCAGAGAAAAACAGAGGAAAAAAGGGAAAACCAAAAAGGATTACATATTGCGAAATCTGTAAAGAGGAAGAAAAGAGTTATCTAACGAAAGCCTATGTCTAGTGAAAACCGGAGGGTTTGACCAACAATGAGACTTCGTTGTTGCGCCATGCTTAGCCAACGAGTCATCCACAGAGTTTCCCTCGCGAAAAACATGAGCACAAATCAACGTGATGGTAGAAGTGAATTTCATACAATTTTTCCAGTGCGTTTGAAGTCTCCACGGGACCAAGCTCGGATTATGAATGGCATGTAAAACGAATGTAGAGTCACATTCCATCCAAAGCCTATGAATTCTCTTAGAACAAGCCAAACGAAAGGCATAAATTGCTCCCCAAAGCTCCGCAAACATCGAGTTGCTTAACCCCAGATTTTGCGCAAGGCAGCCTTTCACCCTCCCATTAGAGCCTCGAAACACCTCCCCGCAGCCAGGCAGCCCCGGGTTACCCAAAGAGCAACCGTCAATGTTTTCCTTAATCCAACCTTGCGGAGGAGGCAGCCATTTAACCATCACTGCCCTCGGCATTTTAGGCGCACGCCTCTTTATACCTAGAATGTCCAATATTCTATTGTCTTCCGAAGTGTAGAACGAGAAGCCACCGCTATGGATGCTGGACTCCATAATTAGATTGGCTAACAGACGGACGGCCTGCTGAGAAGAGGTAGCTTGATGATCGAATCTAAGTTTGTTGCGGCAGAACCAAATGATCCATGTACAGCTCACCACCGCAATCCAAAGTAGATTTTTCGTCTGCGAGCAACCCTTAAAACTTCGGACTGCAGCAAAAATTGCCTGAATACTTGAGCAATCAATTCGCAGACCGAAGACCTGCATAATCCAGAACCAAAGATTCCTTGCAAACACACAATGCAAGAACAAGTGATTTTGAGTTTCCCCACAGCAAGGAGAAAGACAAAGATTGCAGCAGTTCACCGTGTGTCTACCCTGGTACTTCACATTATCATCCGTAAAAATCTTGTTATGCAACAGATTCCACACCGTACAAGCTCTACGCGGTGGAATCTTGATCGACCATAAGTCCCTGAAATCTCTCAATTCCAGCGCTCTCGGTCTGTGATACTCGTAAGCCTCCTTCATAGTAATGTCCCCCGAGATACTCAGCGACCAAACTTGTTTATCCACCGTATGAGCAGCAAAAGTAGTCTCTCTAATCATCTGCGCAATCTGACCTGATAGTTGTTAGGAGTTACCAAAATTCAAAAAGAAGAGAAGTATTTGGTTATAAAAATCCTTCAACGAGGGAATAGGCTGTCCTATTTCACTTATTTGATTGAGAAGTTTGAAGAAAATCTTTCTGGGTGGAAGAGGAACAATTTATCTCATGCTGGCAGAACAACACTCATCCAATCAGTATTAGCTCTGATCCTTGTTTACTACATGGCCACCCAAAGTATCCCTAAAACAATACTCTATAAGTTAATTCAGATAATTAGGGACTTTTGGTGAGGGTCACAATAGGGATACAAGGAAGATGCACTTCCTCAAGTGTGAGTGGTTTAATCTTCCAAAAGAAAAAGAAGGAATGGGAATTCAATCATTGGCCGACCTTAATCATGCCCTTGTGGTTAAACTGGCTTGGTGGTTCCTTCACGACAATTATTCTCTGTGGGCAGAGTTACTGAGATCTAAGTATATGAGAAACGCTTCATTTTTGGATGTAAACAAATAGAGAAGGTGTTCAATAACTTGGTCGGCCATGCTCGACAGCAGAATTAAATTGAGGAAAGGTTGCATGTGGCTGGTAGGAAATGGCCAAGACATCCAAATTTTCTCAGACCCATGGATACAATCTCTTCATGGAGTAGCACCAACGAGAACTGAGGAAGGAATCACATCCATTACCAATGTCCATCAGCTCATGAGTGAAACCTCGGGACAATATGATATGAATATTATCCAGCAACATGTAGATGCTTTTACTATACTTAAAATTAGCCTAATACCAATCAATTCAGAAGTTGATGATAAACTTATCTGGAAGCTAACTGAACACGGCGACTTCACTACCCAATATTTTCAGAAGATACTGCAACAACAACAAGGAGAATCATCTAGTCAGGGTGAGAACACGTTTCTGAGGAAGAAATTTTGGGCAATTAAAAAGGTGGCTCCAAAAATAAAAACCTTTATATGGAGAGCTATCCTTAATGGGATGGTTGTAGCCTAAATAATTGGAAGACATGTGACAGGAATTCCAACTGAATGTGTTATATGCAACACAGAAGCTGAAACAGTACACCACAAATTGTTTCAATATCACTTTGTTCAGGCGGTTTGGTTTGCATCCCCAATGGGATTCGGGTTACAAGGAACCCCCCAAATTGATCTCTCGCAACTTGTATAAAGCTGGATCACAAGTGATGACGATGAGTATTCATCTTCTCTGGGTATGTAAATCTACTGGGCTATATGGAAAGTGAGAAACACCAAGGTTTTTGTGAACAAGTCAACAAATGTGCAACGTACTCTCAAATTATCTCTCCATTGGTTTAATCTCTATTACAAACCTTTTATGAACATCGACAATACTGAGATATCAAGTACTCCAACTGAATCGGAATTGATGGCAACTTGGTCCCCTCCTCAAGACCCATATACTAAAATAAATGTCGTACCTTCCTGGAAGGATGGTTGGTACGCTTGTGTTGCAGTAGCTAGAGATAAAAATGGGAATGACATAGGCGCAAGGACCAGACTAGGAATCTATGACATGGTCGGTTATGCTGAAGCAGATGGGTTCCTCCTTGCAATATAATTAGCAGGCATCTTAACCTCGACAAAATCATTATTGAAGGAGATAACCAAGTGGTTGTTACTGTCTGAATGACACCTCAAGAACATCACCCTAGAGATTATGGAAGATAAGAGGCGATACGAAAAGGCTAGCCAACCATTTCAACAGCTGTAGTTTCAAGTTCATCCCCAAGTTAGCTTACAGTGCATCCCATTCCCTGGCAGCATATGCATTAGCCCACAAAGTCCAAGATGAATGGACGAACTCTAATATCCCATCTAACATAGCTACTCTCTAGAATGTAGCTGTTAGATAATTTGTTTTGTTTTTCCCTTTTTGCATACCAAAAACAAAAAAAACTTCACGTATCGATTTATGCTTCCTGATTGAGATCATGTAGAGATTGGGAAAAAGAGAAGCAATAGTCCCTTGATCATACCATTTGTCCTCCCGAATTCGGATTCTGCTACCTCGACCAATTTTGAATTGAATGTTATCAAAGAATTCCTCTTGAATATCCCGAATCTGCTTCCAAATGCAACCCCATGAGAAGTATTGGACTACTTTGTTCTCCAACCAAAATCGGCCAAACCATGTTTTCCCTTAATAGTTTTATCCCATAAAGAGTTTTCTGCATTACTCAATCTCCACCGCCATTTCATAGATAACTTATTTTCATTTTTCTCAAATTATGAATAACTAAACCTCTCAAATACAAAGGTTTACAGATCCTTTTCCAATCCACCCAATAATGATCTTTTGCGGTCCATTCATGAAATAAGTCTAAAGATGAGCTTGTTCATTCAATCAAGTTGGACATTCATCTCTGGAGCTTGGATACTGAGATTTTCAAAGACTTATCTTTGAATCAAATCATTTACCAATGAGAGGATATCATGAATATGTAATTTGTTTTGTTCTTGTTTTTTTTGAAGGTCTTTTGGCCACTGTAAATACTCTGTAAATATTTTTCTTCCTTCAAACATATCCTTCCTTTCTCTAAAAAAAAAAATGTTCTTTTCGCAGTATTATCTCCATGCCTCAGAAAGTTTCTATTAGTTTTTCAGTTTGAGCAATTACATGTTGAGGGCACATAAAGAGAGATAAATAATAAAGAGTATGGATCCCCTCACACTTTTATTATCACACTATCTCACACGTTGGGTGTCATTTTTGCGAATAAAAACCAAACCGTGACGGATTTGAAGTTAATATTTTGGGGATATGTTCCTCTTACCAAGTATTTCATGCCCACCAAAAATGAGTGTATTCCGAGACATATAACACCATCATCTACTACTTTGAAAATGAGCTGTTGAAAATCAACGGATTTCTGGCCGTCGAATTAAGACTGGTAGATTGTGAGGTTTTATATTTCGGAATGCGCTCATTTTTGGTAGGCATGTAGAACTTGATAAGAGAAACATATCCCCGAAATATTAGCTTCAAATTCGTTACGATTTGATTTTTATTCGCAAAAATAACTCCCAACGTGTGAGATAGTGTGATAATAAAAGTGTGGGGATCTTTCCTCAGTAATAAATAGGATACTCATAATAACTCTCTTAACCAAAGTAAGTTTACCTGCTTTGTTTAGAATCTTTGCACGTCCTCTTGAATTAACCGTATAACATTCGCTTCTTTATACGGTTGCTTGAATTGGATGTCTTCAAAAATAATTTAAAGCATGAACCATAACGAACGCACCTCTTTTTTTTTTTTTTTTTTTTGGCATAACTTTGTTGCAAACGTTTGGATGGTCAAAGAAGGCAATGGAATAAGCACTTTACAAATCTCAATCAGATGGGCCTAGAGAGGCAAACGAACCAGACAAATGGTTAGGCCGCAGGGAAGATGTTTCATTCATGGTGTGGAGTTTGTGGAGTTTGTTGTATTAGTAACTTGTGAAGTTTATTTTTATTTTTTTTGACACGGAGTAACTTGTGAAGTTGGTTATTGTTGTCGGGAATAAGTAATTCACCACCACTACACAAATAGGAAACACCATGTGTTAAATAATACAAATACCAGAAAAAATGCATAACACGGATTGCATTTATAGGTGGAGTTTCCCACCACTCGAGAAATATAATTTCATTCGCTAAAAGAAAAAGAGTCGAGCAAAAGCTGGTTGCTATGCTAACTAACTTTCCCATTTCAAGTCCAAATGTCCAATATACTACTTGTATGTGACCTTCATGTCTCCTCAATTCTCCATTTTAGTGGACGCAGATTAAAGTGGATTCAACACGGTTTCAACTTTATAATTGAGACATAATGACCAAAGGTCCATAGCTTTTTCGATTTTTCTCTCTCCTAAAAAGGACCAGTTATCATAATGACACGGTTTCATTTCTCTCTCGATTTTTCTCTCTCCTAAAAAGGGCGATTTTTCGGGCGAATTTTTTTACTTTTTCAAATTTTTCATCACCAGCTTTTTTCCTGGGAATTTAGCCCGATCTGATAACTGGGATCATCACTTGGTGATCCGAGATGGGGGATGTTTCTCTTCTGAGAAACCCAACTTATGCTGAACAAGTTAGGGGGAAACAACAATTGCCTTCGACAACTGTGGATCTCAGTTTACTGCCAAATCCAACCTTCAAGGACGGAAAACCAGCTGTAGTTCTTCCTGAACTTTTATACTTAGAAGGGTGTGACATCTGGAAATTCAGCTTAATCGGGCGATTGGATCTGAAGGGTATTAAATTCGATGATGTTAAGATCGACCTGGAGAATCAGTGGGAGCTTGAGAAAGGTACGGTCCAGTTCATTCCTATGAGTAGGGGTTTTTTCACTATCAAACTAAAATCTCAGGAAACAAAAAATAGGTTGTTGGATTCTGAATCTTGGTTTTTTGGTCACCAAAAGTTAAATCTAATTGAATGGTTTCCTGGATTTGATGCTGAAAAACAAAAATTATCACACGCCTCTGTCTGGGTTTCTTTTCCTGCTTTACCTCTGGAATTTTGGACGGAAAAAACTTTACTTTCTATGGCGAAATCATTAGGTACCCCAATTGTAGTAAACAGGCGTACTATAGCCCATGAATACGGCCATTTTGCTTCAGTACTGGTTGACATTGATTTTGCAAAGACTGCTACAGATGCTATTCACATCACAGTGGGGGGAAGGGAGTTCTGGCAGAATGTGGAAATTTTAAAAATGCCAAAATACTGCTCAAAGTGTAAATTAATTGGTCATTCTGACCAGAAATGCAAGAGAAAAACAAAACAAAATTCTGATAAGGCGGTGGTGGTAAGCAATGTCATACAACAAAATGTTGTCCAACAGTTGGATGCTACTACTGAAGCTTGGGAATGGAGTGTTGCACAACGAAGGAGAAAGGGCAAGAAGAAGGATAATATTTCTGCTGAGCAAGAACAGATAAATAATGAGGGTGCGGGAGAAATCCACAAGGAGGTTGAATATCAACTAAGGGAAACTAAGAAATTGGAAATCAAGATGGCGAAGGCAAAAGCTGATTTTGAGAACGCTTTTGTAGGATTGGCAAAGGTGAAGAATAAACAGGTGATAAACTCGGAAATGGTTACTCAAAGAACGGTGGGGGAAACTGCTACATCTACAGGGGCAACTAGGATTCCTACTATTGAAACACCTTTTTGCGATCAACTTATGGCAGGGGATTTTGTGCTTAATAAAAACCAGTTTGATGCTCTAACTCTTTTGTCGGAGGAGAATGAAAGCCAAGCTGATGCTAAATTCAGGGCTGAACAAGAAGCGCAGAGACAGCGAATATTAAGGGTGCAGAAAGTGGTTAATAATGTCGGTAAGAACTCTAATCTTGAAACTATTTCAGAATCAGATACAGGGTCAAGCTTGGAAAAATCTAACCTGAGAAATCGCGTGGAAAGAGGTTCTTCTCCAAGGCTACAAACTGGGACTTCTTCTCAATTAGCTAATAAAACTCTTAAAAAGAGTTTTTAATGCGTGTTCTCTTCTGGAACATAAATGGCATTGCACGCCATGCTGCAAGGTGCAAGTTACAGGAGTTGCTAAAGGATAACAAGCCGGATATTTTTTGCATTGCAGAACCAAAAGTGCATAGTACGTTAAGATTTATGCAAAGTTTAATTGTTGATGGTTACAAAAAAGATATTATTCATAATTCGGAGGGGTGTTCTAAGGCAAACATTTGGATTTTTTGGTCCAACGACATGACAAATCCATCAGTGGTCAGTACTAGTAAACATGCAGTTACTATCGAAACTGCGGGGGTTTTGGTCTCTTTTGTTCATGCTAGATGTTTTCAGGTTACGAGAATGAGGCTTTGGAAACAACTCTCCGCGGTGGGTAGTGCTACCCCGTGGTTAGTAATAGGAGACTTTAACTGTGTTTTACGTAATGATGAGAAAAAAGGTGGTAGGATGCCAAGGACTTCAGTCATTAATGACTTTAGTGATCGGATGGAAAATAACGACCTGTTTGAAGCTGATTCTTTAGGTTCGAAGTACACTTGGGCTAATGGACAATCTGGTGTGCGTAGAATTCTTTGTAAGCTGGATAGAGCAGTTATAAATGAAGCGTGGTTTAACAAATTTGCGAATTGGAGGTGTAAATCTCTTAACCGTGAAGTGTCCGACCACTCTCCACTGACGGGCTTTCGGTGGTGAACTCAAGACCTAAAAGATCCCCCTTTAGAGTTCAAAAAATGTGGTTCTCGCACCCTGATTTCATGAACATGGTTACATATTGTTGGAATAAGCCTATTTCGGGTTCTCCGGCTTTAATTTTTCCGTTCAAGCTCAAGAGATTGAAGGAAGCTATAAAAGACTGGAACCTCAGAATCTTTGGTAATGTGTATGCAAAATTAAACCAGGCTAAGTTAACTATGGAATGTGCGATTCGTAATTCAGACGAAGACCAAGAGGATGTTACTAAGCTGAACTATGTGAAAGAAGCTTTGGTCACTCTTCAAAAGATTCGGGATCAGCATTCTATTTTGGTAAACCAGAAGTCAAGAAATAAGTGGCTTACGGATGGTGCAAGCAATACTTCCTTTTTTTCACAGCAATATTCGAACTCGAAGGAGCGGCAATTTGATTTCCGAGCTTGTGGATGAGTCTGGGAATATCCTAACAGATTATAACCAGATTAAAGACCATGTGGTTTCGTTCTTTGGGTCGAAATTTAATGGGGAAGAGCTGCCAATTGATGAGGATCTCTTCCTTTATGATCGTAACATTATATCTTCTGAAGATAGTCGAATAATGGATGAGATACCATCTATGGAAGAGATAAAGAAGGCTATTTTCGATCTTTATCCGGACAGTGCTCTTGGTCCGGACGGATTCTCTGGATGCTTCTATAGATTCTGTTGGGATCTGATTGAACAAGACCTTTACAATGCTATCACCTACTGCTGGAGTAAAATGATAATCCCACAGGGTACCAACTCCAGTCTTCTTATACTGCTGCCCAAGGTGAGAGGTGCAAATTCCTTGAAAAACTTCAGGCCAATTGGCCTTAGTAATTTCTTCCTGAAAATTTTCACTAAGATTTTAGATTCAAGACTGGGTTCTGTCCTAGACAATCTTATCTAGGAATAGCAAGTAGCCTTCATGAAGGGAAGGAACATTCATGAAAACATTACAGTGGCATCGGAGATGATCAATGAGCTGAAAACGAAGAGAAAGGATGGTAATTTGGGGCTTAAGCTGGACATAACTCAAGCTTTCGATACGGTTAGCTGCGCTTTCGTCTTAGAGGTTTTCAAGAGGTATGGTTTTTCTCAAAATTGGTGTGCGTGGATCCTTTCGATCCTTAATTCAGCTCGAATTTCTATTCTTCTTAACGGCAACCCGGAGGGTTTCTTCAAGATTAATAGGGGGATTCGTCAAGGGGATCCATTGTCGCCTCTCATTTTCATCTTGATTGAGGATGTCCTTAGCAGAAATTTGTCTAAACTGTTCCTGGAAAAGAAAATGATGCCAATGCTATCCAAAAAGAAAAAAGGTATTTCCCCTACACATCTTTTCTTCGCAGATGACATAATGATTTGTTGTAAAGGAAACATGAAAAGTTTGTATACCCTTCTTGAGATTCTTCAAAAATATCAGTCTGCTTCGGGTCAGTATGTTTGTCGCCATAAGAGTAAGGTTTACTTTGGGGGGGGGGGATCTTTATCTCGCTGTAGAACTATAACTTCAGTTCTGGGTATGGATGTCACTACTTTTCCTGACAGATACTTAGGTGTTCAGTTAATGCCTGGGGTTGTTAGGTATCTTCACTTAAGTAATGTTATAGACAAAATTAAGAATCAGCTCTCTGTTTGGAAGGGTAAGATGCTCTCTTTTCAGGACAGAATCGTCTTAATCAATACATATATTGCTAGCTATACAATTCACAACATGGCGGTGTATAGATGGCCAACAAAGTTCATCCAACAAGCTGAGAGGGTGATACGAAATTTCCTATGGTCAGGGGATGCCGAAGTTGCTAGGAAGTGTGTCGTTGGTTATCCTAAAGTGTGCTGTCCTTTGAAATAAGGGGGCCTCGGCATGACTGGTATGGCAGTCACTAACAAAGCGCTGCTTATGAAGCTATGGTGGAACATTCGTGGCTCCAAAAAAAAGTGGGCTAGGTTCTTATGGGCAAAGTTCATGACTCGTATGGGTAAAATTAAGCGTTATGGTGTGAAATCTTCGATTCTTCCAGGGATTAGATTAGTTCATACTTTGGTGGAAAAAAACACAAAAGTTCTTATAGGGGATGGAAGGACAACTTCGCTATATTTTGATGTGTGGTATGAGAATGTGAGTATTGCTGAAATTCTGGGGGAATGTGAGCTGGATGGGATGGTAATGGTGAGTGATATTATCTTGAATAACGCTTGGCGAATGCAGGGGGAGCATGAGCAGAACCTGATCAGGGCGGGGGTAAATCTTAACAATCTCCCAATTCTCCGTGGAGGGATGGATTGCAGGGTGTGGATGCAAGATCTGCAAGGTAAATTTACTGTCAGTTCTGCAAAAGAGCTGGTGCGCAAGAAGTTTGCTTCGACAGAGGTCTATGGGCTGTTGTGGAGACGTCAAAATCATCCCAAGCTTGCGGCGCAGAATTGGAAGATTGAAAGAGAAGCTTGTGCAACACATGACAAGCTGAAAAACAGATTCAAATATGAAATTTCTAACAGATGCTACCTATGCAAGGAGGAAGAAGAGTCTTTGGAGCATATTCTTTGGAACTGCACTTTTGCTGCTCAAATTTGGAAGTGGGCTTCAGTTTTGTTTTATTTGCAACCCCACTATGATCTTACTACTTCTTATAAGTCTGCTAAAGGAAGGAGTATAATGGTTAAGGACCTTTGGCTGCTAACCATTCTTGTCATCCGTTCGGAGCTGTGGAATACAAGTAACTTGTCGTGCTTCGAAAATATTACTGTTAGTTATCACTTTTTTAAGCACAGGGTGTTCAGTCTGATCCATGAATACTCGATTCGCCTGAAAATAAATATGCATAACACAGTGACAGACCTGCAGATCTTGAACTTCTTCCGTGTGGGGCATAGAAAAGTAAAAATAATACAGCCAGTTCTTTGCACTTAGGAACCTCCGGGCAGGGATGAAATTCTTCTATGTTGTGATGGTTCAGCCAGGGGAAATCCGGGTATTGCGGGAGCAGGAGTTGTTATTCGAGACCATAACAGTTTATTTGTTTCGGCGATGAGCATTGGACTGGGGTATACAAATAATTTCTTGGCAGAGTTATATGCGATCATAGTGGGCTTAGAATGGGCTTTGAAGTGGGAGATGCGCAAGGTACTGGTGCGTTCTGATTCGAGTGCTGCAATTTCATCAATACAAAATGAAAATATTCCTTGGTTTGCAAGACAGCGTTGGAGTATAATTAGAGACGAGTATGAGTCGATTCGTTTTGTTCACACTTATCGGGAGGCAAACTTTTCGGCGGATGCAATGGCTAAAATTAAGAGGTGGTCTACTTCGGAATGGGAGAGGGATGACTTATGATGTAAAACCTTATTTCTTAAAAAATTTAGAATATCCTAATGTTTCTTACTTTAGATTTAAATAGTTTTTAAGTTTAGGGGGTTCTGTCCTCTTTTCTTTTTTTCTCTTGTAATCTTTTGGCTATTCATCAATATATTTTCGGACTTAACAAAAAAAAAACCATAGCTTTTTTTTTTTTTATAAACAATGTCAATTACGACTAAAATTACATAGTTACATTCGGGCATGTCTGTATATGATCATCACTTAGATATGGCATAAGCCAAACAGGTGGTGAAGACCAAGCCATACATGTTTTGTTATTTTTTGCCCATTGGGCTACATTGTGGGCAACTCCGTTGCTGGTGCGTTTAACATAAGAGAAGGTAACTCTCTTGAATTTTGTAATTAGGTATTCGATATCAGAAAGAATTGGTTGGGTTCTATGGTCTCCAAAAAAATCTCTTCTGTTTATCTTCTCTATCATTCCTTGAGCATCGCTTTCAACCATAATATGTTTTATTCTTCCTTTCCCAAGCGTTCTCATGGAGTCCCTTACTGCTTTAATTTCTGCTTCTTCTGCTGAGAAACAACCAACGTAAAGTGCCTCTGCAAGTATAAATTGATGATCCGAATTCCGAAAGATAAATCCAATTCCCCTTGTTTCTGATGAGAGATTCCAAGCCCCATCATAATTGATTTTGGTCCAATTCAACGGTGGAGATATCCAAGCTGAGATATCAGATATTAGTGTGATTGCAGATATTTCGGAGGTGCGGTTGGTTAATTTGCACAAGCAGCATCGATTTTGCTCTTTCCAGAATTGATGATGGTTCTTCAATTATCCTATTATAGACAATTTCGTTTCTGCTAGCCCAGATTGACCAACACATAGAAGTTATCATTGGGTCATTTCTATTGGAATCATCTTGATAAGGAGTCAGTTGTAACCAGTATCTTATCAACTCCTCAAAGGTAAGATTTTGGAACTCATGATTTGTGATATTTAATTGGGACCATGTTGTGTTGAGGTGTGAACATGAAACTAGTGCATGCATTATACTTTCTTCTTTTAATTTGCATCCAGGGAAAATAAAATCTGAAGTATGTATTATGTGATATAAAATTAGATTTACATGTAAGGCTCCTTTGATATCCTTCCACACAAATAATTTCACCCTTGCAGGTAATTTCTTAGCCCATAATTTGCTCCATAAGTCAGAATTGGCAATGTCACCTCTTGAGGATAGACTGTGATATGCAATTTTAGTTGAGAATTTTCCATCTCTAGCATTTACCCATATCCTTCTATATCTAGTAGGAATAAGGGTTAAAGGTATTTCTTCAATCTTCTCCACAGAAGATTGATCAAAAATAGCATTAAGTTTTGCTGAATCCCATGTTCTATTCTGATGGTTGATAAGGTCATCCACTGTGAGATTGGGATCAGGCACTATGTTATCTTTTGGTGTTGCAACTCCTTTTCTTGGAATCCAGTTATCGCACCAAGGGTCTATGAAATGTCCTTCCCCCACTACCCATGAGATGAATGGCTTAATCTTTTCCATAGTTTTATAGATACATTTTCATGCCCAAGAAGTTGTATTCGGACACTTATCATGCAAGACATCTTTTTTTTGGAAAATATTTAGCTTTAAGAACACTTGCCCATAGTGAGTTAGGATTCTCCACAAGTCTCCAAACACTTCTTGCCATCATAGCCAGGTTATTGATTTCACTGTTCCTGAAACCTAACCCACCTTCTTTTTTTGTTTTGCAGATATTCTCTATGGCTAACAAATGTAGTTTCCTCTTTTTTGACTTCGGATCTTCTCCCCACCAATATTTGTTCAGGTGAGCATCTATTTTGTTACATAGATTCTTTGGGATAAGGAAATTTCCCATTTGGTATGTTAACATAGCTTGTCCCACATGTTTAACCAGAGTTGTTCTTCCTGCTTGAGAGAGAAAGTGGGTTAGCCAACTACTTGCCCTTTTCTCAATAGCAGTGAGAAGAGATATGTGAGTCTGAGTTTTGGATCTGAGAATGTTAATTGGTGCCCCTAAATATTTTTCTCCAAGATGTAAGTTCGAAATGCCAAGAATTTTTGCCAGTAATATTTTGTGTCTTGGATGTACATTTTTGCTTAGCAGCAAACTAGACTTATTGAAATTTATTTCTTGTCCACTTGCGTTGTAGTACTTCTGGAGATAATTCTTAGTAGCGTGGAATTCAGGTATCGTAGCCTTTGCGAAAATGAAGCTATCATCAGCGAACAAAAGGTGATTTATGGGTGGAGCCGCATTTACTATTTTTATACCATGAATCAGGTTTTTCTTCTCCAGTTTAGATATGTATGCAGATAGAGCCTATGTGCATATGATATACAGGTAAGGGGAAATTGGATCCCCTTGCCTTAGGCCTCTTTCGGGTTTTAGGTTACCCATAGGGCTTCCATTCAGCAGTATAGAGTACGATACAGTATTTAGGAAGTTCATGATTAAGTCTATCCAATTTTGGTTAAAGACAAGTTTTGACATTGCTTTTTCCAAGAAAGACCACTCAAGCCTATCATATGCTCTGGACATATCCAGCCTAATTGCTGCAAGTCCAATTTTTCCTTTGTTTCTCTTCTTAACACAGTGAATCACTTCATGGGCCAATAGCACATTGTCAGCAATTTGTCTCTTAGGGACAAAAGCACTCTAATGGGGTGAGATGATTTTGTCCATCAAAGGCTTCATCCTATTTGCTATTTTTTTTTATACTACTTTATATGCAAAATTACAAAGGCCTATTGGCCGAAACTGATCCACAGAGTCAGCTATAGGGTTTTTAGGTATGAGGCAGATATTTGTATGATTAAATTGTGTAAGTAAATGTCATGTGTTGAAGAAATATTTGACTATTTCACAAACAGAACTACCCACCACATCCCAATATTCTTGGAAAAAATGCCCTGTATATCCATCTGGCCCGGGAGCTTTTTTTGCTCCCATTTGAAAAGCAACTAACTTAATATCACCATCAGATATAGGTGCTGATAACAAATCATTATCCTCAACAGTGACTTTTGTTGTCATTAAGTCTATGAATTCATCTTGTCCTTCAGGATTAGATGTTTTATAAATCTCCTGAAAGTATGATATAAAATCATTACCAATGGCCTCTCTTGTAGTAAGCAAAGTTCCATTAGATGATTTGATCCAATTTATATTGTTTCTTTTTCTTCGAAACATTGTAGCTTTATGAAAGTAGGGTTTATTATCATCTCCTTCATTGAGCCATATTTCTCTTGATTTATATTTCCATAAGATTTCCTCAAGAAAATAAAGATATGTCATTTTATCTTTCAATTTAGAGATTATTGTTGTATTACCCGGATCATGAAGTTGTGCTTGATAAATAGCAGCCTTTGCATCACTTATGGAGTGTGTTATGTTTCCAAAGGACACTTTGTTCCAAAGTTTGAGTTTCTGTTGTACCATGTTTAATTTTTGTTTGAGCTGATAAAGTTTGGATCCCCTTACACGCCTTGCCCAGGCTTGCTCAATGACGGTTTTGTATGTGATATCTTGTGACCAGTTTGACATAAAGTGGAAAGGTCTTTGGAGATTTTCAGCCCCCGCATCGAGAGAGATTAGAATGGGAGAATGATCCGAGGAGATTCTCGGTAGATGTAAGGTATGTGTATCGGGAAAATAGGATTCCCAATTTTCATTGATAAAAGCTCTGTCAATTCTTTCCATTATCAGATTGTCACCTTCTTGGCAATTTGTCCAAGTATAGTCTGGACCTGAGAAAGGTATTTCTTTCAGATTCCAAACCGACATCAGTGTTTTAAGATCTTTCATATCATTGTCTGTAACCATTCTTCCTCCCCATTTATCTTCCGGTAGGAGGATACAATTTAGATCACCTACTAATAAGCAAGGAGTAGTTGCATCCTGATATTGATTAGTGAACTGAGCCCAGCTATCTGGCCTGAGATTACGATTTGGCTCCCCATAGATAAAATGTAAATTGCAGCTAGTATTAGCTTTAAGGGATTTAGAGACGCATTTAAACCCTCTCTGACTTGAATGTAAAATAGATAGATCAAATCCATCCTTCCAAGCTAAACCGAGACCACCTTTCTTTCCAATAGATGGTAAGATAAATGTATTTAGATAACCAATTGATCTAAATTTTCTTTCCGTAACTTTTTTTTTACACATAGTTTCACATATGAATATGATATCTGGGGATTTTAGTTTTACTAATTCCCGTAGTTCACGGATTGCCTCCGGCTTTCCAAAGCCACGGCAATTCCAATTTAGGATGCTCATATAGATCACCAGATAGATTGCAGACCTCTATCCACCACAACAAAGAAACTTATAGCAGTGAGTGTTTCTTGCAGGGAAAGACAGGTCAGAGATTTAAACCAAAACAGGATTCAAAAAGTTGTGTAGAAAACTAACCAGAGTCTTAGTATCAAATCTTTGGAGCAGGTGTCTTAGTGTCTTTGTTTCTTAGTATCCAGTAACAAATGTATTTGTGTCTGTGTGTATTTTTGTGTCTTCGTATCAAAGGCTTGGTAAGATAGAAACTTGTGTCTTCGTATCAAAGTGTCTTGGTATCGATTGATAAATTGCTCCAAAGAACTGATGTCTAATAAATTTTCCGGCTAAATTCCTTCCATCGCCGTACAGTTTCCGGTCTGATTATGTTATAACGGTCTAATAACGGCTCTATGTTGTGGTTTTGTGAGTGGTATCGATGGCTGGTATTGAGGTTTACCACCCAACGGGTGGTAAAGAGATTTTGAAAAAGAAACCAGGAGAGAGAGAGAGTCGTACAGAGAGAAGATCAGGAGGAGGTTAGACTCGCAGGTAAATGTCGTATGTACCCCTGGTCCATAGCTATTTGATTACTTGGTCACTTTATCTCTCAACAGTACTAGTTATAATTAAACATTTAGCAAATCCAATGAGACTCCATATTGAGAAATCTTCAGACCACGGTTCTTTTGTTACAGCGGGATTGGAAAAGACTTTGGTTGATTTCCAGCGAACTAGAAACTGTGAGCTGGAGTTTCCATTTCAAGAACAGCCGGAGAGGAACGTGATTCCAACTTCAGTTCTAGTTTAGTAGGAAAATAAATTAATCATACAAGACATGATCATCAGAAATTGATTCATAACAACTAAGTACATTTCTCTGTAATATATTTTTGTACATACGTTCACTCGAATTACTCGATACATACAGGGAAAAAAATAAAACTTGAAAAACGTACATGAAACAGCTCACTTTCATGGACATATAAAAAGTATATCCAATCTAGGGCCAGCAATCAGACCTTCCAACCAACCAACCTGACTCATAATCGCAACACTTGACTATGTTTCTTTTACAAAAGACTACTAGAAAAATTAAAGACTTCTACCCATGTTCTTAGATTCTATTTGTGAGTGGTATGAACGTATATAAAAGACTAAACCAGTGGGTATTTCTGTCTTAATTCTTCTCTTCTGGTGCAATTTTCTCAATCAATTTCCATTCCAAAGACAAGAATAAGTTTCTTGATCATCATCATCATCATCAACTGATTGATCTTCATCTGAAAGTAGAGGTGTTCTACAAAGAGGACAAGTTATATTCCAATAATCCAACCATTTCTCCAAACAATCTTTATGAAAAAAATGACCACAACTCAAATGATTCACTTCGGAATCTGGTTGGAAACGGTTCAAACAAACCGTGCAGTCGTGTAATTCAGACCGAGTATCGGAATTACCACCGTTAATTAAAGAACTAAACGGAATCGAAGGAATCTTTTTTCTCAACTGCTCTACTAAAGTATCCGATGTAATATGTAAATCACACTGCCCTGATGAATTCTGGACCGATTCCGTCGATGATTGTAGATGAATTCCTATAATTTGAAGAATAAAAAAAAGCATACCCTTAAATATTGAGATTGATTGAGCTGTGTTCACTAGTATAACACATAGAACTCCATCTGCTGGAGCTGGTAGATTTGATAGACCCATCTTCTTTTAGTATTTTGATTGGCTGAACCTTCACTTGAAGTTTTGATTTTTGGTGTTGGGACGGAGAGATTTGAGTTGGGAGAAAATTTTGATTGAGATGCGGGATTGGTTTAGCCTATAGGAGTGTTATTATTCTAGGGGCTGGGTTGGGTCTATATTCAGTTATTTTCTCCAATCATGTGTACTACATATTTATAGGGCAGACAAAAGAAGCTTGTTGCTTCTTAAAATTGAGTGATCATAAGTGAGTGATGACCATTATCAGTCGTGACTCATCCCCTACCAGGCCGCATCGACTCTTCTTGTGCAAACCGTGGTTACTTTATCATTAACTATGGTTTCTTTGTATCATCTAAAGTGACCCCCCAAAAGTTTGCACCCCTTTGTATAAAAGAATGAGAAGAATTTAATCAGCACACACAAAAATATTTTCCTTTCGAGAGGGTAGGATGTCTTTCGTAACCTAGTCGACTTCAGTTTACGAGTGGGATGTTGGGCAAGGTATGACGTGGATGGTGACATCTCCATTGAGTGTTAATGTTCAAGACGGATTAATTTTTGCAAGCTACGGATTAATTTTTGTAAACTAGATGGCACCATGTGCGTGTTGGTATTGTCGGGTAATCCCTTTTTTTTTTTTTTTATAAGAAAAAAACTGAGAAAAGACAACTAGTAAGACTGCCTAGTCGCAAAAACATCCAAAGTGATATATGTGCTACCTCTAACAACGAAATCATCACTCAAAGTAAAAGTATGATTATTACAGTCATCCATATCATAATTTGTGTGAGGGATTTTTTAAGCATGCATGAGAGTAACTAAAGTTTGTCATCTCCAAGTTGAGTCATCGAAACAAGAAGATTGTCTAGCCAGTCTGGCTAGATTGATTGCGGCGTAGTTTTGCTGAGTAGTAATCTTAGAAAGTTTCTCCAGAACAAAAAGAGTTGGCTTATTTTTGGTGTAGTCGTTAGGCTGATTGTCGGGTAATCCCTCAAGCTTGTTAAAGTTGTAGGCTATTGTTGCATAGAAACAAAAATCATTTTGCAGTGGACTAGGTTAGAATTTGGTAGTTGAATATTAAACATCACTTTCAAAGACTGAAGATCGACGAAGACATTTGGAGAACTTCTTTAATCAGATATGTGAAGACTGGACCATTCTATTTTACCCACTATCTTATCATTTTATCGTATGAGACTATGTCGTATGACTTCTAATATATTTATTACAAAGAAGAAATTTCGAGTCAAGCTTATCTTGTTAAATATCTCGAAATGTGATTCAAGAAATTTTCCTCTTTCCTTTTTCTCTCACCTTTCTTCTCTAGACGAAAAACTCTTTCTCGCCGGCCGTTTCCTGCTCAGATCAGCTCCAATTATTTTCCTCGTTTATATCTCCAGTACTTTATGTGGTGTGTTTATTTATGTATTTATGGTTTATTAGTTGTTGTTATGCATTTTCAGGTGAGTTTGTATGGGTTTTGGGTTGTTATTGCAACTATGGGTTGGGATTTGATGAAGAAAAGAAACTAAAGCGTACTAGCATCTCCAGCTCCGGTCTACAAACAGATCGCATCTTCAACATCAAATCCGACGTCTTCTCTTAGATCGACTTTGTTTTTCAGCTATAGATATCCTCTGATGCTTCTTATTGGGTTTATTTTTGATCTAAGCTTGATTAGATCATGTTTTGTTTCAGCTGTTTGTTTTTTTAGGGTTATTAGGTCTGCTTTCGTGTTTTCACTCATGGATCTTGTGTTTATCTTGGTAAGATGTATCTTATGTTCGGGTCTCTCTCTGATTACTAGCCCCAATTATGGTGATGAATTTTTCCGGCGGGAACAACAACTCCGACGATTTTTCAGGCGAATTCTACATATCCCAGTCGGTGAAGTTTCTGATAAACCTTATTTGGAAGGTCATGGTTTTCATGAAAAATTAAAAACTTGTGATAGAATTGTGGATCATGTCCTATCGATCCAAACTCTCCCGTATGTAAGTGGGTGTTACTGTTACTACTATTCTTTTATCCCGTGTTTAATCGGGCGTTACTAGTGTTACTGGATTCGAGTATACGTGATTCTGTTAACTGAGATTCTTTTACCAAAGATTCGTCATTTGGTTATGTGTGAAAGTCACTTGCAGTCGGTCTTTTTGTATGTAATTTGTGTTTTGTGTCTGTTAGAGCATTGCTCGGTCGAACTCGCAAGCGTTGCTATCTCAAGCTTGTTTGTCAAGTTTAGTTTCCAAAACTATAAGTCTTGATTTATAGTCTACTTATATCTAAGTCTTGGACTAGGATAGTAAGTGTTGAGTTGAGTTCTAGACTCCACGGCGTTCATCATGCAAAGACGAAGAACTACTCGAGGAACTGGTCTAACTTCATCGACAAAAAAGTATGTGGAGACTTGAACTTATCTATCACTCAAAAGTCTATCTACTCTATCTCCTATCTTGAGACAAAAGTCGTATTGCTATATAGACTTTGTTTATACACATTTGCTATTTCGAGTCGAGTTTATCTCGCTTATCTATTTCTCGAAATATGTGTTGGTAAGATTTCGCTTTGGCCAAGTTCATCTTTACTCGTGACGAAAGTCATGTTGGTTATTTCAATATCTTTAAAATCGCTTTGTTGAAAAATAGTTTGTGAATAACAACTATATAACATCCTCTAAGAATGTTTCAATGATTGAAATGAGAGTTAGAACATGTAACCATCTTTGGATATAAACATAGTGTGTTTTCACATTTGTGTAAAAGTCCAAAACCGGGAACCCAAAGTATGCGTACCTGTACGCGTACTGGCTGTTGTTGGAAATCCGTGATAGTATGCGTACTCGTACGTGTAATGGCAGAAAGTTCACGTCCGTGAATTTCTGCTAGAGTTTGGAAGAGAAAACAAACTCAATCTGGTTACTTAAGTATGCGTACCTGTTCGCATACTTAGGTAGGTTACTTTCTAAAATTGGTTTGTTCATGAACTAAAATATTCATATATATTAAGGAATGCAATATTTGCAAACTGTGGCTATAATGTTAATGAATCGATTCGAGTGAATCAAAACCGATTTTGCTTCGATTGTGTCTTGTATACTTCTATGAGATCTAAGCAATTGAACAAGTCTCTGACTAGTTCATTTGAGTCATTTGAACTAGTTATGGTGAAGATGAATAAGGTTGATATGAAAGTGCTCATATGGCTAACCACTTGGTTAACTATTGTTGAACCAACTAGGTGTACACGTTTAGGTACGTTACTCAAACCTAAATGAAATTACATTTCATTTGTGTATAACAAGCTAAGTTCGATCTAACGGTTGAAAGATATTAGCTTGAATCTAATCAGGTTTTCATCTAACGGTGAATATTGAATGCTTTGTTACCAAGGTAAATGTAGGTGTAGATTATCCATAGGGCTAGGTGGCAACATATTAATCTATGATGTACCCAAGAAGGAAGAAGCGAGAAGCATGGGATAGAGTCTGGCAGGCGTGAGGATTCAGGAATCACGTGGGTCAGACATGATCACTCTACAGCTGTCGGACAAGACTTGACCCAGACATCTGACAAAGCTGACAGACGAGACATATTTGGTCAAACGAGGAGAGTTAGTCAAAGGGATGAGAAGATACATGTTATATCGGCCAGCCAAAAGGGGAGACATGATTGGAAGGGCGACATCGCACCAAGAGAACACCTAAAAGGATCAGCTCGGATGAGAGGCTGCTAAGGAACCAAACTACATCGGCCATATTCACAGAAGAAAAGAAGACGCGAGCGGGACCGATAACAAGACTTCAAGATAGAAGTATTGTGACCAACACCATAGTTTGGTTGTATGTAGCCTCCCCTATAAATAGAAGAACTTGTATCCAAGAGAGGTAGGTTGTAAATTTTGGAGAGAGACTTGAGATCGCATTAGAAAGAAAGAGAGTTGGAACTAGTTCATGTGGTAAGAAAGCTCAACTTGGAGAGTAACACCATTGTAACACCATGAAGTAATAAGATTCACCCTTTCAATCCCGTGGACATAGGTAATCATACCGAACCACGTATATCCTTGTGTCTTTTGTTTAGTTCTTACTTTCACTTGCGTGAGTAGAAGATTTCTATCCTTTGGATGTAGTTTGTAGTAAAATGCATCTACATTCTGGCACTGACTAAGGGGATCCGACTAAGATCTCCGGATACCTTTCCTAGAAGGCCTTCAGAGACGATCAAAAGCTCCTAAATACACGTTCAAGTGTTATAGTTGAAGCTAGGATGAACTCTGTTGGCCGAAATCGTTGTTGTTTTGAGTTATTTAGTGTGCATGCAAAGTTAAAACAGTAACAGCGTCTTTACAAGGTGTAGTAGAACTCTTGTTTCTTCGCCTACAAACGGTTTGATCAGCAGAAAATCTCCTTAAGCTCACCGGCAATCAACAGCACAGGTTATGAGCTAGGTTGAGGATTTGCTGATAGGATGACTGTTCGTTTTCGTTGGTTGAGTGAGTTTTTGCGGTACATAAGTTGTTTTCTTGATTGAGATATAAATTTTATGTGCTTAGAATTACAAAAGGTTAAGTTTAAGGAGTCTTTTTGCATGATATGTTGCTAATTTTAAGGTGTCTTGTCCGGCGATGTTGTCTAGTCATCGGAAAGTTCTTTGAGAAGATCCGTGGAAGACGGCCATGATGAGACCTTGAGGAAATAATAACAGTGGAGACTTGATTTTATTTTTAAACCTATACGACGTACCATTCAATTATCACATGCATGAGTTTAATGATTTGGAGCATCTAGAATGAAGGACAAACTAGCTTAAATGTGGAGGTCAAGTACTGAAGGCGACGTCATACGGAATGATAGTGACGTAACATAAAATCGTCCACAAAGTCATCATAGAGTCAAAATAGGGTAGATAGGCGGAACCCATTTGACAACCGGAGTAGGCTTTGTATCTGCAAGCTCTGGCGTAACGATAATTTTTGTGTCAGTCGAATATTTTTCACCCTGTTGAATGTTTATTTACAATATCAGGTCAAAGTAAGGTGTTCTTTGTATTTGCTGACGTAGGTAGGGACGATACTCGGCTCAACACGCGCCACACCCGATGGCTAGTACTTAAGGGACGGGAAGGACGCTAAGGAATCATACAGTTACTAGCAAATGGGCAAGCACACAGTGATCCCTTGGGCATCACACTACTGATTGAGGTGTGGGGATTAAGAAGGATTCTCGTGGATAGCGGAAGTTCAGTCGAGGTGCTATTCTACGACACGTTCAAGAGAATGAAGCTGTCGGACGACATCCTCATCCCCTCAACATATCGCATCTACGGCTTTAATGGGACAGTAACCATCCCTAAGGGCAATGTAACTTTGAGGATTTCGGACGGTGGGGGCTACCTTGACACACTAACCACTTTTTGTGTGGTCGACGTCGCCTCGCCTTATGAAGCAATTATCGGACGTCCATGGATCGCTGGGATTAAAGGGGTGGCGTCGGCATATCATCAGAGATTAAGGTTCCCGGCCTACAAGGGAATAGCTGAAGTTGTAGGTGACTCCCAAGCAGCACGACAATGCATGCAGGTTGATGTCGAAATTAATGAAGATCGGCGAGCTCGACAAAGGCGAGAGAAGAATAAATCCAAAGAAGTTAAGGTTGCAGAAGAATTGGAGAAGGCTATTTCACAAGCAGTCATGGCGTACGAGACCCAAGAGCGAGACTCTTTATAGCAATTAAAGGAAACGGATCCATTCATGGAACCTAAGTCTAATTTCTCGAAAGTTGAGCTGACTTGGGAAGTGAATTTGGGGACGGTTGAGAAGCCAAAGATAGTAAGGATCGGGACATTACTCTCGGATGAACAAGCAAGTCGACTCATGACAGTGCTAAAGAAAAAATTAGACGCGTTCGCTTAGGAAATACACGATTTAGAGGGCATTGACCCGGAGGTATGTTTCCACCACTTGAAGATTGATCCGAGGTTCAAACCCGTTAGACAGAAAATGAGGCGAATCGCACCAGAGTTACATGCAGTGGTTGAGGCCGATTTAAAAAAGCTACAGGAGTACGGGATAATCAGGAAATCCCATTACCCACAGTGGATATATATATGGTCGTGGTACCCAAGAAAAAAGGAGGAGTTAGAATATGTATTTATTTTAGTGACTTGAAGAAGGCCTGCCCGAAGGACAGCTTCCCTCTCCCAAGCATAGACCAACTAGTAGAATCAATAGTTGGGTATGAGATGATGACATTAATGGATGGATACATGGGCTACAACCAAATACCGTTAGCACCTGAGGATCAGGAGCATACTTCCTTCTTCACACCAAGAGGGCTGTATTGTTATACCAAGATGCCATTTGGACTTAGGAACGCTGGTGCTACATATCAGATATTGGTAGGAGACATGTTCGAAGACAAGATCCACGACATCATAGAAGTTTACGTGGATGACATGTTGGTCAAGAGCCGCCGAGCTAAGGATCACGTCCGAGACCTTAGCTAGATTTTTCGGAAGATGAGGAAACAAAAGATGAAGATTAATCCTGCCAAGTGCGACTTTTGGGTTACATCGGGGAAATTCCTAGGATACATCATCACCCCCATAGGGATAGAAGCAGACCCCGATAAGGTTAGGGTTGTCTTAGAGATGCCATCTCCCGCGACAGTAAAGGATGTGCAGAAGCTAAACGGTTGCATATCAGCATTGGGGAAATTCGTGTCACAATCATCGGATAGATGTAAAACCTTTTACGACATTCTGAAGAAAGGAGAGAAGTTTCAATGGACGGATGCTAGCGAAGAGGCCTTTCAAAATATCAAGTTACACCTAGCCAGCCTCCTGGTTCTGCAGAGGCCCGAGCCGTCGGAAATCCTTACCCTATACTTAGGGGCGACACCATATGCCATTAGTGTAGTATTGGTTAAGACGTAGGGGAATGCGGAAAAGTCGGTGTATTTCACTAGCAAAACACTAAGTCCGGCTGAGAAAAACTATACCAGAATGGAGAAGATGGTACTAGCGCTAGCCTTTGCCGCTTATAAACTCAGAACATATTTTTAATCTCATCGCATACGGGTGCTCACCAAGTCGCCTATCGAAACATTTTTAGATAATGCAGGGCGATCAGGGAGAATCTCTAAATGTGGATATTTAATCAAACAATATGATGTGGTGTACGAAACAAGGACGGCGATCAAAGGACAGGTAGTGGCCGACTTCTTAGCATATTTCCCACTAAGCGATGAAGACGAGGTTGAAGATATACCTTGGATGATGGAAGAACGAGAGGATCCTGCTGACCTATTAGCGTCTAGTTGTCCAACACGATGGGAAGTTTTCGTCGATGGGGAATCAAACAAAGAGGGGTCAGGCCTTGGGTTAGTCTTCACCACGCCGAAAGGAAGAAAGATAGTGCTCTCGTTAAGGCTAGAATTCAAAGCAACAAATAATGTCACCGAGTACGAAGCGACAATCACACCTTACGGATAATTTTCGAAATGGGGCTGCAGGAGGTTCGCTTAACTAGTTATTCAAAGTTGGTGATTCGACAGATTACGGGCAAATATGCGACACACGACCCCATGTTGCAAAAGTATTGGGAGCTCGCCCAATTTTACATCAGCCAAATTCCAAGCATTAAGTTCCGTCACATTTGTAGAAAAGATAATAGGAACTCGGACGCTCTATCATACATCGCCTCATAGATGGTAGACCCGAGCATATAGGGAATTCGGGTTATGAGGCTCCTTACTCCCTCAATTCCAGAAACACCGGATGTGCGGATCGATGTGGCTATTAATACAGTCGATCGATATAAAGAGGGCGATTAGAGAAAGCCAATACACCAATATATGGAAACGGGTGAGCTACCTCAAGGCCGGCCCGAGATAAATAAAGTCAAAAGTAAGTCGGGCGCCTACGAGCTAAGGGAAGGGATCTTATATAGGAAATCCTACTTAGGGCCACTTTTACGATGCCTAAGTAGGGAGGAAGGCCACATAATCTTGCATGAAATACACTATGGAGCCGCCGGAAATCACAGCTCAGGGAGATGCTTATCGGCTAAGGCAAAGACAATGGGCTATTTTTGGATGTACATGAACGAAGATGCAAAGGTAATGGAGAAAGCTTGTGAAGAATGTCAGCGGTTTGGAAAGAAAATACAGGCACCAGGAGTACCTCCGAACTCTGTTATAAGCCCATGGCCCTTTGCCAAATAGGGGGTATACATTGTCGTACCGTTACATGTAGGAACAGGGCATAGGAAATACTTGATCGTGTCCACGGATTACTTTACCAAATGGGTATAGGAATCACCACTAAGGCACATCCGAGACAAAGATATCTTCAAGTTTATCTGGGAGCATATCAATTGACGCTTTGGGATCCCAGCAGCTATCGTCTTCGATAATGGAAAACAACTCCAAGGGGAGAATATTGATCTTTTGTTAAACACGTACAACATCAGGAAGAGTAAGGATACCCCCATTTACCCCCAGAGTAATGGGCAGGCCGAGATCACCAATAAAACAATCACTGATAACATGAAGAAGAAATTAGATGGGGAATATGGTGATTGGTGCGAGGAGTTATACAACATTTTATGGGCATACAGAACCACACGGAGGGAAGCTACATGGTTCTATCCATTCATGCTTACTTACGGAACCGAGGCGATTCTACCAACGGAAGGAATGATCCCCACTATTATAACAAAAGCTTGGAGGCAAAACGTCTCGTCTGATCTAATTTTGGCAAAACTCGATGATTTGGAAGAAACAAGGGAGATGGCGCTACAAAAAATGGAAAACTATCAAAGGAGGTTACAGCGAGAGTACAACAAGCGTGTTCGCCCAAGAGAATTCTAACCATGGCAGCAAGTGCTGAAGTTTCTGGCCGAATGGGAGCGAGACAAAAAGGGCGGAAAGCTAGCACCAAAGTGGGGTAGGCCGTATATAATTGTGTCTAAGGCATGCGAAGGATCGTATCGACTACTGAGACTCGATGGAACAAAAGAGCCCAAACCCTGGAACGTCAAGTATCTAAAGCTATACCCACCCCTGAACGGAGGGGCGGAGAAAATGTGAGCATACTTGTCTTCTATTTCTGTAAAACCGTGAGGGGTATGAGATAGGGCATGAGCGAATAATGGTCATTCGTACTCGGGGAAACGCCAGTGAGGAAGTGCCGAGGTGACTTACACTCGAATGGTCATTCATACTCGGGTAAAAGCCAGTGTGGAAGTGCTGAGGTGACTTACACTCGAATGGGCATTCATACTCGGGGCAAAGCCAGTGTGGAAGTGCCGAGGTGCCTTACAGTCGCCTGGCTATTCGTACTCGGGGCAGTGGAAGTGTGTAAGTGTCGAGGTAGCCTAAGGGTTCTGGTGGTTGGAAACCAGTTCCACAGGTTGATAAGACGCGAGGTCTTCTCAGCTAGGTGACCTACTTACATTTGAAAGGTCGCCCCCATCGCAAGTGGCTGTGACCACTTGCCCGAGATTGGTTGATCGATAACCGCTTGGGGCAATCGATCCTAGAATTAGGTTTACTAGTACCCTTCCACTGAATCCAAGTGATAGTGATGAGATACCCCAATAAGGAGATGGCATTGGGCCCGATGACCCTCCTTGTTGGGTGTGTTCGACAGAAAATGTTAAAATACTAACATACATGATCAACAATTGTAGGAATGATATAAGAAACAAAAGTTAAAGCGACAGCGTCATACGCCAATTAAGGCAGCACGAAAAGCGTCATAAAACCCCGCGAGGTGAAAAGTATAACAGGAATAAAAATAAT
This sequence comes from Papaver bracteatum, assembly GCA_023529315.1. Classification (NCBI taxonomy): domain Eukaryota; kingdom Viridiplantae; phylum Streptophyta; class Magnoliopsida; order Ranunculales; family Papaveraceae; genus Papaver; species Papaver bracteatum. The sequence goes on from JAJJWX010004839.1 coordinate 2,929,867, forward strand.
AATGTCGGCGACGCGGCACCCCCATTTAAACAAACAAGCAGTGTATCAGAAGTAAAAAGGGAAGAGGTGTTCAAAGCGATTTACAACCCATGACAAAGGGCGACTTAGTGGCGCAACACTACAAAAAGAAAATTCAAGCCTTGGGAGGAACAGCACCGTCCCTCTTTTGCGCGATCTCGGGCCTCTTATTCTCCACATACTCAACAATACCTAACTGGACCTTCTCGTCTATATCCTCTTCATGGGCGACGCATTCATACTCAACCTGTTGAGTAAGCTGCAAATTAGCCGCCTCGGCATTGGTCAACTTGATACCCAAATCGGCCTCGACCCGCTTCAACCGTCGAACCTCCAGATCCAATTCTTGAGAACGTTTTTGCTCGGATACAAGATCACAACAACACGGGATTATTCATTGAATATGGTTTAGCAATTTCACAAGTACATAAAATAATCTAATCCTAAGGAACTGCCTCAACACATCGCCTACGAGACCTGAAAGGGCTGGTAACACTGACTGAAGCAACTCTACCGACTTGGACAACTCATCCTCGGACTTGGACAATTTCATGGTTAGCTCGTTATAGCATTTCTCATTGAATTCATTACTGGGGCAGTACTTCTTATGTTCACTCCACTCATCCATTAAACGATTGTGCGATACTTGGAGCACTGAAAGTTGTGACCTACTCCATTCTAGTTCACCTGCCATCTTGTCGAATTCACCCACTTTGCCCAGCAGATCCCTATTAGCTCTCTCCACTACATCTTTATCCCTCAATATTCGTCGGCGATCCTCGTGAAGGTCTCGGTTCTGCAATTGTAAAGCGTCTACCTGTTGTCCTAGGTCCGTGGCCAGAGCAGTTTTATCAACGGCAAGGCGTTGAGAAGAACCCAAATGAGCCCACAAATTATCTATTTATTCAAGGGCATACTCAAACTGATGATATCGGTCTAATTCACCTTGAAGTTCTTCGATCTCATCAGCTTGGCGATCTATTTTCCCATCCTTGTTTGCCATTCACCGACAAAGATTCTCCACTAAATCCTTTTCAATATCCCACTTCCTCTTCATGATCCTAAACTCCGAAGAAGCATCTAAACCTATACTAGCTATCTCGGCTAGCAGGAGGACACTTGACTCAGGATACTGGCACGATAAACTCAATCAACATAAGTTAAGGTTTATAGAATTGTAACACACCTTGAGCATCGGAGAGTTTAATTTATAGCTCGCGCGCGCGGCTCTTCTCGTTCTGCAGTTGAAGTTGGAGAGATTCCACCAACTGCCTCTCCCTACGACGATTGGCGGCATCCAACCGTACCCGACTAAGGATCTGATACAAGTAAATAAGTTAGAATGCCAAGCGACAATTAGGAAAATATTAAGGGGTGGGGCATCGCCCGGACATACAGAATCACTCACCACCGTATCAAGAGTTTGAGCTATGTCGTGGTAAAGCGGCACCGCACCGAGCATTTTTTCATCAGTATATGCTCCAAAGTCGGGGGAAGTGAGCGCTCCAAGAGATTTCGGGATAGGGCCAGAGACGGTAAAGGAGGTTTCAACATTAGACGAAGACCCGTCAGTGATCTGGGGCAGACGAGGAAGCACTTCCGATTCAGCATTAACAGCCTTTCCCAACTCGGGTGTCTTCATGGGCTCTTGTTTGTCGCCAACCACACCAGCCGGCACGACCACATCAGGACCACCCTTCTCGCCCATCTCCTTTCCATCGCCCTTATCACCCGATAAATCCTCGCCGAATATGTCATCTTCATCGGGAATATCGATGATTGGTTTCTGCCTCGGCTGCGTCTTAGTAACGACATGCTTGCCTCTGCTGGGACTACGCCTAAGAGGTTGAGGATCAATTTCATGCACATCGGACCCGCCGACTTCATCATCATCGTTCCTAGGAAATTTCTGCACAAGGCTTCTCGTCAGAACATGTGAAGGTAAAAAACAGGGGCAAGTACATGTACTTATAATAAAATCATTGTGTTTGTTACCTTGCCCTGGTCTTCCTCAAACCTTGTGTCGGTAACCCTCTTTATCGATGATGCGGCGGCCTTGGTAGAGTCGCCCTGAGGCTTTTATGACAACAAATAGCCATTTGGCGTCAAAACTAACAAGATAGAAATTGAGGAAAGTATAAGGAGACACATACCTTATCAGCCTTATCGTTATTAACCACCCAGAAAGGATAGGGCTCGGCGGGAAATGAAGGCGACGGGAAGCTACCATGTAAAATGGGCCCTCGGACAAGAAGTGGAACTCGGGGATAAATTAGATCATTGGTATGACGGGGTCGCCTGTTAGAACCTTGGCCCATGGGATCGGTATCCAGCATCATCCTTTCAACATTCTTAGGCATAGTCCTGTGATGATGAGGACTAGCAGAAAAACCGGCAAGGTCACTATTGGTTGAAGTACCGGCTCGATAGTTGGCAAGGAAATTGGCAACGGTATATTCTGGAGCATCCTCGGGCTTATAGGTCGACCAGTCGGTGGTGGAGCCATGACCATCTCGACGATCTCTCCACTTGTCCATAATCCGAAAAGTGTTGCCAGTACACTGAGCCAGAACGCGGTGGGAGAGAATCTCGTAGTAGAAAGGGCTATCAAGATTGTACAAAGGGAAACGGAGACCTAGCTCCAGCTGTCCATGAGTGATAACCACGCATTCAGCCGACTGCTCGTACTTCTCCATGTCGGACTTCCTCAAGGTTCTGTTTTGGCCCGAGATCAGGGTAACTTAGTAATCTTGGAGATCATACTTCTCTTTCAACTGCTCAATAAATTCTTCATCAGAGAGATCTTTCCCCATTTTCTCGGACCTGCACGAAATAGAAGGAGAATTGTCAGGAAAGATAGATTTTATGGAACGATCATCGTACTTAGAAGGGATGTCAAACGAAAATAGGGAAGCAAGGGGGAAAGCATCAATCTCGGAAAAAAAGTCATCAACACACCTTTTTTCAGTCATTGAGGGAGAAGAAACCATGGACGTGAGTAGTGCAAAACTCAGAAATTGGTGAAGAAGGTTGGGACGACGGAAACGTAACCGCATCTAATGTAACACTCGGTGATGAAGATGTGAAGGAGGAGAATTAAAAATACAAGGGCTCACAGAGGAATAAAATGATGAAGAATCTCAGATAAAATGGTTGCATCGGCTGGGAATTGAGAAAATGGCGAAGTGGAAGAAAGACAATAGGAGAATGGGTATTAAAAGGAAGAAAGGAGTGTGACTGTCTCCGACAGTTACAAGTCATAAAGGGGAGTTAATGGGGGATAGCATGTCGGAAATCGCGGCATGAACGAGGATTTGGGAAGATGGGACGACTTTATTCCACTCGTGCCTACCACACGAGCGAAAGAAGGGGCATAAATGTAGGTGTAGATTATCCACAGGGCTAGGTGGCAACATCTTAAGCTATGATGCACCCAAGGAGGAAGAAGCGAGAAGCATGGGATAGAGGCTGGCATGCACGAGGATTCAGGAATCACGTGGGTCGGATATGATCACTCTACAGCTGTCGGACAAGACTTGACCCAGACCTCTGACAAAGCTGACAGACGAGACGTATTTGGTCAAACGAGGAGAGTTAGTCAAAGGGATGAGAAGATACATGTCATATCGGCCATCCAAAAGGGGCGACAGGATTGGAAGGGCGACATCGCACCAAGAGAACACCTAAAAGGATCGGCTCGGAAGAGAGGCTTCTAAGGAACCAAACTACATCGGCCATATTCACAGAAGAATGGACGACGCGAGCGGGCCCGACAACAGGACTTCAAGATAGAAGTATTGTGACCAACACCATAGATTGGTTGTATGTAGCCTCCCCTATAAATAGAAAAACTTGTATCCAAGAGAGGTAGGTTTTAAATTTTGGAGAGAGACTTGAGATCGCATTAGAAATAAAGAGAGTTGGAACTAGTTCATGTGGTAAGAGAGCTCAACTTGGAGAGTAACACCATTGTAACACCTTGAAGTAATAAGATTCACCCTTTCACCCTCGTGGACGTAGGTAATCATACCGAACCACGTATATCCTTGTGTCTTTTGTTTAGCTCTTACTTTTACTTGCGTGAGTAGAAGATTTCTATCATTTGGATGTAGTTTGTAGTAAAATGCATCTACAGTAACTTAGATTGCAAACCCTGATTTAGAGACTATATATAGGAGAATTCTAGAAACTGGGAAACCTAATCCCCACACCTCCTGTGTGATACTAGTTGTACAAGCTAGAGTCGATTCTCCTTTAACCTTAGGTTTCTCTCGAGACCATGTAGGTTAACGACTTAAATACTTCATTGGGATTGTGATGCCAGACCCAACTATTTTCTCTGTAGTTGCGTGATCTGATCTTGCTATTTCTATCGTGATTGAGTGCAATCGTAAGATTGGATTAAGATTTATATCTCCGATAGACAAGATAAAAAAAAGTAGCCACAAACACCTACGTCTCATAGTTTGTGATTCCACAATATCTGGTTTCGCTAGTTGATTAAGATTATTATGAGGTGATTGATATTTCTATGTTGTTCTTCAGGAATATAAGTCTGGTATATCAATTGGTTCATGTTCACCTTGATTTATCAAAAGACGGAACAAAACTCGTAGGTATTTCTGTGGGAGACAGATTTATCTATTCCTATAGACTTTTTTGTATGAGACATATTTGTGTATTAAAGTCTTCGACTTTGGGTGGTAGCAACCTTAGTTGTGGGTGAGATCATCTAAGGGAATCAAGTGTGTAGTATCCTGCTGGGATCAGAGACGTAAGGAGCGCAACTGTACCTTGGATCAGTGTGAGATTGATTAGGGTTCAACTACAGTACAGACCGAAGTTAGTTTGTAGTAGTCTAGTATCTATAGTGGATTAATACATTGTGTGTTCAATCTGGACTAGGTCTCGGGGTTTTTCTATATTTGTGGTTTCCTCGTTAACAAAACTTCTGGAATCTGTGTTATTTCTTTCCGCATTATATTATTTTATATAACTAAAATATCACAGGTTGTGCGTTGAATCGATCAACTGGTAAATCCAACCTTTGGTTGTTGATTGATCCTTGAACATTGGTCTTTAGTACCGTTCAAGTTATTTCTCTTGTATTCAATTAGGCTCGCAGATTTCTATTTTTTTGAGTAAGGACTGAATCGATAAATTGAGATATAACTCTTTGATATACTTTATATTAAGATTGATTCTGATTGTCTAGTTAATTCTATTAAATGTATATTGGAGTTAGTCCATACAGATTGCTAATAGAAATATTTGGTGAGGTTGTTAGACCCCAACTTTTTCAATTGGTATCAGAGCAGGCATACACGTTTAAAGACCTCATAAGTTTGTGTTTGTAAGCGATCTGACTATATGGACAGAAATTTTATCTCCATAAACGTACCACCAGTCTTCGATGGCTCAAACTACTTATGGTGGAAAATCGATATGCGTGCTTTATTCAAGCTCGTGATCTTCAAACATGGGTTCGTGTTGTTAATGGCTATGATCCTTCGGTTAATACATAAGGCAATATATCTATACCTAAAGATATTGGTAGATATAGTCCAGAAGAAATCCTTGCTGCAAAGCAAAATTCTGACGGCTTGAATGCTATCATTCATGCCATTACCTTAGATCTTCAGCATCATGTGACTACTTGCATGAAGTCTAAAGAATCCTGGGATATCTTAGAAACTTTATTTGAAGGGAATACCTGTGAAAAAGAAGCTAAGCTTCAAAACCTAAATTATGATTGTGAAAATCTTTGTATGGCATATGAAGATTCATTTGATGAGTTCAATCACAAAGTGTCTGAAATTTTTAATATATCCTTTGCATTGGGTAAGATTATTCCTGAAAAGGACATTGTAATGAAGATTCTTAGATCTCTGCCATCCAGATATGATTCTAAGAACCATGCAATCGTTGAAAGAAATAACCTGGATGAGCTTTCCAGAAATACTCTTGTGGGGAAAGTAAATATTTTTGATCTTGAACTAAAACAAAGAGATTTACGTCACATGTCGTGCAACCCTGTTGCTACATCTGATAAAAAAATCTCGAGGTCCTAAGTTTATTGATACAAAGGATGCGAATTGCTTTAATTCAATTTTATCACTTGTTGTACAACTAGTTAAAGAAAATTCTTAAACATAAGAAAAGAAAGTCTCAAAAGAAATTCTCTTCAATCAATGTAAAGGATAGAAAAGTTCGAAAAGACTATGATAGTAGAACTTGTTCCAAGTGCTATAAGAGTGTTTATGTTTTTTCTGATAACCCTGTTAGGAAGATGAATGAGTTAACCAAAGCATGGATGGATACTCTAGAATACTATCCAGAGGAAGTCGTATGAGAAAGTTCTCTCAACTACTTTGCTGATGTTCACACCTGTTCTTCTAACATTTCTGATGATTCCATGATAAATGATCTTACTTCTCCAGAAAACATATATCATCTAGAGAAGGACTCTTTGATTAAAAGGATTAAAAATATGGAATGTCAACTGACTTAATTAAAATAGGAAAAATAATGTCTGAGAGTTTTCAAAATTGTAGAGTGGACGCTTGTCCAATTTTGAAGAACCAGTGAATGTTCACACAGTAAAAGTTTGTCTAGGTTGTTCACAATTTTATGAAAATCAAGTTATGATTTTGAATAATGAATTTTGCTCGTCTTTGCAGGTTTGACGGAACGAGCAAGTTTTCGAAATTCTGACGCTAATATCACTACAGCTAGTGAAATTGTAAATAGGTAAGAGTTGGATCGTTACCATTTTGTAGACGCTGATGTGAGCACCTTTATTCCATAATTCATTGTTTTGTCGAAGCCTGCGCTTTGTATGAACGATGTACTGAAGTATCCACTTTGCGGGAATGACTGACTCCCATGATGATACTTCCAAAGATGGTGTTTCCAGAGGTAACATCTCTACGGATGAAACTTTTAAGAAGTGGTACTTCTGGAACCTCTGAGTGATGGTGAGAGATTCTTCATATTTCATTGGCTTTACCATAGAATGATTGTGAAGTGAGATCCTGGATCAATGTAGACTCCACGGAAATGGAAGAAAGTATACATGAGCGGAGAACCCAGAAGTAAGGACTACAGGATGCTAGCAAATGACGTGTAGTCCCCAGCCATTTCTTTGACGAGTTGTTAGCGCTCCTTGTGTCATGACTTTGCCCGTGCAATTAGGATCATGAGAACAAGGTTTGTTATTTATTTTAGACTTTTGATCCATCGATTGAAGGTCTTCAACTTGTTCCCGGGGTAAATAATCCATGAATCCAACACTAATGAAGAAGTCGATGTAAGTATCCCTTTTCGTGCAGGTGATCGTGGCATCTCCTTGAATAATAATAATTGTCGTTGATGAATCCAAGAAGAAATCATTGTGGATAAGCATCATGTTGATGAAGCATGCTCTTCTTTGAGATATGGAAATATGGAGAGTTCGGAAATCCCGAACCGAATGGAGGTAGCGGTGTCGTCAATGGAGATTCCGGCATTGCCGAGCCAGAAAATTTCAGACTTCAGCATTTTAGCAAAAACACCGTGGAGTCTTCGTTCGAAGTCGGATAATCGCGATTTGTATGTGTATCTTCAAGCCCATAAAATTTCCAAGCTTTATTAAAGAAGATTTTTAAGTTTTGAGCACTTTCAGGGTCTGAAAAAGGCAAAACAGTAAACTTTCAGGAGACTTTTAGAACCTTTTCAGACTATATGTTGTCTAATGTTTTGAACGCATATCCTCGCTCGTTCATCGGATTGTTATGAAATTTTTACATGTAGTAGAGGACATCCATACAAAAATAATAGTATATAAATTATCCTCAGATTCCTTATATATTTCTCCCAGTTCGTCATCCTGTACAGGACAGAGTCAAGTCTCTCCAGACGAGCTTGCCTCAAAAACGTATTTTCATGACTTTCATGCTATTTGCTCGTGCCCCGAGTGTATAATGATGAACCCTAATGATGTTGGAATGATTGTTATAATGTATTTTATGATATCATTTGGTCTCATTTTCAGATTGATCTAACCTCATGTAATCTTCGTATTAGGTGCCAAATACCGAAGTTGAGGATATTGAAACCAATAAGGATAACCCGAGCTGCCCTAGAGTTATTGATGAAGAGACAACCATACCTGCACTTCAAGAACATGAGAAGGTTTTCACCGAAGTTATGGAGACCTCAATTTTTGGTGCTTCAGTGATAAAATAAATCGAGCCATCAGTAGAAAAGACTGAAGAAACTGTTGCAGTGGAGCGTCAGTCCCCAGTGTTTTGTTAAACCTCTTCTTTTTGTTTTCTCTTCTTATAGAAAGACCTAGATAGAGGACCCAGGTAGAAAATTTATGTAAAGATCCAGGTGGTAGAAGCTGGAGGTACCTTGATGAAGAACTTAGCGAAAAGACCTAGTGGAGATCGATCGACTGTGGGGTTACGAACCCGTCTACAAATTTCTGCTTGCATGTTGTATGATCTGGAAGCTGTAGGAACCTCATACGATGTCGGAATTTGATGCTTGACCCAAACTTTTGATGCTAAGATACCGAGTTATCTCATGAGACAAGAATCACTCAATTTGGAGTTGTAGAGGTCATCCAATAAAGCATGCACATTTGTAATTTGTAATTCCGTACAATTTTTTCAGATTTCGTAGACCTGACGGTAAAGGCCATATATTTCAGCTCGTATGTCCGATTGATGCGCCATTTTGGTATGTTGTAGAAGAAACATAGAGGAACATCTTTCGTTGAGGAAGTATTGTCCCATTACTCACTTATTGGTACGTGTTTTCAAACCCATGACCTGAAGCGTATTGTATCTCATTTGTGGAGGTGATGAGAGCATCTTGTGGAAGACTTTGGATTGGGCTCACCAGTAAGTCGTACAAGCTTTGGGAAGACTTTCATGTAAGAATGTTATCAGATGTACACATCTTGATATGAATCATTAATCTTGGAGAAGTCCGCTTCATTTGTAACACTTCAGAGAATGATTAGTTGATGAAGCCCTGAGGATGTTTCTCCTGAGACCGTTGTTGGTGTTGAGATCATGAATGATTACACTCCAGATATCCTTGTCGATGCTGAGGTCATGGATAGTGTTCCTATAGAGATTATTGTTGATGTTGATACCATGGTTGAAGTTACATGAAGTTGCTTAATTAAAAGGCTAGAACCATAATTATATATATAATCTTTGATCTTCATTCATCCAGTACGTCATGAACTGGATTTGTCAGTGAGTTTTCATTCTGGATTTGCGGTAAGTAGCATCAGCAGTTTTCATTCTGGATGTGATTGGTAAAGAGAGAAAGTTCTTCAATCATGCAAGGGCTTGTGATGTAGAGAAATCCCGTTGATGAAGCTTCATGGAATCACCTCAGATTCCAGTATATGTTGAAGGAGTTAGTGCCATCCATGTATGAATGATGTTGCATCTATTGCAGGAGTCTTTTCATGGGATAATGAAGATTCATCGATTATAGTTTAGTTACACTTTGATTGTGCTGGTGTTGAATCAATGTGTCATCGTCGAGATGTTTGTGATGAAGTTGTACTCTTTGATTGGGAGTACAATTTGATGGCTTCGCAGATGCTTGAGCGTTGAAGCATATACTCCTTAAGCATCAAATGCCTCAGGGGTTTGATTATCACTCCCCTGGAGTTTCTTCTGTTGATTCAGCACCCCTTTCATTGTGGTAGTGGGATTCGACACTTGTGAAGACATCAGAGCCTTGTGATTTTGTGGAACACATGTACTTGCAGGAAAAACTCCAAAAGTGTTCTTCGCCATGTTTGGACATCATCTCAGTAATAAATGTTTCAGTGCTTGATTTGGAGAAATTTCAGATTCAACCACTTGGTAAAATACTAATGCGGTGAAGCTACCATTCATAACATCTTGTAGAGTTGCTATCATAATTAAGTCCCCATGATAGTATAGCATGTGAGGAAATAAATGACATAGACATGGAATGAGACTTGCCTGAATGTGAAACCTCTTGATGAATGTCTATGTATCTTTTTGCAGATTCTTGCTTCAACCTCGTCAAAGTTTGAAATTCCTCAAAGTACTCTGATGATGGAATGTCCGTCAAACCTTCTGGGTTAGAACTTTCTTCGTTGGAGAGATGTGTAACCAAAGGCGCTTTGTAAATATCCATCTTTTCAGCATGGATCCACACTCGTCTGAAGTACATGTCCTATCCTGGATCTTCCTGATTATGCGAAACTTGGTTTTTGTCCAGGTTGGACTTATGTTCACTTTCAGAGTGATGTATCCATGAGTATTTCTGAGCGCTCCTTCAAGGTCTCTAATTGAGATGGGAGCATGAGCAACTTCTTGTCGAGTGAGGCCTGCGGATCTGAGGGTTTTTAGTGGAATGATGTTGATGCCGGTGGCAGCATCGATCAACGTTCTTCCAAATTTGTTTTCTCTGAGATTGACTGTGGTGGGCAGTCCCCAGTTGTACATATCTTGGTCTATGATTGAAGGCTCAAGAAGTATTCCGGAATGGATTTCTTGACACGATGTGGTTCAGTGCTGTGAACATGTCTCTCCTTTATGCCTTCGGAAGATAGAGCAATTCTACAGATTTGCTCGAGCAATGATTGAACTGCTTCTTTGAATTCAGAGAGCACAAGGTTCTGACTGGAGAGGATTCTTGTGTACTCTTGGGATTCTACATTTCTTTTTATCTTTGCTCTCTCCTGATAAATGACAATTTGATCGCACCATATTGAACCCAAACTTCCAGTAACTCGATCACTCCTTCATGAGACGAGAGAAGTTTAAGTCTGTCTGATCATTTCCCGTTGGATGCCGGGTTGAGGTTTATGCAAGATTAGTTATCCTGTCATGATGCTTTTGTAGGATGAAATGTTGGATGTCGCATGTTTGAGCAGAATTTTTCCTTTTTCAAGCTTGAGAAACAACGTTCATGGAAGGTTGGACATTGTAATGTTTGTTGATCAGGTGTCGTCTTCTCCGAGGTTCCTCAACCTTGTATACATTGCTCAATAAAGCAGGTCTAGTAGTCACTAATCGTTTGGCTGCTTCATGAAGTTCTGAGAAAGTGTTGAACCGGAGGTTTTCCAGCGAGGCTCTATAGACCGGGATCATTATGTTGATGCACAAGTCTACAAGTTGCTGCTATGTGACGTTTGGGTCGTGGCAGTCCAAGGCTTAAACTGTGAACCATTTCACATAATTATCAGGATGTTCGCTGCTCATTTGAAATATCCTTCCTAGATCAGAGAGAGTGATTTGCTCTTACGCGAGGAAGTATTTTCTGTAGAAAACATTAATCATCTCTCTTCAATCGGTAATACTTCTCGGTGCGATGTTGTTGTACCAGGTGTATGATCTGCCTGTCAAAGACTTTGAAAATTCCTTCAAACAGACGACATGTTGTGCTCGTGTTCGCCTAATAATTCCAGAAATCGAGAAATATGTTTTGAGTATTGCATGTTCCATCATAAACAATGAATGTTGGAGCAGTATAACCTTTGGAAGAGGAATCCTATGTATGGAACTAGGATATATATGAAGGTTGGTGAAGATGGACAGATGATGCCTTGTCTTTTCCCCGATCCTCAAAAAGTGCTCCAGGTCTTCAGGAGTGATGAAATTTGCGGGTTCCATTGCTGGAGAGTCATCTGCAGCTTTGTGGAATTCGTCATCATGTACAACATGGATTGGAGAGATTTCAGGATCAGCAGTTGAAGATGTTTCCTTATATTTTCCTTTCTCGCGTTGAGGATGAGTTCGTTCAAATACAAGCTTGTCTGTGAGAGTTTTGAGATAAGCACACAACTCTTTCTGTGCTGCAGCTACGTCAGTCTGAACCTTCATGAGATCAACTATGGTAGGCTTATTTCCTCTGGTTTCTTCAGGAGATCAACCGAAGAGTGGATTGTTGATGGCGTCAGTGCCGTCACTTGCAGGGGTGATCACTGGAGCATTATTGATTGGAGGAGTGGAGTTAGCGGTACCACTAGAGATTGCGATATTAGGATCGGGTTTTGAACCCGAATTGGCAGACCTAAGACCGACAATCTTTGTGAGAATTGAGATTGTAACCGAGATAATGATCTCCCACTGTGGTCGCCAATTTGTAAATGGGGAAAAACGATTTGCTGGTTTTTACGGAATTGTGGAGACAACCGTGCGGAGGAGACTCCTTGAACCGAGCGAAATGTTCAACCTCACACAGATGCACCGCTGCAAAGGGGGTGCTTTGAATTCGAGAGATCAATCTGTAGTACCCCGTCCTAAACCAAAATAATGGTTGTTCCAGAGTAATTAGGTCACAAGAGAGGATGGGTTGATCTTTAGGAGGGAAGCTGAGAAATGTGTGGAATCAATGGTAATCAAAGATTGTAGGTGTGTTGTGAATTCTGAATATGATAAGTTCTGAATGATTGAAATTACTCAGTTGAGAGTAATTGATGAGTTGATGATCCCGTGATGTCAATGAGATGTGAGATCGTTATCATTGTTGACGTCGTTCTTTCAATCATGATTCATAGACTTATTTATATTGCTGGAATTGTAGACACCATGATCCCATAAAGTGTGACAGTTTATGGAATCAAAGAATGGGGAAGCGGAAATCGTGTTTAAAACCAGTTGCTCATCGTGCGGAGGCTTGGTTGATTTTCGACCCACTACTTTGTTAACTCCATCAACTGATTGCACGACTTGCTCACATTTCATCGTGTGTTTGAACACACGTGCCGTAGACCGCCAGACCAAAACCCTAATTGATATCCCCCCAAGTGACACGATCGACGTCTCGTGGTTAGTTTAGTCAGTCACTGACTTCGTGATATCATGGGACGATGAGTCCATGTATTTACCGAGTTGAACATGATTTTGTGAAATGTTCTGAAAACTCGTGGATCGAACGTGGGCATGATCCTCACGTTGACAACTGAGGCGATCAAGTATTGCTCATTCGATGATTTGCTTAAAATTGATAGTTGAACCAATATTCTCTGATTTGAGCAAGTATTGCTTATCTGAGAAAGTGTTTCTCATCTGATGAATTATTGGCAGCGTGACCAAAATAAAATATTAATTAAAATACTGGTAGTTGAACCGAGCATAATTAATAAGAATATTGATCATGAGATCATCATAAATTTATTAGTGTTTGAATCTGGAATCATGATCCTTGGACTCAGAAACCCTAATTTGATCAATTGATGATCACTTCATGGTTTGTTAGAAATTGAACCATGAGACGAAGGAAGGATTGGTTCCATGAGACCGTAGGTCAATCATGTACACCCATATTCTCACGTGAGCAAACACCAAGACCTCTTGAAGAGTTGGTGACTTGTTGATGAAAGAATGATTAAATGACGGTTTAATCATTTATTCAAATTACTGATGGGTTCAACATTAGGCGATAAAACCAAATTAATTATGAAAAAATGGAGGACCGACCAAGGGGTCATGAAACCGGCCCTAGGTGGTCACAGGATCAAGTGTTGATCGTTCCATGAAGTTCCAAGTCGTTTGGAAGAGTTTTGGACCTAATACGTGCAATTGCGCAAATTAGGTCAAATTGTGAAAACACGTGGGACTGGCTCATTGTGAGCCAAAAATCCAACCCTGGTCAGTCAAGGTAACATGCTTTCGTCATTGAGACGTCTGTGTCTCAGTCCTGAGAATTTTGATATTTTCTGGTGCACGTTTGAGCGACCATTTGAGAAAATATGACAAAATTATGGTTTTTTGATAAAACCGTCAAAACTTCATGAGATGAAGGAAAATAATGAAAAAGTGAAGGAATTATGAAGAGGTGAGGGACATGAAACCGGCCCTGGGTGGTCACGGGATCAAATATTGATCGTTTGAGCAATCCCCAGATTGGTTGAAACTCTAATTAGCGCCCTTTAGTAGAATCGATGTAGAATTCTCATACGGACTCGGATTTTGATGGTCCGCCCCTCCATTCTATACAGAAACGAATTTCCTATCTCCCTACGCGTGAATATTTAGGTTTTAAGCTCGTTCGGGAGAGTAAAACTCAGGAATAATTCAAGGGACCTATCCCATGATATTTTTCCTAATTTTATTATGTTTTCATGATTTTAGGGAAATATCATAAAACCAATGAGTTTTGTTGAAATCAAGGAGTTTCCATGAGATGAAGGAAACAAAATAAAATAAGGGAGTGTGGGACCGGCTTGAGCATGGTTGGCCGGCTAGGGCCCGGTCCCGTGAGTTTTCCCTTATTTTATGTATTATTTCATGATTTGAAGGGATTTTCATAATTTGAAGGAAATATCATGAAATCAAGGAATTTCATGAGATTATGAAAACAAGAAAAATTTAATAATAATAAAGTGGGACGTGTGGGTTACCTAGGGTTTGGCCGACCGTCTATGGCCCGTGCACACGGGTTTCCCTAATTTTATATTAATTTTCATGGGACCAAGGAAATATCATGAGATTAAGGAGTTTTCATGAAATTAGGAAAATAATAATAAAATAATGAGGTGTGGGGCCGGTTAGGACCAAGGCATGGCCGGTTGGCCAATGGTCACGCCCCCACAATGTCTTCCCTAATTTTATATTATTTCCACCGTGCGAAGGAAGCATGATGAAATTGAGGAGTTTCCTCAAAACGAAGGATATTTGTTCAAATGAAAGTTTTTTCATGGACTCAAAGAAAATAACAAAAATATGATAAAAATATGAAACTGGCATGGTATTGACCACGGCACGGTCGGCCGGTCAGTGGGTCCATGCTCCCAGCGTCTTGGTTAATTTTTAATTATTTGTTATTTTTCTTCCTATTTTGCATAGGTTCATCGTTTCGTCGTATTTTGAAATACTCGTTTGTGCGGTGATTGTTAATGCATCATCGTTTAATACACTTGCACCTTTTGAGATAGGGTTTACTCAGAGGTAGCTCCAATGCCCGTGCATTGAATATTTATTACTAACCCATGGATTTCTGCTGGGAAGAACCATGGTTTGCAGTAATAAAATATCTGCGAAAATATTTGAATATTTTCGGAAATTCTGTGGATGAATCCAAGAATTTAGGCTTGAGACAGGGCTTACTCAGAGGTAGCTCCAATGCCCGTGCGTTGAATATTTATTACTAACCCATGGATTTCTGCTAGGAAGAACCATGGTTCGCAGTAATGAAATATCTGCGAAAATATTTGAATATTTTCGGAAATTCTATGGATGAATCCAAGAATTTAGGAATAATTAACTTATTGTAGTTGCAGAATAACCTACAACTACACCCTCAATAGAATTAGTAAAAACTCAAGAATTTCTTGATGATGAATAACAATTTTCTTATTAATGTTCTCAATTGATTACAAAGAAGTATCTAAATGGAATTCGAATAGTTACAACTTTCTCTATTCTCTTTCCTAAGATATTTTCTAACACTCACTAAAAGAACCTCTCAAATTTTACATTTGAACTCCTATTTATAGTAAAACTTATACAGCTGTATATGAATTTTGAAGTATCGCAACTCATACTCGCAAGATTACTCCATCCTCGCAAAACTTCATATTTCTCCGCGCTACTTCTATCATCGTATCATTTTATATCTCTTTTCTCCTTTATTTATTACGATACTCGTGAACTATTATCTTGCGATATTCGGTACCTACACTTATGTCTCTATACTAGCAGAGCAGGATGTCTAGGAGCATTAATTATTCCGATATGAGCTAGCTGGAGCTTCATATCCTTTATATAGTCAGGGTAAACTCGTTGTTTGTATCCTGAAGACGTTATCGCTCTATACTAGCAGAGCAAGCTGTCTAGGAGCCGTCCATCTCGTGATACTATATAGAAATAATTACTGAAGTGTTTAGTATTCATGAGATATGATTTTGTCTAGCCGTGAGACTACATATCCACCTTCTCTAGCTTGATAAGTAGTAAACCACTCTCTATGAGGACACATGTGAAAAGTACACCCCGAATCAAGAATCCACCCATTTGCCGAGATTTCGGTATGAACCGTGAGAACGTTCCATCATCACTTTCTACTTCAACATTTGCTGAGGTGCCTTGGTTAGTATTCTTCTCAACATTCTTCAATTTTGGACAATCCTTCTTGAAATGCCCCTTTTCCTTACAATGAAAACAATAGAATTTACCGGATTATGATTTAGACCTTGACTTTGATCTACTCCTATCAAATCCGCCCCTTTGGTTTCCTCTTCCTCTAACAAAAAACCCATCTCCCGAATTATGTTTTCTATCAATACCCGTCTTCTTTAACTCCTTAGAGTTCAAATCCGCTTTAACGTCTTCCATGGAAATTGTAGTTTTTCCATACATTACGGCATCAACAAAATTATCATAAGATGGTGGTAAGGAACAAAGCAAACCCAAAGCTTGGTCTTCGTCTTCAATTTTGACATCAATATTTGCCAAATCCAAGAGAATTTTATTATAATCATCAATATGATCTATAATATACATTCCTTCATGCATTCTAAGAGTATGTAATTTCTTCTTAACATATAAACGATTAGTTACGGATTTAGTCATATACCTCTTTTCCAACTTGTTTCATAGCCCATCCGATGTCGTTTCCGTCGCAACTTCTCTCAAGACCTCATTGCTCAATCACAATAAAATTGCTCCATAAGCTTTATCCATGAGTTCTTCCTTTGCTTCATCCGACAATGTTGTTACTAGAACCGTTTTCCCCTTCAAAGTTTTCACCAAACCTTGTTGCACCAAAACATCCCTCATCTTTAGCCTCCATAAATTGAAATCATTCATTCCATCAAATTTCTCAATCTCATACTTTGCCGCCATTGTAGATCACCTCCACCCGGAGCTCTGATACCAATTTGTTATGACAAATGGCTCTTTTAAGCATAATCAATCAAGAATTGAAATATAAATGAAATCAAAAGTAAAACAATCACACACAACACAAGGATTTATAGTGGTTCGATCAAGATGATCTACATCCACTTTGGAAGACGACGATAACGATTTCACTATGATTCAAACAAGATTACAAGAGTATGATTCAAAACACCCTCTCAAGATTAGGCCTCTACTGCCTCTTTCTCTCTCTTGATTACATTGGTTTCTCTTGTTAGCAAAAGGAGAAGAAGTCTCTCTTTTATACACAAAAAACTCACCTACTTAGCAAACCACTTTTGACTACTAGCACACCCTTTTGGGATCACCTACTAGCACACCCTTTTGGACTTACTAAACTAGCATTCAAAACACATGCTACAAATCTAGAAGTATTAGACTTTCTAGAAGCCAACCCTCTTTGAATACTAAACCGTATTCAAGGCACATATGCTACAATTACTAACCCATGGATTTTTGCTGGGAAGAACTATGGTTCGCAATAATGAAATATCTGCGAAAATATTTGAATATTTTCGGAAATTTTGTGGATGAATCCAAGAATTTAGGAATAATTAACTTATGGCTCTATACCTAGCAGAGCAGGCTGTCTAGGAGAATTAATTATTCCGATATGAGCTAGCTGGAGCTTCATATCCTTTATATAGTCAGGGTAAACTCGTTGTTTGTATCCTGAAGACATTATCGCTCTATACTAGCAGAGCAAGCTGTCTAGGAGCCGTCCATCTCGTGATACTACATAGAAATAATTACTGAAGTGTTCAGTATTCATGAGATATGCTGTTGTCTAGCCGTGAGACTGCATATCCACATGTACTCTGAGAGAAAGTATTCTCAGTCAGAGGATTGATGAGAGACCCATGTCTCAATACTTACGTCTGACTGCTGGACCAGAGGTTCGTATAATTATGGGTTTACGATTTTATCCTTTGTCGAAAATCCACCATTGATAAAAAAAATACATTAACAATCTCATAAAGTTTAGAGTTAAATTCCTCGAAAGTATCGTTATCATACATTTTGAGGTGTTCTCATTCAGATGAAAGGGAAATAAGTCTAGCTTCTTTTTAGAATCATCTCCCTCGAATACAGTCTCAAGAATATCACATGCTTCTTTAGAAGTCCTACAGGTCAGCACATGGTGTAAAAGATCATGACTAACAACTGCATGTATGATGGCATTCAGACCATCAGAATTTTGTTTTTCAAGATTCCTTTCTTCATGAGTATAAAATGATAAATGATTAAACTCTGTTTCTGAATAATCCATCGGTTGTTGATATCCGTCTTCGATTAATAACCACGTATTAAAATCTCTGGATTGAAGAAAAGATTTCATAGCATATTTCTATAATGGATAGTTTATCCCATTAAATCTTGGTGGTACGTTAACCGAATCACTCATTAGATTCATTTTCTTATAGGTTGGATCGCACCAAACACAGATTGTTAGATCTTTTCGTGTTTGCCTTCTCTGATACCAATTGAAAAGACGAGGGTACCCAAATGTACCTCAATCTAAAACTTTTCCACCTATAAGTCCTTTTCCGAAAGTGATTGTATATGGAATGAGTCGAGACAATACAACTAATCGGTTCACACTTCGTGTGATCGTCTATGGATACAAGATCGAGACAATGCAACAATGAAGTATGTTTACTTGATAATAGGTTCGGACTTAACCAAACACTAGGGATTATCTATCAAGTAAAATATGAATTAACGTTTATGTATTTTACACTATAATTGCGGAAATAGAAAAGTAAATGACACAACAAGATTTTGTTAACGAGGAAACAGAAAATGCAGAAAAACCTCGGGACCTAGTCCAGAATTGAATACTCTCATAATTAAGCCGCTATATAAAATCAAACTAACTTCGTATAGTTGATACCAAGCAACTAAACATATAGTTCACCTAGTTCCCTCAGTATTCCTATGCCTCCAACTTGTAATAAGTCAGGTACTTGGAACAATTCCTTTGGTTTGTATTCCAAACAGTAAAGGAACAACAAATCTGTTCGGTAACAACTCTTTTCAAACAACGTGATATGAGTTTGACAAAGGCTCTTCCGTTTAACCAATAAACTCCTTTTTCATGTCCTTACTTAATAATTCCCTCCTTTGTCATAACAAAATTGGAAAAAGTGAAAAATAGGGATCAATTAAACAAAAGACTATCAAGACTAGAAAACACATACTAGCTTTTACTTAGACGGCAACACCAAGAAAACTTGGTGTTTTTATCAAGTAGATATATATGTACAATCATCTCCTATATAATTCCATAGCCGTACTCCCCACAAAGATATGAAAAATTAAACACAAATTCAAAAAGAACTTTTCCCCATTTGATGTCATTCCAAAAGAACAGTAAAATCGACCTTTCTCTAAAAGAGAAGGATTTTTTTTGTTGGATTTTAGCGATCCCACAAGGAGATATGAGCTAAGAATCAATCACTAAAAGTTTCTCATGAGATTGTGTTACTAAAAATAATAATTTAAAACTATCTCATGATAATCAAAAAATACACAATAAGTAATCATGAGGATCAATTATTGTGATCATCCTCTACAAGATACAAACTTGTAAAAACAAGATTTGATTTACTCTTGGAGGAAGAATTAACCTTTTCCACAAGTAATTATGCCAAGAATATTAATGGCTAAGGAATGGAAGCAGAAGATTCTTGACAAAGAAAAATATGCATATATGTAAGTCATTAAGAACCATGCAACATAAGTTCACATATAACCAAGAAGGTTGTGAACGTTTAAGCAATAATCGTGTTCAATAACACTCATGACTAAACAAAAATCCACAAACACATATTTATTTAGTGAATAAAGATGTCTTAAAAGTGTCTATGAGAGTTATAGCAATGCCAAACATATTTATAATAATAGTTTATGAGCATCTGCAAAATTCAATACTGTGACGGTCGGTGAAACGGCTTGTGAACCATTAGCCATATCGTGAATTTTGAGCATTACGGTTCGTGAGTTGTTGGCTATTTCACCAATTCAAATCACCACAATTCATGAATTGTCCTATTTTGAACTTTACGGTTTGCGAATGGTTCGCCAACCTCCTTATATTTCGAACATCAGATATCTATAGTTTGCGAAGTGGTTCACCAACCTACCATGAGCCCAAATTATGGTAGTTTCGAAACACTCTCTTTTGGTATTTGGAACATTACCGATTGCCATAGGTATATATATCATTGCTTGGACAATTTTTAAATGATCCATATGACACAAAAATAGTTTTTGAACAATAAACTGTTTTGAACTAAGATTGCTTAGGACCAATGAATATCCATTGCTTTAATCATTACGAGATGTTTAACAAGACAAGCTTGAATTGGAATTTCTTCTTTGCAGTAAAAACCAAAATTCAAAACTCATCGACTTTGTTAGCTTTTTCTAACATGTATATTTAAAAACTTAAACACAAATCAAGTTAGATAAAACGGAATCATAATCGAGATATACGGAGCATTAGCCGCATTGGTTTGTATATCATAAGTACTTCACATTTGATCCATTCTCTTAACCAATGGTGAATGATGAACCCGTAATCTGTATGATTATCATGTCTTGAGAGTTCTACCATGTAATCGTAACCTAAGTTTAAATATCAATATTATGATTAGATTGATTATCTAGCGCATATCCTTCTTATCTTGTTCTTTAGAATTTCCCATGGATCTTGTTCCCATATCTTGCTTAGGAGTTAGATAAGCATGGATAACTCTACAAAGTGCATAATAAGTGTTGATACCCATATCGAGTCATTACATTTTGGACTCACTATTAGGGATGTGGTAACACCTTGAGTCAAATAAATTATATCGACTCTTTTAATTTGTAGGTGCGTAGAGGACAATTATGACAACCACACTGGGATTTTACTTTCATAAAACTATTCAATTAAAAGGTTATGTGACCTATTAAACATAGACTCACCTCTTTGGAGCATTGGCTCAATAAGGTAGAGATAATAATTATTGTCTTCAGAAACATTGAGAATATAACTTCAAGTATATTTTAAACAATTCATCATAATGATACTCGGATTTCCACCAAATTGGTTAGCGAACAAGAGCTCAAAAACAAGAATGTTTTTGATATAAATAGATCACGGCATCAAGTATATATATAACATGAAGTTTGCTCAAGTTTATAAATAACCTTTTTGAATAATCAAATCAGGAATCTTACGGTTTTACCAGATATTCAACATCTTACCTAGTTCTTGTGCCTTCCTCACCATGTTTCATACTAGGGTCTCTCTTGATGAGGATGCACTTTCAACACAATCAAGTTGTGATGAGGTGAATATCTCAGGTAGTTGAAATAAGTTCATTTATTATCTCTAGGAATTGTACAACTTCCTTGAAACTTTCAACAACTTCTTTGTACCTCATTAAGATGTTGTCCCTTGTCGTGATCTTTTTCGGTAGATCCTTCTTAATGATATTTATTGCTTTATTGATATTCTTTTGTACATTTATGAGTGACTTTAGGAGCAACGGGTTTCTTGTTCTCCCCAATATCGTTTCGAAACTTCCTTAAGGGAATATTGGAAAAACTGATATTATGCAAATAAGTTTTTCTCCAGTTGGAAGCATCAGATCTTGTTATATTATGAACATGACTGGATCTGGTTTTATCTCTTTTACGAAATCTACATCCCTTTGCAAGTGACCTGGTTTTCCATAATAAAGGCAATTTTTTGTATAATGGAAAAAGTTATGCTTGTTGTTACCTGGATGTGTATGTGCTTGCTTTGGAGCTTGATAGAATTTTCTCTTTCCGTCAATATCAGGTGGTAGAGATACTTCACTCTTGTCATCAGTGGGATATTTTGGTCAAAAAGAATATTTAGCCTTGACAAATTTACCTTTTTTACAAATAATAGGAGCGTATATTCCTTCATATCCCAATCCTCGCATATCACGATGACTATACGTGCTCCCAATATCGAGGTTAACTTATCTGAGCTACTATTGATAGACAAGCTTTCTTTTAAGCTCTTTTTTTTTTCTTCCAACCTTTTGATCTTTTCAAGCGCTTTAACTAGATGATTCAAATTCAAATTTGAGATCTTCTCGTTCTGAATCAAATAACAAAGTTCATCTCAATTTTCTCCAAATTATCTAGTTTTGATTGAAGTACCTTCTCTCAATCACGTCCTTGGGATATTTCTTCCTTAAGACCTCGTATTTGTTTGAGATAATCCCTTGCACCAATAGAATCAATTTGGTATTGCAAGTTTGAATTCTCACTATGAAGTATGTCATGTTTAACTTTCTTACTGAATAAAGAGCTTTCAGTTTCAGAAAGTTTCTAATGACATTCCTTAAGAAGTTGATTAGCAATTGGATCTTCATGGAACACTTCTTCGTCAGAGTCAGAATTTTTGTCCGAGAAATATTTTCCAGAAGCTAATGCAAACTCGCATGTATACTCTAGATAATAATAATCGTCAGGCATGTCATCAAGAGTTGGGAGAGTTGCAACATATGCTGGCATGTCTACGTTCCACACTGGGGAATACATGAGATAAATGCCCGATCCTACGACTGTTGAAGCATTGAACATCATCATCAACACAAGTCCAAGACTTATGATTAGGAGATTTTTTATCTTTAGAAAATCTCTTTTTCCTATTTCTCAAGATTTCTCTAAACTATCGTAGAGTATCATCCTTAGTTTCTGGCACAGTAGTTTTACCCTCAGAGGGACTAGTGTTGTTTACGTCCTTAAGAAAAATTATCTCTTTTTCAGACCGGTGTTCATTATCAAAGATCTTTAACTTACCAACTAGATCACTATTTTTTAGTGTTCAAATATCGTTTGTCTCTGTACTGGTATGTTTTTTAGACTCGTATCTTGATGGTAGAGACTTGAGAATGTTGCACACAATATATATTTTTGGAATAGTTCTTCCTAACGAATGTGAGGAGTTAACTATTTAGGAGAATTTTTGGTTAAATTCATCAAAGGTTTTATCATCATACATATGAAGGTTTTCCCAGTCGGATACTAGGTTTTAAATCCTTGCTTCTTTCTATGTGGTATTCTCTTAGAATACGGTCTGCAAGATATCCCAAGCTTCTTTCCAAGTTACACTAGTAGTCACGTGATGTAGGAGATCTTGGCTTATGGCATGTATAATAGCATTCAATCAATCAGAATTATGCTTTGCAGCACTGATTTCAATATCGTCATAATCAACTATATACTTTGCAGTAGTTCTGTTATTTACAGTGACTATTAGAGGATGATAACCCTTGATTACCCGAATCCAAGTTTGGAAATCACGAGCTTGCACGAACGAGTGCATCGCTATTTTGCACGGTAAGTAATTTGTGCCATCAAATCCTGGTGGTACGTAAATTGAACTTGGTTGATACAAGTTCAAATTCATGTCTATATGTTCGGATTGTTACAAACACATGCTTATTAGGTCTTTATGATGTTTGCCTGCTATGATACCAATTGAAAAAGAGAGAGTAACTAGTACACCACCAACTTTTTTATTCGGGAACATATATGGACAATCCTTGCACAATCTATATGTACGAGTACGAATCTGTATTTAAGATTGTTTTAACAAGGTAGTACATACCCGAACTGTTCACGAACTGAATTCCAACAAGAGCAAATCTTGTCATTTATATTTCAAGATATAAATTCAATAAGAAAAAATCTTGTAGATTCTTTATAGTTGAATTAATACAATCTAGGTTTAAATATGTACAACTTGTGATATTTCAATTGTATAGATAAAATAATATAATGCGTAAAAGAAATAACTCAGGCACCAGAGATTTTTGTTAACGAGGAAAACTATAATCTTGTAGAAAAACCCCGGGACCTAGTCCATATTGAACACACACTAATGACTGATGTTGCACCAATTACCTACTACCAGATTTTGGACTAGATGTAAAACATGTTTCAGTTGTATTCGTGCACCAGTTTGAACACACGCTGATTTAAAATGTTGCTCTTGAAAATCTTCTAGCAGAATGTTAATTCTCTTTAGAAGATGCTCCTCAGCAAGGGTTAACCGTTTGGTAACCTAATTGATTTTTCCTCACAAGGTCACCTAGAAATAATCTAGAGATATCTTGATCTATCAAATCTAGGGTTCACGAAAAACACCTAGAAACAGGTTCCATAACTATCAAATAAGATAGCTTCCCTTGCTTTACGATCCCCAAGTAAAGTCTTTTGAAATCTCACTCTTGTTCGTGAAGAACGAAAATATGGACAACAACCGTATGCAACACACACATAATTTGTATTGGATTACCTCAACCGACTGCAATACACTAACGTATTAAACAAGCTTAGACTAGAACAACGTCCCGTTGTACCGATGTATTTATCTACGAATTTTTCATTTATTAAAAATAAGTTTATAAAATAAAAAATTGATTTGCCAAACCGACCTTCGTATTTATTCTGAAAAACAACTTCAAGCTTAAATATAAAACAAGCTTGGTAAAGGGGCGTCACATAATGGTAGAGGGGCGGCACCCTAATAAGACAAAAAGGTCATTACAAGTAATTTTCAAGTGTCCCTTATCAAATAAAATCTGGAAATGACTAATTAGCCCTTATTGTTGATAATCAAGATTAGTAATGATAATCAAGATTAGTGTTGATAATCAAGATTAATGTTGATAATTAATTTTCACTTATCATATGATTCATAACTCTAAAATAGGTTATAAAAAAAAATTAGAGAAGAAAAAAGAAACTTTTGTGATATTTGTGAAGGTCAACCTCAACCAATTGAAGAAATTAACCAACAAAGTGAAAATGACTAGGTATACTTCAAAAGTACGTAACAAATCAAATTTTTTAAAATTTCAGAAGAACATACGGTTGGAATTGAGCTCGTTACCAACCGTAACTATATATTACGGTACGTAATGTATCAATTACCAACCGTAACTGGTTCAATTTTGGGAAAACCCAAAATTTCAGAAGAACATACGGTTGGAATGGAGCTCGTTACCAACCGGAACTAACCTACGGTTGGTAACTAATGAATAGAAACCAACCGTAACTAACCTACGGTTGGTAACTAATGAATAGAAACCAACCGTAACTAACCTACGGTTGGTAAGTCATCTTAACTTTTGAACCGTACATAACTATTTGATTAGTTGTGAACCTTCAGGATAATTTACGGTTGGTTAG
This sequence comes from Papaver bracteatum, assembly GCA_023529315.1. NCBI lineage: Eukaryota > Viridiplantae > Streptophyta > Magnoliopsida > Ranunculales > Papaveraceae > Papaver > Papaver bracteatum. Next base: position 2,955,018 of record JAJJWX010004839.1, read on the forward strand.
TTTAATTGAGTTTCAAACCGTAACTGAACATATTCTCAAAACTAAGAACTTACGGTTGGTATTTGAATTTAAACCAACCGTAACATCAACCCAATCAACAAGATTCTGGTTCAGTATTTGAGTTATTACCAACCGTAACTAGCATAAACCCAGAAATTTCAATTTCAATTTTCATTCAAAACCCTAATTTTTGATACAAAATTAACTTAAATCCAACACGATAAACTAAACCCTAAAGGGGTTTTTCCAAACATTTTTCAAATCGCCAATTAATCAAGACGATGACATTTTTTCGGTTTTAATGGAGGTTAGGGTTGATGGAGGAGAAGAGAAGATGAAGAAGAAGATGAAAAAAAAAACTGATTTGATTTTGGTTAATTAAAAAAAATTGATTTGATTTTGGTTAATTTAAAGTGAAAGGGTAATCTAGTCAATCTACACCCCTATAGGACACCCCCTAACCAATAAGAGGGACATTGCTATCACACTTGACGCCCCTCTACCATTTCATGAAGCCCCTTTACCAAGCTTGATATAAAAAGCCTGGTATTTTAACTAATTTCATGGTAAATCATTTTTTTTTATATAAATTGCGCAATTTCAAAACTAAACTAGTCGGCCACGTTACTGGGTCCAAATATTCTCCATATTATTATTCATGATGTTTTGATTGCACACGTACAAGCAATCCTAAATTAATACGTTTATATAATATATAGACCAAAAAAGTAAATGAAAAATCATTAATTTACTCAGAAAAATATGAAGAGGGAAAGGAACCATGATTGCTAAGAGGACCGGAATCGGTGGGTTCCGTTTCATATGAGATAAAAGAGTTATATCCAATCCTGACCGTTGAATCACTCAAACGGTAACCCTGTTAATACCGTTCCCCTTTAGCAATCGTGAAAAAAACAGTCAACTTTCATTTTTATAATGTGTTCCGAAATGTTGCAGTCCTGCAAATTGGCTCTTGTCCTTTTTTTTTAAATAAAAATGATGATATAATCATTTTAAAGTGTCAAGGACAAAGTGAACCAAAGAAAACTAAAGCAAAACTATTCGTGCGTCTGGAACATAATAACTTATCAATTTATAAGATGAATTGCTTTTCTTTTGATCGATAATGAATTGACTTTACTCAATTCAGTAACTACAGAAGAAGCTAATAAAAGCTTTCAATCCGATAAAAATGGAAGCCTCAATACAAAGAAGGGGAAAAAAAATCAAGGTAATTAAGCTAACCCGAATTTGGTTGATACACTAAACAAGTTCTTGTTCAACATCCCCTTAATATATGTTCTAAGCAGATGAGCTTTTCTCATAAACAACCGCCTGATTCCAGCCTGAAGATTGATAGACACTTTCAAACACTTGGGTCCTTAGATCGTAAGAAACCAACCCAGTCCATGTCGACCACAATATAATCTTCGCACCTAGAATGCTTATCAGTGTAACAGGATACCCTGGTGCAGTATGATCCGGAAGCTTGCTAAGATTGATACTATATTTCCTCGTCCATTGAAATACGTCGTCGCTGCGGAAAGTACCTGCTTTCTGTATCCATATATCAAGCCTTTTGTCAACCCCACTGTGCTGCACCAGAGATAGACTTCCCAGTACTTGAACCAAACTAATGTGTATATTTTGCTCCAGTTGTTTCTTTTTAGTCTGAATATACACTGGTAGACAGATCCATTTGAATTTCCCGCTTTGAACATTGAAACTTATGATGTGCATTCTAGGCGTGGTAATCCAATAAATTGATTCTCCTATTGTTGTAGGATACGAGGCTTTTCCGTTGTTAGTACGCGGCATGGTCGGGTCTTCATTTTCGGCCCTGCTCCAGGAATTGGTGCCTAGAGTAAAAATCTCGCACCATGTTGATTCACCACTTAAATGCAACAAAACTAGCTTGTATTGATTTTTTGTTGCATCGAATCCAAACCCAATTCCATCTCTGTCATGCAGCTTTTTCAGATGTCTGACTTCTCTTGTTGTTGGGTTGCATATGTAGCTGTCATTTACTCCATATAGACAGATCAAAGATTTGCATGCCAACATAAACAATTCTTCTGCAGTACCTTCTAAGTGTGTTGATACTCTTAAATCAGCTTTCCATCCTCTAAGATCTTTGGAATTCCACCCTTCTTCAATGGATGTCATACTCAATGTCTTTTCGGGGTAATAATAAGTTTGAGATAGCACAGCAAAAGCATAGGGCACTCTGCTAACAAGAAGCAAGAAAGTAGTATCATATATGAGAATTATGTATACTAATTTCAACACAAAGATCAAATCTTTAAGCATATAAAGAAACCAAAAACCCTAGAATCATAAGTTGCAGGACTAAACGAAATGTACCGATTTTCACAACGAAAATAAACAAATTTACATACCTTGGAGTTGGAGGGCCTATACAGCTTGCACATTGCATTCTTGTACGAGGGTTTACCACTGGATCTTTAGATGGATCCCAATCCAAATCCGTTATCATCGCCATTGTTGATTGAACACAAGGAATGCACAGAAGACTGATTACAAAAGAAGATGCAAAGAATGCACGAACTACTAAATTAAAACTTTGATTTCTTGAGCAGAACAAGTAAAGAAGATGAAAAACAAGAATGCAAGATCATAGATTACAAGTAATGATGAAAGAAATAGGTGTATGAATTTCAATTTATAAGAAGAAGTTTAAATAGTTTTAGGAAAGGGGTTTGAGAATGGAAGTTTCCTGTTTTTTAGCCGTTCCAGTGTTTGTTCAGATGAGTATACTTTCCTAATTTCCGACTGCTCCTTAAATCCATAATAGAGTTTCCGATAAAACTGAAGCTCAATAATCTGGGCTTTTGGACTGGATAAGCTCATGTGGGCTTCTCAGTCGGTTTATGAAGAATAAGGTAATATGGAGAGAGTTTAGGGACTTTATTGTCTAGTTAAAATTGAGATTGAATACTTAATCCGGCAATTTCTCAGTTACACCCTTTCTTTCAGTCTTCATCTCCTGGGGGGAGAGCTTCAAATTTTCTCTCAATTCCTTCTAACTGTTTGAGGAATTGCCATCCCCATATTCGTTAAGGTAATATCATGCTAAGTTATTACTTTGTTGTTGCATTAGAATATATAGGGTTTTAAATTCCTCTTTTGTTACCCAATTTGCCGTATCAAACTATACTCAAATTTGCAATTTTTTGTTGGGTCTTTGTGTGTGTAAAGACATTGAATTTGAATCCTTTATTTTATGCTTTAATTAGTTTAATTTCGATATTAACTATGTCAAACCCATTTTTATGAACTTGAGAATTTCTTATACACGTAAAACAATTAATTTCTTTACAACAAGGTTTCAACCATCCCTGGTTAAACAAGGGCTGGTAGAGAACACGTTGGGACTACTTTTCCACACTAATTGGCGTGTTTAAGAACTCGTTCTTAGTTTGCCTATGCAAATGAGCATGTTGATTTTGTGACCATTGCGGATATTGCAAGCCTTGTTGTGTTATCTTTCTCAGACTTTTAGGCCTGACAGAAACTTGCTCAACCTTTCAGGTCGGTTGTCAAAGTACAGTGAAAATGTCTTCATCCACGGCTACTTTGCCAATGCTTACAATATCAGCTAGGAGACCTCAAGGTACATTCTAAAACCCTAACTATAATTTGTGGTTTCCTTCTTCAGATTTTCATATATAAAGAAAAGCTTTAGTTTATAATTAAAAGAAGAAAATAAAATGAACACTACAACTTGACTTAGAGGTTTCTGATATTTTGTAAAAATTATAATGACTTGGATTTTTGTGATGAAATCTGAGGTTACCATCTTGCACACGATATTAGTAGTGTAAGTGGAGTTCTGTTATAGCTTAGTATTACTCCCTGTGATATAATTTGTACCTGTTCTGAAGTACTATACTGAGCTATTATCGATGCCCCCCAATCTGTCATCTTTCTGTACAGGTAGAATGGATGCCCAGTTTAATGCGCTCAACTTACGACCAGGGATGTTTCAAAGCATGAAACCAATCAAACTTGCAGCTAAAATGCAGGCCAGATCAATCAAACTTGCAACTAAGATGCAGGCCAGATCTGTAATATGTGCTGCTATGGTGAGTTCATTTATTCATACTGTTTTATTGCTTTTCACTTTTCTATGAAGTTTATAGTTTGGAATAGATGCCTTTAGAGTTTAATCTTAACAGAAATTACAACTAAAAAAGGAGGTCTTCAGCGAAAATACTAAAACTGTGCAAAACACACTTTATCATTTTAGGGAAGCGCCGTCGCCGTGTGATTTGATTCCCTTCAAAGTTAATAAAGTTAACCCATGGTTAGACACTTGAACTAGGCTCAAAAGTTAAACATTTAAATTTGTTAACTTGATAGAAAGGTTCTTTCCTTTACAGAGGTTTTCTCCTCCTATTTTCCAAACATATCTAAGAAGAAGCATTTCAGTGAGCTGGTTCTTGTAATGCATTGAGAACATGAAACAAAATTTTAACTTTTAGGATGAAGAGCTGATTACAATGTATTCCCTGCTCCGAGAATTAGTATTTAAAATGTTTCACTGTCCTCACTTGGATTGCTAACAGAAGTATTAGTTTGAAGTGTTGATTTGTGTTACTTGTGCAGAATGCAAGATGTGGTGCAGAACAAACCCAAACTGTTACACGCGAGTCCTCAACAATTACAGTTGCTCCTGTTCAAGGTACATATCCATGTTTCAGTGATCATTTTCTTGATATTTATGCTGTCACGTTTTAAACAACCTTACCTCAGTAATTGCATTGTAAGATCTTTGTATCACAATGAGTGGTTTAACCCTCAACGGTTTTGTGTTTCGTTCTAGCTCACGTGCTAGTATTGGATCAGTAAATCTCTTTTTTTTTTTTTTTTCCAAATGTTTCTATTCTAAGCTCTTTCTCTATCTTATGTTTATGTTAGGGAAGGAAAAATCACCCGACCTTGACGATGGAGGGACTGGATTGCCACCTGGTGATGATGGAGATGGCGGTGGCGGGGGAGGTGGCGGGGGAGGCTGGTCGTCAGGGGGATTCTTCTTTTTTGGATTTCTTGCATTTCTCGGCTTTTTGAAGGATAAAGAAAGTGAGGATCCTTACCAAAGTGACAGGAAAAGAAGATGAATCCAGCATGTAGCTCTATAGAACACCCACACCACACTTATAGAGATATCTACCTGAATGTTTTCATTCTATCAACTCGGTTTGTTTTCTGTCATGGAGAATGCCCAGTGATTTCCCTTGATTGAACCCCAAAAGCGGCTCGGCATGGATGTATGGTACTTACTAAGTAGGCATTGCAGTTGTGTTTTTGTTTTGGTTCGTATCGGTAGGGATCTGGATCCCCAGACATACCAGGTACTGTATCTGGTTGGAGATATGTAAAATCCAACCCTCCTGCATTTTGTTGTGTCCTTAATATAAATCAAATTGAAACTCTGGTGTCTAACGTTAGAGGTCCAAGTGGGATTCGTATTATATTTGAACGTTTAGTATGCAAAGGATAAACAGATCGGGAATGTTATTGTATTTACTGTATATCAGATTTTTATTCCAAGGTTGAAGGAGTTGTCATTTTTATTTATGGAATGGTTGCTGCAAATACTGTCTGAGCAAAATTTGTGTATGGCGCACAGTGAAATATCACTTTTCTGACGGGAAAGGAGAAGTCTTGACGTAGGCTAGTAGACTTATCCCCACTGGTATATAAATGTGGTGAGGAGTTGAGAGTTCTCATCTCTTGATAGAGATTGCTGAAACATAGTAAAGCAGAGTTTTGCATGCAAGGTTTCGTATCTTTCCAGACATCTGTTATTGTAAGATTTGTGTTAGGCTTTATCTGTTTGGTAGGTTTGGCAACCTTTAGTCCAAGTGAACTGAACCGTAAGATTTGTGTTTGGCATTATCTGTTTTGTGGGTTGGGCAACAGGCCATGTGAGGCACAAGAAAACATTTTCCTAATTCTCCCTCGGATGCTAAAATGAGAATAACCTTATCATTTAGAACTGAGATATAAGACGACTTTAGCAACTTTTTACAAGACAAATTAAACAAAGTAAAGTACATGGCTTCTACAACAGTTTCTTACTGTATTTTGCAATCAGGGGATACTCAACTTACATAGATGATCTTGTTGTACACATCTCACGGTAAAAAATGTTAATATGAACATTGTAAAAAACAACTGGAGTCTATTCTTCTTGTCTGTATAGCCACGAGTTATTGTACCTGTTGTAACATGTAGCTGAAATCCTGAGAGTAATCCCCCGGAAAAATGAGAAGGAACATCCGAAAGGAGGAAGAGCTAGCGACAAAATGTATAAGATATTAAGAGTAGGGACAAAAAACAGATGGCTTTCCCTTCACTGAAGAGACAGAACATGTGATTTGGCCTCAACAAGAGAGGAGATACCATCTTTAGCATAGCTGCATCGAGCCAGACATGCTGCAGTGTTGACATCAACTGGTATATTATAATCTTGCACATGATTGTTACTGATGATAACACTAGTGTTGCTTGGTGCTGGATTTCTCGACCTGAACTTTTACCAGACAATCGCTGGAGCTCAGTTTCTTTTATACATGCCTTTTTTTACACAACATCTCATCCCTGGGAAAAGTAAAAGTGACAAAACCTGTTACTGCAGGGAGAAAATATGGTCTCAGGGGATTTTCTCTCGAAATATTTTTATTTTCCAAGTAAAGTTTTAGCCAGTCTCTCCTAACAGTATAGTTTGAAAATATACTCTCAGTAGCTTCTGGTGTGGCATAGAGGATCATAATCGTAAGCCTCCCCAGCCTTTACAAAACGCCCCTTCACACGCCTCCTCACATCAGCTCTTGCCTTCCGAGACTCGTATCGTATTTTCTTGTCGAATCTGTTTAAATTCGTAAGAAAAAGAAAAATTAGTAATATGGAAGAATTCAAAATCTACAACAGAGCCCCGAATTAGAGTGCTTATAATTCTAATAGTATGCAGTATTGATTATGTATCCCTTACTTGCGGGCTTTCTTCTTTTCTTTGTAACGTAAGACAGCACTATTCCTGCCTGCAGTTGTGAATGTATTTTCAGTCCCTGGTGGAAACCATGGAGGTTCGCCCATTGAAAGCATCGGAGATACCCCACAGTCTTGATAATCTCCTGCACTACTCTCCCCCGTCAAACCAGAAAATGAAAGTGAGTGACATGAATTGGCTTGCCTTTCTGGGTAAGAAGAGATGATTGGTTCAGTTTTCGTGGTCATTATGCAATCAGCAGATAAAGCACTGCAAGCTGGCTGCTGCTTTGTTTTAGCCTTTCCACCAGAAAAACCCTGAGAATAAAAAAACAGATGTTAGTTGTGACTAATAAAACGAAAGTAACTTGTAACTTGTAAGCTAAAAGGTGAATATGCGGTACCGTGAGTTTCAAGGAAAAACTCAGTAGATGTACTAGAACCTGGATAACTTACTTCCAGAGAGGATGAGATAATTACTTAGTAACAAACGTCATGCCATATATCAAGTACAAGCATGCAAAGCACAAGTAACCAAAGAACAGATGTGTTCCTTGAGAAAGAATGTAACATATTGAACTATATAAAAGATCAGTTTGGCAAGTTCAGCCCGGCTCTGAAACTAATGGCAAACATACCTGACGGTTGGAATCAGCAGCAGACATATCCTTCATCCCAAACAAACTATCCATCCCACCATTCTCAAATAGATGTTCAGAGTGACTCTGGGACATACCAAAGAGTTCATCATAGTTCTCCATATTTAAGTCAACATCAGCCGAATTGAAATCCTCATAAAGATCACTTTCATTGAATTCAAGGTCTTTCTGGGAGCGCTGCATATCAAACAACATTTAATTCTTTAAAAGTGCCTAGGGAAAGTAAATTGTACAAAGTTCAAAATCAGCATAGGAAATTCCATTCAATGCAGTCTAGTGGCAGCATTTGCTGTGTCTGAAATAAGATGTAAGCACAATCAACAGACTTCCAAATGAGGAAAACGAGTTGGTTTGAGATGGAACTTGCCAATGATAATGAAAACTAAATGAGGAGGTGGGGGAATATCTAATCAACACTAACACATTCTTTTGTAGCTTCAGAGAAATAAGAACTAAGCCGGATAAAAAATGTGGAAAAGTAACAAACAAGAACACTGTTTTATGGACCACTAGAAAAGAGAAGAAAAAAACAACCAAACAGGAGAACGATTTTTAAGAGACGCCTAGAGAATGGACGATACTCACCCCCTATGTGGAACCCATCATATGATGTGCCCCACCTCCCTGCATGATGCATATGTGTAAGTAAGTGTATGTTGTAGGTGGACTGACTTTGCAGCCTAATGTTGGGTAGATGAGATTTTCCAAATGGACAATAACATAAGCACCACTCAGATAATAAAATAATGCAGTCGTTTTAGTCACCTTCGGAGTAGTTGAATCCTGCTCATCTCCACCACTTGGGTTCCCCTCAGGCATCGAAGACGATTCCATCCACATGTTTAGCTTCTCCAGATTTTCAGCATCATTATTTCCAGTGGTATCAGTTGCATCTGCATTGTTGTTTGCTTCATTAGGTCCCCAACTGTTGCTAACGGTGTTTTCGTCAATGCTCATTAACCCCATTCCTTGTTCACAATTAGGATCTCCCATGGATGGAAAATCCAGGACAAATGACCATATCCTAGATAGTTCTGATGCAGAAGGACAGCCTGAGTAACAATTAATTGGCTGTCTTTTATGTCCTGAAGACGAGTTAGAACCACCATGTCCATTCCAATCACAATTTTGACAAAGTGATGTACTCTCTTCAATGCACCTCACTGAGGCAGGGTGAGAGTTGCATCTTTCACACACCAGTGTTCTCGAATGGCGCTTAGAGAGGGCATTTGCAGAATGGACATTCCGGTCACAAGATAAACATAAACAAGCAGCATCTGAACGACAATATACTATGGATCTTTGCTCCCCACAAAAATCACACAGGTGACCCATTGTATGTCACCTACTATGTAACAACGCCCTGGGCTGAATCAGTGAGAAGATGAAATCTCTTACTAATAGTTCACAGTGTATAACTTTCTGAAATTAGCTGATGAACCACAATTCCGTTGGAAGTTTCTGAAATCAACAAACAAAAACATCAGTGACTACCATATTACTGAAAAAAGAAAATATCAAACTCTAGAAAATGTTGTTGGATAATAGTAGTAAATCTAGCACAGCAACTCAATTTGGCGGGCTACAAGCTAACAACACTTGCATACATAATAAAGAAGAAGACACCAAAAACAAATCATAGCACCTCATACACATACATAAATAGAGAGAACACACAACTTAAATAAACAAGAAGGTTAAAAAACGATTAAATGCTCATATTGATTCCAAATCAAGGAGACAATACCAAGTAAATATCTTCAACTCTGAAATTCCATGACAAAATCTACAATATCTGTTAATTTTGGATCTTAAAAAAAGCTCAATCAACAAACTTTCCTAAACTAAGCCTCAACGGAAAATGATAGTAATAGCTAATAAAGTCTAAAGGAAAATGAGATCCAACAGAATTCCTAAACAAAGCTTCAAAGGAAACAAACAGATGAAATAAAACACCTTATTTACTTCAACCAGCTTACAAGTTAGATAACCAGAACCTCAATCTTTGGATAACCCAAGCAATTTTCCAAAACACACACAATAAATTATACGAGTAGTAAAAAACAAAGAAAACTTAACTGGAAGGAATCACAAAAAAAAAAAAAAAAAAAAAAAGGGAGCAAACACTTGAGTCTTCATAACATCAGATCTTTCTTCACAAACAAAAGAAAAACAACCAAACAAACAAACAACGGATGAAAAGAATAATCTAATTTGATAACATAAACAGAATCAACAAGTCGTTACTCAGATATTAGGAGAGATGAAATTTGAAGAAGAATTATTACCTACAAAATTTACAAGATTAGATCTTCTAACAAGCTCAGACTTTGTAGGAGAAACTTTCTTTCTTTTTTTCTCTCACTGATGCAAATTCAGAGATCCTCTCTCGTTTTTCTCTGCCCTTTACTTTCTTTTTTTTCTCTCTCTCTCTCGTTTTGGTTTGGCTGTAGAAGTTGAGATAGAAAAGTGCAAATTTGTGGGGACCACACTATACTCCTCGTGTGAAAAGCAGACAAATCTTTTTTACTCTTTTTATTTATTTTATTGGGAAAGGAAAGGCAAATGGAAAGAGAAAAGGTCACTTTTATTATTTATGAGTGGGAAGGCTATTGCTATTTCCCGCTAAACATATTTCTAACTACTACCCAACCTTCCTTGTGCTATCTCTATATTCATAGGCTCATAGTAGAAAATTAGACACCGGTAGGGGTTACACATAGATAAAAGCAGGTAGGGCTACATCCAAAGAAAGTTTTAACCTCTTATTTCTCTGATCTATTTTCGGATTCAAATTCGAATACGGAATAGGAAATCTTTACTCATATTTAATCTTGTATATGTACGGAAGAAAATGTTGCTTCACCTTATATCCCATTTTGAGAAAAAATTTGGGATGTTGTAAAAAAAACTTGAACCTAATAAAGTTTCGGGTCCAGATGGATTCCCGGTTAGCTTTTTCAAACATAACTGGGAGATTATAGGTCCACAATTGGTGGAGGTAATACAATAATTTTTCAAAAACAAAACAGCTTTGTAACAATTTGAACAAAACATTCTTGTTCTTTATTCCTAAATCAAATAACCCAAAATTTCCAATTGAAAACAGACCAATTGGTATGTGTAATACTCCAAATAAAGTAACAACAAAACTTATGGCTAATAGATTCAGAAAAACTCTGGAAAAGATAACTTCACCCATACAGTCAGCTTTTCTATCTTCCAAGTAGATTTCGGACAACATTATTGTTTCCCATGAAATTGTGCATTCAGTGAAGAAAAGCAAAAAGAAAACTCGAAATATAGGTCTCGAAATAGACATGTCAAAAGCATTCGATAAGCTAAACATAATCTTTTTAATGCAAACTCTTAAAGCTTTCGGATTCTCTGAAGAGTGGTGTGAGCTTATTTTTCAATGCATTTACTCTTCTTCCATTGCGGTCTCCTCAATGGTAATCCTTGTCAGGAATTCAAACCTTCAAGGGGGATTAGACAATGAGATCTTCTATCCCCTTATCTTTTCATACGGTATATGGAAGTTTTCTCTCGTGTGCTATGTCATCTAGAAACAGTAAAAAAAAATCCAAGAAGTTAAGCTGGCGATCTTCTTTTGTTCACTAATGCATACCTGGGAAGCTGTAAAAGCCTTCTAGATGCTACCAATACGTCTAGTATTTCTTCAGGGCAAGTTATCAACTTCTCTAAGTCTGGGGTCTTCTTCAGTAAGAAAGTTCATAACAAACATCAAGGTATCATCTCTAGACTCTTAAAGATCAAAAAAAAAAAAACATAAAAGACACACAACATTATTGAAAAAATGGAACAAGGAATCATAAGTTGGCTAGGAAGAATTTTATCCCAACCAAGTAAAATCGTGTTGAATAAATTTGTCTTATCTAGCATGCCCGTATTTAGTATGGGATGTTTTGTTTTGCTAAAGAAAATTACTAAGATAATCAATGACATTCAAAGGGACTTTTGGTGGGGAAAAAACACAAACTCTAAAGGAATATACATAAAATCTATCAACTTCTTGTATAGACATGTAGTACAAGGGGGGATAGGTTTCAAAGATGCTAATGAGGTTATCCAAACTGTGATTAGTAGAATGGTATGGAGGTTAGTTAGTCACCCTGATGACCTAAGGTCACAAATCTTAAAAGGAAAATACTTTAAGAAAATATGAGTTTTTCATTCTATAAAGAAATTAAAAGTTTCTTGGATATGGAACTGCATCCTGCAAGGAATATAACACATAAAAAAAATAGTGATTGGGAAGTGGGTGATGGCTCTTCTATAAACATTTGGGAACATAGGTGGCTACCAAACAAGGATGATATTCTAGCAAAATTTGTTCCCAGAGGAAACTCAAACATAACACTTGTGTCAGATTTAATCAACACTGACACTAATAAGTGAAATATTGACTTGTTACATTCAATTTTTGAAAATTATGTGGTTTAGGAAATTTTGAACATTAAACTGTACTCAAGTGAGGATGGAAAAAAAAAAAAAAAAAAAGACAAATTCAGATGGACCCTGACTAGAAATAATGAACATACTGTGAAATCATTATTTGCTAAACTCCAAAATTAATCTGGCTTAGTTTTTACTAAAACAAAAATATTTTGAAAAGGTCTGTGGTGTATGGATACATCTAGGAGAATCAAATTATTTATCTTAAATGTTTACAGGACACGTTACAACAAGACAGAAGCTTGGATCAGTAATGAAAGTCGAAACAAAATGTGTGTTTTGTCACAGGCTGTGGAATCCACATTTTACTTATTTTTTGAATGTGTATAACTGTATATGCAACAGCAATACGGAACTTACCTACAATGCCTTCATGCGGAGTACTTTTTAAATCAAATTATATGTATCACTATTTCTTAGATATGTACAATGAATGGATGGAAGGTGACTTGAATTTTATCTCAATGGCTCTAGCAGCCACCAAGTGTTGGTTTATTTGAAAAGAAATATGCCTTATAACCTTTGATAACAAAACCAGAACTCCAGAACAATCAACATTAGATATCACAATACATTATAATTATTGGCACCCAGGAAATTTGAACACAGTAATAGAACATTGTAGTGGCAGATTACATCTTGACAAATATTGGAAATTTCCAAATGCAAATACATATAAAATAAATTGTGATGCTTCTTGGATATCTGTTAAAACTAATGTAGGTTATGGTTTCATCATACGTAACTGGACAGGTACATTCCAAGGAGCAGGAATGGGAATTTGCAGGACCTCCTCGGCTGAAGAAGCATAATTTGTAGCTTTGTTACAGATAATAACATGAGCCACCATAAACAATCTACATAATATAGTCATTGAAGGAGACTATCAAGTATTTACAAGGCAATGAATCATCAATCAGTTGGAAATGTGTAGCAATTTTAGAGTAAGTTAAGAAGATGGCAAAATAACTAGTGTCTTTTTGGGGTTTCCAGTTTGTGGATAAAAAAGCAAACAATGCAGCAAATCTTTTGGCGAAGAAATAAATAAATGAAGTTAACACGTTTTCTTGGTTTCATGATGTACCTATGTTTTTAATTCCAACAATAGCTTCTGACACTGTCAAAACTTATGATATATGTAATTTTAATTCCAACTCTGTACCAGTTTCAGGTGATGTTAATCATATAGATTCAGCTATTGGAGGGACAACTCAACCTGAGTTAGTTCTAGAAGATACTGAATCTTCAGATTAACTGTCTCTGCAGTAATATATTTTCCTTACTTTCAAAAAAATAAAACTATTTTTTTACATAATTTTTGTGGAGTTTGGGCGATAAGTAAAGACTCGGTACATAAATGGTATCAAATAAAAGATATTATTGACATCTCAAAATGTAGTATCATTACACTATGTGCTGATCATAGCTAAATAAAGAGCTAAAAAGTTTTATTATCTTGTAATCTAAGTACTAATCTTAAAAATTTATTCTTTGTTGTTTTGAGTGGTAAAGATTTGACATATATTTTCAGCATGCATCTTTCCTATAAGTTTTATTGTTTTGTAAGAGTTTGATTCAAACTCCTTTTTTGTTTTCAACTCAGTTGTCCAGTTGTATGCTTCCTCAATAGTTTTATTTTTTATTTCCTTTGTATTCTTTTGGTACCCTGCAAGCATCATGCTCCTTTGCAGCTACCTGTAAATTCAGAGAGATTTATCCAAGTACCAAAGGTTGTTGTTGTTGTATTAGCTGTGTAAGCAAAATTGAGTTTTAGAATAAACAGGAACCAGTGTGGTATGTACTCAATGAGTTTATTTCCTGCTCCCTCTTTAGTGTATTTTATATACATGTGGATGTTCTTTTCCTTGGCATGAATAGATAAGTTGTTGTTAACCCGTAGAGTTATATGCCTAGCTGTTTGAGATACAAAGGCTTTTGGTTTTATTAAAAATATTAGAGCATAGCTCGGTTGAACCCACCAAGCGTTGGTATGTCAAGTTTGGTTGTCATATTTTAGTGAATCAAAACTCATCTAAGAGTCGCTTGATTATGTACTAGAGACAACTTCATATAGGTTAGACTAAAAAGTCTAGGATTATGAGACATACAAGTATTACTCGAAGACCTGAAGATGTAACGAGCTACAACAACGACACCATCCTTCCTCTTGAGGTTAGTAATATTGACTTGAACTGTTTCGTTCCTAACGTATCTTTTAAGTCGTGCAATATTGAAAATGTAACTGCGAAGCTGCGAATTATTATTATACTCTAGTAGTGAGAAATGATCATATGATCATAGTGTTAAGGAATCAGAATACGAAGTATAACGCGTATCTTTTAAACTTCATATATATGACATCAACATAATCGTATAAATGTTATTGTGATTGTTAAAGCATAGCTCGGTTGAACCCACCAATCATTGATATGTCAAGTTTGGTTGTCATATTTTAGTGAATCAAAACTCATTTAAAGAGTCGCTTGATATTTACTAGAGTCAACTTCGTATATGTTAGCTAGAAAGTTACTAGGATATGAGACTTACAAGTATTACGTTAAGACTTGAAGAATGTGAATAAGTAAGGAGCTATAATGACGACATCATCCTTCCACTTGAGATTAGTAATATTTGAATTGAACTATTTCATTCCTAACGTATCTTTCAAGTCATGCATATTGAAAACATAATTGTGAAGCTGTGAATGATTATACTCTAGTTAGACATAGTATTAAGGGATTACAATACGAAGTAGAATGTCTATCTTTTGAACTTCATATATAAGACATCGACATAATCGTATGAATGTTATTGTGATTATGTATGGGTATGGGTGAAGATTTCGTTCTAGGAAACAATGGTTTACATTTGTTTAAAGGAAGTACAATTCATAAACCTGTGTTATGAATCAAAAGGGAAATCGCTAGGCTTATTGGTATTGTTATTCATTGCAAATATTTGGATTACCAATATGTGTGTTTAGTATAACCGCTCATAACTTGTTTATGTATCTTGGTAAAACTATTCACAATGCCTGACTTTTGAATTGGTATGACTTTTATTAGTGAAACCGATCTTAAGTAATCACCTGAGATGGTATGATCGATTTGTTGTAATTGGTATGACCAACTCTAGACATTGGGGAACTGATCCTAGTAAGAGGTGCAAACGATCACAAGCAAATGGGAATCGATCCTTGTAAGAGGTGCAACAAGCTTTTAGTTATTATGGGAACCGATCCTAGTACCTAGTCAACCAAGTTTTGGTAACTAGCGTGAATAATTCTAGTACCCACATGGAGGTAGAACCGAAACTTGTTCTGGTATAACTGTGAAACCCATGATTGGTGATTTGATAGGATAATCAATCACATAGTTCTTGGAAGTCAGATGAACCAATTCTAAAATCGTTTGGAAGTGTGGCAAATCGGTTCCAAGATTGTAAATATTAAAAAGGATTTACAAAGTAAAGATGTCGACATACTTTGAACACGTGCAGTAATTCTTACCTTTTATCGTTCAAATATATTCCTTAATAGCTAAAGGAGAATCCCGGATCGAAATAAATTGAGAATCTTTTAATTAAGGGTTTTAGTTTTATATGCTTTTAATTTCCAGCAATTAAAATGCATATCTTTAGAAAATAAAAATTAGTAATGTGCATTTACTAGTTGGAGATTTTCTACTAAGATTTTCGGTCAATATTTGGACAGTGCATTTCCAGGAATTATGAAAACCGTTTTTGCCCTTATTACATATATTTGAGAATATTCGGTTTTGGAAATTCCTTGGTGTCCAAACTTCTTTGGTCTATAAATATTGAAGTTTGCATTTCAAGCAAACTAATCCTCAGAGCCAACAAAACTACCTAGTTGTGTTGTTACTGGTGGAGCCGTCTATTCGGAGAGGAAAGTACCATAACTAGGCGAAATATCTTACAACCGCTCGTTTTAAAGACTTCTTTGGGATTGGGAAGATCTACGAGTATCGTTGGTGGGAAACTAGAAAATTGTAGTTTATCATTGGTGTTCGATTGATTTGATTGACTAACGGTTGTTGAACTTTGATTGCACCTAGTTTTTTTATGCTTGAGAATCTTCTCTTCTGATATAAGATTCACTCAAACTAGATCGAAGTTTCGATGGGAGATCTTTAGACTGTTTGTAGATCTAAAGACGTCTTGTGATAATCCATTATTAACAGACTCCGTTCTGTGTGTGATTGATCATAAGAGATTCAAGTTGATTGTGTGCAGGTGTTTATTGAAGATCTAAGAAGATTTGAAGATGAAAAATATTTCTGATTTGGGTTCATAATCTTTGGTGTGCACAAAACTTCATCGGCTGGGGATCCAACTATAATAGGTTTATCCTTGTGATAGATTGGATTGATTAGTTGAGTAGATCGGCATCAATACATTTCTTTGTGATTCAAAGTATTGATTACAAAATCTTGACAATTACTTTGGTAGTTGTTATTGGATAGATCTAAGGATCTGATAAATGAGTTTATTGGGATAAACGGGAGAGCCTTTTGTCAAACTCATATCACTTGATTGAAAAGAGTTGCTACTGAACAGATTTGTTGTTCATTTACTGTTTGGAATACGAACCAAAGGAATTGTTTGTTCCAAGTACGTGACTTACTACAAGTTGGAGGCGCAGGGATACATACGAAACTAGGTGAACTATAGGTTCAGTTGCTTGGTCTCAACTATACGAAGTTGGTTTTGATTTTGTATAGCGGCTTAATCCTGAGAGTATTTAATTCTGGACAAGGTCCCAGGGTTTTATGAATCGAAAGGGAAATCGTTAGGCTTATTGGTATTGTTATTCATTGTATATCTTTGGATCACCAATATGTGTGAGTTAGTAGAACCGTTCATAACTTGTTATGTATCTTGGTATAAATAATCACAGTGCCTGACTTATGATTTGGTATGACTGGTTTTTATTAATTAGTGTAACCGATCCTAAGTAATCACCTGAGATGGTATGATCGATATTTGTAATTGGTGTAACCGATCGTAGTAATTGGTATGACTGATCACAAAAGAATTGTGTAATTGGTGTAACTGGTGTAACTGGTCCTGGTAATTGGTGTAACCGATCCTAGTGACTTGTGTAACCGATCACAAGCAATATTATAAGTATATGGTAACTAGTCCTGGTAATTGACGTAACCGACCCTGGTAAATGATGTAACCAGTCCTGGTAACTTGTGTGTTCGATCACAAGTAATCCATATTAAGGTAGAACTGATCCTTGTGATTGGTAGAACCGATTGAACCCATGATTGTGATTTGATATTGATCAATCACATAGATGTCTTGGAATACAGATGAACCAATTCTAAACTTGTTTGGAAGTGTGGTATGATCGATTCCAAGATTGTAAATATGAAAGAGGATTTACAAAGAAAATATGCCAATATACTTTGAACACAAATATTAACTCTTATCTTTTATTGTTCAAAGATATTCCATAATTACTCAAGGAGATCCCGGTCCGAAATAAATTAAGAATCTTTTAATTAAGTTTGTTAGTTTTATATGCTTTAATTACCAGCAATTAAATGCATATCTATAGAGAATAAAAATTATTAATATGCATTTACTAATTGGATATTTTCTATTGAGAGATTTCGGAAAATATTGGACAAAGCATTTCCAGGAATTATGAAAACCGATTTGGGCATTTATTGCACATCTTGAGAATATTCAGTTTTGGAAATTCCTTGGTGTCTAAACATCCTTGGTATATAAATACCTAACTTTGCATTTCGAGAAAACTATCCTAAGAGCCGGGTAAACTTCATCTTCTTGTTGTTTCTGGTGGAGCCGTCTATTCGGAGAGGAAACTACCCTAATTAGGCGAAATCTCTTACGACCGCTCGTTTAAAGACTTCTGTGGGATCAAGAAGCTCTACGAGTAACGTTGGTGGGAAACTAGATAATTGCATTTTATTAGTTTTCGATTTATTTGATTGACTAATGGTTGTTGAACTTTTATTGCACCTAGTTTGTTTATTCTTGAGAATCTTCTCTTCCGATATAAGATTCACTCAAACTAGATCAAAGTGTCGACGGGATCTTTAGAACTATTTGTAGATCTAAAGACATCTTATGATAATCCATTGTTAACAGACTACAATATGTGCGTGATTGATCACAAGAGATTCAAGTGGTGTTGTGCAGGTTTAATTGAAGATTAAAGAAGATTTGAAGACGAAGAAGATTTCTTATTGGTTTCTCATATATTTGTTTAGCACAAACCTTGATTGGCTGGGATCCAACTAGAATCGGATTTATTCGATTGACTAGTTGTGTGAGATCGGCATCGCTTTATAGTTTTTTGTTGGATTCTATATTGATTGATTGCAAATCTAAACTCTGATACTTCGGTAGTTGTTGGATAGATTGATCTAACCATGCAAAGGAGTTTATTAGTTTAAACGGAAGAGCCTTTGCATATGACTTGAGATATCTTTATCTGGAAAGAATCAATAGAGTTGTTACCAAACAGATTTATTATTCCTTTACTGTTTTGAATACGATCCAATGGAATTGTTCCAGTGCGTGTACTTATTGAATGTCGGAAGCGCATGGATAATGAAGAAACTAAGTGAACTAGGTTTAGTTGTTTGGTCTCAACTATACGAAGTTTGGTTTAGATTTTGTATAACGCCTTTGCGGTTTCCTCGTTAACAAAATCTTGTTGTGTCTTTTACTTTTCTATTTCCGCAATTATAATTATTTATTATAATTAAAATTAAAATACACAAACGTTAACTTCGTATTACTTGATAGTACTATAGTGTTTGGTTAAGTCCGAACCTATTATCAAGTAATCACACTTTGATTGTTGTATTGTCTTGATCTCGTATCCATAGATGATCACACAAAGTGTGAATACCGATTTGTCTTATTGTCTCGAATGTGTCCATAGGCAAAATTACTTTCGATAAGAGGACTTATATGTGGATATTTTAAAGATTGTGGTGTATTTGGGTACCCTCGTCTTTTCAAGTTGTATCAGGGCAGGCAAACATGAAAATATCTAAAAATTTGTGTTTGGTGTGATCCAACTTGTAAGATATGAGTCAAAATAAGAAAATCAAATCTAAACTTATGAAGGACTCAGTTAACGAACATCAAGATGTTAAGAATAAGTTCAATGAAAATTGGTCTCGTAAGTCTTTTCGAAAATCAAGAAGAAAGTCTAAGACTGATAACTTGATTGATAATCATGATCATGATCAGAAAAGAATATATCCAAAACTAAAGGAGCATGTTTTGGATCTGACTCCAATCACTGGTGAAAAATCTTTTGTTTCTATTCCACGAAGAGAAAAGAAACTTGATTCATTGTCTTGCCAAAATTCTGAATTTCGCAAAATGTTAGAAAGGTTTTTCAAACATGTTGAAAACTATTCAGAAGCAATAAAAACCATTGATAGCCTGGATGATGTCTTATAACTTATTGTTCGATTAAATGTAAGAATATGTGAAGGAAAGCGAGAAACACTCAGTCTTCAAAATAATCTAGTAGATTATTTGGAACAAAAATTGGCTTTGTGCAATGAAGTAATCAGCAAACTTCAGAGTGTGAATATCTTACTCAATCGCTGGCACATTCACAAATAAGGAATAAGATTCTTATAGAAGAGCTTCTTACAAAGACATGTTGAAATGTGTACCTTGATAATTGTTTAGAAAAACATTTTCAAAAGGGGATGGATACCTTAAGGGGACATATAGAATGTTTTGAACAAAAGACATTTGCACTCTGTTTAATGGCAGATCAAGACCACACGGGTTCGAATTCAAAGAACATACCATCCTGGGCACAATATGTAATCAAGGATATAGCATCACGCAATATTCCTGATAAAAGGTACGAATCTGAAACCCACACAAGGGCACACGATCATGACCCTAAAGATAAGAAGGAAGATGTTTCTCAATGGTACTTGGTAAGGAAGGATCTTCTCACCCTAACACTTAAATGTGTTGTAAAGTGCATCCTTATAATGTCCAATCATTTGATGCAAGGAAGCACAACATCTTGTATCATGTTAATATCTCTTATTCAACATAGAGAGTATACACAATCTACCTGAAGATACTTAATTTGTCCTCATGTGTAGAAAAGTTGTCTTACAACAACTCGTATAAACATGATAAGTTTTCTTGTCTAAAGTATTTTTAGATACATGATCTAGAAGATTGATTCTTTCCAAAGAATCATTGTGATTTAATAACACATAAGATGCGAAAATCTTTTCAAAACTGGTCAGAATCATTTATTTAAGGCTGGCACCTATGTTTGGTATGTGTTAAAGAATTCTCTGGTATATGTACTCATCTTGTTTGAGAACTTAAACTAAAGTATGTATCCTCAAACCAGATATCAAGCTAAAATTCTGAAAGCATTGAGTGGAATGGCTTTTAATAAAACCATCAATCTTGATGATTCCTTCAAGAAATCTGGTTGTGAAGACAAAGGAAAAGAAAAGGAAGATGTGACTCATATTCTTGTACAAAATAGTTTGGATGCTAAGATTGATATTCTCAATCTACGACAAGTCCTCCTCAGTACTATTAAAATACATCACAGGCAGGCAGCATCACTAAGAACTATTATCTGTAACCAAAGAAAGTTGATTAAACTTGGAATCGGTAATAGGGAGTATGCTAGGAATATTGATCGAAAGGTTAATGATTTAGCCCGTGAACATAATCAAGGTACGATGTGCATAATCCGAAAAATCAATCGAGATAATGTTGATGAAGATCCTGAAAAATTTTAGGAAATTGAAGATGATCTTTGAAAAATCTATTTAAAGATCTCTTCTAAGAAAAATAAACATCAGTTTTTGATTTATTTTTATTATTGTATAAGGTCTATTTTTGAATAAAACTATCAATTTTCAATTATTATGAATAAAATTATTATTTTATAATTTTTCTTGTGATAGTTTACGATTACATAGACTGTGCTTGAATGTCTATATTATTGTTATGTGTTTATGGGATGTCTAATTTCGGTTTTCATAACCTTAATATTCGATCTCATATGATGTGAACCCTCATGGTTTGTGTGACTTTTTGATTTAGGGGGATTAAGTTCTAGCCCATGTTGGTAGGCTTTATCAAAGGATCATAAGGTGTTCTGATTGAAACTCATATGTAAAAAGTCATAATGTGTTGAATAAATTTGTGTTTACATAAGTTGTGTTTAGCATAAACATATGTGTTTCGGGTTTTAAACTTTTGCTATTGGCACGCATTAGTTAAAACCGATTCAACCTTTCTCTGGTAAAGATTTCTCTTTGTTGTTGTTCTTTTGTTTTTGCGAGAGAATGACAACATACTGGGGGAGAGTTCTAACTTGAACTTGCGCTTAATGATATATCTTTCTGGGGAGAAGAGGATACGGAATCCGAGGTAACTATTTTGTTATTTAATCGTTTTCTTGTTTAAGAAAAGCTTGCTTATATTGTATATATTTTGCTTTTGCTTAACAAAATTTCGATACAACTGATATGTATTCCATTATGTGTGTATGTGTGATTCAATTGTTTCCGGTTAAGAAAAACGGTGTCAATTTATTTGGCTTATTGTTTGATATCTTCTTTATTGTTTGGTATCAAGTGTTTTTGCTTGACGAAATTTCGGTGCAATTGCGGTGTTATAATGTCTATGTTTGTTTCAATTTCTTTCGGTTAAGAGAAATAATTATGCTAGTCAATTTATTTGGTTTGTATGTATTTTTTATGGCTTAACAAAATAAGGGATCATTTGTTTAGTCAATTCGATTCAGGATAAGAGAAACTAAGTTAATTCTGATCTTAGTTAGATTTATCATATTAAAGGATTTAGTTATTCAAGCCCAATCGAATGCCTTGACAAGAAATATTAGTCATATAACCTAGTACTTGTCTTGTCTAAAGAGAAAGGTCTAAGTTATTGTCTGAATAATTATAACCTGATGAGAAAAATAAAGTTAATTCTGATCTTTATTTTAGTCTTATCGAAATAAGCGATTGTATGTTTACAATCGGTTTAGCAAGAGAACTAAGTTTCTTAGTCAATTTGTTAAACTGTTAGGGAAAATTTCTTCGGGATTTTTTTTCCTTGATAACATATTTAAACCAAATTACTTGTAGTTTCGGTTTTGATATTGGTTATCTAAAATGGTATGTGAAACCTTCGTGCTTAGCTCTTATAGGTTGTACAAGTCTTTTATATTAGTAAGATCCTTTCGGTTTGACCTTTATTTGCTCAAACCTTTGTCATTTTGTGACAAAAAGGGGGATAAATATATGGAGTACACAAGTAATTTGTAATCACTAAGGAAAGGACAATTGTGCTTAATCGTTATATCTAACGAAAGATTAAAGCATTGACTAAGGGGGAGCAACATATCATATTACTATTGTAGTTATCTTGACTACAAAAGGGGAATAACAAAGATGTTCGGATTGAAAATGTACCTATCTTACCTTTCGGAGGGGGGGGGGGGGTATTAACTTTGTTATTAAAATGTCAACAACGACATTTATTAATTAAATATATGCATGTATTTTGTTGTTAAAACTTGGAATCAAGCATATGTTATATGAATTCTTGTAATTTTTTTATCCATATGTATTAAGAGTTTTGTCACTAAACTTGACAAAGGGGGAGATTGTTAGAGCATAGCTCGGTTGAAACCACCAAGCGTTGGTATGTCAAGTTTGGTTGTCATATTTTAGTGAATCAAAACTCATATAAGAGTTGCTTGATTATGTACTATAGACAACTTCGTATAGGTTAGACTAGAAAGTCTAGGATTATGAGACATACAAGTATTACTCGAAGACCTAAAGAATGTGAAGAAGTAACGAGTTACAACGACGACATCATCCTTCCTCTTGAGGTTAATAATATTGACTTGAACTGTTTCATTCCTAACGTATCTTTCAAGTCATGCTATATTGAAAACATAACTGCGAAGCTGTGAATGATTATTATACCCTAGTAGTGAGACATGATCACATGATCATAGTGTTAAGGAATTAGCGAAGTATAACACTTATCTTTTGAACTTCGTATATATGACATCGATATAATTTTTTGAATGATATTGTGATTATGTATATGGGTAAAGGTGAAGATTTCATCCTAGGAAACAATGTTTACATTTGTTTAAAGGAAGTACATTCATGAACTTGTTTTATGAATATATAGGGAAATCGGGAGGCTTATTGGTATTGTTATTCATTACATATCTTTGGATCACCAATATGTGTGAGTTAGTAGAATCGATTATAACTTGTTATGTATCTTGGAATAAATAATCACAGTGCCAAACTTATGATTTGGTATGACTGGTTTTTATTAATTAGTGTAACCGATCCTAAGTAATCACCTGAGATGGTATGATCGATATTTGTAATTGGTGTGACCGATCCTAGTAATTGGTGTGACCGATCACAAAAGAATTTTGTAATCAATCCTTGTAATTGGTGAAACCGGTCCTGGTAATTGGTGTAACCGATCCTAGTGACTTGTGTAACCGATCACAAGCAATACCATGAGTATACGGTAATGGGTCCTGGTAATTGACCTAACCGATCCTGGTAACTGATGTCAACGGTCCTGGTAACTTGTGCTTTTGATCACAAGTAATCCATATTAAGGTAGAACCGATCCTTGTGATTGGCATAACCGATTGAACCCATGATTTTGATTTGATATTGATCAATCACATAGTTGTCTTGGAATACAGATGAACCAATTCTAAAATTGTTTGGAAGTGTGGTATAATCGATTCCAAGATTGTAAATATGAAAGAGGATTTACAAAGAAAATATGCCAATATACTTTGAACACAAACATTAACTCTTATCTTTTATTGTTCAAAGATATTCCTTAATTACTCAAGGAGATCCCGGTCCGAAATAAATTAAGAATCTTTTAATTAAGGTTGTTAGTTTTATATGCTTTAATTACCAGCAATTAAATGCATATCTATAAAGAATACAAATTAGTAATGTGCATTTACTAATTGGATATTTTCTACTGAGAGATTTCGGAAAATATTGGACAAAGCATTTCCAGGAATTATGAAAACAGATTTGGGCATTTATTGCACATCTTGAGAATATTCGATTTTGGAAATTCCTTGGTGTCCAAACATCCTTGGTCTATAAATACCTAACTTTTCATTTCGAGCAAACTATCCTAAGAGCCAGGTAAACTTCATCTTCTTGTTGTTTCTGGTGGAACCGTCTATTCGGAGAGGAAAGTACCCTAATTAGGCGAAATCTCTTACGACCGCTCATTTAAAGACTTCTGTGGGATCAAGAAGCTCTACGAGTAACGTTGGTGGGAAACTAGATAATTACAGTTTACTAGTTTTCTATTGATTTGATTGACTAACGGTTGTTGAACTTTGATTGCACATAGTTTGTTTATTCTTGAGAATCTTCTCTTCTGATATAAGATTCACTCAAACTAGATCAAAGTGTCGACGGGATCTTTAGAACTGTTTGTAGATCTAAAGACATCTTGTGATAATCCATTGTTAACAGACTTCGTTCTGTGCGTGATTGATTACAAGAGGTTCAAATGGTGTTGTGCAGGTTTAATTGAAGATTAAAGAAGATTTGAAGACGATGAAGATTTCTTATTGGTTTCGCATATCTTTGTGTAGCATAAACCTTGATCGCTGGGATCCAACTAGAATAAGATTTATTCCATTGATTAGTTGTGTGTGATCGGCACCGCTTTATAGTTTCTTTTTGGATTCTATATTGATTGATTGCAAATATAAACTTTGCTAATTCGGTAGTTGTTGGATAGTCTGATCTAACCAGGAAAAGGAGTTTATTAGTTTAAACAGGAGAGCCTTTGCATATGACTTGAGATATCTTTATCTGGAAAAAATCAATAGAGTTGTTACCAAACAAATATATTGTTCCTTTACTGTTTGGAATACGATCCGAAGGAATTGTTCCAGTGCATGCACTTATTGAATGTCGGAAGTGCAAGGATACTGAAGATACTAAGTGAACTAGGTTTAGTTGCTTGGTCTCAACTATATGAATTTTGGTTTAGATTTTGTATAGCGACTTAATTCTGAGAGTATTCAACTCTGGACTTGGTCCCGGGGTTTTTTCTGCATTTGCGGTTTCCTCGTTAACAAAATCTTGTTATGTCTTTTACTTTTCTATTTCCACAATTATAATTGTTTATTATAATTAAAAGTAAAATACACAAACATTAACTCTGTATTACTTGATAGTGATCGTATAGTGTTTGGTTAAGTCCGGACCTACTATCAAGTAATCACACTTTGATTGTTATATTATATCGATCTCGTATCCATAGGGGATCGCACAAAGTGTGAATACCGATTTGTCGTATTGTCTCGACTTTATCCATAGATAATCACTTTCGGTAAGAGGACTTATAGGTGGATATTTTAAAGATATTGGTGTGTTTGGATACCCTCGTCTTTTTAGAAAACCAAATTGTCCATTTCTTTGCAAATATGCCATAAGACATTGAACATAATTCAGTCTAGCCTATAGGTATTTATGATTCTTTTTGTTGGTTAGTAGGTATGTGAACTACACATGATAGTCTATAAACAATTAGTAAAGAAAATCAAGATGGAAAGCTTTCCAAATATGGTTCATGAAAGTATAATATATAAGTAGGTGAGAACTAAACTCCTTTTGGCAATTGCATATCTTGCAAGAATCTTCAATATAATGCAGAATTTTACCTATTATTTCTCCAGTTGGTAGGATAACTTGAGTTATCTTCCAAGCAAACACTCTTATGGAAGGAGTAATCTTTAGCTTCCACATAAACTCCAATCAGTAATTCCTCCATTGATGTTGACATAGTTGCCAGTTAACTCTTTGTATAGAGAGTTAACTGGCTTCCTATTTTTGGTTAAAGGTAAGTCATCGTGATTAAAGTTAATAGGAATTTTCCTTATCGGTTACCACATGGGTACTGACGAAAGTAACCACGTTACCTTCCTTTCATTTATTACTATCATTCATCCATTAAGTCAGGCAACCATTCTAACAAGTTTTGTAGTTTTTGTATAGGTGGTTTATTTTCCAGGTATTCAGTCATCCTTCCACATATTGAAGAACGGTTCAGTGCAAAATTAATGGTTTTCTGAAACTGATCACGATAAAAAAAAAGAGTGGTGGTTCCATTTCTAGAAGCTAAATTTTTTACTATTTATTTCATTTTGTTACTGATTTTGTGAATCTATAAAAGTGAACCGGCCAGGTTTGGATTTCTGTCGACTTTATGTCCTCATAACTAGACAATGTTGGTGAATGGGCCAACGACCAAACCACATCCAACCAATGTGCAGCACTAGATTATTGATACTGATAGTCATCCAACCAATAGTGCGGCTATGATGTGGTCGGGCCACGTACTTCAAATATGTGTCCCCTCTATAAATATTGACACGTCGTACAAAGAAGGAAAAAACTTGAAAAACAGTATTATTACCTAACTTTTTATCTCTTTTTTATTTTTAACTTCCTGTTTTTTTCTCATAAAGTATAACACTTATTTATTTTTTTGGAGGGGGCAGGGTTTTTAGTTAAATAAGTGTCAAAAAATAAAGAGGGTACATATACAAAATGTATGTGGCCCTGGCTACGATACTCATAGTCTTTTTTTTTTTGATAAAAGTAGAATTTTATTGCATTTAAGTGGATGAAAGATTCATGTCTTTATCTAAAGGGTGGGGATCCGGCAACAAAACCTTTTGACAAACTATTTTAACAAAAAATTTGAACCGCTTTATGTTATCAATCGAATGGTTGATAACTCCATCTGAGGTGGCATCAAACAAACACTATTCTCTGTTTAGTATCATTAAGTTTAATATGCGATCGATCCTATAAAGAACTTCTAGCAAACAATGGACGCATACATTAAAGGAAATTTTTTCCAACCTAACAAGATTTTTTATATACTTCTATGTTTAGATCGGGATTAACCAGGATCTTGATTTTGTAGAAGAATTTTATCTTCTCGATTATTTGCTTATGAACATGAAAGTTGTTAATAATTTTACCATGCTGAATCTAACAAGGATGTATTTTCTCAAAGACATGGGATTAACTTGTGAGTGTTAGAGATGTCTACTTATGCACAACACATGTGTAATCCATGCCAGGGAATATATTGTTCTTCAATTGGTACAACATTATCAATGGAGAAAAATGATGGGTCTAGAAAATTTTGATTGATTATACAGTTGATTTAACACTTGTAAAGTTGTAACCAACAGAAACATCACAAGTTGAATTTTGAATTGATAAATTAATGTAAGAATTGATTTTAATTCTAATGATTGTATAGAAAAGTAAATCTAAGTATCAATGGATGATTAATAATGAGTTAGGGTTTGGGATCTCTTAAAAATTAGGGGTACTTGCAGTTACAGAGAGAAAATAGTTTCCATTCAAACGTTTTTCCTTATAAATTTCTATCAAGCCAAAAGAAAAATAAACTCAACTAAACTGCCACATAAGCAACAATGAGAGCCATTAGATATATAAAATCTAAAGTTAGATGTTATTTGTCGAAAACCTTTGTCAAAAGATTTTGTTGCCGAATCCCCACCCTTATCTAAAAGATTACAAATATCTATAGAAAAATTGTCATTAGCAACTAATGAATTATTAGACTACCTAACAGATTTAGAGATGTGATCAACAACTTAATTATCATCTCTACTAATAAAAAAGAAACTATACATCAAAAATCTTGATACTAGGTGTTTGATTTCTTTAATAATGTTCATGTTTTCCCACTGGATAAGTATCACATCACCAATAATTGATTGAATAACATTTTTTTCATCTGCTTCCACTTGAATCTTTGTGAGTTGTTGATCCTGTGCCCAGCACAAAGCTTCACGAACAGCACAACATTCTCCTTCCTCCGTACTCAATGCTCCATAAGAGTATGTTCCTCTAATCCCTTGGCAGATACATGTACGATTACGTAGCACAATATCAGTGCCCAATTGGTTAGTAACTGGATCAAAAGATGCATCTACATTAAGTTTTTGAATACCTTTGGAAGGTGGTGTCCATCTAGAGATATTTTGAACAATAAATGCCTAGGTTGGTACCAGATGAATCATGCAAATGAGATGCTAAATGATAATTTGTTTTATGCACAATGGATAGATGATTTAGATAGACTCCCTGAAAAGCTGCATCGCATATGTCTTTCCACAATACCCAAGAACCAATCATAACAGTATACATCCATTTTTCATCTGTATTGTTGTTGTAATTTTTGAAACGATTGAGAAACCAATCTGAAACACTTCTGCAATTTGTCTTAACTGAATCGATGTTAATATTCATTCTCGTCCAGACTGCTCTTGCATGTTTACATTCTAATAATAAATGTTCAATGGTTTCTTCATGCTGACCACAAACACTGCACCAAACATCCTATTCATTGTTGTAGAAAGATAATTTACTCTTGGTGGTATGTAAATCTCTGATGCTTTTCCAAAAAAAAAGCTTAACCCTGTGAGCTTCCTTGCAATTCCACAAACTTTTCCATATTGTTGGTTCTATGTCATTACCATTAATTTGAATGACTCTATTGTACTTGGTGAGCATATTACAGGTGCTCTTGACTGAAAACTTTCCATCTTTTGCAGGCATCCAAAGCATAACATCTTCCTTAGAAGGGTCAATGAATAATGCTTGAATTTTCATAGAGGTGTTAGCATCAAAAAGTTTATCCAGCATTTCAACATTCCAAGAATAAGAATTTGGGATGAAAAGTTTAGAGACAACCTCATAGAACCTGAAAAGATCACTGATTGGTGTAGGAGGATCTGGCAGACCTGGTATTCATCTGTTCATCCAAATTTTTAGTTTTTCCCTATTGTTAAGCTCCATGAATAATTTTGTTAAACAATCTGCAAGCCTTTTGTTATTCCATTCCATGTGTAAGAGAAATTCTTAGCTTCTATGTTTTGATAAAGAATATCACCAGATTTGAAGTATTTACCACCAAGAACTTAAACCATTAGATGATTGGAATCAGTGCATATTATCCAAGCTTGTTTGGTTAATAAAGCCAGATTAAGACTCTCAAGATCTCTGAAGGTAAGGCCTCCAATGTCCTTAGGCTTGCACACATTTTTACAAGCTATAGGATTTAAACCCCTATTAGATTTATGGCCCCAAAAGAATTTTCTTTTAATAGAAGTAAGCTAATTAATGAGATTATTGGATAACTTAAAAGTCCCCATTTGGTAAGAAGACACTGAATTAACTACATGCTTGATCATAGTTGCTCTACCTGCTTGAGAAAGAGAGGTAGAAGACCGTGTGGAATATCTGCTTTCAAAATTTTCCTTGATGGATTTGAAAGATTCTTATTTTGAATGACCAAGAAGAAGTGGAGAACCCAAATAATTTTCCTTAGCATCTATCTTTTTAACTCCGAGTATCTGAGTTAAGGTGACTGCAACAGATGGGTTAGTGTATTTGCTAAAGTGAACTGCAGACTTTTCAAAATTGATCACCTTCCTTGACTATGAGCTTAAGTCTTGAAGTAACCCCAGTAGATTATTTATTGTTGTTAGATTAGCTTGTGTGAAAATCAAACAATCATCAGCAAATTGTGGGTGATTTATAGGTGGAGAAGTATTAGCAACTTTAATCCCTTTGATTGTGTTATTCTGTTGAGCATGAGTTAAATGCCTAGACAAATACACCATAACAAGAATGAAAAGATAAGGTGAGAGAGGGTCACCTTGTCTTATTCCCCTTGTAGGTTGTATTTTTTCACAAGGAGAGCCATTGAGAAGCACATAGAGAGATGTTGTACTTATACATTGATACACAAGATCACAGAAATCATCACTAAACCCAAAATATTGAAGTACTATTATCAAGAAATTCCATTCTAACCTATCAAAAGCCCTTGACATGTCAAGCTTAAGTGTTATCCAACCTGTTTGACCCTTTTTTTTTCATGGAGTGAATAATCTCTTGGGAAATTATAGTATTATCATTGACGAGTCTTCCTGAAACATAAGCTGCCTGAAAAGGAGAGACAATTTTTGCCATCAAAGGTTTCATTCTTCCAACAAGAATTTTGGATATTATCTTGTAAGAAGTATTATATAGACCTATTTGTTAGAGCATAGCTCGGCTGAACCCACCAAGCATTGGTATGTCAAGTTTGGTTATCATATTTTAGTAAATCAAAACTCATTTAAAGAGTCGCTTGATTATGTATTAAAGTCAACTTTGTATATGTTAGCTTGAAAGTATTAGGATATGAGACATTACAAGTATTGCGAAGACTTGAAGAAGTGAAGAAGCAAGGAACTACAACGACAACATCATCCTTCCACTTTAGGTTAGTGATATTTGACTTGAACTGTTTCATTCCCTAACGTATCTTTCAAGTCTTGCATATTGAAAACAAAACTGCGAAGCATGAACACTCTAGTTAGACATAGTATACGAGGTTTATTGCTTAACCATTAAAATTTGTAGATAAGACATCGACATAATTGTTTGAATGCTATTGTGATTATGTATGGGTATGAGGTGAGGATTTCATCCTAGGAAACAATGTTTTACATGTGTTTTAAGGAAGTAAATTCATGAACTTGTTTTGTGAATCGAAAAGGAAATCGCCAGGCATTATTGGTATCGTTATTCATTGCATATCTTTTGAACTACCAATATGTGTGATTAGTATAACCGCTCATGACTTGTTTATGTTC
The DNA here is from genome assembly GCA_023529315.1 of Papaver bracteatum. Lineage (NCBI taxonomy): Eukaryota > Viridiplantae > Streptophyta > Magnoliopsida > Ranunculales > Papaveraceae > Papaver > Papaver bracteatum. The sequence continues at coordinate 2,985,975 of JAJJWX010004839.1, forward strand.
TTGGTAAAACTATTTACAAAGGCCTGACTTTTGTATTGGTATGACTTTTATTAGTGAAACCGATCTTAAGTAATCACCTGAGATGGTATGATCGATTTTGTGTTATTGGTATGAACGACTTTGGGTAAAGGGGAACCGATCCTAGTAAGAGGTGTAACCTATCACAAAGGGGAATCGAGGTGCAACAAGTTTTTAGCAGAAGGGGAACCGATCCTATGAACATGTGCAACACATACAAGTTAGATACCATATATATGTGGGGAACCGATCCTAGTACCTAGTCAACCGAATTTTTGGAAAGCTAGTGTGACTATGCACAGTTTTCACATGGAGGTAGAACCGAAACTTGTTTTGGTAGAACCGTGAAACCCATGATTTGTGATTGAGTGTTCTTGATCAATCACATAGTTCTAGAAAGTCAGATGAACCAATTCTAAACTTGTTTGGAAGTGTGGCAAATTGGTTTCAAGGTTGTAAGTATGAAAGAGGACTTACAAAGTAAGGATTTTGGCATACTTTGAACACATGCAATAACGCTTATCTTTAATTGTTCAAAGTTATTCCTTAATAGCTAAAGGAAGAAAATCCTGGATCGAAAAATAAATAAGTTAAGAATCTTTTATTTAAGGTTTTTAGTTTTATTTTAGGAAAATGAGAATTAGTAATGTGCATTTACTAGTTGAGATTTTCGGTCAATATTTTGGACAGAGCATTTCCAGGAATTATGGAAACCAAATTTGGAATTATATTGCATATCTTGAGAATATTTTTCGGTTTTGGAAATTTCCTGGTGTCCAATCTTCCTTGTCTATAAATACTTGAAGTTTGCATTTCGGGCAAACTAATCCTTCGTGACAACAAACTTCTTCAGTTATGTTGTTACTGGTGAAGCCGCCTATTCGGAGAGGAGAGTAACCTAATTAGGCGAAATCTCTTACGGCCGCTCAGTTTAAAGTCTTCATTGGGATTGAGAAGCTCTATTAGTATCGTTGGTGGGAAACTAGATAATTGAGGTTTATATTTTGTTTTCGATTGATTTGATTGACTAACTGTGGTTGAACTTTGATTACACCTAGTTTGTTTATGCTTGAGAATCTTCTCTTCTGATATAAGATTCATTCAAACTAGTTCGAAGTTTCGACAAGGATCTTTAGACTGTTTGTAGATCTAAAGACGTCTTGTGATAATCCATTGTTAACAGACTCCGTTCTGTGCATGATTGATCGCAAGAAATTCAAGTTGTTGTGCGCAGGTGTTTATTGAAGATCTAAGAAGATTTGAAGACAAAGAACACTTTGAAGATTTCTGGTTTGAGTTCATAATCTTTCGTGTGCACAATACTTGTTTCGGTAAAGAGGATCCAACTATAATCGATTTATCCATGTGGTAGATTAGATTGATTAGTTGTGTAGATCGGCATCAATAAAATTCTTTGTGATTAAAAGTATTGATTGCAAAATCTTAACAAATACTTTGGTAATTGATAATAAGATAGATCTAAGAACCTGACGAAGGAGTTTATTGAGATAAATAAAAGAGCCTTTGTCGAACTCACATCACTTGGTTGAAAAGAGTTGATACCAGACAGATTTGTTGTTCCTTTGCTGTTTGGAATACGAACCAAAATAATTGTTCCAAGTACGTGACTTATTACAGGTCAGATGCGTGGGAATACAGACGGAACTAGGTGAACTATAGGTTTAGTTGCTCGGTCTCAACTATACGAAGTTGGTTTAATTTTGTATAGCGGCTTAATCCTGAGAGTATTCAATTCTGGACAAGGTCCCGGGGTTTTTCTGCATTTGCGGTTTCCTCGTTAACAAAATCTTCCTGTGTCATTTACTTTTATTTTCCGAAATTATAATTGTTGTTATTATAATTTAAAGTAAATTACACAAACGTTAATTCCTATTTACTTGATAGCAATCCTATTGTGTTAGGTTAAGTCTGAACCTCTTATCAAGTAAACATACTTCGTTGTTGTATTGTCTCGATCTTGTATCCATAGACGATCACATGAAGTGTGAACAGGTTAGTTGTATTGTCTCCACTCTGTCCATAGACAATCATTTTCGGAGAAAGGACTTATAGGTGGAAAAGTTTTAGCTTAAGGTATATTTGGATACCCTCGTATTTTCACTATTGGCCTATAATCAGCAGTACAAATGCATTTCTTCTTTTTAGGAATGAGAGAAATATAAATATTATTGATTTCCTTCGGCGTATATTTTGTTTCAAAGAATCTAGAGATCATCTGACAAACATCTTCACCAATAATGCTCCACTGACTTTTGTAAAAATCCATCTTGGAAACCATCTGGTCCAGGTGCACTCCAGTTTTGCATACTTTTAAGAGTATAGAAAATTTATTCTGGAGTAGGTATACTGACTAGAAAAGTATTATCTTCAGGGGTAACAACTGAAGGAAGGACATCATATAATCTCTCTTCAAGAACAGGAGAAGTGGAAGTACTAATATCCTTGAAATGAAATGTAAGATGGTTAGCAATGTGCTCTCTGGAATGCAATTATTCATTGTTATAGTCCATTATTGAGTCAATGTTATTTCTTGTTTTCCTCTTATTTGTTTTTATGTGGTAGTACTTGCTGTTGTAATCCATGTCCTTAATGAAATGATTTCTTGATTTTTGCTGGTAAAAATCACTCTTCACTTTGTGCCATTTGTTCAGTTCTTTGTTGATTACCTCAATATGATCTTGAGAAACTACCCCTGGTGGTTCTGCTTGAAGAGAATCCAATTGTAACTGCAAACTGTCTACCTTTGTGTTGATGTCACCAAAATGCTCTCGATTCCACTTTGATAAGTCTTTCCTTGTCTTCTTAATCTTCCCATAAACTGAAAACCAGGTGAGCCAACAACACGATTCCAAGCATTAGCAATGACTGTATTACTATGACTGTACTACGATACTCATAGTCATGGAAACAAAAAAAACTATACACAAAATTATGGTTGGTAGAGGATGGTTGGTATATAGAGAAGACTGGTACAGAATATAGCAACTGTATTAGTTTATTCATGTTTGGATAAGGCGACTCTTCAATCTCCACGGATCACCCACCTTCCCACGACAATCGCTTTTCTTTAATTTTCATTAGAGGACACTACCAATTTTTATTACGTGTAGCTCCTCATAGTGTTGTTTGATTAAATTTTGCCGTATAGCCAATTCTTTACTGCCACGTATTCCAACATTTTCAGTGCACGATTAACAAAGACACACGTAGTCTTATATAAGCAATTGAAAATCTAATAATGACACTCCTGCTGTTACATGAACAAATCAGCAGATAAATATCTTGGAGATATTAGTCAATGCCACGGTAGCAAATCCTAGATTTTTCTTATTAATTGTTCTCATTTTTATCAAAAACTTAAAAGAACAAAAATGAGTATTTGGTATTCCTATTATTCTGTCACGGGTTCGTGGACTAGTACTAAACTTTGATTAACATCACTATCCCACGTAATTATGTGAAAAATAATGTTAAAAGTTACATAAAAGACAATTAAGAAAGGATACAAAATTGTTTGGTTCGATTCTTGTTATTTAGCATGGCTGCTAATGATGGTACTAGTTTACTGGAAAGAATACCAAAATTTATATAAAACAAAACAAAAAAATATTCCGACTTGTATAAGTTTTGATAATCCGGCACCCCTATAAATAATGTTGTTGGTTCGGATTAATTCTTGTTTCACTCCCTATTCATCACACAGTCACGGTCCTATTTCTTTAAAATTCGAGCACTAATTAGCCAATCAATCATGTTTTGATACCACGCACATAGATATGATTAATTAATAATGCTTTGAAAAGCTTAGTACTATGTTCTTTGATCTTTCTTCATGTGTTTAAAATTAGTTTTCGTTCAGCACTTTATAACCTACTAAAAATATCTCTTAAGCATCTCACAAATATATGTGATACCTCTCGACCAATAATAGAAACAAAGAATGTGTTAAAGTCGTAAAGAGTGAGAAGATCTTTTCACTTGTTCCGATTTCAATTCCTTTTTGGATAGAAACTTGCTCCTTAACCCCATAGAGCATCTCCAACAGTGGGTGTTAAAAAGCCTACGTGGAGTTTTTATTTAGATCCTTATTTATAAGGTCATAGGTATGTGGTAAAAATAACAATGTTTTTCTCATGGACTATCACCAACAGTGAGTGTCTTATTTTGAGGATTTGTTTTTTAGGATAATGATAAAATTGATTATCTTTTTCCTATTGGTTAACAAAAAATTATTTAAAAGTAAAAATTTAAAAATATGGTTAAAAAGATGACGTGGAGGTCATTCTCAAGGTCTAAATAAGACTTTCTCCAAGACCTTCATATTTAGTTTCACATCCTTCCTAATTAATAGGACCCACTATTGGAGATGAATTTAATATAAATGAGGTCTAAAATCCTATGTGTCCTATAAAAAATAAAACCTTCACCCTCTATTGGAGATGCTCTTAGCGTACTTACTTAGTTCAAGAAGCAAGTGCAAACAAGTAAAACGGTCAAACGGTACAACCTTCTTGAATCAGATGGCAATTTTCGAATCCCCATTTATTTCTATTCACTAATTACAGTAAAAACTCCATATATTAATATTCTCGGGACTTCACAAAATTATTAATATATACAGATATATACCTCCATACAAAATTATTAATATATGGAGGTATACAAAAGAAATAAAAAATGTTTGACAAGAAATTTTAAGCATGCTCGACAAGTTGGAAATATTTTGGCTTCAACAAGAAGGTGCACATAATAACAAGGTCTTACGCATATGCAAATCAAAAGATGCGATAACAATCCAAAAAATTACATTCTTTTCTCAAACATCCATGGATACATATTTTTCTTTATCTTAAATTTTGATGTAACAAGATCTATAATTTTCTGATTATGTCGATTATATTAATATATGGAGGTGAATTCCTTAAGGAAGGACTAGAAAAATCTATTAATATTAAAATGTGGAGTTTATTACTCCCTCTGTTTCAAAAAGATAGTCCACTTTGACTTTGTCATAATATTAAGAAGACCGTAGTAATTTACATACCTACCCTCAAGTACTTGCCTAATTTATTTCAATAAAAATGTTAGTAATAAAAACTACCAAAAATTGATATGGGATTGTAAATAGGAAATAAAAAAGAAAAAGAAAATTAAACATATCCGATTTATGGAAACCATGTCACCAAAGTAAAAGAGAAAATATTGTGAACATTGTGCCGAAAAGTAGGTAAGCTAGCTTTTCGTAGTCCATGGTGTTTGTAAAAAAGAGAGATGAAAATATTATAGAGATAAAAATGGTGTTTGGAAAAGAAGAAAAAAAATGAAAAGATTATAGAGAGATAAAAAGATTGTATATTTATGGAGTATATAACCTTTATACGGAATTTAATTTGGAACCATATACATTATCTTCGAAATGGAAAGAAGGATATGTTTGTTTCCTTCGTTATACAGATCTCATTCATATTTTAGATTGAGTCTCATTGAAAATGAATTTAAAAAACTTAAGGGTACATTAGAGAGTTTATTGGAAATATATGACTATAAACAGAAGCTGGACATAATTTTGAAACAGACCAAAATGGAATAGAGGACAGTCTTTTTGAAACAGAGGGAGTACTATTTACAACTGACCCAAGTTGGGACCATGATTTTATTAATATATAGAGTATCAATATATAAAGTTTTTACTGTAATTAAAAATAGTCGAATTAATAATATTGAGTGGAGTATCATTTCTTCTCCGATTCTATTGTACATAATTTAGGTATTGTTGTAGATGTTTTTCTTAGTATTTGTTTTATGTTCTTGATGTACTTATTATTTTTGAAAACCATCGTTTAAACGTTTCTTAACTGGAATTTAGTGGTTTGATTATACAAAAAAAAAAGTGAGTGATGTTTTAGTTAAAATAAGATCTCATGGGACCAACTTTTATTGCGTCGGTATAATTCATAATCCGCAAAAAAAATTCTCACTTGTTAATTATGTTTTATCACAAAATTTGGTTATTCCAGTTTTTGAAGTTTAATCTACCTGATATCTCAGAAACACACATGAAAAAAAAAATGCTACAATTTTTTGGCTTTGCAAGGACATTTAAAACACTAGCCGTATCCAAAAAAGAATCTTAAGTATGTCAATGTATACTCTTAGGGGAAGTCTTACAGTGGAATCCAAGCTATTTCAAGCTTGGAAAAAGTGTGGAATGTCAAGTCTGATGGTTTCTAAGTTTTTCTCTTGCACACTTTTTCAAAGGTATGTTCCAAGATTTTATAGAAGATACCTTGCATTTGATTGGAGCTCAGCGCAAATTGAAATCCCCTCAAAATATCGGAAAACGTCATTCAGATTGCCATAAAATATAAATCATTGATGTAAAAGATTTCAAAACAAGTCAAAAGTCTTAGAGTGAGTGGCAATCTGATTGGTTTTTTACACCAAACTCGAGGAACTTAAATCTAATTGACATTCGACAGTATTTCTTTTCTCGATTTGGAAGTTTCACCATTAGACTTACACTTCCATGATTTGGGTTATTTGATGTTTGATACTTACATTGTGTCCAGATTTAGTGTTTCGTCTAATTTGTGTCCAACTTAGGGTTTGGTACTTGAAATTGATGTTGTCCCGCGTTGACTTAGTTAAGTCTTGACTTTTGTTTAGTAATTATAAAATAAAAATAAAAATCTAAAACTAAACGAGTTTACTATTGTGCCCATCATTTTAGACATATTTACGCAATAACCTGAAACTATCTTTCCACCACCCTCACCTCGCCGCCCCACCAAAACTTTCTCCATGTACTTCTCTTTCTTCTCCCACCCAATCTTTTCTTCAAACCCAACAATCATCCGTAAGAAGATCTCCGATCTAGTTTCACAAATATATACGCACAACCTAATCTCCAAATCTAACATAATAATATTACTTTCACCACAAATCTGCTTCATGTTATTGTTTTCATAAGAATACATATGGTGTTGAACTCTTAAGCAGATGATGTTGGTCTCCGAGTTCAAAGAAAGATTCCAAAGTCGTGTTTTTTTTTTAACATTCTCCTGCCCTTTCGAGATCGGCGATTGACTAATCAAAGAAGATGATTTTACACACACTTGATGTCTTAATATTTTCCTCCGTAAAAGGTTGTGCCGAGAATAAAAAGTGATAGACGGATAGGTACTGGTACATATTTTTAGGTTAGAATTGTTGGATATTTTCTCAAATGTTTGATGTTACGAAAGCCCACCGACTGTGTCTCGAATAAATTTTTGCTGGTTTTGAATTTGAAAACCTATTTCGGTTTTCCAGGAATTTTTATCAACGCATCTCTTCCCATAGGGTTTGTTTCCAATAGATATCATTAATGGATGCCTGTTGAAAGCATCTGTTGGAGATGAAAAGACATCTCCAAAAGGCATGAAATCCTCTTTAAATAGCGAAGGCTTTCTCCCGTTTCAATACATCAAAAATCTTTGTTTTTTATCTTCTCTAAGCATCATCAGAATCTCATATTATATGTTCTTGGTTGGGTCAAGGGAGTACGATTCTTGAATCCGACAACGTTGTTAGGGCTTCATCATATCCTGAAAGCATTAATTATTTCATTTACCAATTGTACTCGTCAATTGTTTGGGAAGGGTCGAAATATTTGCTGAAAAGAATCGAAAGGCTTTAAAGTTCAGTGTTACAACATTCTTTTTTGTTCTTTGTCTTTATCCTCTGGTACCCTATTTTCCAACAAGAATTACTAACCATGTCAATTTGGTCATACACTAACCAAAATCATTAATCGACATTATATTTCCAAATCCAATCCTAATAAAAAGAAAAACTTCACAGTAATAGTAAATTCATATTCATCATGTCATACATTTCCCGTTGGATCTAAGCATATCAGGATTTAATAGAGAATTAATAATTGGATCTAAGATTTTAACTTTACCTTTTACTGGGAAATTGAGAATTAAGAAATGAATTTCATAACAAACACTTTGTTTCTCCTCTCCGTTCGCATAAAAAGGGACAGATTATACTTTACCTTGCAGACAGAGAAGTAAATTTGGTAGTTACTATGTAAAGATGATTTTTCACCTTTGACGTATTCATCGGTGGGAGTAACCATATGTTGTAGTAGTAATCGTGGAGGTGGAAGAAGAACGAATGAAAAATTAGGGTAAGTGATCTCATAAATCTGGACCGTGGTCTTAATGGTTTTGTTGGAGTCATTGGACCCTAGGCCCACATCAAGGGTATATTTATAAACTCAAAATTTTAAATTTATCAAATTAAATTAAATATGGTCAAAGACTGTCAACACGGGTCAACGTCAATTCCAAATACCAAACCTTAACTTGGACAAAAGTGAGACCACGGCCTAAAGCTGGACAAAATGTAAGTAATCAAACACCAAATAACCCCCATGATTTATTCCAAATGGTGAGGTGGCATGATACGTGGAAAGATAAAGTTCTTCAATCATAAGACTTACTTTTATTTGTCAAAAGAAATTGATCAAAACTATCATATCGAATATAAATAACCAATTTTTCTCTCTCACCTCTTCTAAGCATTTTTTTCTCTTCAAGAACAACTTTTAGGTGACACTCCGGTGAGCTCATATTTGCTCCAATGGAGTAGATATGCGAGTATTTTTTTTTTCTCTTTTAGGTTTAGATCTAGCATTAGTTTTTAAGTTTCTTCGCCATATACCTTTATTTTGGGGTTTTTCTTTAGATATTTAGATTTTGTTTGTGTAATTGTTGCCGGTTACGACTTCTTTTTGCGTCTTACACTCCTCTCCAAGCACCTTAATGATGTCTTTTAACATGGTTTTGGGTTTATTGCAGTGGCTTCATGATTATTAGAGAATTTTTCCGTCTAGATTTGCTAAAAACCCTGGCGAGTTTTGGGTTTTCTTGAAGAACTCCAACAAGCTTTATATATCTTTGAATTTTTTTCTTCTAGATTATTGGAAATGCTTTCTCAACCTAATATTTGCGCATATCACTTCCGTCCCTTTCATGATTTATAAATGGGATACCAAGTCTCTACGGAGAGATATTATTCCATATAAAACAAAACCATTGTAACCATTGGATTTGTGGATTGGTATCCACCATTAGAAATTTGGTATCGCCCTTTATAAATCATGGTTTTGGGAGCATATATCCTCTAAGAAAAATTTATATCAAAATGCGGGGATTTCAATCTTAAAACCATTACTTCCATCGGTCTTTTTCTGCGAATACACAATTGCGGTATTCTACCGCTCTCCAATCTTTCTATCTCGGTGTATTAATTGGTACTCTTTGAATATATTTTGGTTGGTTCTTGATGATAACCATAACTTATTGTAATCCTCCTAAATTATCAATGAGAATGGTGTCGTATAGCCTGCGGAAAAAAAAAACAAAAAACAAAAACAAAAAACAAATACATATGTAGGGTAAGCAATAAGATGATCACAAAAATAGGGTAGGATCCATTGACATGGTTATAATGACATAATCTTGACATGGTGGAACATTTTTCTCTAAAACATCTAAACGACGATTAATTTGAAGCTACGATTTTGGTGACATGTTCCTCGTATAAAACTCTACGTTCTTACCAAAAATGAGAGTATTCCGAATTACAAAATTTCACATCCAATTTTTTTAATTTCAACCATTAATCTTCAACGCTTGATATTCAAAATGGTAGATTGTGGTCTTATACATCTCGGAATGCTCTCATTTTTCGTGGGAATGTAGAGACTTATAAGAAGAACATATCATTAAAAAATTAGCTTCAAATTTATTGCAAGTAGAGCTTGGTATAAAAAATGACGCTAACATGACAAAATTATGTCACTATAACAATTTCAACGGATCCTACATTAGAAATGACATTCACTTTTGTAAACAACAAGGAAGTGTTTAATTAATGTGGAAAATAACACCCTGGAAAAATAATAGTAGGAAGAATGGAAGAGCGTCAGTGGGTTTAAACTTCTGCCAAATGGGCATCTGAATGGAGGATATGGTACGAAGCTGATGAAGACTTCGATCATCTTTTTATCCATTGCAGTTGGATTACAAGCTTGTGGAATTACTTCATTCGATCTTTTCAAATTAGTGGGTCCATGCCTGGTACTTTTAATCAGCTTTTACAAAGTTGGAAGTTATCAAGGACGGAGAAAAGACAATCCTCCATATGGAAGCTCATTCCTTATGCTCTTTTTTGGGAGACTTGGAAGGAAAGAAATTCTAGGGTTCATGGAAGAAGATTGGAAACCATTGAGGAGGTAAGAAACATCAAGAAAACTATCTACTTGTGGAGTGCGGGTACTAATCTTTTGATAACTTATCCATCACACAAGTTTTATTTCACTGGGAAACCATTATATACATTTGTAAGAGCAAATCCTATGGGTAGTGTCACTCTTTCATTTGAAAGAGTTAACTACCAATTTGACCAAATTAGAGGCTTCCATGGGTAGTGTTTAGGCCACTTTTCCCCCAAAACCATTCATACACTCGTTCATAGGAACGAGTGGTTGGGACTGAAACACTAGACAGGGGACTATCCCCCGTCAAGAAAAATAACAACAAACGGGAGACAGTGTCCCGTTAAAAAACAAAATTATGTCTAGTCGGGGGACTATCCCCCGTTTAGATTTTTTTTTCATTACGGGAGACAGTCCCCCGTTTCTCTGGTTTTTAATAAACAAACGGGTGATTGTCTCCCGTTTGATATTTGAATTTTCTTTCACGCAACGGCTATATTTCAGCCTATAAAACCAACAACTCCGACTCTTTTCTCTTCATTCCAGTCCAACTCAACTTCTTTCTACTCCATTTTTGTTTTGTATTTTTTTTGTTCCTTTCGATTCAACCCTCTCCATCCATGTGTTTTTCACCAACACCTACTACTTCAACTCAAAAAGCTCGTAGGAAGCAACAAATTAAATTTACTACGGATGAGGATATAGCTCTTTGCGAAGCACATATAGCAATATCGGGTGATGGTAGTGTTGGTGTGCATCAAGGAAACCCCAAATATTGGAATCGAATTATTCCATTATTTATCGAGAAAATGAAAGGTAACCCAAATGATAGAGACAAAACTAGTTTAGATAATCGAATATATGCTATAAAGAAAGACATTAAGCTATTTGTCGTCGTTCTTGGAAAACTATATCGATCCGGACGAATAAGTGGTTACGGCCAAGAGCACACGGTAAGTATTTTTTTTTCATACGTATTGCTCATTATGTTTGTAAATGAATACTAATATGATAAGTTTACATTGTATTTGATACGTGGTCGGTGTTATTTCCACAAGATACATGGGAGACCCTTTATCCTTGATGAGTGCTACGAGATATACAAGAGTGAACCCGGTTATGATTACACCAAGTATGTCGATATACCCCCGCTACCCCCACCACCCGTGGTCCAAGTTGTTGATGATATTGGTGTCGAGGGTGTCCATGGTGTCGAGGAGGAAGAGACGGGAGTCGATTGTCATACGAGTGACGCTCAAGCAAAAAACAAAAGGGGACCCGGGAAGAAACATCTCCAAGCTCTTAAACACGCAAAATATCAATGTGGTACTTCAAGTGATTCCATTGAATCCAACTTTAGTGAAACCAATGAAATAATGTTGAGTTATTTGAAAGAGCAAGAAGAACAACTAAAAGAGGAGAATATGAATCGAATCAAAGAAAAGAAAAAGGCACGTGTAGAAAGAATTATGATGGCGGATATTTCTAAGCTATATAATACCGGCAAAGTTTGGATTGAACGTAAACAAAATAAGATACTACATAAAAGGAACTTGATGGAGCAAGATAGTAGCGAGGATGAGTAATGGGTAATATTTGATTGTTTTCCTAGTTGTAATTTCCTTTCAATTGTTCTCCTAGTTGTAATTTCCTTTCAATGACAAGTATTTCTCCAAAAGACAAAAATATCTAAGTTTCAATGTCATTTAGTCATCCAAATTAACCAAAATAAAACATTGTTCAAACAACCAAAAGAAACTAACTTTAATTACCTTGTTCTTTACGGTTCATCCATTTGTTGTGCTTCCTCCGCTTGTTCATTACCAAACATCTCCCAAACATGATTTGTCAACCTTTGTCGAAGATCATTATACAAGGTTTCATGTTTTAACCTCGCCCAAAGATTTATAGATTTGTTGTACATACCTCTAAGATCATCCACATGCCATTGAAAGTCTTCAATTGGATACTAACCTCGCCCAAAGATATATAAAGACAAGCCAACGTGGGAGTTCCCCAATCAAACCTATTTATGTTTTCTAAATCTAGATTCTCAAAGTTACATAACCATCCTACCTTTGTGGTAGATACACTATTTGACATAAGCACATGACCAATCATCCATAAAATAAAAACCCGAATAATTTCATCCCAATATGGTTCCATAGCGGCTCCACCCTTTTCTTGAAATGTCCTCAACCAATCACTCAAATCTACACATTTGATACCACCACTTCTATTCTTCAAATAGAAGAATACATCAATACCATGAGTTATCTTTTCCCCGTTCTCACCAATTTCTTCTTCACTAGCACTCGGTTCCCGATTCTCATCAATATCTTCTTCATCATCACTTCCTTGTTCGGTTGCTTGGGCTTTCCCTTTCTCGGTTTCTAGTGTTTTATTCTTTTCCGCGGCTTTCTTTTCATTTTGTTTATCGAAAATAAGTTGAGCTAAATTGTGCAAAAGGTTTTTAACAGACTCAACACAAACTTCCTTATTTTTCTTCATGCCCAATCAATATATTCTAGCTTTACTCCTTTTCCTACTTCTATACCCGTCAACCAAGAGAAGTCATTGGGTGTGAGCCCTATTTCAAATGTAGAAAAATAAAAAGAATTGGTAGATTTTCAAAACCGCTTAACAATTGCGTGTATGAGTTGTTGATCATCTTTCGACACATTTATCTCAAGTAACTGACCCAATCCACATTTGTCTATAAACGATTTACACTTTTCATTTTGACATACAATTTCATACAAATTATGCATATTGCTCCATCCACCCCTAAATTTAATCCAAAGTTCGTCGTCTTCCATGTTAAGAGTATTGCTTCCATGATTTTCATCACCTTTAGAAGACACACTAGTATAATCCATTGTTTTCTATATGAACCCTAAAACAAGTGTCATGAATTATCTATATAAAAAAAACCCAAATCATAAATCAATCACATTAAAATTATGAAACACGAGGTTAGGTCCAAAACATACCTTTAATTTGATGAATTCTCTCAAAACCTTCAAGAATTTTGAAAAGAAAAAAGTTAGGGCAACTTTTACCAAAAACTCAATTGGGTTAAGTGGCAAAATTCCCCAATTTTAGGTACCACGTTGTGAAAATGCCCCGGACGTTAGGCAAAAGATCAAATGCCCCAAAAAGGAATCAAAATTCCCCAAACTGTTATGTTTTCCGTCTGACTTGGTTAAGTGGTCAAAATGCCAAGCATGTGGCGACCCACGTGCGAAAAAAGTCCCAAATACCCTTCTCTCAAAATAGCTCACATGCACGTGAGTCTAACATGACCCACATTCTCTTAGATTGTGGACACGTGGCTACTCTAAAATTGGGCGGCCAGAGATGAAGTGCATATATTTACTGAGATGGACGTTTATTTTTCTGAAATGACCAATATGTCCTATTAATTAGGACTGCGACACGTGGCTAGTTTAAAAATTGGACGGTTGCAGATTTGGTGGTTATATTTACCAAAATGGTTTTTTTTAAAGAGAATGACCACTGTGTCCTATAAACTAAGATTGCGACACGTGTAACATTATTTCTAATCAACGGATATAGATTTCGACCGTTAAGAATCCGACCATTGTAGATCCCGACCGTTGTAGATTCCGACCGTTGTAGAAACGGTCAATTTCTTGTCGCCTGACTCATATAAATGGGTAATTTTCACAACCTTAAATTAGTATATTGGGTCATAATGGGTAATTTTCACAACCTTTTATCTGTGCATCATAGGCCACAATGACACTCTCAAATCTGTTATCTGGACCCTCTTTGGACCAACTAAAATGACCAATGCTGTTTGGGTTCAATGAAGTAGCAGCTGTGACCAGTTGTGGTGCTTTTGTGTAAGAACTCTCAAATGTTCCATTCCTCTCCGCTAGCACCAATTTCTGTATACACCAAAATCAAAAAGTAGCATTAAAAACAAAATTTATAGTTATCAAATAGATAAACATAAGGGAACCAATTAACCAAAACAAGCATGAACATCATACCCTTGCATTATTAGCAACCCATTTTGGTATGTCAGTTTGCAACCGAGGTCTAATGATCTTTTTAGCTATATCAGTTGCCTTGTCCACTGATGAAGCAACATCCATCGTCTTCAACAAGTACTTGGCTACAAATTTGGCATTGCATTTTCTGCTGTAGTCTTCATTCGGATTGTTACATGTGTGTTCTGTGTTGCATTCTCTAACTGTGACTATTGGATCATCTTCAGCTGGTACCTTTCTTGCATTCACCATCCAAGCACACTTTTGGGTATCCTTGTAAGTACAATAAGAATAGTGTCTGGTCCTATCTTCCTTCTTCACCTTAAAATCCATATGCTTCAACACTGCGTATTCCCTTAAATGATCCTTGTAAGCTTGCATGTTTCCAAAAGCCATACCACCACTTATTTCATCAGGTACAACCTCAGGAACATCTTTATTTAACATTTCTAGACCATGTGGTTCATTTAAATGCTCACCAAAATCTTCTTGCCACTTCTTTTCTTCCTCTTGAGTGTCCTCATATCTGGGAACTTCTTCATCTGAAGTTGCATTCACTGGTGCACTCTGTTGTTCATAAAATCCACCTATATTGAAGTCTTCATTACAATCATCAGGCTCATTACCAATATCTATACCTCTAGCACACATAGAAACCCAATCTTCATAATTGTATTTTTCTTGTGTTTCTTCATCTTCACTTTCTTCTTCACTTTCCTCTTCACTATCATCTTCACCTACCCCTTCCTCATTATATTCCTTAAACAAAAACTCAGGCCTATCATTAGGATGACATTCATCTGATTGTAGATTAGGTAAATTCACTTGGTCATCATCATCTTCATTACCCTGTTCTTGGTTATCTGCAACAGATGCTTGTGTAGGATTAACATGTGCTTCATGCACATGGTTTTCTACAACATATGCTTGTGTAGAAACAACTGGGTCTTCAAGCACAAAATCAAGTCTTGTTGGTCTCATATCACTTACCCCACTAACACTAGCAATCTTATTAAGTCTTAGACTCCTCCTAACATCAACCATTTTACTAACAGTTTTCTTCTTCACTGGACTCACCCAATCAGTCACACCACTTACCCCACTAGCACTAGCAGAATCATAAAAAAAACCCCAATGTGTAATTATAGGACTAACTACTGTGAACCACAATCTTACCAAATTGTCTTTTCCTGGTTTTCCTTTATTCCAAAATGAAATAAATTGCTCCTTTGATTCACACTTATCATATGCATTCCCATCATCATCATCAAATAAAAACATTTCTAGTGCAGAATTCATACCCTGTTCATTCACCAACCTGCTCTTTAGCATAGCCATGAAAGCTTCGCCACTGGTACCAGCTTTACAACCAACCCAATAAAGGTCCTTAAACCTCTCCCCTATATCTGTAATCAAGAAATTCCTATCCTCACTACCCATTTCTGAAACATTTAACAAAAATGAAACAATAGTCAGTTTTAGCAATTACAACCTAATCATCACTAAAAAGTCTTCAAATATGCCTCAGACAACACAAAGAATAGATTTTGAAATATAACTAAACATCTAGAAGCATAAACAGATAACTTTGAGTATAACCATATCATCAATTTGACCATATCATCTAAATGCATATCTAGTATCCTCAAGTTCAAAATCATATACAAAGTTCCAATGCATCTGAATTTCCACTAAGTTAAACAACATACATTGCTTGTGTATAACATTCATTCTAAGGCAGTAAAAGGGTTGAGCCATTGTTGTAATTCTAAGTTCCAATAAAATTCCAATAATCACCACAGTTGTAAATAAAGAACTCACAGAATGCACATAATTAGCCATGCCACTGTAGTGAAAATTACAGTAATCATACCAAAATACATGGAATTCATAGACAAAAAGAAAATGTAATATCCCCTATATTTAATTATCCACTCATTCATTATAACCCCCAAATTATAATCCCCAAATCCGTTTCTTTCAAACCATAATTAGAAAGAGAGATATAGACACAATTCAAAAACACAATTAACACTAATTTCGTTTATTCAAAAAGCACAATTAACACTACTGAAACCCTGATTTCCCTAAAACCCTAATTACAACCTTGGTGAAACCCATCGAATAGATTTTGAAACCTATTACTACTCTCTGAAACCCTAATCGCAGATACCAATTTCTAATGAAAATGGTAGGTGTCTCGAAAAACCTACCTGTTCTTCACCGGGTTAAAAACGCGATCTCTTACCTTCTCCGTCTCATCTATCTTCTCGATCCGCAAACCTATTGTCTCTCGATCGCTCTCTATCTCTCGATCGCTCTCTGTATCTCTATTTTGATTTATTTTTTTTAATTTATGTGGCTCAAACACGACCAAGGTAGAAGATAACCATGGATGCACTCGTGTGTACCACGCGGGTGGTACAGGTGTCTGTCGCTTTCCACGTGTCGGTCGAATTGGTTTCACGGGTGTCTCTTGGTTGACTGGCCCACATGTTATGACGTCACTCCTAAATGTGTGACATCATGTAGGGCGGCTATCTGTTAAGAAGGCAAAATCGACTTTTTACAAGATCGTTGACTAGTCAAAGGTAGGCAAAATGCCCAACTTGACCAAAATAGGTAAAACTAATGGAATGGGGCATTTTGATCTTTTGCCTAACATCCGGGGCATTTTCACAACGTGGTACTCAAAATTGGGTCATTTTGCCACTTAACCCAACTCAATTATATGATGAAATTGGTATAGAAAAACGAGTTTTTGGGTTATTTAGATTTACCTGTTTGGGTTAATCAGTGGGTTGCATTAGATTTCGCAAGAACTTCGATTGTTTGAGGGTGATCAAATCAACACTAGAGTGAAAGAATGAAGAAAGAAGAGAACATGAACTGAAGAATGGAAAAGATCCAGGAAAAACTCCTGTTTATTCGAGATGCTTTATAGACGGGGACTGTCCCCCGTTTACTGTTTGTTTTTTTTAGACGAGGACAATATGCCGTTTTTTTTTACATAACAACTTGCACTTTATTATTTGCTAATTGAATTTTTTCCTCAATTTAAAAAGATTACAAAAATTCAAGACAAATTGGACTACAAGTAACTAGTTGTCAGCCTAGCGATATGCCATTTATAATCAAAAAATTTATTTAACGGGGATAGTCTCCCATATAGTGCTTCTGTCATATTTGATCATAATGGCTTCAATCGTTCATATGGGCGAGCAATCTTTCATATGAGCTACGTAGGCTCCAAATGGAGACTACCCGTATAATTTGCTCCGATTAGTTCTTCTTTTCCTCGATATAACCTTACCTTTCCAAAAAAAAAAAAAAAATCTTCGAGAGAAAAGGTAAAAGAGCGAGTGAAAAGGGACGAAAGGAGGAGGATATTCATGGATAGATATGCCAGACTGTCATCTTTTTGTTAGTTTTATGATTGGAATTAATGCAATCAACTTTCCTACGTATTTATGGCCAAAAGACAAGTCAAATTTACACTGTTGTACTTGACCTTTCCTGTTATTTACTAATACTGCCACTCAAGATTCGAATTAATTACGGAGAAAGAACAACTTTTCAGCCAATCAGGACAAAAGGCAAGTCCAAATTACGGAAAAAATTCAAAGTTCCGAAGAGATTTACGAATCTATCATTGATCGAAAAGGTCAGGGGACATCTCATCTTTGAATTGTCGAGCTGAAAAGAGCAAAAAGTTTTCATCACAGCCCCCTCGTTGGAAGGCTTTTGAATGACTACGACAGTAAAAATGGTTGCTCACAGATAAAAATTATTACAACTGTTAAAAGTAACCGCCCAAATGTGATACACAAGACACAACCAAAATGACAAGTTCTACTGCTTTATCATCTCCGCATATCATAGTTTGTGCATCATTTTATCTTTACAGAAAGCAAGGCACTCGGGTATCTTATTTCAAATGAATGCTCAAGTGAATCATTTTAGCTTAACGGAGTCTCCATCTCAAGTAAACTCAAGATAAAGGTAATGGTCACAAGTTAAAAAGTTTAGGTATATTTTGGTTCGAGACCACGAGTGCAACTCTCATTGAAATCCCACTACTCCACTGACTTTACAGTATGTGCTGATAGACACATCACACAGATATTAGATCAACTCAGTTGAGATCTGTGTGACTCAACAGGCACCACCAAGCTCAAAATAATATCTGGAGCAAATATCTAAACGACAAGGGGATATCATATCTAGTGTGACTAGTTTTTGATGGAAACGACTACATACATGCCGATGAGAAAACCTGGCAATCAAAAGAAAAATATCTAATTTCAATTTGTCCATGTCATTATCGACCTTTTGCACTTTTAGCACAGTTTTAATGTTTTACGAAGAAAACTAAACTGAAGCTGAGAACAAAAGAGAAATCTCACCAACTCTCATATCCTGTTACGTCTGTATAGCTTTTTCAAGATAAGAAAGCATTTTTGCACTATAAACCACAAGTATAAAAGATCAACACGACATCGCCTTCGAATTACTTAATTATAAAACCAAATCTTTAAACCACAAGGTCCGTTCCCAGATTTTCCACTCCCATGCTTACATAAGTATGTACTATAGGTCAGTTAGTCTTGGGCGAGGATGATTTCTGCGATTCTGTCATCCCAGTAGAACAGTAACGTCGAGTTTGAAACTCAATACCCATCTCAATTCCTACCTAACTATCAAAGATGAATAGATTAGCAGATAGCTAAATTGTTTTTTTTTCTTTCTGTCGTAACTAAATGACACCACAGTTGCACAACAATGACACCGCAGTTTTACACACTGTTAACACCTCTGTTAATTAAATCTCGAAGCAAAACTCAGTAATTAAACTAATAAATTAATAATACTTATCTTTGGTTTCACCCTACAACAACTGAATTCCTCTAGAGGAATATGCGCTAGTACTTGGGGTTGACATCACTACCCCTTCCATCATAGAGACTATAGAAGTAGAACCTTTCTAGATGTGGACTAAAAGCAGGTAGATGAAGCAGTAATGCATAGAAGGGGGGACTGGGGAGATGGAGAAAGGGGAAGATAAGGGACCACCCAAAGAATCAGTTAACGTCATCACACAATAAAACATAGAGAGTGAAAACTCAGTCACAGATGAGATTCTCAAAGATATGTTCTTATATACAAGCTTATCCTATTTGGCACACAAAAATCATATCAACAGGAAAAGTGAAAAAAGAAAAGAAAAAGTGCACCACTTCAACCTGCCAGATGTGAGAAACTTGTTCGTGCATAACTCCCAATCTATCAACCTATTGTGTATTAGAAGATGGTTCATGCGAGCAATCTATATACCGTTTTTTCAATTCATATAATATTCCAATTGTCCAAACTGAAAAGATTAGTTAGGTCAATAAATATTGATTGCCTTGTTCTTTAGCAGAAAAACAATCTTTTATGGCAAGTCTCCACTTAGTTTTGTTCACATAATACTTACTTGACCATGACATCAAACCATAATCTTGTCCGTCTAGAGTTCATTTAGGTTGCTCGTTTAATCTTGTAGCCAGTACCTGTATTTGTCGAAATAGAGTATACTACGAGTTAACCTGGCAATCTTAAATCATTGATGGTTTGAATAATCCCAAAACCAGTGAGATGCAAAAGCAGTTAATCTATCAATCAATCAACCAATCAAAAGTTAGCCTTTACCTTATCCAGATGGCAACGCAACTAGCTACTGTTTGTACCAAAACTCACATGTTAAAGCGCCTACATGGAACTATTTTGACTAACATGATACAGAGATTGTGTACAATACCTTACCCACCTCCGCATGAAGATAATTTCGATGCTGAGGTGTTTCAATTGTTCAGCAAGAAAGCTAGGACAGTGTGACACAGCAAAATTTCCATGTGAAATACATTATACATATGCTGGAAATTGAATAGTATCATACGAAAAACTAATCACGACGACAGCAGAGAGACATTTGTGTGGGGAAAAATTGACCGCTACGTAAAAGTGTTCTCTACAAGTAAATAGTCATGTACAGTTAGTAACAAGTTTGAGAGGGGAAATACCGGTCACATTGTGCATACAGGTGAGAGGGGCACTACAAATGCAGACATTTGGATAATAAAGCTAAATGACAAAATACATACTTAGAGCAACTGCAGTCATCAGACCATAACCAAAGAGTAAAGAGTAAAACAAAAATAAAAAAATGGGTTTAGTCCATGGTGTGGCGTTACGGTGTTGGAGTAAATATGGTGGAGCGGATGTATAAGAGTTCACCTGATACGGGGCGTAGTTATAAATTGCGCTTGAATGGGACATAACTTTAAATTACGCCTGATGTCGGGCATAACCTGTGATTGCGTTTGTCGTGGGACGTAAATATATAAAACCGCCCGATGGAGAGGCGTAGTTTGAAATTACGCCTGATGGGGCGTAGTTTAGAAATACGCCTGATGGGGCGTATCCAGATTACTCCGCCTGATGGGGCGTAACCCAAATCACGCAGTTGCGATTACGCCCGATGGGGCGTAACACTGAACCACAAAAACTGATTACGCCTGATGGGGCGTAGCCTTTAAATTCCGCCTGTTACTTCCTTCGTGGGGCGTAACTCAAATTATTTGACACAAATTGTTCATATATTCTTCAACGTTATTATCATTACCAAGTGTAACCATCAAAATAATTTCCGCCTGTTACTGCCAGGTCTAAATTTAAATTTAAATTTAAATCAATTCCCTAGCCAAACATATGCTACATGGGTGAAACAATGGGGCGTAAATTTAAATTACGCCCCATGAGTACCAGGCGGAGACTGTGGTTGCGCCCCACTCAGCATCAGGCATAATTTCTAATTACGCCAGGAGTGGGGCGGTTTTGCTGATTACGCCTGATGGGGCGTAGCCTATAATTACGCTCCAATGAGGCGTAGTTTGTTGAATCCGACTGGTATCAGGCGTAACTTTATATTATGTCCCGTTGGGCGTAACATACAATCCCGCCCCAACCAAGCGCAAATATTAACTCCGCCTAACAGTGAGGCGTAACCTGCGATTACGTCCCAAACAGGCGTAGGCGTGAATTACGCCCGACCATAACTAAACTAAAGAACAAATATACTCCGTTTTTTAGTTTTACTCTGAAATTTGGTCTTTATTCCGCCCCGTAGTGATTGGTTTTTAGACCAAATTTTTAGTTTTAGTCCAACGCTGTGGTTGCTCTTATAATTTACAAAGAGTAAAACTGAGGCAATGGATGGTTACATGTTCAACAAGTGGTTGTTAGTTGTAAAGTCTTCTAGATGTTACGAGCTTTTAGTACATGGGAAACACATCTACAGAGCCGAATAATCCTCGAATGACCAGCTTGAAGAGCCCCAACTTCAGATAGAATTTCAGCTGAGGGCAGTTGTGACACTGGTGAATTTGTCTGAAATTGTGAAGGAAGAATCTCGGAGGGATAGACACCTCTGTTTCAAAACAAGTGACAAGGAAATCAGAACAATTCGGTAGAAAGCTATACAATGCTGAAATTCCCAGTAAAAAATAGAGTAGATCAGAACATACCTTTGCAGAGAAGTCATATCAAGAGTCAGAGTCACTTTACATCCAGTCTTGAAATCAATAAATTGAAGTTGCAAATCGAGTTGGTCAACTGTCGCATAAAGCCAAAGTTAAATTGTGCACAACTATGCCGATATCTGTAAATGTGAAAAAGGGAGAGACCTTCTGTGGTCATAGGCGAGAACTTTAAATCATATTCTAGTTTAGGCATTAGGCAATTAGACTTCTTTTGTTGACGTGTCAATGTGGCGACACTAGGGACTATCATTACATAGCACGAACAAGGAACAACACAATTCCCAACTCACAGTTAGTTCCGATAATTCTTCAACTATTGTTGAGCTGAAAGTGGAAATGCTAAAGGTGCTAAAGCCAGATTAAACATTATATGCATAATATATAGCTTGTGAAAGAGAATGAAAGAAACGTTTTTACCTGTGGGCGAATGAAAACTTGTTTTAATCAGATTATCAAGCTCTATATGTATCATGTATGCCTCCTCAACCACATCTAGCAGATTGCTCAGAAGGAGACTAGTTAACTGCAGCATAAAATTCAGTTTAGGAATACAGTTGCCGGAAGTTCATTCCAGTGAAAAAAAGAAAAGAAAAGGGGAGAAGAAACAACTATGTAAAATATAAGGCAGCTAAGCTATTGACAGGTAAGTCCATAACTCCATCGCCTAAACAGCATTATACACAATCCACAACATGAAGAGCAAATTATAAGCATAAAAAGATACATTGCATATATGAGACAACTCCAGGTTAAAGACATTCCCAATAAAATGAAGAAAAAAAAGGAACAATAAACAAGAATAAGGAACAAAATAATAATAATTTCTAACCACTTACTTGTGTTTCAAATGCCAGGTTTTTTCCACTACCAAGATTCCGAGATCTCATAGCATTGAATACAAACGTAAAGGCTACACAAGCGTTTATATTCGTGAAACTCTACAAAAAGATGAAGCATCACATTAATAATGCACACAGAAGGTGTCTTATTAAGCTCTTCTAAAACAATAAATAGCACTACCTTCATAATATTCACGTCAATCAATTTGATTGTTGCTACTATACTTGATGATGGACCAACATTTATGCTAAACCTGCCAGTCATGCAAAAAGGGTCCAACATATATATCAAGATAATTTGTCATTTAAAATAATTAGTCACGGATAGGGAGAAAAGGCAACAACCTTTGATGGAGGAAATCACGGTAGTTGAGCAGAAGGTCATACTGAGAAGTCTTTCTCTCAAGACCAACCACTTCCCAGAGCTGAAGGTAAAGCCATAAAAATAAATACACCAAGTTAATTGAGTTAGTTTAACACTGTGGTGACAATTATATTAGTAATGATGGATAAATGCATACCTGTAAGTCCTGGCGAACAAATCTGCTAGCTGTTTTTCTCTTTAAATGATCATTCGCCAATTCAACTACATCATTGGAGCTCGGTTCCATTGTGATCTTACAGGAGGAAATGAGTGCCCGAATCAAGTCCTTTACTTTTATATTTAAAGCCCCAAGCTCTTGCCTCTTGGCAGTCACTTCATCGTGTTCATCCTGGAAATGCAATCAATTAGCCACAATGGAGATACCTAAGCGTACCTGGGAAAATGAGAACTACACAACACATTCACACATTGAGAGCCAAATTACCCTGCTTTTCCTGTTCTGATCATCATAAAAAGATGGTTTATGACTCTCGTCATGCGGAACACCTCCTGCATCTCGTTTGCTGAGATTGGAGAAAGTTTTTGACAAAATTTGAGTTTCCTTGATAGCAGAATGCAACGACTGAAGTTTTTTCTGCATAATAAAACCAGAAGTAATTGGTAAGACAAGAGCCTCTATTGGAAACAAAAAACACAAATAAGTGAAGAAGATTACGTGCGATCTGTCCTGCATCAGATGCAATAACTGCAATTTAGCCTGTTTATACACAAGCATCTGTTGCAAGTACCTTGCTTCGGCTACTCTGCACCCAAACCGCAGATCAAAGTCAGTGGCTTATTTTGTTAAGCTTCTAAATCTAATACCAACAGTCATTCTTATCCCATACAAGACCACAAAATAATGTAGAATAATAGAGTCGGTATTGCTCCTCATTTATTACCTTTTCTGCCGAAGGTTAATATCAAGATTATGTATTTTCTGGGAAGCCATGAAACACTAGTTAGACCTCAAAGTTTTAAAATCAAAATTCATCTTAAATAACATTAATTAGTAAATGATAACTCTACATTTACGTAGCAAACCTGGGACTTGATCTCATTGCAAAGAACCTTGTACTTGTTAGCCTTTTCTAGTCGCCCCAATACATCTTCCAGAATACAAACCTACATATTTAATAAGATTATAGTGCTTGTCATGTGATAAAGAAAGTGGAGTCACCAACTAACATTGAGTTCGAGGAATAGCTCTAAACTTTCAAACCAGAAGAGAATATGTACTTAAATAAGGCATGAAAAGCAAAATAAGTTGTGATCTTACTAAATGGAGACAAAAACAGGGATAATACCTCTTTCAGAGTAAGGTTATCAGCCAACGGCAGCAACTGTTGTTTCATAGCCTCGGAAAAGTTTGAAAAAATCTGCAAATTACACTTTAAAATCAAATGTATAGAAAATACAAGTCTACTTGCCTAGTAAGCAGAGCAGCCCAAGCAAAATAAAACATGGCAAAATATGACAAATTTAAGTTCACAATTTACAGCAGACATACATAATCCCAATCTCTTGGCAAGGCATTATCTCCATCCCTTTCTGCTTCATTGTTCTTTTCGATACAATGTTTAGCACAAAACATCATACCCTCCAACTCCGGAGCAACTTTAGGACTTTTCTGGATCCTGACCGGTTCAACGTTACCATTATCCACAAAACTAGTTTGTTCAATTCTTCGCTTTTGTCCAGAATGCTCAGCATCTTGTATAGAAAGCGATTTCGGAGAACCTGGATCTTTTCGCCCCCCAACATTTTCTGAAGATATGTTGGTTTCTTTTGTAGACTGACAATGAGGTAACCATTCCATTAATCTCTGCGAATTTTAAAAGTGTAAGCAACAGAGTTTGCCAAAAAAAACACCTCATAACAGGCACCGTGTCACTAGCAAAGCAGCTATATGGTCACTTGTGGCACACACCAAGTTAATATCATAATCTACATCAGTAAGCTATTACAAGGGGCTAACAATACGTTCCACTTGTATTACTCATCTGGTACGATTCCACACTCGGCCAAAATGATTAGCATATGAAATCTCCTTGTTCTATTGGATTGGCATGCATAATTTTATAATTATTTGGATGCAAAATCACTAAATCGAAAACCAGAAGAACTGAAAGAGTATTCACTAACCTTATCAAGTCTGGTTGGAGTTGCGGTCCTTTTACGTACACATGTAGAAGCAGGGCCATATGAAGAAATCTTTTCAGGAACCTTCTCTTTCAACCTGTCTGGCTCTGTCCTAGAACGGAAATTACTCTCGGGGCCTCCAGACTGCGGATTCGGGGTACTAATATACCTCAAGGGTGTCACAAGGGATGTTACAATTTCAGTTTCCTTTTGCATACCGTGACGAAGTAAGCCTGCACTACTTACCAATTTTGATTTGCTCAAGGTGTGAGTCTCATTATCATTGATGATGAAGCTTAAGTTGTCATCGTGTTGCTCTAGTGCTGGATCACACGTAAAATTTACATTGAGCAAAGAACCCCCTTTTACAGGTTCTACTGCCAATTGTGGACTCAAATGACTCATATTCGCAAGAACTGCACCCTGATCTGCTAAATCTGGAAGCTGTTCATGTTCAGATAACTTCTGTTTCAACAGTTTCAGTGGTGAACTATTCAATTGTTCAGATTCATGATTTTTGTCCTTAACTTCAAATCTGATCCTCTGTGACGACTCACATACAAAATCAGTTAAATCATCTGTACTACTAGGTTTATGAAAACTGGAATTACGGTTTAGCTTGTCCTTGCTAAGTGTACAGGTCTGAGAGTCCATCACAGCTGCCGCTGGTAGTTTGCTCTGTAGATCTTTGGAGGAGATACCTGTTGATATCTGGTCCCTGAGAACTCCATTTTGCACCATCCCCACAATGTCTTCTTTCTCTCCCAAATTTCTGATGGTCCCTGGAGTCCCCACCACAATAATCCCCATTCCAGTAGTAGCTCTAACTTCTTTGTCCTCTTGAGGAACACTTGACAGATTCTCCCTTGAATGCATCATGCAAGGGGCTTTGCTTTTATCATCCCCAGTGGTCTCAACTAAAACTGGATCTGAACTGCTCTCTACTTCCATATCAGCGAGCAAAGCCCTTTGAGTCTTTAAGTTTAAAGAGTTAAAATCCCTAGACGAAATTCTCGCACTATCTCTAACATTTCCATCGTTTGAAGGGAATCTAGGTTGCACTCCAGAACTCAGAGTAACTATTGATTCACCCCTAGATAATACAATGGTTGGCAGAAATATATGTCGTCGCTCAGCACTCAATAAAGATACAGACCCTTTTTGTGAAGATTTTGAGGATTCATTAGTCTTGATACAAATATCAGGAGTACATCTTGCACCACCAAAAGAATCTTCATTCATTCTGTCCTCAACAAGATATAGTGAAGGTCCACTCTTGGATAAAACATTGGTAGCAGGAAATACTTCTCCCAGCTTGGAGTTTAATGAAGATATAGACTCTTCTAGTTTTGAAGATTGATTAGTCTTGGACCCACTTTCAGGAGTATATTTTGCATTATTGGAAAAGTTTTCAGTCATTCTGTGTTCAACAGGACCTACATCCCCACGATCGCTTTGCATTGCCATATCTATCTTATTTCTTTCAATCTGAGACGTCAAGGGATGAGGACTATCACCACCAAACTCAAAATCAGATCCACCAACAACTTTTTGTGCATCTCTCGCAGAGACTGCATCCATGGCAGAGAGCAAATTCTGCAACCAAAGTTGTTAATATGTTAATATAGCAGATATTAACTCCTCAAAAAGTAAGATCACTACATGAAGTTTGACATATTTTAGCTCAGTGAAGAAATAAAACTCACTAAATGATTCAATGAAAAACCAAAAAATGAATGAAAGCTATTTTACCGTTGCTGGGGTCTGCTCGTGACTCTTTGATAAAACATTGGTCTGGGGAAATATTTGTCTTCGCTTGGCAGTTAATGAAGATATAGATTCTTCTAGTTTTGAAGATTGATTGGTCTTGAAACCACTTTCAGGAGTATATCTTGCATTATTGAAAGAACCTTCAGTCGTTCTGTGCTCAACATGACCTACATCCCCATGATCATCTGGTATTGTCCTATCTATCTGATTCTTTTCACTCAGAGGTGTCAAGGGGTGATGACTACAACGATCAACCTCCGAGACGGATCCACCAACAACTTTTAGTACATTTGTTGCGCAGTCTGTACCCGTGGCAGAGGGCATATTCTGTGATTAAAGTTGTTAACATGTTAATACAGCAAACCTTAACACTTCCAAGTGACATCGCTACATGAAATTTAGAAAATTTTAGCTCAAACAAAGAAACATAAGGCCTACTAAAGAATTCCAACAGAACATCAAAAACCCACGAAACCTGTCTTACGGTTGCAGAGGTTGGCTCGTGACTATGGTGAGCATTGCCAGATGCAATAGCTAGGATATTTTGTGCTGTGCCAGTGCTGATATGGCCAATGACGCTCGTAGCTCCACCTTTCTCTTCAGATGGTCCATCGTTCACTTCAGAGACCAACTTAGAGGGAGGGTGATGAATATCAGAGTTCTCCAGCTCCATGGCTTCCGTATCTTTTAGCATTAACCAACTGTCAAGTTCATCAGATGTTTTCAATTCATTATCTACACTTACGAAATTGGATGGCTTTGAGATATTGACCTGGTACGAAATAAACATATCATTCACCATCCCACTGCCTTCAGCTATATTAGCCTCCAAAGTAGGAGATAATCTCCCGTAGTCATACATACAAGGATTTTCTTCTACCAAACTCATGTCACCACCACTACCACTAGATTTACCACCAGAAACAGACGCAGCAGGACTCAGTTTATCAAGTCCAGTGAGTGCCATAAAACTCCCAGGGTTAGTTCCGATCGTACTTCCAGTCGGCGTTGTCTTCCCATCAAATGTAAGAGGAGTTCTTGTTGGTGTCTTGTAATTCCCTTCTGAATTTGGCGGCAAAAGATGCCGAAATTGCTCCGTAAATGTTCTTGCATCTAATGTAAGTTCATCATCATCATTTGACACTGCAGAATCTGATAGTCCAGATCTAATAAAGCTCGATGAAACAGCCCCAAAAAAATCATCATCTGCAATAACAATATTTGAATTTCAGTGCTGCTTAGCAACTGTATAGCTAAAATCAGCAGTGGTACAGTGTCTACCGATAGTTTTGTAGGAGTACTCAAAGGACTTGATCAGGTAACATACCCAAATTATCTAAGTAACTTTAAAATTCAAATCTATTTTGCAGCCTACTCTTTCAAGCCAACAGCATAGCATATCAATGATACTTAGCTGAATTTCAGCATAAGCTGGGGAACTAGAAATTGACACTAAAATGGACAAACAGTAGAATCGACTGCAAAGTTTCTACAAAAGACCTCCCAATTTATCTGATTCTAAACTCAAAACATTTCAACACGACTGGTAATAATTTACCATACTAGTTCACTAGCTACCTTCATATCCTAATCTCATGCATGCCCTCTGAAATAACCACATCAGAACACTATATAAAGATATATATATATATATATCTATCTAATGTCAACATTAATAGAGTATGATCAACCACTTATTTGCTACAAATTCTTTGGCATTTTATTTTGTGATAAACCCGAAGCATCTACCTAAACAATAACCTAGTTTTCATACCAACAGCTAGAAATGATGAACCTAGAAATGAACAATAACCTAGTTTTCATACCAACAGCTAGAAATGATGAACCTAGAAATCATCTGCAATAACAATATTTGAACTTCAGTGCTGCTTAGCAACTGTATAGCTAAAATCAGCAGCGGTACAGTGTCTACCGATAGTTTTGTAGGAGTACTCAAAGGACTTGATCAGGTAACATACCCAAATTATCTAAGTAAACTACTTTAAAATTCAAATCTATTTTGCAGCCTACTTTTTCAAGCCAACAGCATAGCATATCAATGATACTTAGCTGAATTTCAGCATAAGCTGGGGAACTAGAAATTGACACTAAAATGGACAAACAGTAGAATCGACTGCAAAGTTTCTACAAAAGATCTCCCAATTTATCTGATTCTAAACTCAAAACATTTCAACACGACTGGTAATAATTTACCGTACTAGTTCACTAGCTACCTTCATATCCTAATCTCATGCATGCCCTCTGAAATAACCACATCAGAACACTATATAAAGATATATATATATCTAATGTCAACATTAATAGAGTATGATCAACCACTTATTTGCTACAAATTCTTTGGCATTTTATTTTGTGATAAACCCGAAGCATCTACCTAAACAATAACCTAGTTTTCATACCAACAGCTAGAAATGAACAATAACCTAGTTTTCATACCAACAGCTAGAAATGATGAACCTAGAAATCATCTGCAATAACAATATTTGAACTTCAGTGCTGCTTAGCAACTGTATAGCTAAAATCAGCAGTGGTACAGTGTCTACCGATAGTTTTGTAGGAGTACTCAAAGGACTTGATCAGGTAACATACCCAAATTATCTAAGTAAACTACTTTAAAATTCAAATCTATTTTGCAGCCTACTCTTTCAAGCCAACAGCATAGCATATCAATGATACTTAGCTGAATTTCAGCATAAGCTGGGGAACTAGAAATTGACACTAAAATGGACAAACAGTAGAATCGACTGCAAAGTTTCTACAAAAGACCTCCCAATTTATCTGATTCTAAACTCAAAACATTTCAACACGACTGGTAATAATTTACCATACTAGTTCACTAGCTACCTTCATATCCTAATCTCATGCATGCCCTCTGAAATAACCACATCAGAACACTGATATATATATATATATATATCTAATGTCAACATTAATAGAGTATGATCAACCACTTATTTGCTACAAATTCTTTGGCATTTTATTTTGTGATAAACCCGAAGCATCTACCTAAACAATAACCTAGTTTTCATACCAACAGCTAGAAATGATGAACCTAGAAATGAACATTCATATGGTACTAAACAACTGCTAAAACCTAGTTTAGATAGAACAGCATAACATATTAATAAAACCAAACGAGTAATGATGAAATGAGAAATCAAACTTGCCGTCATTAGATGTAGCAGAGCCAAAACCACTTCCAGGGGAAGAAGAATCCATACGCTGCAAAAACCCTTTCTGTTCATCATCTTCTTCATCGTATTCATCTTCGTCTCGAGACAATTCCTTAGAATCATCGCTATCATCGAAGGTTTTAAGAAACCCTAAACCCACTTTTAATTCTGAATTTTGGGGGCTAGGTTTTGGATCTGTACTTGCTTGATCAGAATCATCATCTTTATCAAAGTGAAAAACTTCAGTAAGTTCAGCAAAGCTTACTCTTCTTAACCTCTTCTTGTCTCGAGCTATTGTTTCTTCATCTGGTGCACTATTACACAGATCCTCACGGTCTCGGTTGTCCATTAAACCTCAAATTAAAACAATATTATTTCTAGGGTTTCTTAGATTTCTCTATAGATCCGGAGAGAGAATAAAATGAAGATAAAATCAATTTCGAATTTTGAATTTGAGATTCTCAAAGTGAATCAGGTTTAATTGAGGTTTTGTGCGGGAAAGTTGAAACGGTTCAAAGCTGAAACCTAAGCGAGTCACTGGCAATATGGCACTCCCGTAACATTTCCAGGTTAGCAAGGAATTTTGAATTCAGAGGGCCAATGTTGAAAAATTGATTTGTGGAACACACGCGCGTTTTTTTTTTTTTAAACGGGAAGGTTAAGCTTCATTGAAAATGGAAAAAGAAACATGTACAAGTACAGAGCCATGAGGCCTGTTCATATGCACAAGGTTGAAAAATATGTTTGACATATCAAGTTGCATGTCAAATGAGCTGCGTTACTATGAGAAAACAACTGAGAGATAGAGTTACTATCAATAGTTATTATCAACAGCTGATACCGTTGGCGTCATACCATCACGCAATATATTTAATATCGATATTATTAATATCGATCAACGACTATTTCTCCCTGCTGGTTCCTATATATACGCCCTTGTACTTCTTCAAATTACTAACACCTATTTCTACATATATTTTACCAATTTTTCTATCTGTATTCTCAATTTTAAATTTCATAATCATCATTGGCGAGATCCAATGAAGAGAGGAATGTTATTATGAATCGGTTTGGATTACAACAAGAAATACATCAACGGATGTTGCAACAACTTGATGATGAGAAGCTGAAGATAAAAAACTAATTGACACTTTGATGCTTGTACATTCAGGCCAAATACCTAGAGTTCCAGAGCCAAAAGAAGTATTCTCAAGAAAATATATATATATCGAGGGAGGGAGGGAGGGAGGGAGGGAATTTTACCACCAGAAGTTGATGCACGATTATTTTCTTCCCAATTGTGTGTATTCTGATCCAGATTTCCAACGTGGATTCCGTATACCTCGGCACCTAGTGAAAAACATTATTGATGAGCTTTGTAGAGTAGAACCTCAATTTAACTATCAGTTTGATGCACTAAATATTAGAGGTCATAGTCCTGAGCAAAAAGTTACTCCGGCTTTAAGGAATCTAGGTTATGGAAAACCAACCGATGCGAACGATGAGTACCTTCGTATGAGAAAAACAACTTCATTCACTTATCTTTCATTATTTTACGAAGCAATAATTAATCATTTTGGTCCAACGTATTTACGAAAACCAACCGAGAAAGATGTTAGACAAATATTAAGGGAGAATCAGGAAAGGGGATTCATAGGAATGCTAGGTAGTCTTGATTGCATGCATTGGGTATGGCAGGGATGTCATGTTTATTGGGCCAGTCAATATAAGGGTCATTACCCGAAACCAATTGTTATCCTTGAAGCTGTTGCTTCTTATATGTCACGCTTTTTTTGATCTTCTGCGTTTACAAAATGATATTGATGCTTTGCACAAGTCACCTCTGTTTGAAGATCTAAAGTGTGGAATTTGTCCCGAAGTCCGTTTCACAACCAACGACAATCAATACAGTCATGGGTATTATCTTGCGGATGGTTTCTATCCAAAATTGTCAACCTTGGTTCAATGTTAATGTAATCCCCTAGTCGGCGCATTGGGTAATTCATAACGTCATTTTAACGAACGCCAAATTGCGTTGGGGAAGGATGTGGAACGGGATTTTGGAATTTCGAAGAGGAAGTTCTCTATCATTTATGGGTCATATCATGGTTTAATTTCTCGTGATATGCACAAGAATATGCTCACTTGCATAATTATACATAACATGGTACTTCAGGAAACCCCGCGTGACAAAGAGTGGACTAACTATGAAGATGAAGATTTGAGGCCTGAGATTCAACCACAAATAGGCGTGCTTGCAATAAACTATGGACAAATGACTAATTACATTCAGAACCAGAATCTGTATGACCGGTTAAGAGAAGATCTGAGAGTAAATCGTTGTGCAGAGTATGGAAGAGTCGGTGGGCGTAATTATTATGTTTTATTTTATGTATCGGTTAAACATTTAATTGTCAATTTGTTTGTAGTTTGTTTATTCAATATTGAGTTAATGAGTTCAACTTGTTATTAAGTAGAATGCACATTTCAGGTTAAACAACTTTTCATTTCAAATTAATATTAAGTAAAATGCATGAACATTTAAAATTAAAACTAAAATTAATACATCAATTATCTAAAGGTACTACTACATCGAACTCACCATCCTCATCATCATCACCAGCTTGGTTGTTATCAAATCCAACTTGTTGTTCAATCTGTGCTTGAAGCCTGTCAAATTCGATTTGCCACACATGTTTTTGTTGGGGGTTCATAATTGAAGTGCCATCTTGAAGAATGTTATGCTTGTCATAGTCATTCACAAATTTTTCTTGAGAAAGGCGACTTTTTTTAGTCTCCCTGTTTTGAAATTTCTTGTCAACCGTTATTTGCTTCTCGACGGTCTTCTGATGTTCCATAAACTCCGCCATGTTATATCCATCAGAGCTTTCTCCTTCTTGAGCTAAGTTTCCAGCCAGTCTTGCATTATTTCTCCCTAGTAATTTTATATTACCATCATCATTATTGAGAACTAAGTTGACATTTGGGTTTCTTGGGGTATCTGGTGAAGAATTTTATGGACATGGTAAAAATGGTAAAGAATTTGGTGTTGAATGAGAAGAATTGTATGGTGACCTTTCAGGTACTTGTTGATTAGATGCTAACCCGTCTGGATTATATTTGTTCAACACCTTCAGAATATGACAACTTTCAAATGCAAAAAAAAATCCATTTTTACGTTGTCATTATGTACGGACCTGTCTTTCAACATCACCATCCACAAAAACACTCTCCCGACCTCTCTTGGCTTGCATTATCAATGTAACATAAGAGGCGACTTCCTTATTGATTACAAAGAAGTGTTGCGCTAACCCAGTTGCATCACGATCGTTGATGTTCATGGTTTGCTCTTGATATCTCAGAAATATGTAATCCCACATGGTGTTACCATGCTGTTGTGCACCATTGATACAATCTTGGGTAAAATAAACATAATGACGACAAATATATTCATTTTCTGTGATGTTGAATTTTGCACCCCGAACTTTGAATTTTTTGCCTCTACCTTTTCCTTGACTTTGAGATTGCGAATCCATATTACAAAAATTTAAGAAATTAGGAAGTGTAGAGAATGTGTGATTAGTTAATATTATTTTAGATCAGAAGAATGTTGAGATAAAATGAATTTAAACTTGGGTATTTATAGAGTGGTGAATTTTTAGCCGTTGGATGAGGAATTGCTGAACGATTATCTAATCAGCAAGCGACCATATGACTAACACTGGCGTTGGACTGACCATTGAGCGATATTAAGACCATATAGTGATGGACAGTCTATCGCTTACTAGAAACTCCATCGTGTATGCCTATGTGGTATATTTGACATATTGGAACATACATTTGCCATTTTGACATACCCATAGTGGGTGCAAAAGTGGTAAATTTTGGTGTTTGACATGTGCATAGGAATAGGCCTAAGCTCGATCCCCATATAAAGTTACAAAAGATATAGAAATATTAATGACTAATATCGATAACAGCTTCCCAAACTTGCACATAAAATTCTTTCTTCGAGACAATTAGCATTTGAATAATCTCTATTTATATTTATAAAACACCGACATATTTGATCACTTGATTGTGTTTCGAGTTAAGTCTTAAGTGTTTATGTAAATGCTCAAGATTATAGGTCAGTTAGCTAGCTTCGGATAACCATTGATGAGAATGGTCTTATACACGGTTCGGTTACGGTTCATCCTAACCAGAGTGTATATCTTGATTATGCAAATCAGATTCAAAGATTCATCTAAAAGTGGATATTGTTTGCTTGGTTTCAAAACTTCCTTAGCTTAAATTTAAAGTAACCTATGATTTGAATGTCTATATAAGGGGAACCTCAAAAAACTGGGATCTTTGAATCCTGACACTACTATTTGGTGTCTCCTAGTTGTTACTAGAGTCGTCCTCCTTTTAGGGTTTAGTGACAACAAAGACTTCATATGGATTCGTGAAGCCAGGTCAAGCTATTGTTTATCTGATATCTCGAGTATCCTGATCTTGATCAATTGTTGAGCTGCTCACTTGATCAAGATAAATTGTAATCATCAAAGTTCTCTTTGTCTCAAACTTTCTTGGTCCCACAAGTTTTATACTTATGAGGTGAATAATATAATCTAGGCTGCACTTCGGTTTGCATAAGTCTGGATTTTGAGGTTAGCTAGAATTTGTCTATTGCTATCGATTTCCACTACCTTAATCTACGATCAAAAAGGAGATCATATATATTTGATTATCTGTGGGAGGCATATTGGTTTAAAGTCTTCAATTGAGTTAAAGCAACTCTTAGTTGGTGTGACGTCAGCTAAGGGAATCAATTACGCGGAGTCCTACTAGGATTCAAGAGGTGTAAGGAACACGACTGTAACTGAATTGCTGTGAAGGTTTAATTCGGTCTCAACTACATTCTTGTACGAAGTTAATTGGTGGTAGGCTAATGTCTCTAGCGGCTTAATATAGTTTGGTGTTTAATCTGGACTAGGTCCCGGGGGTTTTCTGCATTTGCGGTTTCCAAACAAAATTTATTGTGTATGTGTTATTTCTTTTCCGCATTATATTGTTTATCTTTATAATTGAAATATCACAGGTTGTACATAACTCAATCATAGTAAATACGTCTGAACTTGTTTGTTGGATATGACTTGATTGATTACTTGGGAAATTGATCTTTGGAATCACCCAAGTACTCTCACACATAAATCAGATTCACGGACTAGTCTTTGTAAACTTTCTAATTGTGAGAGATAGAGATATAACTCTAGATACTATTGCTTGATTGAGATTCATTAAGTTGAACTCTCGGAATTGCGTTAAGTTTGTTCATACAGTTTGCTTAAGAAAAAGTTGGTGGTGTATTTTGATACCCCCCGCATTTTCACAAGATCACTTTAAACAAGTGTTTTATCCTCTTTACAACATTCCTCGGCCCAATATATACTTACTTCTTTCGAAGATTGTTTAGTATTATTTGTGGCATTAAATCCAACATTCTTGTTCTTCAGCAAAACTTCTATATCAAAGATCTTTAACTTTCCTACAAGAGAGCTTCGAGAAAGTATAGAATCTTGCATACTTAATAGAAGATATTATTAGTTAAGTTTCAAATTTAAAATATATATACTCTTTGAGAATATTTTACAAAGGAAAAAAAATATCTATGGGTACTTTTATTTTCTTTTTGAAAAAAAAGGTTATATATATATATATTAATAGAAGAAAGTTACATCATCTCTGCTTACAATCAATAGTGAAACCGAGAATCAAACTATATAAACTTGTGTTATATGAATTACTAGCCCTTAACCCGTGCCGTAATGGCACGGGCCATGATATTGGTTCATTTTTAATATATCGTATAATTTGTGTCCCGAATACTTATCAACTCTTTATGATTTAATATGTGTTTGTCATAAAAATAGTTGGGATTTTCCTCTCTTTTTTTCTTTGTTTTTTCCTTTAATAGTTTACCGCTGAAGATTTGCTCAAAAGAAAGAAATATAATCTTAACTTCCGGACACTTTTTTATTTAGGTTCATTGCTTATAATGAGATAATGCTCTACATGAACATGGAAGTTTAAATATTTTTTGGAAATATGTCATCATCAGCGCTCATCTCAGTGAAATCAACTAATCAATACCATCCATAAAAGTCTCCACATGTTACTATTTCTCTCCAGTTGACTCATCTATCATGATCATGTTGTCGATCCTCCAAATAGGCAGAGAATAGTATTTTTTTGCATCTAACGAATGATACAAACTATCCAATGTGACATGATTTTCCTGTAATTTTTCAACACCCATTAGATGACATGTTTAAAATGTGTACCCATTACCTTTTCAAAGGGATTGTATATATGTGAACCTCTGCCATTAAATCTTCAACAAAGTATTGTGCCCAGCAATTCGTCTTAACGAAGGCTTTGGTGACTTCAAATGTCTTGGACATTTTGTCACTTCTGTATGTTCCTACCTTCACTTGGAATATAATCTGGCTAAACATTACCTCATAAAGAACCTTGAACACATATTGTACTCCATGATCCTATTTCAAATTAATAGGTTGTCAATAGATCCTTTACCAAAAGTTAACATATTCTACGTTGAATATTTATAAAAAAAAATTATGGTATTGTGGATCGTTGCTTTCTAAGATTGTAGTTTTCAAAATGGGCCTCTTCAAGTCCCACGGATTTCTAAGTTTATATATCTTGTTGTTTTTTTAACATTTTAGTTAGCCATATTATGTTTGTTACTCACTTTAAACTTGATGTCATCTTCTACTGTGAACTTTATGTGATTTCAGAATCGAAATAGTTATACCTCTTTCATTCGTATCAAGTAATCCGTTGTATATCCCAACAATTCTTCTACAACAATTCCTTTCTTTTGCCGTTTTCGGACCATCTGTAGCCATTATTGTCAAATGCAATCTGTCTATTTTTTGTTGATGTTATGTATTTGTAATGTTCATTTTTATTAAATAAATAGATTGTGGAAAAAATATAAAAAAAAGAACATAAGTATTACATCGGGTCTAAGTTACTATATCCAAAATACTCCGGACACTGCTTTTGGTGCCTTTTTTCCTCAAATTCCTCGTTGCATTCTATACAGTACATGCAACACCAATCATTTGCGAAGTGTGGTCAATGTAAATGTATCCCTTGCCTGTAATAATAATAACAATGCGTCAATTTTTTTTCAAGGCATCCAGTTGTAAATAGTATGAATCTAATATATTTGAATTATACCTCAATCTTAGATATCATCTTCTTCTCACATAACATAGCAATTGAGGAAGCACAAATCTAGACCACTCTTTACATAGTCAGAGTTAGCCAAACTATGTTTTGCAACTGTCTTACGTGAAAATTATTATTAATCCATATTTTAGTCAGCTCCTATCGAACCCGATCTAATTAGTCCTATAAAAAGTTAATCTTAAATTTTTGACCTTATCTCTTGACCAAATTACTGAAGTATTCTCAGTCATGTTCTGCATTGTGTGATCTACCCATCTGTGTCTACTCTACCTTCTAACCCAGTGAATGAAACCTATACATATTGATCCGTAATTTGAGAATGTAAAATATAAAAAATATTCTATAAACATCGGAGGCGAAATTTAGATTTATGATTTAGAGTTTTTTTATGATGATTTTGATGAACAAACATAATTTCCAAACAAATATTTTAGAATGCAAATACATTTTCCCGGTCAATAAGGTTTTATATCGGGAATTGAGTGAAAGTTGTTGTCTTTATAGGTAGTTGTCGCGAAACAACTCGACATTGATGGTCTTTCAGGAAAAAGAATGTAATAGTACTTGAGAGAGCGATAATGTTCTCTTACGCGGGTACACCAATTGCCTTTATATAATTTACGGGTGATCGAACAGTCATGATCATATTGTCTTATACGTTCCGGTATCATCCTCGAAATATTTGGTTTTTGTCCTTATCAATCGTGCTAAAAACAACCAATTACATCTTTCACAATACAATGTTGCATGTTTTGTGAAGATTATTTTTTTACTTGGTCAATAAAACTCACTAAAAAGCAAAAACTATTATTATACACTACTATTAACAACACCCACCACCATAAAAACAATCCACCGCCACTATTTATTCCACCAACAGTAATGTTACCGCTTCCACCATTCACAAACACCCGCCACCGCTTATATTAACCCTACTTCCACTACCACCATTATAATTAATATAGTTTTTAGTAAAATTATTTATTAATAAAATTATGTATTTATGTTAGATTATTAAAGGGACATTTATAATTGAAATTTAATTAATCATTATGAACAATCAATGAGACACTAATTAATAACACGTTTAAAAATGGTTAAGTTGAACAAACCCCAGCGGTAATTTATCTTTGCCAAGGACAAATCATGACCACTCTTTACATAAACAAATCGAAAATAAATAATTTCATATGTTCTGATTTTGATTCGTGTCATTCGTTTAGTTATTACATAACATGGCAACTGATTGCACCAGTTTTTTAAAATGGACATGTGTTTTACCGAGTTTATTTTAACATTAGAATGATCAACCACGTTTTATACTTTATAATATAACGTTACACATTTTGTGGCGTTACAAAATTAGAATAATATGTTTTTGTTCACCAATACCCGTCAGCACCATAAACCCATATGAATCCACTTTTTTTATCCACCGCCACCTAGTGGCGGAGCCAAGGGTTGACTAACCTGGCTCTAACCCCTTAAATTTTTAATAACTACATAAATCTTTTAGTTTATTTTATAAATAGTACTTTGTCCATATATATTTATGGTTTAGTCCACCAAAGTTTACATGTTTCTTTTTAAAAAAAAATATGCCTCCTCAATGTCAATTTTTGACTCCACCACTGCCACCCATCCCATGTAGGTTGTTGGACGCAATTCTAATTTTCAATCACAAATGCCATGTATGAGGTTTAGATTGAGCAAAATTTCGTCAATTGATTAGTTTCATTATTATTTTTCCATGTATATATTATTTTTTGTATTGCAATCGATTTTATTTTAGCATTAAAAAATCATGATTTATACGATATAGTACCAAAGATAACAGGGGTACCATTTGGGTGATCAAACTACGATCATGAAAATATTGTCTTGTATGACATCATCCCTGAAATATATGGTACCTTCATTTATCAAAAGTGTTAAAAACAACCAACAACATTTTCCACACTACGATGTTATCGATGTTGTAACAAAAATATAAAATTAATATTGTCCATCACTACTCACCAGCATTCACCGTCACTACTTCTTCCACCACAAACCAGGGGCGGAGCCAGGATTTTGAGGAGAGAGGGAGAAAAAATTCTTGACAAGTTGGATACATGTGAAAAATGGACTTTGTATCCAATTTTACGATAAAAGAACAAAAATAATATAATTGTGCTTGGCTCCGCCCTTAACCACCACAATCTTTCGGCCTCTACCTCTTCTACTGCTCATTGTCGCAGAAAATATCTATTGATATTATTTATCAAAATTACTTATTAATAGAAATAAATATTATAATTAATTAAGAAAACATTTATAATTAAAAAATGATTAGTCATTTATATGAGCAATTAGTGAAACACTAATTAATAATACACTTTATAATGAATATACTATTTATTATGTGCAATTAGTGAAACACTAATTAATAAAACAGTTATGGTATTTAAGTTGAACAAACCACCACTGTTGATTTATCTTTTCTATCAATTCCAACCAAGGTGGAACACTGGTTAGAGGCCACTCTTATGACACAATAGGTCATGAGTTTGAACCTCCCTGTTATAATTTTTGAAATTCCATATCTTGACTTGAGTATTCATTTTTCATTCATAATATTGGAACTAATGCCACACGTGTGAGTTGTAGGGGGTGGTCTGAGGAACCACATCCCTTGATTTATCTTTGTCCAGACAAATCCTGACCACCACTAACAAAGGCAAACTTATCCTAGCTATGTTTTATACTAATGATAACGTTACACATTTTGTGGCGTTACGAAATTCACATAACATGTTTTTTTTCACCAATACCCGCCACCACCATAAAACCATATGAATCCACTTTTTTTATCCACCACCACCTAGTGGCAGAGCCAAGGGTTGACTAACCTGGCTCTAACCCCTTAAATTTTTAATAACTACGTAAAAATTTTAGTTTATTGTATAAATAGTACTTTGTCCATATATATTTGTGGCTTAGTCCACCAAAGTTCACATGTTTTTTTTTTTAAATAGGGCTCCTCAATGTCAATTTTTGACTCCACCACTGCCGCCCATCCCATGTAGGTTGTTGAACGCAATTCTAATTTTCAATCACAAATGCCATGTATGAGGTTTAGATTGAACAAAATTTCGTCAATTGATTAGTTTCATTATTATTTTTTTCCGTGTATATATTATTTTTTGTATTTCAATCAATTTTATTTTTTGACATTAAAAAATCATGATTTATACGATATAGTACCAAAGATAACAGGGGCACCATTTGGGTGATCCAACTACGATCATGAAAATATTATCTTGTATGATATCATCCCTGAAATAAGTGTTAAAAACAACCAAGCACATATACCACACTACGATGTTGTCGATGTGGTAACGACAACATAAAATTAATATTGTCCATCACTACTCACCAACATTCACCATCACTACTTATTCCACCACAAACCAGGGGCGGAGCCAGGATTTTGAGGAGAGAGGGGGATAAAAAATTCTTGGCAAGTTGGATACATGTGAAAAATAGACCGTGTATCCCATTTTACGATAAAAGAACAAAAATAAATATAATTGTGCTTGGCTCTGCCCTTAACCACCACTAATCTTTCGGCCTCCATCTCTTCTACTACTCATTGTCGCTGAAAATGTCTATTGATATTA
Source organism: Papaver bracteatum (assembly GCA_023529315.1). Classification (NCBI taxonomy): domain Eukaryota; kingdom Viridiplantae; phylum Streptophyta; class Magnoliopsida; order Ranunculales; family Papaveraceae; genus Papaver; species Papaver bracteatum. The sequence goes on from JAJJWX010004839.1 coordinate 3,027,117, forward strand.
TTTATCAAAATTACTTATTAATAGAAATAAATATTATAATTAATTAAGAAAGCATTTATAATAAAAAAATGATTAGTCATTTATTATGAGCAATTAGTAAAACACTAATTAATAAAACACTTTATAATGAATATATTATTTATTATGTTTAATTAGTGAAACACTAATTAATAAAGCAATTATGGTATTTGAGTTGAACAAACCACCATTGTTGATTTATATTTTCTATCAATTCCAACCAAGGTAGAACACTGGTTAGAGACAACTCTTATGACACAATAGGTCATGAGTTCAAACCTCTCTGTTATAATTTTTGAATTTCCAAATCCTGACTTGAGTATTCATTTTTCATTCATAATATTGGAATTAATGCCACACGTGTGAGATGTAGGGGTGGTAAGGAGAACCACAACCCTTGATTTATCTTTGTCCAGAAAAATCCTGACCACCACTAACAAAGGCAAACTTATCCAAACCCTATTTTATACTAATGATATTCCCATCCAAAAGCTATCTGACCCATATTAACCCTTCTAAATGTACTTTCTCTCAAGTTTCAGAAAATAGTAGTTTGATAATCTTTTCTTTAATAAACTATGGTAGATATTTAGCATAACACAAATTGTGTTCTTAAATAAAATCATTTACAAAATTGGAGAGAGGAAATAGAATGAGAAAAGAATGTGATAACTTCTGTCTATTTGGCAAGGGCAAAAAAAAAATACTAAGTAGTTTTGAAAATTAAGGAGATAGGTTGTTTTCATAAAAATATGGATATGACATCATTTTAAAACTATACTTCGGGGAACTTAATTATTAGGACTGCTAGACATGCTCTAATCAATTGCTAACCACAATTATACAAGTTGCTAGAAACAGTGATCGATGAGAGTTAAAAGATGTTGAACTATCACAAGGTAATATTGAAGTTCATAGGCATAACTAGCCTTGAAAACAAGAAAATCCACTTGAAATAGAGAGGCTACCAAGTATACAACTAACTTTTTTGTTTGTGAACCTATATGGAAAAAAACCTAATACATTCAACAAGTAGGTAAACAATAAAGATCTTTATATATCATTGTATACAGTATTTCTCTTTTTCTTGTATAATCAATATCTACATAACAAAGGTTCGTGTACCAGGTTTTGTACATGATTTCTTGGAAGATCTCAAACAACAATATCCAAGATCAACCTAGTATGTATTCCAAATTGTACAATTCCAACAAACTTGTAATTTTTATCTCACGATATGAATTCAAAAAGAACAAGTCTTATAATATCTCGAACAATTAGTGCTCGAAGACTATCTAGGTTGATTACGTATTGCTTGAGATATTTCTATTACAAAGATAAATAGATATAATATGAAAGAGGAAATAACACTAGACACCAAAATTTTGTTAAGGAGGAAAACCGTAGTATGCAGAAAAAACTTGGGGACCTACTCCAGTTTGAATAACACAACGTATTAAACTGCTACAGATTTTAGCCTACTATCAGACCTCGAACCGGAATATAGTTGAGACCAAATTTACCCTCCGAAGAACTCATCTTCAGTCTTGCTCCTTACGTCTCTGGATTAAATGTGATCATATGCACTTGATTCCCTTAGGTAACATACTTTACAGCCTAAGAGTTGCTTCAGCTTAAGTGAAGACTTTTGATACTTAGCTACCTCTAATAGAAACTCTATTGATTTCCTTCAGAGTTTTTGAATCAAGGTAAATAAGATATGTTTGAAGTATAACAATCTTCTAGGAAATAAAATGTTCAAGCAAACCCCAATGATTATGATATCTTACTCTCTTCAAAATTTACAGAGATGCCTAATCGATTCAACGGTTTCTACCTCATAAAAATAATCCAAACAATTCAAATAAGAGTTTAGATATATTTCTTTTGGAACCTTAAATTATGAGATGAAGAGAACTTTGTGATTTGTATCTATATTATTCCCTATATATGGTCTGTGAACTTCAATAATCAACAAAACAAGATTCGGGTTTAATAACCTACCAGGAAAAAGAAAGTATGATCGGGATTCACGAATATCTAGGCAAATTCGGTTAGATCATAGCTCGGTTGAACTCACCAAGCGTTGGTATGTCAAGTTTAGTTGTCATATTTTAGTATCAAAACTCATCTAGAGTCGCTTGAATAAATACTAGAGTCAACTTCGTTTAGGTTAGACTAGAAAGTATAGGAATATTGACACATACAAGTATTACTCCGAAGACCTGAAGAATGTGAAGAAGTAACGAACTACAACGATGACATCATCCTTCCACTTGAGGTTAGTAATATTGACTTGAACTGTTTCATTCCTAACGTATCTTTCAAGTCATGCTATATTGAAAACATAACTGCGAAGCTGTACATATTGTATATAATACTCTAGTAATATGATATGATCATAATATTAAGGAATTATACTATGAAGTATAACGCTTATCTTTTGAATTTCGTAGATATGACATCGACATAATATTGTATATAGTGTTATGATTATGTGAAAATAGGTTATGGTGAAGATTTTATCCTAGGAAATAATATTTTAAAAGAAGTACATTCATGAACTTGTTTCGTGAATCGAAAGGGAAATCAACATGCTTATTGGTCCGGCTATTCATTGCATATCTTTGGATGACCATGTTAGAGCACTCCTCGGTCGAACTCGCAAGCCTTGATATCCCAAGCTTGTTTTTCAATGTTAGTGATCAAAACTATAAGTCTTGATTTCTAGTCTACTTATAGTAATGTATCAGACTAGGATAGATTGTGTAGTTGAGCATTAGACTTCACGGCGTTCATCATTTGAAGACAAAGAACTACTAAGGAGAGCTTGTGGAACTTAATCAACAAAAGGTGTGTGGAGACTGAAACTCATCTATCACTTGGAAAGTCTATTTCTACTTTATCTCCTATATTGAGACAAAAGTCGTATTACTATATAGTTTTCGATTATGCACATTTGAAATTTCGAGTTGAGTTTAACTCGCTTACATATTTCTCGAAATATGTATTGGTAAGCTTTCGCTTCAACCAAGTTTATCTTATATTCTTGACGAAAGTCAAAAGATGATCATGTGAAAATCGCCGAGTAGCATCTTACATGGTTTGTGTAATACAATCATTTGGTGTAGACTTGGAATGTTTCGTAATGATTATTTTCTTAACTTGAAAATTGTTTTGATGCTAATAGTTCGTGAAAACATCTATTGCCATACTCTAAGAATGTTTCAATGATTGAAATGGAGTTTAGAACACTTAACCATCATTGGATTATAAACATAATATGTGTGCTTGCATATATGTGATCCATGACGGGAACTATAGTATGCATACCCGTATGCATACATGTTAGTTGTGGAATTACGGGAGTCTAAGTACACATACCCGTACGCGTACTGGTGAAGGGTTTGGGTCCGAGAATTTATGTTGTGTTTGGAAGTATGTATATCCATTCGCATACTGGCGAACCCAAACTCAGACCGGCTACTTTAAATATGTGTACTCGTTTGCATACTTGAGTAGTTAAAGTTCTAAAATCGGTTTGTTCATGAACAAATACATTTTTATAATAAGGAATGCATTCTATGAAAACCGTGGCTATAATGTTCATGAATTGATTCGAGTGAATCAAAATGCTTTTGTTTCGATTGTGTTCTTGAATACATCTATGAGAATATAGCAATTGAACAACTTTATACCTAGTTTCTTTTGGGTCATTTGAACTAGTTTTGGTTAAGATGAATAAGGTTGATATGAGAGTGTTCATATAGATAACTTCAGTTAACTATTGTTGATCCAACCTAGTGTACTTGTTTAGGTATGGTTACTTAACCTAAATGAAGGTACATTTCATTTGTGTATAACAAGCTAAGTTCGATATAATGGTTGAAAGATATTAGCTTGAATCTAATCAGGTTTTCATCTAACTGTGAATATTGAATGCTTTGTTACCAAGGTAAATTAGATTGCAAACCCTGATTTGAAAACTATATAAAGGAGAACTCTAGCAATTGGGAAACCTAATCCCCACACCTCTTATGTGATACTAGTTGCGGCTAGAGTCAATTATCCTTTAACTTTAGGTTTTTCACGAAACCTTGTAGGTTAACGACTTCATTGGGATTGTGAATCCAGACCCAACTATTTTCTATGTAGTTGCGTGTTATGATCTTACTTGTTCTATCATGTTTGAGTATTATCTTTGCTAAGATTTGCTTGAGATTTATCTCCGATAGGTAAGATTAAAAGTAGTCACAAACATCCTCATCTCATCATTTGTGATTCCACAATATCTTGTTTTGCTACCATAAGATTAAGATTATTGTGAGGTGATTGATAATACTAGGTTGTTCTTCGTGAATATAAGTCTGTTTTATCAATTGGTTCATGTGCACCTTGATTTATCAAAATAAGGAACAAAACTCATAAGTATTTCTGTGGGAGACATATTTATCTATTCCAATATACTTTTCTGTGTGAGACATATTTTTTTATCAAGTCTTCGACTTTGGGTCGTAGAAACTCTTAGTTATGGGTGGGATCAGCTAAGGGAATCAAGTGCGTAGAATCCTGCTGGGGTTTGGAGACATAAGGAGTGCAAATGTACCTTGATCAGTGTGAGATTGATTAGGTCTCAACTACATTCCAGTTCGAAGTTCATTAGTAGTAGGCTAGTGTCTGTAGCGGCTTAATACAATGTGGTGTTCAAAGATGGACTAGGTCCCGGGGTTTTTCTGCATTTGCGGTTTCCTCGTTAACAAAACTTTTGGTGTCTGTGTTATTTCTTTTCCGCATTATATTTTGTTATATAATAGAAATATCACATGTTGTGCGTAAGTTCAATCAATTGTGAATCCAACGTTTGGTTGTTGATTATATTGATTGACACTTGAGCATTGGTCTTTGGTACCGTTCAAGTTTTTTCACATAATAATCAGGCTAGCGGATTTTTATCTGTTTGAGTTGATGATTACATTTTGAAATAGAGATATAAAACTCTTTGATATACTTTTCTAGAGATTGATTCTGACTGTCTAGTTGTTTCTCTTGAAAGTATATTGGAGTTTGTCTATAAAGATTTTCGAACGCAATATTGGGTGTGGTTGTTGTACCCCCGCTTTTTCAATTGGTATCAGAGCAGGCAAACACGTTGAAGACCTTATAAGTCTGTGTTTTTAGTGATCTAAATATGGACAGAAGTGTTATCTCTATAAACGTACCACCAGTCTTCGATGGCTCAAATTACTTATGGTGGAAAATTGCTATGCGTGTGTTGATGGTGGATTTTAGTTCAGGGCTAAAATTATAAAACCAGTATTTTTATGCATTGTCACTCTGCAAAGGGAAAGCCGATTAAGAAGTGATGAGTATCTCTTCACTTCATTTATTTGAAGCAATTCAATAAATACACAAAATTCACCCAGAATGGTGCATGTAGCAACAATCCCAAATATTATGTGAGTTTTAGCATTATTATTTAATGCACGGTTAGCCTAGTATTTCCTGTGTTGTTCCTAGCCGAGCTCTCATTATTAGCATGACTTGACGACTGAGTTTTCACTCTCAGCAGAGTAACATGAATCTCCAAGTGCCAATTTTGAGACATGCATGAAATACCCGTACAGGCTACTCTCTGAAAAAGAGAATTTCGAGCCGATGCGCTCTCAGCTCGATCGAACGCATTTAATTTCCATAGGGAAAATCTAGACTGTCTGAATCAGTCTCAGAAACAATCACGACAATACAAGTTGGCCGCGCAATTTAACAAGCCTAGCCAAACCCTGGCAAAAGTAGGCAATCATCGTGATGACCATCGGCGGGCCCATTTATGCCTTAGCCATTTGAACATCACACAAACTCCTCCCAGCACATCAAACGCCAACCCTAAAATAGGGTGGTTGCGCTTCTTTGGAAGAAGCTCGACGAGCTTAGACTGTTCAAGGCAGTCTTAAAATCATCACGACCGTCCAACTTCACCAGCCTGGTTGGACGACCTAGATCATCCCGCGAATGATCAGTGAAGCGTTAATGCACACATTGGCGGGCGCACCCTGTCCCAACCTGATTGGCTTGCTCACGACATAACCAAAGATCCATGAACGTTTTCCCACAACATGATGGGCGTGAGGCTTTTCAAGGGTTGCGGAAATTCCGCTAGCGTCGTAAATTGATCTCAACCATCCAACTTAGCCAGCATGATTGGATGACTTAGATCGCGCCTAGGACCATCGGACAGGTACACATTTGTTCACCGTAGGCCCAAGGTGGGCCCCGCATGATCGACCTCTCCAAAGGAAAAGCGTAGCTTTCCAAACCTTTTGGCCAAAGTCATGCGTGAGAGATCGTTTAAAAAACCCTAATTAGTGTTTGCGGCGATACATGTCTGTCGTAGTTCGATCGCGTCCATCCATCTTCGCCAGCCTAGACGGAAGGTGTATATGAAGACTTAAGAGGTACCAAGATTATCAACGTGATCACTGTGGGCCCACCTATGCGTTTGACCGACTGGCATAGGCCAACCATGGTCGAGCGCCTCAAAACGCACGCCCAAAGGAGGCATGCAAGCGGCTCCCAAATCCTTTGGGACAAAGGATTTTTATCGCAAATCGATCACGGCCACTCATCTTTGCCACTCAACTTGAGTGGCCTAGATCAAGCCTTCATGGGACAGAGAGGTATAGAAGTGCACAACAACGGGCCATCTTCATGCATGACCAATCGGTCCCACCAAAATTGGCGCCCATGCTTGATTTCGGTCAAGCTAAAAAGTGATGCTTGCACACCTCTTTAAAATCCTAAAATCCATCAACGGTCGCAAACATGTGTCGCAGATCATCTTTTTCGTCCAACTTTGCCATCTTGGTCATACAGCTTAGGCTAAGAGTTAAACGGCCAATGAGGCACCTTGGTGATCACCGCCCGTAACTCTACCTCAAGGAATGATCGGCCAAGGGATGGCCCGCCCATGCGGCCTCTGAACGATCACTCGGAAATGGTTGGGCATGCATCTATTTTATGACGCTTAATCCGCGACTTACTCCGTTAAGCTTTAAAACAGCGATGCTCCATACATATTAATTATATTTGATACATTACATGCATAAAGTATACCCGATATTTCATGAATATCGATTTTCCTAAATAACTTAGTTATTTAACCTAATAGCATCACGTGCTATTTCCTGAGGGTCCCACGACTCGACCCACTCACTCGAGACATCAAACATGTCACAAACTGGGGGATACTCACTGTGGTATTGGTATGGTGGTTTACAGCATGCGTGCAACACGCCATTACAAGAATGTGTCAGGAAGAGTGGACGGTTAACAATGATGAGGGGAGTGGGCAAAGGTGTGATCGTGTAACAATCAACACTCCTGCACGACCCCACTACTCCTCCACTTCCTATGAGATAAGGGTTGCGCTCAATGACTTGTATAAATAGATCTTTCACCTATTTCCAAAAAAACACAGACAAACACAGAAAAAAAACAAGTGTAGTCATCAGTATCCAGAAATCACCATTCTGATACAAGTCATAAATAACCAACACCTTCACAATCTCAACACCTTTTTAGCTTCCCTCCCTAAAATCAACCCCATATCCTTCACTTTGTGACCGAGGCAATTCTGGAACGGCCATTTCTTGCTTTAGGACAGAATTGTACAGATTGATCTCTCGAATCAAAAGCACTCACGTGAAGTGCATTTGTTTAGGGTTTAGATTCATTTCTCATCCACACACCCAAAATTACCAAAACCAGCAGAAATAGTTTTTACCCATAAACAACTAGCGACCACAGTGGGAGATTAATCTCTCGGTTGCATATCAATTTCTAAATTCCCAATTTTATTTCTTCAATACCGGATTCAATTTCTTTTTCGAAGGGGTGGATCTTAAATCCGTTTGATTATTAACCTATTCGTTTCTTTTAATTACTGAGTCCAACTTTCATTCTATGATGTATCCTCACCAGCCAAATTATCCGGAGGCCATGAATAATCCAAACCTCGTGGAAAGTGTGGCCAGGATGCTAGAGGATGTCCTATCAAACCAAGCTGGTATCGCCAGAAGACAGAGTGAGACATTTAGTCTTTTAAACGATATAGCAGTTCGATTACAAGAAGGCTCGGCAAGTGTTTACCCTGGGAGTATCACAAACGACGAAGCAAAGAATGTTGAATCTTTATCTGAGAGTCGCGTCTTTACCAGCAAAGATGCAGAAATAATGCATGGCCACACCAGGGGACCAAGAAGGGACGAGCAGTATGATTCGGCTAACGAAGGAGACCCAAAGCAATTCCATAGAGGAAAGGACTTGTCAGGAATGCCATAACCTTTATCGGATAAAGGAAAAGAGCCAGCTTATGAAACCTTGTTGGAAGATTTGTATCTCAAAACCCTTGCTGAAGTACAGAAAGCAGTTCAATCTTCTTTGACTTTTAGCCAAACGAAGAGATGCCCGAAGAAGAAAAAATCATCCAAGAGTCACATGACTACAGGGGATGGGAATACTCGACTTAGCCGCCTAATGGTAATACCATCACCGATACCAGGCCCTCGAGAACAACAGTATCCCAGCAAAGACTACCAACCAAGCGGTCCGCATACATGTTGACACAGGCTTGCGCTCCGACTCCCAAACGTTCTTCATACCAAGGTTAACAAGAGATATCACAACAACATCCGTCAATGCAAGAAAATCCTGGCTTAAGATACCCATGTTTCCCATTCTCAATGAAGAAAGTCTTGAATTATTAGAAGTATGGGTACGAGACGGAGAAGTCCAACTGCATCCTGTGTGGCGACAACCGACTGATCAGGAGATGATAGATTCGAGATATTGTCACTATCACTGCTTTCTTCATCACACTACCAGTGAATGCAACGACCTGAAGCGCATTGTCCAGAAGAAGATTAATTCAGAAGATTTTCTTCCTCCCTCTGAAGATTAACTCGTGCAATTTCTTGAAGTGAGTATTATGGAAGATCCAATTTCATGCAGATAAAATTTCGAAGAACAAGTAAGTCTTATTAAATAAATTTACGAGAAAGATAGTTTTAGAGCCTACTGGGGACTTTGTGTCCCGTACTAAGAAAGAGATTCAATGATGCAAATCACCATGAACATCATATTTTGTTTTCCCCTCAGTCGTGTTCCTTTTCACACGATATTTACAACTTTACATGTCATGTATGATATTCTTAGAATAGTCACGTTATTTATAATCAGAATGCATATTCCTTCTAAAATAAATCTCTTTCAGAAAAACCATTTGCACAAAACTATCTCAAAATAAACCAATTCAAAATTAAACCACCTATCAGTTCAAAACCCGAAACCAAACCATGAAAAGAATCCCTAACGTCACTCAAATATACCTAAGAATAAAGGAAAGGCATAAAATATTCAAGGGAAGTCGTCCAACAACAACTTGGTCTTTTTGGTAAAAGCATATTTCATATTCTGGAGAGCGGTCTCCTTCAGCTTCAACTCCTGAGACAATTGCTCGACTTCTGCCTCTTGTTGAATGATGAGGTTCATAGAAGGAACATCAATCATTCCACCTTGTAACTTCTAGATTTCGTCGAATCCTTCACAAAACCAGGAGGCGTTAAACTCATATTGCACGAACACATCTCGGTGGAACTCCCAGTTTGCAACTACCTCTTCGGAAATGGTACGCCCAGTCATGATGCTCATGCCATAGATGGAAGATAAAGTTTCTTCAACACATTTGACTAATACGAAGCGACTTTTAAGCTTTTTAGAGGTGGAAATGTGACCATGTTTCTTCCATATCTTGGTGTATAACTTTTCATACTTGTATGGCACGCTGAACCCTCCAACCAGCACATGATCTACGAAAGGAGCGTCAAAAGGAGGGTCAAAAATGACTCCAGCGGTGGAGTGTACAACTAACGCATCGGAAGTCACAGGAAGCTCTTCAGAGGGAGGCACGTCTACAACCACCCTGGATGTAACATCTCCAAAAGCCTCTATATTGTCATTCCCCTCAACCACGAGGTCGGCATCTATAACGGTCTCATCTCCTAGTTCGTGGTCAAACTCCATACTACGCATGGAAATGCTTCCTTCATTGTGAACTGATGTAGTTTTAAATTGTGGTAAGTAGGTTTTCGTTCACTCGGACTTTTTAAAGATTTGGTTTTTGATTATTAGAAGAAAATACTAAGACAAATTAATTAAAATAGATTTTTGTTTACCAAGGAGAGAAAATTCTAGGGTTTTGGATTCCACTACTTCTAATAATAGTAAACTCAATAACAATTTCGTTGACAAAATACTCTAGTTTACTCAAAACAATTTCGAACCCAATCTCATGCTTTGGAAGATATGACAATACAAGATCTTTTTATGACTTTCGTCGCTATTCTAAGGCCTAATCCTCCTTCGCTTATAAAATAACGGTAGAAACTACCCAAAACAATTTTTACGAAGCATACAAAAGAAGAGAGAATTTTTAATAATTTAAAAACACAATATTGGAGTATTTATTGTCAAAGAAAATAATTACTAAATATTACTCATCAAAAATATCTTCTTCCAAAACCCTAGAAAAGAAATCTAGCTACTTATAGAACCAAAATTGAAGAAAACTTGATTAATCATTGTATTCAAAAAAATAAATATATGCTTACAACGATTTTCAGTCGCTACAAGTATTCAGCAGCGAACACTGTTCAGCTGCTTCGGTTGCTAAGGGCCTTTTGCTTCTAAACAGGAAACGATACTGCGCTTTTGTCGTTGAACAACGATATCTTTCTGCGACTGTATACGGCTGTTCAATGTTCTTGGTGTTCTTGAGTTAACAGCAGCAACATGTAACTTTCTGAACTTGTGATTTTTTACGATTCTAAGCCTAGACTTCTTCTCCCAAAGTTCCGTATCTCGACCCCGACTTCACACAAATCTATATATACACTTCAAACCCTTCAAATATCGTTTAATTCCTTTATTTTCTCTCCTCTTCTTTTCGTACAAGTCATGGATTTATTTCTTCTCCCTGAATCTTCTCTCCGCGTCTTCCTTAGTTGTAAACTTCTTCTAAAGATAGCAGTAAATCTTGCTGAGTGTATACCCTTCCAATATTAGCACGTACCTTCCACAAATACAACCAAAAGTCCCGTGAATACTTCACCTTCCCTGTGTATTCAAATCCACGTCAACTTCCCTATTTTCTTGATTCCAACTCGTTTACCAGTCCTGTTAAGTCGTAACAGACTCAAACCAACCCGAAACCATGAGAGAATCCAACATAAACTCGTCCAAATCACTAACAGAGCATTCCGGTGAAAAATAAACCCGAGAATCATAATTGCTTCGAGTTTGTAATTCCAGCCAAATCTAACCAAAACAAAACCCATTACCAGCCCTTTTATACCAAAAGTAAGATACCCATTTTATTTTAGCTCTTTAGTCTCATTATAGCTCGTTCAAATCATAAACCCTAATTATGGTTCGTGAAGAACAATTTTCCCGCCAAAATATGTGATCTCTGATTCTTCATCTGCCGATTATCTAGCCAATTCTGATCAAAACCAAGACCATTACCGTCCCTGTTAATCTCAAGGGAGCAAACCCACAAAGTTCCAGCCATTGAATCTTTGTATAATGATCGATGTCGTATGCATCAAAAATAATTACACTTTCTTACTACTCAAAATATAAATATAGCAAGGGCAAGAAAGGATCGATCCCATAGAGAGGTCTAGGTTGTCTCGTTGTTTCGGTTTCCTAACAATAACACCGGGGGTTTTCTGATTTTTATGCAAGTAATAAAAGTAAAAGCAAATAAAGAAATAAGCAAATCAAAGTAGTGAGAATATTGGTTAAGGATTCATCTTCATTCACAAATATGTTTTCTTCACAATAATTAGAATTGATATTTAATCCCAACTTTTATCAAAAGCCCTAGGATACCTTGATCGCAAGAATATCCCGCTAATCTCCTTTTGTCATCAACAAACACATTAAAAGATGCGAGTATGAGTTCTGTCTAAGAGAACAACCTAACGTGTAAAAGCACTAATCAAGTTTAATTCCCTAGATGCATTAAGTTCTATGAAATCAGGCCAATCAAAGCAATCGAACGTGGAAAACGCACTAATTCAATTTAACAAAGGTTACGATTCACATATGATCATAAGAATATATCACTACAAACTATAATCAGATTTATGCTACTTGTATTCAAGGAATATCACTTTTACGTATAATAAACCCTAAACTAGCAATAAATGTGATTAGAAGTTCTACCAATTTGCAACTTGACAAAATAATCAATCAAATCATGTAACTATATTTTCAGAGAATCGCAAACGATAAATATGAGACAAAAATAATTTATTGAATCAAAGAATCATGCTTTGTGAAATCCAACTATTCCATAACCAATAATAAAACTCTAGCTCATGTTCATGGAGTTCATAACAAGAAGAAAGAGAAACCATAACATGTTCACAAAACCTAGAAAACAAAAGTAAAAGAAGATATTATATCAAGCTCTATTTTTAGAGAAAAGTCTTCTCTTTTATATGTTTCTCAATTTCCATAAAGGATACTCCTTCCAAAATTAGGTCTAGTCTTCTCAAAGTCCATCTCCAAGTAGTCCACCAATCCCATGTGTGAAAACCCGTGTAGAAAATATGTCCCAAAACTCGTCGTCGAAAAACTGGTTTTCTGGTCGGAAGTTGGCCAGGATCCGGTAAGAATAGTCATCGCCGGTCACCTGAATCTTCTTCTCCGTCGATGGAATATTCCGTCATGGCGCCGTCAATGTTAACGGTCAAATGAGTCAAACTGTTAGTCAACGGTCAAGTTATAAAGGAGTCAGCTACTGAGTCAGAACCGAGTCAGCTAATCAAATCGGCTGACTGGTTTGAGTTGGTCTCAGAGCTGTTGCAACAGCCATATTGGCCATCCATCTTGGCCGTGCATAACTCTGCAGCCATCTTGGCTGTGCCTTACCACCTTCAACTAACTCCAACTCTTCCATCACCAGTCTGTAACATCTTAACCTGCAATCTCCACCAGAACAAGACTACACTGCCACTAGCTCAAGCCACCATCAGTTCTGCCTTCATCTTGTTATCATGACCACACCTTGCAGTTCAGATTATATCAGCTTTGAACCACTATCACTTCAATACTACAACACTTCCCATTTGCACCAGCTGTACAGACCTGCCTTGCACAATTCAGTTCATTTGTCTCCCTTGTGAGCTCTTACTGCAACAACTTGAACCGCATCTCAAGCTCCAACTAAACTCCACCTTCAAACCTTGTTCCCAGCCTACAACTGCAATTCCATCTCTAGCTCCACCCTGCAATCCATCATAACCACCAAATCCATGTAATGCACAGCTCAGTTGTGCTCAGGCCAACATCTCAGTTCAGCTACAACAGCTCCACCTGCTATTCCATCTTCTCATTCTGCACCAATAGCTTCAATGCTTTGCATCTTTCCCTGAAATCTCAGCCAACCACATTCAATTCATTCTCATCTAATCCTGCCTATCTGAACCACAACACCAACATAGCTTCCTGCAACATGTCAGTTTTGTTCAATGCCATCACCCTGCAGCTTCAACTTCCCAATACCTGCATCTCAACAGCACCAGTTGCACTATTTCATACAATAACAATCTAGAACAACCACATATCTCCATTTCAATTAACCTCCTGCACTCATCTAGCCACATTTGTGAGCCATCTGTATAACCCACAGAAACCACCTTCAATTTCGAGTCATCTCTGCCAACCACAATTCATCTCAAACCCTTGATACGTGACAAACCCATTATTCTCTTCAATTGACAGAACCCATTCATATTATCACAGCCACCAACCCATCTTCTCGATTTCACAGTAGCATATCACCCAGAACAATCTCAAATCCGTCTCCTTCTCTTGATTCACTCTTCAACAACATCGGTAAATAACTTCTCGATCTGAATTTCAAGATGACCATCATCTTTATCTTCTCAAACAAACCCTGACTTCTTCAATTTGCAGAAACAATTTAATCTCTTCCTTGTACTCCATTTGCTTCTTGACCTCCAACCCTCAACAGTTCCATCGAACCCTGATTTGTAAAACTCTCAGACTTTCAATTCAATCATCAATTGACCTCTACCAGAGGTAGCCATCATCACTGCCTTTGAAATCCTTTGAATCTTCTCAATTCTCTCTCAGACAACAGCAGAGAAGCAGACGCTGCTTATTTTCTTTCTCAATTTCAGATACTGATGATTTGGGAAGAACATGACTTATCGATTAGGGTTAAATCAATCATTGGGTGGATAGTTACACCCCAGAGATATTTGCACCCATTCATGAATGATAAGGGATACCTTGAATGGCAGCCCCTTAACCACCGTTGGTCTGTTTTTAGCACTTCTATAAGAGAGTCGCCCCTTAACCTTGACTGGGATCCCTATAGTGTTCGCCTATGAAATGATGACTTTGTCCTTTTCTCTCTAAATGATTAGTTTCTCCTTCTTTTGCTCCAAACGACTCCAAAGCACCTAATAACTCAAATTCACACATAAGATACATAATTCACACGAAAACTTGCAAAGAAAGCATAAATACTAGATATAAAATTAGGTGTTTATCACACCTATCATATAACTCCTTCAAATCTTCAACCCTAATTCTGTTCTTCTTTTCCCGCCAAAATTTGAATTTCAAATGAAGAAGATGACCCCCCTTATCCAACAGCGGTGTCCCCTTAGTAATTTGGGCTACATTTAGAAATTCTTGGGGTTGCGAATAGCAATTTGAGGGGTACAAAGATGAATTTTTTGCTGCACATAATGAAAAACTCATGGGTGACTTTATCGACTCCTCCGAGACAATTCGGGGGGTGCCTTTAACACTTTTTTGGGTGCCTTTAGTAGTTTCTCGAGCCGCCATCTCTAACCTCTTATATCCACTTCTTTTCTTCAATATTTATACATCACTAAGGATGTCATTCTTTTCAGACATAAATCGCATCACTAAAGCCAACATGCCTTTCAGATAAAGATGAAGAAATAAAAGTAAATAATGAGAGATAATTTGCCTCCAACAGCAGTTGCACATGAAATGACACTTTATCCCTTTTAAGTGACGTTTCTTCTTATTTTGCTCTAAAGTACCTAAAACCACAAAATCAAACAAAATATACATAATTTACAAGAAAACATAACAAAGAAAGCATAAACAATAGATAAATATCAAGGTGTTTTAGACACCTATCAAATTCCCCCACACTTAGACTTTGCTAGTCCTCGAGCAAATCAAACCAAATTCAAACATACAACTCTATCTCGTCGAGGATACGGTCACACTTAGCACGTATAACAAGCCTTTAAACCCATAGGTGGCCCTAGTGGCCGAGTTATAGTCTCGGGAAGGTTGACCAAAGGTGTACCTACAAAACCTTTTATTCCAAACCCTAGCTATCTGTGAAGAACTCAGGAACGACACTAAAGAGTCTCCTTGGTTGGCCTACTTTCATTGATCACAAGAGAAAGTACCCTGTTGCGAGTCATATTCAAATATATAAGTGATAGAGTTCTATCAATAATCTCACTATGGACATCAATAATTGGAATCACAAATGAACAGAGTAAGAAGATGGATTATAGAGATGGATAGTTCAAAACAATGTTGTCTAAAGGTCAACGGTGTTTCCCATATCTGTCTGAAGGCCTCTGTCAAGATGAACCTATGAATCCTAATGGATTGAGAAACTGGTCTGGACTAATATCAACACTACATGGCATATACAAGGGAACCAGCGGTCGATAATCCTAAATCTAGATCAACTTACTGGCATATACAAGGGAACCAGTGGTTGATAATTTTATTGCACAATAATAAACTTTTCACTTTTTTTAAAAAAAAATTAACTGCATGATTCGATCTTTTGGATCTAAGCGCATGCTTCTTGTCAGCAGATTACATGATAGTTCCCATGGATCCTGCGTTCCACGCTTGTTTAGGCGACGGAGACAGGGAAAACACACACATATTGCTATTCCCAAGTGTTAATTATTATTTTATTTTATTAATATTTTATTCCGTTTGGCCTCATTGGTCTGGTCTCTTTATTATTTTAGTAACTCAATCACTCTATTCCATCCGGCATTGGTAACAATTCGATGTGTTGGGCCCCACCAAATCACTTAAGAAACATATAATTTTTCAAAAATAAAACAAAAAAGAATGTAGTGTGATGATTCCATTCTAACACCTGAACTCTGTCTTTTTGTGAATAGACTCTGTTATTGGGTTCCTTAACTCCTACAACCAAGATGTTTCCATCCACTTAGACTGGTTAGTGTCATCCTAAATTGGCACAAATTTCTAGGCTCTTAAGTTTTATTTATTTTTATATTTTTTTTTATATTAAAAACTAACTAAAAGTTTTTCCCTCACCCCCAAACTTAAACCTGACATTGTTCTCAATGTTTCAAATTAAAGTGCAGTACCAAAAATATAAGTAACAAGAGGATTAAAGAGGTAATTCAGAAAAATAGTACCTGGATGAAGCGTAACAATCCTTCCATGGGAGCAAGAAAAACAGAAAATAAAACAAAAATAAAAACAATATACAACAACAGCAGGGTCCTCCAGAGGGACCTTAATATCACCATGTGTGGGTTGCCTCCCATTATCGCTAAGTTTAATGTCTTCAGCCAGACTTTGTTACTCGTTAAAATTAATCCTGGTATACAGGATCTCTCAGCTCCGATTCTTCAATTGCATGACTGGGTAACTCCAAAAATGGTTTCAACCGTTGGCCATTAACCTTGAAAGTTTCTCCGTTCTTAGGATTTTCAACTTCAACTGCACCATGAGGAAAAACACTTTTGACAAAGTATGATCCGGACCACCGTGACCTCAATTTACCAGGAAAAAGATGTAAACGAGAATTGTAAAGGAGAACTTTCTGACCTGGTTCAAATGTTTTTCGAATAATCGATTTATCATGAAATATTTTTGTTTTATCCTTGTAAATTTTTGCACTCTGGTAAGAATCATTACGAATTTCTTCTAACTCATTGAGTTGCAGTCTACGGTTATCACCAGCAGTAGATAGGTCAAAGTTTAGCCGTTTAATGGCCCAATAAGCCCGGTGTTCTTGTAGGGGCAGAATATTTTCACAACAATATTCTTGCGAAATAAACAACTGTTCTGCGATGCATCGATAATAAAAGAATTACTCTGCGAAACATCAGTGATATTCTGCGACACATCCAAAGATGACTTAAATAATGATGTAATGACTGAAAACGACAAAAACATGAAAAAAGTGTGACATGTTTGCGATATATCACTAAAACCTGCGAAAGATAAAGGCGGTTCCTGCTGCGATTTATCGCAAGAACTCAGATCCGAAATGGAAGGGAATCTTAGCTGTAAGTGAGCTTTCATGAGCTGTAATCCACTATGTAAATACCTATATAAAGGAGATGAGTAGTTCCAGAGAGTGGGATGAATTTTTGAGTGTTAGGAAAGTTTTTAAGAGAGAGAAAATCTTTGTTAAGTGTTTTGTGTTCTTGATTTCTGTAATTCCATAAGATCATATTAAAGAAAAAGTGTTCTTAATCTTCAAATTATGTCATAAATGTTAATATATTCTTGAGTAGGGTGTAGTGTGGGAATTCCTGCAACTACATTTTGGCGTCCAGAAACAGGGAGAATCAAGCTTGAGAAATTTCAAATTGCAGTTTGAAGATTTGAAGAAATTGTTAGAATTGAAGAGAAATGGCTAGAAGGAGGAGAAATACATCAGAACCACCAACGACAGTGAGAAGAAGTAAAAGAATTGCAGGGGAAGGCACAGGTGAATTGGAAGGATCTTTAAGGAACAGATCAGGAAGAAGTAGAATGAGAAATGGAGCAGAAAATTAGAACCAACCACCAAATCAACAAATACGAGCACAAGATAGAAACACGGATCATGATAGAGTAAGTGTGCATACTTAGAGGTCAGATTCGATAGAAGAGGCGGAAAGTCAAGAAGAGGAAAGAAATCGATAAATGGAGGGAGGATTAATTCATGAAGGACGTGAAGTGGAAGAGGATTTGAGACAAAGGATACATGAAGAAAGAAGATTAGAGGCAGAAGAACGTGCTAATCTTACAAGGCAAAATCATGAATTAAGAATGGAAAATTTGAGATTGCAAAACAAAAGATCAAGAAGTAGCATGAGATCAAATTCAAGATCATATAGAGAAGAAGCAAGGCAAAATCTTCCTATACAAAATATTGGGGAAAATTTGATAAATGATCGTTATGTTCCACGCGGTGAAACTTTAGACATTAGACATAATCAGAGTGAAGGATAAAATCAAGAAGAGAGAAGGAGAATGTTACGTGATGATGAGATTAGAAGAAATCGCAGGATTATCGAAGATGATATTGAGAGACATTATATTGAGAAAGTACGCTTAGCTGGAGAAAGAGAGAGATTGCGAGCAGAAGTAGAAGAGCAAGAAATTCAAGCAGCGTTGCGTCAGAATAACCATGACAATCGAGAAAGACGACGTGCGTAGAATCGTAATAATGATAATCTCAATGAGGAATATGAAAGAATTCGCAGAGACATAGAAAGGCAACGAAGAGAAACATTAAGGGAAGAAGAAATTCATGGGGAAGAGAATGAAAGACAAATTAACTTGCAAGAAGAGGAAAATCGCAGAAGAAGGAAAAACCAAGATGTTGAAGAAGAAGCGAGAAACGTTGCAAGACAAGAAAGGCATGAACACAGACGAAGAGAAACTGCGTTGAAAAGACCAATTGAGCAAAATTATGATAGGAATGACCAAATCTTGCGAGAATTGGCAGAAATGAGAGGAATGATAAATAACAGAAGAGAAGGAGGAAGAAGACAACTTGATGAGGCAATCGAAGAGGCTGCGAAAACTCCATTTACCCAAGAGGTACAATTAGGAGGGATACCTCCAAAATGTAATTTACCAGTGTTGACCAGTATATTTGATGGAACTACGTGTGCTGTCCAACATATCAAAGCTTATATTCGATGTATGCTACAATGGGAGAATCATGATGTCGTTTTGTGCAAATATTTTGCGTCAAGTTTAACTAGCGAAGCATTGAAGTGGTTCGAAAGTCTTCCCAAGAATACAATAACTTCATTTATGCACTTGCAAACCACTTTCTTAGGAGCTTACATCAGCAATAATTATGCGCGACCTGGAATTGAAGATGTGTTTGGATTAAAACAGAGAGTTGGTGAGAGTTTGAAGCACTTAACCATAAGATGGAGGACAATGTGTAGTGAAATGGCAGGAAGAGTAGATGAAAGATATCTCATTTTGTCCTTCATAAATGCTATGTTTGCGACAAATCTATTATACATCCAGGTCTTCAGAGTCAAAAACACAATCACTATGACAGAGTTGCGAGAATTGCAAGAGTAATACATTGCTTTAGAGGAAAAACAAAATGAAATGGAATCTTATCCAACTCTAGGCACAAGTTTAGCCGCAACAAATGGAAGTTTGTTACCAAGGATGATTAATACAGTAGCAAGTACTTCCCAAAATTCGCGAGAGAAAATGGAGACTGATAATCAACTTAAAATAGTAGCAATGGGGAGTAGAGATCAAGAGGAATTAGAAAAAGAGAGAAATTTTTATAATCGCAATAACAATAATAAGGTCTCACGGTTTGATCAACCGCAGGAAACTTATGGTGGACAGAGACAAAATTATTCAAGAGAGCAAAGAGGTCAGAGGAATATGTGGGAAGATATCAAGTTGCCGCCTTTAAATACTGGTATAGATAAGATTTGGGAAGCGATTATTTTAATGGAGAACATACCCTCACCCTGGAACATGGGGAAGGAACCACATCCCAACAATCACAATCAAGAATTTTGTCCTTATCATCATTTTCATGGTCATTCTGTGAATAATTGTAGGAATGTGAAAAGAATCATTTTGCGAATGATCGAACAAGGAAAATTAAATCATTTTTTAGCAAGATATTTACAACCGCAGCAATTGCCACAAGCACCAGAAATTCGCAGAGTTAATGTTGCGAAAGAAGCAGAAACATTTGTCATTGAAGTATGAGCTACAACAAAAAATCTATTTTGTAATTCAATTGTACATTCACAAAAAACGATAGAGGATTTCCATGATAATGTGCTAAGAAGAGTATTTGCAAGGGATATAGAGGGAAGAGAGGTGATGAATATTGCGAAGATTTCTCCGTTAGAAGAATGGAAGAAACAAGTTATCTCTTTTACTGAAGAAGAGATACCAGAGCCTGGGAAGATGCATGACAATCCATTGGTGGTGAAATTGGAGATAAATCCAAAATATAGAGGAGAAGAAGATGATGATAATGATGCAGCAAGTGATTCCTGGGCAATAGATAAAGTTTTAATTGACACTGGTAGCTCGGTGGACATTTTGTTTTATCATACTTATCGCACAATGGGTGGAAGAGATGATGAGCTAATCCCTTCAACTTACAAGATCTATGGTTTTAATGGCACCGCAAACAAGCCAAAAGGAGAAATTACTATGGAGATTCCATTGAACAAGATATCTTCAAAAATCAAGTTTTGTGTAGTGGATATAGAATCTCCTTACAATGCCTTAATTGGAAGGCCATGGCTCCATGGGATCTTGGGCATAGCATCAACATATCATCAATGCATAAAATTTCCACATCTTCATGGTATTGGGATAATTAAAGGTGATTGGTTTGAAGGCAAAAAATGTTATGAAGTTGACATTAATACTTGCGAAGAAAGGAATGCTCGAAATCGTAATTGGAAACATAACATGAAGCAAAATCAGAGAGCTGAGAAATTGATGGTGGACAATATAGAATTGAGGGAAAAGGGAATACCTCAAGAATAGTTTGTCTCAAAACATTCAATGGCGATTAATCATGCAAAAATGGGGAAAAGTTGAAATATTCATTTTTCGCAGGAGCACAAAAAGATGAAGTTGCGAATAATCATTCGACACAGAAGAAAAAAAAAGTACAGCAATATCATTTTGCGAACAATTGAAAAACAAGATGATTTTGAGTATTAAAAGAGAAATTCTGCTCAAAAATGAGAAATTTTTCTATTAAAAAGAAAGAGATGGTGATTTCTAATCATATAAGAATTTTTAATGCAAATGCATAAGACGGGCGCAAATCGCCTAAAAACATATAAGAACGGGACGAACTTTTATGGCGTACACCTTAGTTCGCGGATTCTATTCCGCAAGAGGCAATGTCCTTAAAGTGCGTCATAAGGGGGTATCTTTTTTACTTTCAATTATCATAAGAACGGGAAGAACTTTTATGGCGTACACCTTAGTTCGCGGATTCTATTCCGTAAGAGGCAATGTCCTTAAAGTGCGTCATAAGGGGGGTATCTCTTTGCATGGCTATGGGAAAGGCTATACCACTGCTGGAACCTAGTCATGGAGATTGGGATTATAGAAAATCCATCCAGGAGAGATAACTTGGATTCCCAGCTATATAAGGTTATACCCTGGTTGGGCGCCCGAGAGTTTCTCCTAAGGAATGCAACGTATGATCAAGGCGCCGAGGTACACGGTTGAGTTGTGGGTGCCCGGGATGGATGAACCTACCCTGGCCATCCATGGAAAGTCTTGGATTACGATGTGTTCGGCCCGAAGAAAACCCCACTTAGGGTGCAGTCTTGTAACTATAAGCCATATAAGGCATAAAGGACAAGGCTGCGAAAACAACTGGTTGTTGGCAGAACCGGATGGGAAAGTGCTAGTCTTGTATGGCCGATGTATAATCCTTGAAGGGGAAACCGGGGGGAGAGATAAGGGCGATACCCTCCATTAGGGAGTTGTGTATCAAAAAAGACGGCAATGTCATGGGGATTTATATTCGCAAGAATGTTTAGGCCCATCATATTGTCGCGTGACAGAGACAACAATGTCATGGGACTTTATATTCGCAAGAATATTTAGGCCCATCATATTGCCGCATGACTGGCCAAAAAGCCTAAAGAGAAATGTTAAGATGAGGTCAATGGGTTTTTGCGATAAGATCAAAAGATGATGAAATCAATAATAAGAGGATATAAATCGCAAAAACGTCCTGCGATTTCATCGCAAAGACGACAATGTCATAAATCTTAAAAAGCAAAGAGAGAATTAATCTCTCACAAGATGGCTTAGATTTATCATATTGTCGCAGAAAATAAAATAATGATAAGGCAAGATCAATGGATTATTACATATAAGGTAAGAATATCCTGGAATCTTGTCGCATAAAGGTGGCATAGTAAGACCTTTAATTAGGAAGGCGAAATAAGACCACAAGAAAAGATATGTTTGCGAAACATATAATAAATTGTTCGCAAAAATATTAGCGATAATTCATTTATCATATTGCAGATTAATAACAAGAGGCAAGTATGAGAACGATGTATAAGAATGATAAATATTGTTATTCATCATTATATGATAAATTCATATTAGTAACGTATGGATAGAAGCAAGGGAATTTATATATATTGAAGAACATCAGGAGTTACAAGTATATTGTGGAAAGGATGATACAATTTTCCAAAGATAATTATCGCAAGAAAGGAAAATAAAAATACAGACGAAGATCAAAAAGAAGAAGCAAAATTATTGGGATTTATCTTCACCATTATCTTCATCTTTGTCTTCATTATCTTCATCATCAGTTTCTTCATCATCTTCGTTTTCATTCTCATCTACATCAGTTTCTATATCAGCCTTACTGTCAGAAATAACTGGTACTTCAGATCTGGCTGGGATATTTTCCAAGAGGCAGGGATATAGACTAAGAGAGAGGTTATTATCATTGCAGACTTTCTCAATAGCGTTATTGCGAACAACGAGAAGATTATTACGCAAATTGGAGTTAGATATTTTTATCTTCTTTCGCAGTCTAGTGATCTTATCATTGCGGGAAGCAAGATTATTCGCAAGACCACTTTTTTCTTCTTCAAGTTCTGCGATCCTTCTAGCATGTTTTTCTTCAGATTCTGCGATAACACATTAACAAGTTAGAAATTTATCAAGAATTTACAAAAAATATAAAGATGTTAGAGGAGCAATAAATAACCTTCTCTTTCATGAATCATTTCTTGTATCAAGGTTGCATGTTCGGTGTGAAGACTGACATCTATTGCTAAGTTTTTCCTAGCATTATCGAGAATTGTCGCAGCCCATGCGAATTCATCATCATTTTGAATAAGAAGATGGGAACGGATTTTTTTTTCTCTTTTAAGAAGTTCAATATTTTCATCCTTAAGTCTATCTCTCTCAAGTTCAGTGTCAACAAGGGCATTGCGGAACTTTGATAGAGCTTCAGCGCCTTGAAGAGTAATGCGTTCTTTCTCCTTCTCAAGTTCCTTCTTTTGGGCTTTCAAGGTTTTGATTCTTTTTCCAAATTCATCTCTACAAGTCTTAAAACTATTGGATATACTCAAAGTAGATCTATAATCCATTCTTATAAGGGAAATGTGAAATCTAAGTTCATCGATAGATAGAGCATTAATTTTTTCATCGGAATAATTATTTAAAGCGTCATTAAGAAGCTGAAGAAGAATGGATTCATCTATGGGTTCATCAAAAGAATTAAGAACAAGAGCTTCATCAGTAAGGTTATAGGCATCTGCAAAATGGTTGTTTAAATAAGCTAAAATAACAAGAAAGAAGAAAGTAAAAATAAAATAAAATAAAATAGATCATACCAATAATTTGTTTGCAGAACCTCTCCTTGTCAGCTAGTTTTTGTTGAAGAACTTCAACATCTACTTCAAGCGATTTATTCTTGCTAAGGAGCTCAGTATTCCCAGATAATTCCAATTGTTTACATTTTTCGCGAAGAATGGATATTTCATCTTCGTATTGCTTATTCTTTTCGCGAAGTTTCGCAGACTCAGATTGTGAATCAGTAAGCCTTCTCTGAGATAATGATAGTCTATTTTATAATTCCGAAGCTACGGAAAAAGAAGTTCTGGCAGTCTGTGGCATACAAGAGAAAATAAGTAAGGGTAAATAAAAAATCTTCGATATTCATGACAAAATGTAAAGTTTACTACAAGAAAAATAAAAGAAAAGGGGCATACCAATGAAGCTAGTGCGTGAAGAAAGTCTGGGTTGATGAATCTCGAAACTCCTTTAAGATCTTTATTATTAGTTAAGATGGAAGCATCGCAGATTTTTGAGAGATAATTGCAAGCGTGAGCAATATCGTCATCCCCTATACCTTGCATGGGATTTTTAAAGATATTTGACAGTTGATCCATGAGAGTCTCAGGTTGAGAAAGACCCATCGCAGATCTAACTCTTGCGGAGGAAAAACGTATTGAAAAGGTGCCCATGGTAGCATCATTATTAATTCTTCCACTCTCTTCAACCTCATTATCTTTTTCAGCGACATAAGAAATTACTTTAAGTGGCTGAGTTTTTCTTCTCTTTTTTGGAGGACTCTCAGCAGTTTGATTCTCATTGCGATGAGGAGAAGTGCCAGAACTCTCATTTGGAGTTATTACTTTTTTGCCTTTATCCTTGGCCTCAATCACCGCGACAAATGGTATTTCCTAGAAAATAAACACACATGAAGATAAGAAACAGGGGTAACAATATATTGTTAAAAAGTTATAAAAGAATGTTTCTTACTTCATCTGTGAAGGTTTTCAAAAAATTTAGGAGATTGGGATTCCCAGTACTGGCGTAGCTAGCCTTCATTTTTCCAATCTGAAAAAAGATAAATTCGATAAGTAATAAGAACAATATATTTATCTAAGTTTGTGAATAATGATTAATTTCGCGAGATATACCTCAGAACTCTTTTCGGGCCAATTAAAAACCCAAGGATGATAAGCCGCAAGATATGTAGGATTCGCAGGAATGTTAAGAGTACCAGAAATATATGGAACTTCAAGGAGGAGAGGAAATTTACACCATTTATCATCCTTGGAGAAGCGTGGAATATTGTTTCTTGTGGAATGATAGTCTATATCTTGCATAAGGATTTTATCTTTCACAACTTTTTTATCCCTATTCAAACGAATAGCCCAACACGTGCTTTCTTTCTTCATTGGAATCACTTGATAATTCGCAAAAAAGTTCTCCACGGTATATTTCGCGGGAATAATTGGGATATCTTTAAAATCAGGATGTTTCGCATCATCAGGATAAAGAGATCCTTTACCAGCTCCACGGGAAGCGTATTCAAGAATGAGGCGAATACAATCTCCACTTAGTTGGCAAATTGCTCGCAAAAGTTTAGCATGAGAAATAATCTCATAAAAAAGAGGGAGATCTGGGTCATAAAGAGGAATAGGAAGGCCCACTTCTAATTGACCTAGCGAAACAAGGATTTTCTCATTGGAAGAAGGAAATCTTGAAATAAGATCAATGGAGAGATCAGAGTCTGAAGATTGATCATGGATCTCAGAAAGTGTGAAACCTAAGGATTGAAGCTTCTGCTGGTGTTTTTTCAAAGTGGATTGACCTAATTTTTTAGCAGGAGCCATTTCTTCGTATGGGAACGATGATTAAAACAAGGAAGAGAAAAGAAGAAAAACTGAATGAATGATTGAGATCCGGAATTTGCGGAAGGAGACGATGAATAGTGAAGTTGCAGAGAAGAAAAGTGAAAGTAAAAAGAAGAAAAGGAATTAACATAGATGATATTTATAAGAGAGGAAAATTTTTGAGATTATCAATGTGCACTCAATGAAGAAAGGACGTGAATGGTCAGAACTCAACGGTTGGAAGAATACGTGTCAAGGAATAAATGGAGAAAAGAAAAACATGTGTAGGATATTTAGCGATATATACAGAGACGTGCCAAAATAAAGGAAATATGAAAAGACAAGATGTATTTGATATTCTCGAAAAACATGAGTTGCGGCAAATCAAGAAGTTTAAATTCTCATGATCTTTGTCTTCTTCGCAGAAAAGATATGAGAAGAGGCAAGATGTAGGGGCAGAATATTTTCACAACAATATTCTTGCGAAATAAACAACTATTCTGCGATGCATCAATAATAAACGAATTACTCTGCGACACATCAGTGATATTCTGCGACACATCCAAAGATGACTTAAATAATGACGTAATGAATGAAAACAACAGAAACATGAAGAAAGTGTGACATATTTGCGATATATCACTAAAACCTGCGAAAGATAAAGGCGGTGCCTGCTGCGATTTATCGCAAGAACTCAGATCCGAAATGGAAGGTAATCTTAGCTGTAAGTGAGCTGTCATGAGCTGTAATCCACTATGTAAATACCTATATAAAGGAGATGAGTAGTTCCAGAGAGTGGGATGAATTTTTGAGTGTTAGGAAAGTTTTTAGGAGAGATAAAATCTTTGTTAAGTGTTTTGTGTTCTTGATTTCTGTAATTCCATAAGATCATATTAAAGAAAAAGTGTTCTTAATCTTCAAATTATGTCATAAATGTTAATATATTCTTGAGTAGGGTGTAGTGTGGGAATTCCTGCAACTACAGTTCTAATTCTAAAGGCAAGTGGCAGGCTTTACCAAAGACAAGTCTATACGGAGACATCCCAAGTGGAGTCTTAAAAGCGGTTCGGTAAGACCACAATGCTTCTATTAAGCGTAAAGACCAATCCTTTCGGGTAGGGTTTACAGTTTTTTCTAAAATTTGTTTAATTTTCCTATTAGACACTTCAACTTGGCCACAAGTTTGTGGGTGGTAAGGTGTAGAAACCTTATGGGTAATGGAGTATTTCTTCATGAGCGTCTCAAAAGACCGGTTACAAAAATGGGAACCTCCATCACTAATGATTGCTCTAGGCATACCAAATCGAGAGAAAATATTGTTTCTAACAAACTTAAGCACAACATGGCGATCATTTGTCTTGGTAGCGATTGCTTCAACCCACTTAGACACGTAGTCAACAGCCAACAAGATGTAAAAGTTTCCATAAGAATTGACAAAAGGACCCATAAAATCTATACCCCACACATCAAATATTTCTATTATTAGTATAGGATTAAGTGGCATCATATTACGCCGGGTCATCTTTCCTAACTTTTGACATCTATCACAAATTTGACAAAATAAGTGGGAGTCCTTAAACAGTGTTGGCCAATAAAGACCGGATTGCAAAACCTTCGCATCTGTTTTCTTAGAACTAAAGTGACCCACACAAGCTCCAGAATGACAAAAAGTCAAAACACTGGAGATTTTGTTGTCAGGAATACAACGACGGATGATCTGATCAGGGCAGTATTTGAATAAGTACGGATCATCCCATAAAAAGTATTTAACCTCAGACAAGAATTTAGCTATATCCTATTTAGACCAATGGTCATGCATTTGACCAGTTACCAAATAATTAACAATGTCGGAAAACCAAGGTAACAAAGAGATGGAAAATAATTGTTCGTCAGGGAACGTGTCAACGATCGGTTTCTCATCATCTCCAGTCTCATTAAGGATACGGGACAAATGGTCAGCTACTACATTTTCAGACCCTTTCTTATCACGAATATCTAGAGTAAATTCTTGGAACAACAATACCCATCTAATCAGCCGAGGTTTGGATTCCTTCTTTGAAAGGAGATATTTGAGGGCGGCATGGTCAGAATAGACTATGACCTTGGACCCTAGGAGATATGATCTAAATTTCTCCAAAGCAAAGACGATGGCTAACATTTCTTTCTCAGTGGTTGTATAGTTTAACTGTGCATCGTTTAGGGTCCTACTAGCATAATAAATCACACTAGGTGCTTTATCACGTCGTTGGCCAAGTACAGCACCAACCGCATAATCGGACGCATCACACATGAGTTCAAATGGGAGGTCCCAATCGGGTGGTTGGATGATAGGGGCAGAAGTCAATAATGATTTTAGCTTCTCAAAAGCTGCAACACAAGCTTCATCAAACACAAAGGCAGTATCTTTAGCAAGTAGGTTCGACAGGGGTAAAACAATCTTACTAAAGTCTTTGATGAAACGACGATAAAATCCAGCATGGCCAAGGAAAGATCTAACATATGTTACATTCTTAGGTGGTCTTAATTTTGAAATTAGTTCAACCTTGGCTCTATCAATTTCTATTCCCTTAGAGGACACTACATGTCCTAACACTATTCCAGATGTAACCATAAAATGACACTTTTCCCAATTAAGGACTAAGTTCTTTTCTTTACAACGTTCTAGAACTAGTGTAAGGTGGTGCAAGCATTCATCGAATGAAGATCCAAAAACTGAAAAATCATCCATAAAGACCTCGAGAAATCGCTCAACTATGTCCGAAAATATACTTAGCATGCAACGTTGGAATGTTACGGGTGCATTACACAACCCAAAAGGCATACGCCTGTAAGCAAAAGTACCAAATGGACATGTGAAGGTTGTCTTATCTTGGTATTCCAGGGGTTATAGGGATTTGATTATAACCACAATATCCATCTAGAAAACAATAACGGCTCTTGCCATCTAATCTTTCTAACATATGGTCGATGAATGGTAGAGGAAAGTGGTCTTTCCTAGTTGTTGAGTTCAGCTTACGGTAGTCTATACAAACTCTCCACCCGGTAGTAACACGGGTAGGGATCAATTCATTGTTCTCATTCGCAACTACTGTAATCCCAGACTTCTTTGGGACAACCTGGAAATAACTGACCCATTTACTATCGGATATAGGGTATATGATACCCGCATCTAATAACTTGAGCAGCTCAGTGCGGACAACTTCCTTCATATTAGGATTTAAACGTCATTGCATTTCTCTTGAGGTTTTGGCATCTTCTTCTAGGTAGATGTGGTGCATACAATCAGCAGGACTAATTCCTTTCAAATTTGCTATACTCCACCCTATTGCAGCCTTATTCTCTCTAAGAACACTAACTAGTCTACTTTCCTGATCAGGCTCTAAGTCAGAGGCAATTATGACAGGAAGAGTATTTACATTACCAAGAAAAACATATTTCAGTGTATCTGGTAGCAGCTTTAATTCAAGGGTGGGTGCCTTAACTGATGATGGGAGGGGTTTTTCTATGGTAGGCGGAAGAGGTTCTGGTTTACGCTGCCATTTTTCATAATTCATAACTGGCGCAGAGTCTAACAACGCATTAACTTCCTTAAAATGACTATCCTCATCATAGTAGGATCCAAAGTGGGCCAAGCAGGCCTCTAAAGGATCACTAACACTATTAGTGGTAAAGGTATTCTCGACTAGATAATCAATCATGCATATAGACTCATAGTATTCAGGGTCCGGTGGGGCTTGTAATGCCTTAAAAATATTCACTGAGATTTTCTGATTCCCAAAGGTAAAATCTACTAGGCCAGTTTGACAGTGTATGACTGCATTTGCAGTGGCTAAAAACGGACGACCTAGGATGATTGGGATATTGATATCTTACTAGAGACAGGTTAAGTGTCTAAAATCACAAAGTCAACTGGATAGATAAAGTTTTCTACCTGAACCTAAACGTCCTCAATAATTCCACGTGGGATTTTGACTGACCTATCGGCTAACTGTAGTGTTATCCTAGTTGGTTTCATCTCCCCTAGTCCAATTTGTTCATATACTGAGAAAGGTAAAAGATTCACACTAGCCTCGAGATCTAATAGAGCATTGTCTATCGATTGTTTGCATATGACACATGTGACAGTAGGACAACCAGGATCTTTAAATTTGACTGGGTACTTTTGTGAGATTATGGAACTAACTTGTTGGGTTAAAAATGACTTTTTATGGACACTAGCGTCTCTCTTGACGGTGCACATCTCTTTTAGGAACTTAGCCATAGCCGGTACATGTTTTATTGCATCTAATAAGGGCAGGTTTACCTCAACTTGCTTAAAGATGTCTAGGATTTTAGCATATGTACTAGGCTTTTTCTTAGCGAGTCTTTGAGGAAATGGTGCGGGTGGTATATGAACTCTCTCAGGGATATCTTCCTCACTTGGTATCTTTGCACACTCAGGCCCATTAAGGTCTTTAGACGAAGTTTGGTCAACCTCAATCTCTTCAGTTGGACTACTATCCTTAGGTGATTCTAGAGTTTTACCACTCCTAAGGGTGATAATTGCTTTGACATGTTCATTGTGTTTAGAACTACCCGACCCATTAACCTGGTTGAATCCTTTTGGATTTGAAGTCGTTTGACTAGGAAATGTCCTATTCTCCCTATCATTTAACCGGTTCGAAAGTTGACTTATTTGAGTCTCTAGGTTGGCAATAGCCCGGTCACTGTTTTGTTGGTTACGCTGACTCGTCAGGATAAAGTCATCAAGCTTTTGACTTAAATGGTTGATATTGCGGGTAGCCTCGTCATGGTTTGTCATACTACGGTCAATAAAGAGTTTTAGACTTTCCTCTAGAGATGACACCTTTTTATCAACTGGGTTCGGTTCTTGTACTTGAGCTTGGTTCCTAGAGAAACCCGATGGTTGGTTGCTAGATGGGCCACCCTGTTGGGCACCTTTAGACCACGAAAAATTAGTGTTATGTCTCCAACCAGGGTTATAGGTATTAGAGTATGGGTCAAACTTGGGTATACCCTCAAATTTAGAGTTCATACCACCATGTAGGATACTAACCTGGTCACGAGTTGTTTCACTAGGGTAGAAAAGGGGGCAGTGAGGTCCAGTATGACTTTGGTAACCACAAATGGTACATGGATAAGTTTTGGGCTCACTGTTACAGCTCATAGTCTGGGTAGACCTTTGGTTCATTTCTAAGGCCTCTAGATGTCTAAGGATATCCGACCCATTATCAACTCTATTGAACCTATGGATAGGGTTCCTAGTTATTTCAGGCTCCCTCATTGAAGCCCATTGACGAGTTTTTTCAGCTAACTCGACCAACTCATCAAAACATTCCCCTGGGTCTTGATGGGTAAATTCTCCACCACTCATTGTTTCTACCTGCATTCGGGTTTCACTATCAAGGCCCTCATATAATATTTGGGCCATGTTGGCTTTGTCAAAGCTATGGTGTGGGCATTGGTATAACAATTCATTAAACCTTTCTACGTAATCATGTAGGATCTCACCTATTTTCTGCTTAAAGGTTTGGATAGACTGCCTAACAGTAGCAGTCTTGTGGTGTGGGTAGAACTTCTTAACAAAGGCCTCTACAAGGCCATCCCAGGTAGTGATTGTTTTGGAAGGAATGATATGATACCACTCATTGGCTCTCTCTTCTAGGGAAAAAGGAAACAAACGCAACCTAAGCACATCTTTTGTGACGTTTGGATAATTCATTGTGTCACAGATCATTTCAAAGTCCCTTACGTGGGTATACGGATTTTCATTCTCTATTCCCCTAAATTTACGTATCATGCCAAAGGTCCCAGGTTTAATATCAAACTTGACGGTTATGGCCGGTAAAACAACCCCAGGTTCACGTATTACTCTAGACGGGTTCAAACGGTCCCTAAGAGTTTTGGTTGGGGCGACCTCTTCATCCTTTTCATTAACCATTTCGGTAAAAATAGAAGTACTACCTATATCCGTGTAGCGGGTCGGAGTCAAATTAAAAAGGTCATTTTCCTCAAGTCTATCTCCTACCCGTTTCCAACGTCGCATACACAAGCAAGAATACTAGTGAAGCAAGAAAATCGTGCACATGCAAATGCTGGGGTTCACTAATTTAGGTAAGCTTGGGTTACCTATAGCAAAATATACCTACAGTCAAAGACTGGTCACAGGTACTGGGCTGAGGTTTGTGGTGTTTCGGATGATAACGCCCAAAGGGTTCACCGTACTAAATCACGTGTTTTCCTAGAATCGGTGCCAGACGAATAATGCAATTGGTGTGTGCACGTGTATTTTTTTTTAATTAAATAAAAGATAATAAAGGAAATATACACAAAAGGAAATAAAATCTAAAAATAATAAAATTTTGGGTTTTGTTACTTACCTCTTTTGATAGGCAATTCCACAATAAATATAGAATATTACATGCACAATAAAAACAAAAAAAATACCCAAGTAAAATCAAAGAAAATTAAATAAAATTAAACAATAAGAAAACTAAAAAGAAAATAAAAATCTAAAACCTAACCTAAAGGCAAGTCCGCGTCGGCGGCGCCAAAAAACTGATGTAGTTTTAAATTGTGGTAAGTAGGTTGTCGTTCGCTCGGATTTTTTAAAGATTTGGTTTTTGATTATTAGAAGAAAATACTAAGACAAATTAATTAAAATAGATTTTTATTTATGGTAGGCTCGGAAAGATACCTACTATTGTGTATACTGCAAGTACACAGTGTCGACAAGCAACACAGGGCAAGCACATGTCGAACCACAGAGACTTGGAGAGTGTAGAAGTTGATTCTAAATCCTTACTTAGAACCGATTCAGAGAGTAACCAAAAGGGGTTTGATTTTGTCGATACGAAGAGATATTGGAAAAGACTTAAACAGAAAGTAATTTGAATTAAAATATGCAATTAAATCAAGGTGTAAATATTGAGAATATGGATACTAGGGTATTCAAATCCACCACTAACCTATGATATGCATTCAACTTGTAATATTATTCTTGTCCTCACAGCAGATTCAAGTCTCCGTATATCTAAGGTGTTTCTCCAATGGATAATTTAATCACAACTAAAGTATTTCTCCAAAGCATTAACTGTCTAATTAAAGCACAACTAATCTGAGGATCAATATTTGGTTAAGCATGAGTTGTAGCATAATCAACATAGAGATATTCTAACTACAATGGATACATGGCATACATTGTGAGAGCAAGATGTTGACAAACTTGGATTAAATTATATCTTTAAACAATTCTAAACTTTCAAGAACAAGATACAAGATATGAATACATACCAATGAGTTACGGCTTCATTTAAACCCTAGCAAATGAAATTAGAACATGAAGAACATTACAACAAAATTGAAATTTGATAAACTAACATGAACAAGCTATTCTTGGATGAGTTTTCAACACAACAACCCTCTCTATTTATACACAAAAATTCTCTCACACTTAGGATCCGAATTTCACTGTAATAACCACTCAACAATTAAACAAAACATGTTTTCTTAATTGATGGATAGAATGGAATACAATGGGGGTGAGGTGGATGTTTTGGAAAGAATCCAATGGGAGTGAGGTGGATGTTTTGAAAAGAATCCAATGGGGGTGAGGTGGATGTTTTGGAAAGAATCCAATGGGGGTGAGGTGGAAATGGATTTGGGTCTTGGGTTTTGGATCATGGGTTGTTTAATCCCATGAATTTGTAAACAGGTTTCCACTGATGTGCGAGCGGGTTGCAACGCT
The DNA here is from genome assembly GCA_023529315.1 of Papaver bracteatum. Lineage (NCBI taxonomy): Eukaryota > Viridiplantae > Streptophyta > Magnoliopsida > Ranunculales > Papaveraceae > Papaver > Papaver bracteatum. The sequence goes on from JAJJWX010004839.1 coordinate 3,060,435, forward strand.
TCCAACTTTCTTCTCTTTTGTCTTCTCAATTCTTCCAAGCTTTATTTAGTACTTAAAAACACAAAATTAATTAATACAAATATTTATTCTTGAAGATGGTAAGAATGCAGAATTTGGGATAATATATGACTTTGAAGCGCGAAAGATGAGTTAAGTGCCAATGAAAAGGTGTATGAATATGCAATATTTGGCACACATCAAATACCCCCAAACCTGAATTTTACTTGTCCTCAAGTGAAACAGAACTTAAGAAATCCTAACTATACCACTGTCGCTGGTCTCTCGAATGCATTTAGCGTATGCACTAAGCCTTTAAACCCCTAGGTGTCCCTAGTGGACGAGTTGTAGTCTCGTGAGGGCCTACCAAAGATGTACCCACAAAACCTTATCCAATTTCAGAGCATCTATAGAAATTTCTTCGTCTTCGGTCTTCAACTGTAGATGATGAACTTCGGAATTTCGTAGAACCATGAAAATTTGTAGCCAATATTTTTTTTATTTTTTTTTAAGACCCGCTACACAGCTGATCATCATTTTTTTTAGTGACCCGCTACACAGATGGTCATCAGATAACACACTACAAAAGACCCGCTCCACAGCTGGTCATCAGATAACAAAAAATGCAAAAGACTACAAAAGATCCTACAAAAGACCCGCTACACAGCTGGTCATAAAAAAATGCAAAAGACTACAAAAGACCCGCTCCACAGCTGGTCATAAAAAGACTCACAACACTAAATGCAATACTCCCCCAAACCTAAATCTAACATTGTCCTCAATGTTTCAAAAGATAACAGAAACAACAACAAAACGTGAGAACAAAACAGATTCAAATGAAAGAGAATACCAGATGCAAAAAGGTTGGTGCTAACCATAATTGAATGAATGCTATGAAAGCAAACAATATGAGCGCAAGACAAAAAGTTCGGTTAGCACACAAATATATCAACAAGATTCAAAATTTACCTACTATATTATACAATGATGACTCCCCAAACACCAACAATCTAAAAAGTTGAGGATCAACCCAAAAGACGGAATGCAGAAACATCAACAGCCTTACATATTTATAACAGGACAACAATGCAAGTGAGACTGCATATGTGAATGAGTTACCCCCAAACCTAGATTTTTCAATAGATAAACTTTTGGGTACAAAATCTAACATTTTCAAGGGTGCATCATGCACAAGATCTAGTTCAAAGTGGATTTTGTCAGGGATGGATGGAGAGACATGAGTAAACTCCAACCGTGGCTCATCAAAGGTATTATATTTAGCTGCAAAATAGTCCAAGAGGACTTGAGAGGCACACAGTTCCAATCCTAGATTAGGTACTCTTAAAAAAAAAAAATTTAACAATAACTTTACAAATCAAATCTAGGTTGGGTTCAAGATTACCAGTTTGTGACATGGGCAGGGAGGTAGGCACATCATTATTAGTCACATCTATAACTCCTAAATCATTTGCCAATGTCGCAGCATGCTCACATTCATAGAACAATTCATCAAGACCTAGTTCATAATCATCATCATCCAAAGTTTTATTCTCATGCATGGACAGATCCAAAGAGACATCATGTTGTGACCTAGGTATAGAATCAGACACGCCAATTATATTTTCATGCTTAAGATCATTAGTGTCGACAGGAGATTCAACATTTTTTAAGTTAGACACAAGAAATGTGTCATGCTCTTGTTCACAAGAAAATTGCACAGGCTCAAGATCAATATCAACATCCCATGTATATGGAACATTAGAAGAAACATCACTCATTAAGGTCGAGGCAGAGAAGCCTATTGTCTCTGAACCCAAAGGTTCGATAATATTTTCAGTAAAAACACGTTCTTCTAACATAACATCATCATCATTATCATCACAGAAATTCTTTTCCCTATTCAAAATCGTAGTATTTCTAGTCCCTTCATTTAAAACAAGTTCATATGCAATATCAGTTGCACGAGTAAGACTAGGCATATTATTTTCACATTTTATTTCATTAGGACAAACAAACATTTCATCCTGAAATTCCTCCCTTCCTACATTTTGTAAACGAATCAAATTCATTTTTAATAATGCATTAAGTTGTTCGATGGAAGGAGAGTCTTCAACAATAGGAAATTCATAATCAATGCTATATGGTTTATCATGCAATACACTCCTAGCATTATTTTGTTCGATGAGTCTGAGATTTTCCTCCACAGATTGAGAAGTACAAAATTGTTCAACTTCCCACTGTGGTGGATGATACATATGTGCAGGGTCATTAGGGTCTATAAAATACTGATCGCAACCTTCGAAAGGTTGATTATGGTCCCAATGACTATCAGCTTTGTAATCTGTTGGCATTTCATATTTTGGATTTTCATGATATTCTCTAGATTGCCTAAAATCATGCAAAATATAGCAATTCTCAGCAGGATGGCCTAAGCCTCCACATAAGGTACAAGCATAGATTTCCGATTGCCTAGAAGAATTATATGCGACAGATTCATGCATTTGCATTTCTAAAGCTGCAGTTCTAGCTTCTAACTGGTCCAAAAGTGATGATTGTGAGAGTTTGGCACTGTAAAGATGTTTATTTTCACCCTGTGGTGGATGATACATGTGTGAGTAGTTATTAGGGTCCATGTATTGATGCTCAGGACTGTGAAAATGTCCATAAAAATCCCTATAACTAGTGACATCATGGTCTGTTGGAGTTTCATAATGTGAAGCATGCCCGTAAGCAAGCTCTCTGATGGATTTGTTTCCATCCCCACCTGCAGACCAGAATCCTGACATGATCTCTAACTAGTACTAGGCTTGTTGCAGAGATTGGGATGTACACACTGAAAACAAACCAATATTATTTTTTTCATTATTGGTTTTTTTTTTCAAGCCCGTTCTCTAATTACCTCGGGCATACATTAGAAAAACAAAATAAAAGAAGAAAAATCATAAACGGAAAGGAAGTTCTATGCAATCGCAAACAAGGCTGACTCTACCACAGAAAACCTACTGATTTCTAGCAAACAAAAAGCATGATGGTTCCACTTAGATTGTTTTCTAGACCAACTTCTAATCCTTCGAAATAGAATTCGTTACAATCTGAGCAAACTCCTCTGGAATCAATCTGAGTTTAAGTAAATTGAATAGAGGCGAGGGAAGCTGCTAGAGCTTTGATACCCAAGGCCTCACCGTATTACAAGGTGGCGCAGTCACGCATTCAATTTACAGAAACCGTCATGAACTTCGAAGTATGCTTAAAGAGTAACCAATATTTTTCGAACGACTCTCCTATTAAGCTCGTTACCTTATAGGTCTTGTTCTATTTCAAATTTTAAAGCTTAGGTTCGTGTATGTATCATTTTCCTAAGGCGGGCAAGAAGATAACGGTGATGAAATCCGAACCCTTATCTTGTATGGCCAGTCCTTGCCCTTTACTAGGAAAATAAAACAGCCGTATTCAAATCCTCAACATATATGCAACCGAAGGAATACAGTAACTCGCTAATAGGGGATTCACGAGTGTTTCGACAAACTTACCTCCGTACAGACGGGGATGAAACGTTGTTGTCGACTCGGGCCACGACTCCTATGTCATGAACGAACCCGAGGGGCCGAGGTGATATTGTAATCACCGTCCTTCTCTACAAACAGTTTGATATTTAATACTACCCTTCCGTAGGGTTTAAAAATAAAAATAAAAATAGAATGTCCAAGTCCAAAGTCCAAAATAAAGTGCAAAAGAAAAATAAAATCACAAGAGTAAAGGAATCCTAATACAAACTAAAAATAGATAAATAAAATAAACTTTATTTATTTATTTATTAAAATAAAAACTTCTTCCGCTTTCTTTCGCTTCCTTTCCTTCGCCTTTACAACATCTACTCAGGCACCTGTTGAGCTCAAAAGAGGTATTTAGGGTTTCGAAGTTTTAAAGCAAAAGCAAAATTAAAAAAAATATCAAAAATAAGCGTAAAATTGACTGTGAATAGTTACACTGCTACAGTAAAATACCTTTTGTGCAGTGAAATATGTACATTGATTTATACTACAGTACAATACCTGTTGTACAGTGAAATATGTACAGTCCCAGGAGATGCAATATGAACAGTGACAGGAGATAGAAACTTCAACTACACCGCTACCGAGTCCCCGACAACGGCGCCAAAAACTTGGTAGGCTCGAAAAGATACCTACTATTGTGTATACTGCAAGTGCACAGTGTCGACAAGCAACACAGGGCAAGCACAGGTCGAACCACAAAGACTTGGAGAGTGTAGAAGTTGATTCTAAATCCTTACTTAGAACTGATTCAGAGAGTAACCAAAAGGGGTTTGATTTTGTCGATACGATGAGATATTGGCAAAGACTTAAACAAAAAGTAATTTGAATTAAAATATGCAATTAAATCAAGGTGTAAATATTGAGAATATGGATACTAGGGTATTCAAATCCACCACTAACCTATGATATTCATTCAACTTGTAATATTATTCTTGTCCTCACAGCAGATTCAAGTCTACCGTATATCTAAGGTGTTTCTCCGATGGATAATTTAATCACAACTAAAGTATTTCTCCAAAGCATTAACTGTCTAATTAAAGCACAACTAATCTGAGGATCAATATTTGGTTAAGCATGAGTTGTAGCATAATCAACATAGAGATATTCTAACTACAATGGATACATGGCATACATTGTGAGAGCAAGATGTTGACAAACTTGGATTAAATTATATCTTTAAACAATTCTAAACTTTCAAGAACAAGATACAAGATATGAATACATACCAATGAGTTACGGCTTCATTTAAACCCTAGCAAAGGAAATTAGAACATGAAGAACATTACAACAAAATTGAAATTTGATAAACTAACATGAACAAGCTATTCTTGGATGAGTTTTCAACACAACAACCCTCTCTATTTATACACAAAAATTCTCTCACACTTAGGATCCGAATTTCACTGTAGCAACCACTCAATAATTAAACAAAACATGTTTTCTTAATTGATGGATAGAATGGAATACAATGGGGGTGAGGTGGATGTTTTGGAAAGAATCCAATGGGGGTGAGGTGGAAATGGATTTGGGTCTTGGGTTTTGGATCATGAGTTGTTTAATCCCATGAATTTGTAAATAGGTTGCCACTGATGCGCGAGCGGGTTGCAACGCTTCCAACTTTCTTCTCTTTTGTCTTCTCAATTCTTCCAAGCTTTATTTAGTACTTAAAAACACAAAATTAATTAATACAAATATTTATTCTTGAAGATGGTAAGAATGCAGAATTTGGGATAATATATGACTTTGAAGCGCGAAAGATGAGTTAAGTGCCAATGAAAAGGTGTATGAATATGCAATATTTGGCACTCATCAGTTTACCAAGGAGAGAAAATTCTAGGGTTTTGGATTCCATTACTTCTAATAATAGTAAAATCAATAACAATTTCGTTGACAAAATACTCCAGTTTACTCAAAACAATTTCGAACCCAATCTCATGCTTTGGAAGATATGACAATACAAGCTATTTTTATGACTTTCGTCGCTATTCTAAGGCCTAATCCTCCTTCGTTTATAAAATAACGGTAGAAACTACCCAAAACATTTTTTACGAAGCATACAAAAGAAGAGAGAATTTTTAATAATTTAAAAACACAATATTGGAGTATTTATTGTCAAAGAAAATAATTACTAAATATTACTCATCAAAAATATCTTCTTCCAAAACCCTAGAAAATAAATCTAGCTACTCATAGAACCAAAATTGAAGAAAACTTGATTAATCATTGTATTCAAAAAAATAAATATATGCTTACAACGATTTTCAGTCGCTACAAGTATTCAGCAGCGAACACTGTTCAGCTGCTTCGGTTGCTAAGGGCCTTTTGCTTCTAAACAGGAAACGATATTGCGCTTCTGTCGTTGAACAACGATATCTTTCTGCGACTGTATACGGCTGTTCAATGTTCTTGGTGTTCTTGAGTTAACAGCAGCAGCAGGTAACTTTCTGAACATGTGATTTTTTACGATTCTAAGCCTAGAATTCTTCTCCCAAAGTTCCGTATCTCGACCCTGACTTCATACAAGTCTATATATACACTTCAAACCCTTCAAATATCATTTAATTCCTTTCTTTTCTCTCCTTTTCTTTTCGTACAAGTCACGGATTTATTTCTTCTCCCTGAATCTTCTCTCTGCATCTTCCTTAGTTGTAAACTTCTTCTAAAGGTAGAAGTAAATCTTGCTGAGTGTATACCCTTCAAATATTAGCACGTACCTTCCACAAATACAACCAAAAGTCCCGTGAATACTTCACCTTCCATGTGTATTCAAATCCACGTCAACTTCCCTATTTTCTTGATTCCAACTCGTTTACCAGTCATGTTAAGTCGTAACAGACTCAAACCAACCCGAAACCATGAGAGAATCCAACATAAACTCGTCCAAATCACTAACAGAGCATTCCGGTGAAAAATAAACCCGAGAATCATAATTGCTTCGAGTTTGTAATTCCAGCCAAATCTAACCAAAACAAAACCCATTACCAGCCCTTTTAGACCAAAATTAAGATACCCATTTGATTTTAGCTCTTTAGTCTCATTCTAGCTCGTTCAAATCACAAACCCTAATTCTGGTTCGTGAAGAACAATTTTCCCACCAAAATATGTGATCTCTGATTCTTCATCTGCCGATTATCTAGCCAATTCTGATCAAAACCAAGACCATTACCATCCCTGTTAAGCTCAAGGGAGCAAACCCACAAAGTTTCAGCCATTGAATCTCAGTATAACCCCTTCAAATCTTCAACCCTAATTTTGTTCTTCTTTTCCCGCCAAAATTTGAATTTCAAATGAAGAAGATGACCCCCTTATCCAACAGCGGTGTCCCCTTAGTAATTTGGGCTACATTTAGCAATTCTTGGGGTTGCGAATAGCAATTTGAGGGGTACAAAGATGAATTTTGGGCTGCACAGGGAGAATAAAATGATCCAAGGAATAAGGCGCCCAAAGGAAGAACCACACCTTTCGTCAATTTTATAGCAAACATGACGATAATCGGCCATTTAACACTTTTCTGGGTGCCTTTAACACTTTTCTGGGTGCCTTTAGTAGTTTCTCGAGCCGCCATCTCTTACCTCTTATATCCACATTTTTCTTCAATATTTATACATCACTAAGGCTGTCATTCTTTTCAGACATAAATCGCATCACTAAAGCCAACATGCCTTTCAGATAGAGATGGAGAAATAAAAGTAAATATTGAGAGATAATTTGCCTCCAACAGCAGTTGCACATGAAATGACACTTTAGCCCTTTTAAGCGATGTTTCTTCTTCTTTTGCTCCAAGGTACCTAAAAACACAAAATCAAACAAAAGATACATAATTTACAAGAAAACATAACAAAGAAAGCATAAACAATAGATAAATATCAAGGTGTTTTAGACACCTATCATGAACTGAGACCTCATCATCCTCGTTATCACCTTCAAGAGGATCAGTATTTCCAGAATTCTCTAAAGCTGCGTTACGACCGTGTGCCAGCCTCGTAAAAGCTTTCTCTTTTGGGAACCCCTGATTTCGAATAAGGATCATCCTTAGTGAATATCGTTCAAGATGAATGGAATTTTAGGATTGAAAGGAAGAAGTTATAAGTACCTGCATATGAGAAGAATTGAAGACCATGGGACCACACGCCTGCCTCTTGGACCTAGCTCCTACATCTTGGGGACTGGAGTTATCAATAGTGTTAGCTCTGGTTCGTTTACCCAGAAGCGTCTTCAATCGTCTGTGCTGCTTCAGAACCTCAGGAGATGGCTCTCCACAGGGAGCTGCAACTTCTTCCGAGAATGTCTGAAAAGTTAACAGTTGCTCCCTCCAAAAATCCCTGTACCTACTAGTTACCACTGGCTTTCTTCTGATGGGCAGGAATGGAAGGCTCTGCTCTGGCATGAAGATGTAAGAATTAAGGATAGACGAGACAGGACCTTTTGAAGGCATTAGCGGATGACGAAAGGGAACACCGTGGTCAAATCCCATTTGGCGTGCGACTCTGTTAATATTGTAAGGAACCACAGAAAGAAGCTCATCAAAGAAGGTTGGAATGTATACTGGCATACAACTTCGTAGGAATATGGATTCTCCAGAGCTCATGGTTTTTCCCTAGGTATACAACACAATGTCAGAGGCGACAGTAGAGGTTTCCAGTTGAATCATGGAAGAATGGACTGGACCCCACGGGCGGAAATCTATAGCATACACGTTGTCAAGGAAATCAACAAGTCTTGACCTGGGTTTTGGACGCCTATTTTTCCAACGGAGTATCCTCGAACCACCATACAAACCGGATAGTGAAGTTACAAGGATAGGGGCGTAACCTTTAAAATGTTCCCACAAGCACGCTTGGAGAAAAGCAATGTGAATATGCGATTCTACTTTCTTATATATGTTGGAAGCATATATGTCTATCGCCAAAGCATCCAGATGAGAATAAAATGATCCAAGGAATAAGGCGCCCAAAGGAAGAACCACACCTTTCGTCAATTTTATAGCAAACATGACGAGGTCATATCTTATAGTTTTCTTCCCAGAGCCATCATCAAAGATATCTCTAGACAGCTATAAGGATAGAAACGCAACTATGTTGAGTTCATCATCATGTTTTTGACCCGGCCTTGGTTTTCCAGGAGACCACTCAGACACCCACTAAGCATTTCACATCATTTTTTTGTGGATCATACTCTTCCGCCTTTTGAAGTATAGCATCGAGGATTGCGTTCTCTGCGTCAGATAATTTATGGTGAAAACTTCCAGCAATGGGGAGATTTATCAACATGGCTACGCTTTCCAGGTTAATGGTCATTTCTCCCCATCTACAAATGGCCGTGTGCGTAGAGGGGCGCCATCGAGAAATAAAAGTGATCAAACATGCATTGTCTTTCTTAATGTGAAGAGTTGCAGACGCCATAACAACCTCGATGATTTGCATTTTGGTCAAGTTATCTTTGATGCGTTAATTGCTCATCATGCGCCTCATCCATCCTTCATATGAGCTTAGTGGAGTATGACAAACCTTGAAATCAATAGGAGAAGGCGGATACTCATTCTTCTGAAGTCAGAATCTCATCACAAATGCTGGAGAAGATGACGGAGTAAACTTTTCATTTTCTGAACTTGAAAGCAGCGTTGTCTTATGGATAGGATGTTTCCTAACATTCAGAAAAGGCATAGTGAATAGTTTATCATCTATATTCTGCATGTATCTGGAGTTGTCAACACTTCCCAACTTTGCAACAAGATTATCCCCAGGTAACATTTCAACAAGAGCCTCTTTGTTCATTTTCAAGCAACTACAATGAAGCACAATGGAAAAAGAGTCATTACTTCGTACTAAGGGAAAAATCACGTAATATGGGTGTTGGTGGTCGATGCCGATATATAAAAAAAATTCTCTTTCGTGGAGTACATTACCACGGCCAGTAAAGCACGATTACCCGTGTTTGAATTTTCTATTGGACATGAAGCAAGCACGCATAATAGGGCCCACATTCGTCCAGGGTTTGCTTGAAAACCATGCATAGAGCAAGCATGCACAGTGGGGCCCATATCAAGGAGTTCGCATGCAAACCGTGCATGGAGCAAACAATTATGGTCTATTTTCAATGGACGGATGGACAAACAGATTGTTCGTAAGAATTATGTCTACGAGACCTAAGCTGGGGTTTTATAAAATTATAACCTAAGGCTAGGTTTTTACATGCAACGATGAATAAGGAGCAAAAAATAGTATACCCATGGTTCGTTTTGCTGAGCAATGCGATATCAATCACTTTATTATTAATTTCGTTATTGGAGTTAATCATGATATGTCTTGCAAAGAAGTTTTGTCTACAATGGGATGATTTCTCAAGAGCAAAAAGGTTTACCTAAGACTTAGGGTTTGTACCGAAAATTAAAAAAATGAGAAAACAGTGAGGCACCTACCTTGTTGGCGGACGGATGGCGGTGGCGGCAGCAAAATCCGGCGTCAGCAGTGGTGGCAGCGGCAACAAATCACGACGGGAGTTGATCGAGCGAAAAAAAAAGGGGGAGAAGAGGAAGTAAGGGAAAAATATAAGGGTTAACACCCTTTTATACACAGTAACTGGAGAATCCTGATAGAAGAAGGATTCACTTTTTGGCTCAAACACTCAAAGGAGGAAACCGGTCTCACCAAGGCCCGTGGTCGCACCCAACGTACTTACGCGGAGGCCAACACGGCCGATCAGAGTCCCTCCAGGTAAAATTCCTTTATCTTGTCTTTTTACGTTACATGTGCCACCATCTCATGCCTACCCCACAATAATGCAACCATTATGTGCTAGGCAGGGGACTTAATGTTGATGGTGGATTTTAGTTCAGGGCTAAAATTGTAAAACCAGTATTTTTACGCTGCAAAGGGAAAGCCAATTAAGAAGGGATGAGTATCTCTTCACTTCATTTATTTGAAGCAATTCAATAAATACACAAAATTCACCCAGAATGGTGCATGTGGAAACAATCCCAAATATTCTGTGAGTTTTAGTATTATTAATTAATGCACGGTTATCCTAATATTTCATGTGATGTTCCTAGCCAATATCTCATTATTAGCATGACATGACGACTGAGTGTTCACTCTCAGCAGAGTAACATGAATCTCCAAATGCCAATTTTGAGACATGCACGAAATACCCATACATGCTACTCTCTGACAAAGAGAATTTCGAGTCAATGCTCTCTCAGCTCGATCGAACGCATTTAATTTCCTTAGGGAAAATTATAGTGATCTTAACTACAAAGGGGGGAAACTTAGAAGGATCTAAGAATATATTGAAGAGGGATAAGCAAGGAAGAACAATAAGATGGAGGATATAAGAATTCAGAGTGAAAGGGAAGAAACAATAATTCAATTATTCATGAGAGTATCCAAGGCAAGACTGAATTCTAATACAGCTTGTCAACACGTTAAGCGTGTGACATGGGGTTAAAGGCACCCGAAGACTACAAACGGGCACCCCAATTCATAAACAAGAAATTACTAATTACCCTCACATGTAGTTCATGAAAAATACCCCTCACTTTAAAAGATTCTTGTCCTCAAGAATCATATCTGGAAACTTCTTCTTGATAACTGCCTTGTCTTCCCAAGTTGCTTCCTCAGAAGTGGAGTGAGTCCAGTGAACTAGGATCTGTTCAACTTGTTGTTTCTATTTCTTGATCATTCTGGTAGACAGGATATGGAGAGGATCAATATTCATACAACCTTGAGAGTCAAGAGCTAGCAGAACTGTCTGTGGAAGTAACTCTGAGCCAATCTTTGGTTTCAGTTGGGAGACATGAAACACAGGGTGAATTCTTGAGGTAGAGGGTAGTTGCAGTTTATATGCCACCTTTCCCAGTTTCTCAATAATTTGATAAGGACCAAAGAATATAGTAGACAATTTTAAACTTCTTCTCAACTTAACTGAAGATTGTCTATAGGGTTATAGTCTTAAGTATACCTAGCCTCCCACCTTGAATTCCCTCTCAGATCTCTTTTTATCAGCATGCTATTTCATCATGTGATGTGCCTTTTCCAATGAAGATTTCAGTATGATTCCCATGGCCTGCCTTCTCTGCAAATACTCTTCAACAGACTCATTTGTGGAAGGTTGATAAGAGAAAAGTCCAAATTGCTGAGGTTTGTAGCCATACAGAGCTTGGAAGGGAGTAGTCTTCAGGTTGGAGTGATAAGTAGTGTTGAACCACCATTCTGCCAATGATAGCCAACCAACCCACTTGGTAGGCCTATAGCTTGTCATACATCTCAGGTATAATTCTAAGCAAGCATTCACCCTCTCAGTTTGTCCATCAGTCTGAGGGTGATAGGCTGTGCTCATATGAAGGGAAGTTCCCATCTTGGTAAATAGTTCCTGCCATAAATTACTAAGGAAAATGATGTCTCTATCTGAGACTATGGTTGCAAGCAGCCCATGCAGTTTATAAATATTAGCTAAGAATACCTTTGCTACAGCTGAGGCAGTGAAGGGGTGACTGAGAGGAAGTAAGTGACTATACTTGGTGAATCTATCCACCACAACCATAATAACATCTCTACCTTCTAATTTTGGTAGTCCAGTGATGAAATCCATGGATATGTTATTCTAAGCCTAGTCAGACACTGGAAAAGGTTGGAGTAGCCTTGCTGGTGGTGTGTGTGGTACTTTATGCTGTTGGCAGATGTCACACTCTCTGATGTACTGGTACAAATCCTTTTTCATTCCCACCCAATAGAAATGCTGCTTTGCCATCTGCTAGCTGGCCTGGTTACCAGAGTGCCCCCCCATAGTTGAAGAGTGAATAATAGCTAAGACTTGTTGCCTTAAAGTCCCTACTGAACCAATATAAATCTTATCCTTGTACCTGAGAATAACTTGTTTTAGGGTATAAGGAGGTCTGCTAGAAGGAGATATAGTTAGCTGAGGTACCACTTCTTGTGCCACTTTATCTGAGGCATAACTAGCTTGTACTTCCAGCATCCAAGCAGGTTGCAGCTGTGAAATGAGCTAACACTTTGCTGCTTCAGTCTGTGGAACCCTAGACAAAGCATCTGCCACCTTATTCTCAGATCCATTTTTGTAGCAAACTTTGTAATCATAACCCAAAAGCTTGGAAAGCCACTTTTGTTGAGCCATGGAATGCAACTTTTGTTCCATGAAGTACTTCAGCCTTTGATGGTCTGTAAAAATAGTAAAGTGGTTTCCCATGAGGTAAGGCCTCCATTTAGTAACTGCAATCACTACGGCCAGTAACTCCTTTTCATATGTGGACAAGGAGAAAAATATGATTCCCATCCCTTAGCTATAATAAACAATTGGTTGCTTTTTCTGCATCAAAACTGCACCTATCCCTGTGTCACAGGCATCAGTCTCCAATTCAAAAGGCATGCTGAAATCAGGCAAGACAAGTACTGGAGTAGTGGTTATAGCCCTCTTGAGACTTTCAAAAGCCACTTGAGCAGAAGAGTTCCAATGAAAATTATCTTTCTTTAATAACTCAGTTAATGGCTTGCAAATGACTCCATAGTTTTTTACAAACTTTCTGTAATACCCAGTCAACCCTAAGAACCCCCTGAGATTTTTTAAAGTAGCAGGAACATGCCACTGCAACATACATTCAATCTTTGTGGTGTCTGCTTCCACTCCTTCCTGAGAAATAATGTGGCCCAAATATTCAACCTGATTATGGCCAAAGGAGCACTTACTGAGTTTGGCAAATAGTGTGTGCTGCTTGAGGGTGATGAGAGTTATTTCCAAGTGTTTCAAATGACTGTCCATATCATGACTATAAACCAATATGTCATCAAAAAATACAAGTATAAACTTTCTGAGATATGGCTTAAATACATCATTCATCAAGGCTTGAAAAGATGTTGGGGCATTGGTTAAGCCAAAAGGCATCACCATGAATTCATAATGTCCCTGATAAGTTTTAAAGGCAGTCATGTGAGTGTCTGGTGGGTATACTCTAATTTGGCGGTAACCAGCCCTCAGATCAATCTTAGAAAACACCTTGGAGCCAAATAACTCATCCAATAGTTCCTCAATTATAGGAATAGGGTACTTGTCCTTAACTGTGGCTTCATTCAACCTTCTATAGTCCACACAAAATCTCTAACTCCCATCTTTCTTCTTAATTAGGAGAATTGGTAAAGAAAAATGGTTGTGGTTGGGTTGTATTACTCCTGATTTTAACATTTCTTAAACCAATTGATCAACTACCTCTTTTTGGATGTAGGGAATTCTATATGGTCTTTGATTTGGACGTGTAGTGAGTGGCTTCAAAGGTATGTGGTGATCATGAGTTCTAGAAGGAGGCAATGAAGTAGGTTCTTGAAATATAAAATCATATTTTTGTAACAAGGACTTGATGGGTTCAGGTGTCTCAGTTTGTTTTTTACATGAAGTTATTGCAAACAAATTACCAATTAATCCATGTTTGTTCTTCTTAAGCCACTTATGCAAAGCACTGCCTGTATTCATTGAAATTTGAGCAGTAGTAGAATTACCTTGTAGTTTTATGTCCTCTCCAGCTTTGGTGAAAGTCACTGTGAGCTTTTTGAAGTCAAATAACATGGGACTCATGTCTTTCATCCAATCAACACCAAGCACCATATCACACCCTCCCAATTTCAAAAGCCTCATGTCAAACTGAAATTCATGCCCTTGCATTTTCCATGTGAATGAAGAGCATTTAGCATCACTGACCATCTTGGTACCATTAGAAACAACTACCAATAGGGGTGTAGCAAGATCAATGTTCACTCCACATCTTGTAGCAGCTACTGGATCCAAAAAATTATGGGTGGTCCCACTATCTATTAATATTGTTAGTGCTTGCTTCTTGTTGGAACCTTCAATCCTGATGGTGTTGTGTGAAACATTTCCAGCTAAAGCATGCACTGATATTTCTACTTCTTCTTCTATGCCAGGTGAGAGTGGGGTATCACTAGGGGACTCTTCTTCATATTGAGTTGAATCATCTTCATCTACAGCTAACATATATAGTTGTTGCTTTATGCATTTGTTTCCTGCTTTAAAAACCTCATCACAATTGTAACATAGACCTCTCTCCCTTCTCTTTCTCATTTCAGCATATGATAATCTTTTAATGGGAGGTGGGGAATTGGTAGTGGAAGATTGAGTTTTTTTTGTGGAGTTTCTAGGGCTTGTTGCTGGATATGGCATATTTCTATGAGAGTGTTGGTTTGGAACATAAAGTGGGGGTGGTCTATAAGAATTTCTTGATTTTTTTTGCTGCATTTTCAAGGAGAGCTTCTTGCATCTTGCAAGGTAAACTGCATTTACTAAAGTTGTAGGTGAGAACATCTATACATGTAGCCTCAATTCATCCTTTCAACCACTGATGAAACTAAAAGTGAAGTAACTCTTTGTAAGGTGAGGGAATTTAGCTAATATTAGTGATTTGAGTTCTTCAAAAATTTCCTGATATTCCAAGACTGAACCTAATTGTTGGAGCTTATTAAACTCTCCTACAATGTCATCATGTCTTAATTCTTGAAAACTAAAACATATATCTCTGACAATATCTTCCCATAATACCACTAGTTTCCCAATTTGATAATCCTGAAACCATACATATGCCTTTCCCTCTAGATACATTGAAGCCAAATTCACCATCTGTGAATCCGTCATATTATGCATAAGGAAAAACTTTCTACATTTACGGATCCATGATCTAAGATTGGTTCCATCAAATTTGGAAACTCAACCTTGTGTTTAGGTTGTTGAAATTGATTATGGTCATGAACTTCAAAAATATAACGAGGTTGGATAACAATATTTTCACCTGAATGAATGTTGTTGCCATTTGGTGCTGGACCCAAAATATTGTCAGATCCATTAGTATGAGCCTGAGTTCTCCCAAAAGCTTCAATAAAACGTTCCATTTGATTAGTGAGAGCTGAAGTAATTGTACCCATGAGTTCTGGAGTTGGTTTACCCTGAGCTTCTTTAATATCTAAAATTGGTTTCATCACAACATCATACTTAACCGATGAATCACTCTGAGATTTTGTGAGCTCATCCATTTTCTTATTATAATCTGCTTGTGTTGAGGTGAGAGCATCTATTTTCCTGGTTAATTCCTCAACAACTTCTTTGTTAGCCATAACAGGTCCAAGAGATCGATGCTACTGATACCAATTTGTAGTGATCTTAACTACAAAGGGGAGAAACTTAGAAGGATCTAAGAATAGATTGAAGAGGGATAAGCAAGGAAGAACAATAAGATGGAAGAGATAAGAATTCAGAGTGAAAGGGAAGAAATAATAATTCAATTATTCATGAGAGTATCCAACGCAAGACTGAATACTAATATAGCTTGTCGACACGTTAAGAGTGTGACATGGGGTTAAAGGCACCCGAAGACTACAAATGGGCACCCCAATTCATAAACAAGAAATTACAGATTACCCTCACAGGTAGTTCACGATAAAAATCTAGACTGTCTAAATCAGTCTCAGAAACAATCACGGCCACACAAGTTGGCCACGTAATTTAACAAGCCTAGCCAAACCCTGGCAAGAGTAGGCGATCATCGTTATGACCATCGGCGAGCCCGTTTATGCCTTAGCCGTTCGAACATCACACAAACTCCTCCCAGCACGTCAAACACCAACCCTCAAATAGGGTGGTTGTACTGCTTTGGAAGAAGCTCGACGAGCTTAGACTGTTCAAGACAGTCTTAAAATCATCACGACCGCCCAACTTCACCAGCCTGGTTGGACGGCCTTCACCCCTCGAATGATCAGTGAAGCGCTAATGCATACATTGGCGAGCCCACCCTATCCCTACCTGATTGTATTTCTCACGACATGGCCAAAGATCCATGAACGTTTGCCCATAACATGATGGGCGTGAGGCTTTTCAAGGGTCGCTGAAATTCCGTTAGCGTCTTAAATTGATCTGAACCATCCAACTTATCCAACATGATTGGATGACTTAGATCATTCCTAGCACCATCGTACAGGTACACATATGTTCACCGTCGGCCCAATGTGGGCCCCACATGATCGACCTCTCCAAAGGAAAAGCGTAGCTTGCCAAACCGTTTGGCCAAAGTCATGCGTGCGCGATCGTTTAAAAAACCCTAATTAGGGTTTGCGGCGATACATGTCTGTCGTAGTTCGATCGCGTCCATTCATCTTCGCCAGCCTAGACGGAAGGTGTAGATGAAGACTTAAGAGGTACCAAGAGTATCAACGTGATCACCGTGGGCCCACCTATGCTTGTGACCGACATGCCTAGGAAAACCATGGTCGAGCGCCTCGAAACGCACGCCCAAAGGAGGCATGTCATGAGGTTCCCAAATCCTTTGCGGCAAACGGTTTCTATCGCAAATAGATCACGACCACTCATATTTTCCAGTCAACTTGAGTGGCCTAGATCAAGCCTTCATGGGACAGAGCGGTATAGACGTGCACAACAGTGGGCTGTCTTCATGCATGACCAATCGGTCCCAGCAAAATTAGCGTCCATGCTTGATTTCGGTCAAGCTAAAGAGTGATGCTTGCATACCTCTTTAAAACCCTAAAATCCATCAATGGTCGCAAACATGTGCTGCAGATCATCTTGTCCGTCCAACTTTTCCAACTTGGTCAGACATCCTAGGCTAAGAGTTAAACGACCAATGAGGCACCTTGGTGATCACCGCCCGTCACTCTACCATAAGGAATGATCGACCAAGGGATATCCCTCCCATGCGGCCTCCGAACGATCACTCGAAAATGGTTGGGTATGCAGCTATTTTAAGACGCTTAATCCGCGACTTACTCCGTTAAGCTTTAAAACAGCGATGCTCCATACATATTAATTATATTTGATGCATTACATGCATAAAGTATACACGATATTTCATGAATATCGATTTTCCTAAATAACTTTGTTATTTAACCTAATAGCATCACGTGCTATTTCCTGTGGGTCCCACGATTCGATCCACTCACTCGAGACATCAAACATGTCACAAATTGGGGGATACTCACTGTGGTATTGATCTATCGGTTTACATCATCCGTGTAACGTGCCATTACAAGAACGTGTCAGGAAGAGTGGACGGTTAACAATGATGAGGGGAGTGGGAAAAGGTGTGATCGTGTAACAATCAACACTCCTGCACGACCCCGCTACTCCATCACTTCACCTCCTCCACTTCCTATGAGATGAGGGTTGCGCTCATTGACTTGTATAAATAGGTCTTTCACCTATTTCTAAAAAACACAGACAAACACAGAAAAAACCAAGTGTTGTCATCAGTATCCAGAAATCACCATTCTGATACAAGTCATAAACAGCCAACACCTTCACAATCTCGACACCTTCTTAGATTCCCTCCCTAAGATCAACCCATCTCCTTCACTTTGTGACCGAAGCAAGTCTGGAACTGCCATTTCTTGGTTTAGGCCAAAATTATACTGATTGATCTCTCGAATCAAAAGCACTCTCGTGTAGTGCATTTGTTTATGGTTTAGATTCATTTCTCATCCACATACCAAAAATTACCAAAACAACGTGCCTTTCTTCAAGAGCGTGATTTTTAATCATGGATTAGGGTAGTTAATGGTTATGATCCTCCCTTAGTTACAGTGAATGGTGTAACTACTGTAAAGGATATTGGTGAGTATGATCCTTTAGAAGTTCTTGATGCAAAGCAAAATTCTGATGGGTTAAATACTATCATCCATGCCATTACCCCAAATCTCCACCGTCATGTGACTACTTGCACGAAGTTTAAAGATGCTTGGGATATCTTATAAATCATATTTGAAGGAAATATATGTGAAAAAGAAACCTGGCTTCAAAACCTAAATTTTGATTGGGAAAACCTTCGTATGACAGATGAAGATTCATTTGATGAGTTTAATTAAAAAGTGTCTGAAATCATTAATGCATCTTTTACATTGGGTAAGACTATTCCTGAAAAGTACATTGTGATAAAAATTCTCAGATCGCTGCCATCTATATACGATTCTAAGAAGCATGCCATCGTTGAGGGAAATAACCTTGAAACTCTTTCCAGAAATTCACTGGTTTAGAAGTTAAAAATCTTTGATCATGAGCATACATCCAAATCTAAAAAGGATGTTTCTTTCAAAGCACAAAAGAACACTAAATTACTTGACAAAAGTTAAAGTGTTTGCATCTCTGAAGATGATCTTTCTGAGACTGATTCATCAGATGAAGATCTTGACAAGTCAGTCTCCTTGATCACAATACAGGCTAGAGATCTTCTTTTGAAGAGAAGTAAATGGTTCTCCAGAGATAAACCTAAGTCATCAGTTAAACCTCATAATCGTGTTCCTCCTAAAAACAAGGATATTTACGAAACTGATGATGAGGATATGCTACAGTGCTTTAAGTGTAAAGGTTTTGGTCATTTTGCAAATGAATGTCCGAACTATAGAAAATACACTAGGAACAAAGGTCTTGCTGCAACTCTTGATAAAATGTCTGATCACTATGATTCTAATGAGGATGAAAAGTCAAGTGTTGCACTTCTTCGCAAAAATATTGATTTTGATAATTGTAGCAATACATATATCAATCTTGATATTCTTTCGGAAGAAACCTTAACCGTTTTGGAAGAAAAAATTGATTTATCTGTTTATGCTGAAAACTCTTTGTCTGATTTTTCAGGTTCCACTATGTGTCTAGCAGCTTGCACATCTATGGCGTCTGAACCTTCTTTCATGTTGACATGTTCTTATTGTTCGCTCAAATGGCATGAACTATCAAAGTGTTACAAGTACAAATACAAGATAAGATACGTCAACAAACTTCAACAAATAGCAAATCGATTAGAAAGCAAGCTTAAACTTGTTCAAAAATCACCTGAGGTATGTAAAATCATCTCATCTTTGAATAAGTTAGTTTCCAAAGAAAATATTAGATCACTAAAGAAAAGGGTACGATCTAAGTGTATGAGAAACAAAGTTCTATGAATTCCATTCAAAAGGACATTAGTGGACAAATTATTGTTTACCCCAGCACAACTTAAATTGTGTTGGTCGTGTGTCTTGTTTCATGTGCCTATTCCAAAAGAGACAAGAGTTTGCACTCTTCAGGCCTTAAGAAAATAGAAAAAGTTTTTTGTTGTTTTCTTCTTTTTCTTTTGAAACTCTTCCATCTTTTCATATCTAATTAATATCGAAAAGGGTTCACTCTGTTTGAATATTGAAAAACGTTTAATATCGACAATTCTGCCTTCTTTAGGGTTGTGAGCTGTGCATACGTGAATACTATTTAGTGTATAAAGGTTCCATAACCCTATATTCCTTTTTTCTTCTCTGAAAAACTCTTTTTATCACAAAATTGCTTGTTAAGTCTGATTTGTGAATTCCTCCCACAATCTCATACGTGTATGCAGAATCCAAGCATTATGTTATCTGATGGAAAAGATATTAATATGATTGGTAAGCCATCAATCATGAAGGAAAAAAGATAAATCTCATGTATCTTCAACTTTGAAAAGAAAAAAGGGGAATGTGAGAAAACTAAAAGATGTTCTGTCTAATCAACAGAAGTTCTCTGGGTTCTTGAAGAGTTGAAAGAAATAAGAAAGGAGATTCAGGATATAAAGACTATTGTTTTTAGGACTCTCGAAATTCAGAAGGCCCTAGTTCGGCATCAGTCTAAAAGGTTTGTTGGAATTAACTCATTTCTTCATGAACCTTATGTTCCTATGGATGTTGACGACAAGGAATTTGGGGAGGATAAATAATGTTTTAGAGGTATTAATGTTTAAGAAACTTCTTATGAGAATTTATTCTTGTGGTTGAAGAAGGATAACTAGGGTTTGGAATATCCATTATTGTGAGTACACATAGCTATTGCCAAGGTTTTTATCTTGCAATGTTTTTAGATTTATTTGTTTAAATTCTAAAGTTTATTTGGAAGATGATTTTTGCAGTATTAATATTTATGGTTTGATATATTGCAAATTAAAAAAACGGAGGTCTAACAACTACATCTAATATTTCAATTAGAATCTGTATGGACAAACTCCGAGTTACTTTCTAGAGAATCAACTAGATAGTCAGACTCAATCTAGATAGAAATATCTCAAGGAGTTATTATATCAATCTCTCGGTCGATTTGATATATACTCAAGCAAATAGAAATCTGAGAGTCTTTATCAAATACTAAAGAGATAACTTGGATGGTACCAAAGACCAATATCCAAATGTCAATCAATTTAAATCAAAAACCAAAAAGGTCGGATATTCTAATTGATTGAACAACGTACAACCTGTATTATTTCAATTATATAACAAAATATAATGCGAAAAGAAATAACACAGACACAAAAAATTTGTTAACGAGGAAACCGCAAATGTAGAAAAACCCGGGACCTAGTCCAGATTAAACATACACTTTATTAAGCCGCTACAGACACTAGCCTACTCCAAGCTAACTTCGGTCTGGACTGTAGTTGAACCCCAACCAATCTCACACTGATCCAAGGTATAATTATTTTCCTACGTCTCTGATCCCAGCAGGATACTACGTACTTGATTCTCTTAGCTGATCTCACCCACAACCAAGAGTTGCTACGACCCAAAGTCGAAGACTTTAATAAACCAATCTGTATCACACAGAAAGTCTATGGTAATAGATGAATTCGTCTCCCAGGAATATACCCACAAGTTTTTGTTCCGTCTTTTGATAAATCAAGGTGAACATGAACCAATCAATAAAACCAGACTTATATTCCCCAAGAACAGCTCAGTTTTATCAATCACCTCAAAATAATCTTAATCGACGCAGCGAAAAAAGATATTATGGAATCACAGACGATGAGACGAAGTGTTTGTGACTACTTTTATATCTTGCCTATAGGAGATAGAAATCTCAAGCCAATTATTACAATTGTAATCGTACGATAGAAACAACAAGATCAGATCACACAACTACGATAAAATTAGTATCGATCTGGCTTCACAATCCCAATGAAGTCGTTAACCTGGTTTTAGAAGAAGAAAACCAAAGGTTAAAGGAGAATCGACTCTAGCTTAGCACAACTAGTATCACACAGAATATGTGGGGATTAGGTTTCCCAGTTGCTATAGTTCTCCCTTATATAGTCTTCAAATCAGGGTTTGCAATCAATGTTAGCATACTAACAAAGCATTCAATATTCACCGTTAGATGAAAACCTGATTAGATTCAAGCTAATATTTATCAACTATTAGATCGAAAATATAGCTTGTTACACACACATGTAATGCACGTTTCTAGGCTTGTGTAATCGTACCCAAACTTGTACATTAGTTGGTTCAACAATAGTTAACCAAATGGTTAGCCATATGATAACTTTCATATCAACCATATTCTTCTTCACCATAACTAGTCCAAATGACTCAAATGAACTAGTTAGAGAGTTTTTCAATTGCTTAGATCTTTATGTACTACACAAGACACAGTCGAAGCAAAAATGATGTGATTCACTCGAATCGATTCATGAACTATAAAGCCACGGTTTGCGATAGCATTCCTTAGTTTATTAAGATAAGTTCACAAACATCGTTTTTAGACATAACCTACTCAAGTTCGCGGACTGGGTTCCCGGATGGAGTTCACAAACTCCAGCAGAAATTATTGGGTTCGAGAACTTCGTCAGTTCGTGGACTGTGTTCGCGGACTGAGTTTGTATGCTGAGTTTGCGGACTGAGTTCACGCACTACACCGATTTCACTTGATTAACAAAGTTCGCAAACTTTGGTTCAAGCAATAAGGACTTATGCATATATGTGTTTCCACAACAATGCTTATATCCTCCAATGGTTATATTGTCTAAACTCTCATTTCAATCATTGAAACATTTTTAGAGGGCGTTATATAATTGTTATTCACAAACTATTTTTCGTCACAGCGATTTCCAAAATGATTGAAACATAACATGACTTTCGTCACTAGGTAAAGATGAACTTGGATAAAGCGAAAGCTTTACCAACACATATTTTGAGAAATAGATAAGCGAGATATACTCAACTCGAAATACCACATGTGTATAATCTTAGTCTATATAGTAATACGACTTTTGTCTCAAGATAGGAGATTGAGTAGATAGACTTTTGAGTGATACATAAGTTCAAGTCTCCACATACCTTTTAGTCGATGAAGATCCACTGGTTCCTTGAGTAGTCCTTCGTCTTGTATGATGATCTCCATGGAGTTCTTGAGCTCAACTACACTTTCTATCCTAGTCTGGGACCTTAACTATAATAGACTAGAAATCAAGACTTTATAGTTTTGATCACTAACATTGACAAACATGCTTGAGATAGAAACGCATGCGAGTTTTACCGAGCAATGCTCTAACACAAATTGTTATGGGATATGTTTTTTACGTCCGTGAACCTTGATTGTCCCATATTTTCTCAAAAGTCAACTCTATTATATGTCGATATGAAAATATTGATAAAAGATAGAATGAACTTTTGACTACAAAAGTTAAACCTATTATGTCATTATGCAAATATTGATGGAAGATAGGATGAACTTTTGTTTACAAATATTAAGCCTATTATATGTCATTGTGCAAATAGTGATGAAAAATAGAATGAATCTTTGATTATTCCGCAGTATTGGTCTTCCCCTGATCCACATCTTTGTGTATATATTGTGTTGCTCCGTAAGTCCTCTTATGTCGAGCATGGCCTATTGAATTGATCATTTTCCTTGTGGTTAATTCAATTAAGATTTTTGGATACAAATTCATGTTTCATGTGATTTGTTAATGTCCAAAGAAATCATTCTTGTAAGGACCCTCAAGCTCGTCAATGCCATTAGACCGGTCAAGTGTCATTTTAGCCGGTAATAACTCGATTAGTTTAACATGGGCGTTAATTAATAGAAATTAATCTAACAACGATCTAGATACGAAACTAGTATCGTTACATATATCTCGAAAAGTTACGCGGAATAGACTACTCGAACGTGCCATTCGGATATCGGTCGGGAAAGATATCATCAATTCTGTTTGAAGGAAAAGTTGGCCGTCTGGCTGCCCATATCAATTTTGGGGTGCCATTATCATTTATCGTTGGTCTTATCCCCAAATCGAGCAGATAGACTCATCTTTCCTTCTTTCTTTCTTTCTTATTCTTGTTATTCCTTCTTTCTTATTTTCTTCTGTTCTCGCCTCCGGCGATTCTGAGAAATTGATTTGAGTGAATCGATAGATGATGTTGTTAGTTTATCACCAAAGAAGGTTTGATGGTGGTGTTGATTTTAGTCGATGTTTTGAAGATGTTATATCAATGAATTAATGAAGATAATATTACTGGAATTAGTATTTGTGTGGATTTGATGATGATATAGTGTTGTTGAAGGATAAAGAACAACTGGGTTGTTGTTTAATTGGAGTTTTAGTGATGTTTGGAGTTTGAATTTGAGATTGAAGATAATTAGGGTTTTATGAGAATTACAGAAGAGAATGTGAAATTGAAGATATAAAGGAGTGATTAAAGTTGGGTTTGATGGGAATTAGAATATTGATTGAAGTAGAGTTGTGATAGCAGTGGAGATCGATTCAATTTAAGATTTAGGGTTCCTCATGTTCTTCCCCAAATTATGAGGTAGGGTTCTGAGGGTGGATGATCATGAGACTCAGATCGAGAAAATAAGAGTACAATAACCAGTTGGTGGTGGTGTCAATCCAGGTAATTAAGGATTTCTCCTATTTCAATCTATTTTATTGGATTTAGTATGGAAAAGATGATTTCTAGAATGGGATGTGTTAGACTGAAGTCGAACTGTTTAGATTGTAGATTTATGAATTTATGGTTGATAAACTGAATGGTTGGTTGAACTGGAACTATAGTGGTTTATGAATTACAAAGGTTCTACTTTGGAATATGATTTATAGATGGTGTTACTGTTGAGATTCAGGTTGTGTGTGTAGTAAGAGTTGTTGAAATAGGAGTGGTGTTGTTGATTTGAGTATTCCAGGTGATAGTGAAGTTATCAGTATAGAATGGAGTTGTGATTATTGAACAGGTGGTGATGAAGTTGGGTGTTATAACAGGAAATGGTTGTAAAAAAAGAAGAGTTTGGGGTTATGTCAGTGGAAGAATGAGATTAGCTTTGTTGTGTCAGTTGTTGGTGTTGGTTTGTGTAGCATTGGTGATGCTAAGGCAAAGGTTGTGGTACTGTTTGTGTTTGAGACTTTGTGAAGATGAAACCGAGTATCTGGTGGTGGTGTAATTGCAGTTAGTGATTCTGAAATAATGAAGCCGAGTCATGAAGGTGGGATTGAGATTCTCAATTGAGATGTGGTAGGATTGCTACTGATGTTGTTTATGCAAGTGTATATGTATCAGATTGGAGATGGTGATGCTGTAAAATTATTGGAAATATCCTGAGTGGTGAATGGGGTGAGATGTGTAAGAGAAATGAGTTAAAGAGAGGGATGGAGTGTGGATTTCTGACTCAAGTGTCGTAATAGACTGTAGAAAGAATGTTCTTAAAGCTGCCATTGCATGTAGACTTAAATTACAGTTGTAATGAAACTGTATCATTTTAGAATGAATTTTTTGTGTATAGATCAATTTAATAGAATCAGGTTGAACTAGTGTTAGGGTTATGTTGCTTCAGTGGCTTGTGCTATTGGTTTGCCTGTTAGTCATCCCGGTCAGATGTCTGACTAAACTATTTAACTGACTCAGTTAGTCTGACTGAGTTGAGTCGTTGTGACTCACTGGTTTTCTTATTTTGACCTGAGTAGACTCAGTTGACCGAGTTAGACAATTGACCTGACCTTAACTGTTGACCCTTGACTGAGACTTGGACTTGACCTTTGACTGGACTTAGACGTTGACTGTTAAGTTGACCCTGGACTATCAATTTGACTGTTAGAGACCGTTAGTTGACTCAGATGGACCAGGCCTTTGGTTAATGGGACTGTTTAGAGAACTTGGGCTTATGAATAATTATCTTATCTCACATAGATGAATTGGACCTCTTATGGTATGAATTAGTATTCGGTTCCTTCTACAAAGTTGTAGATATTCACAAGACTTAGCTACGGACTATAGAATCAATCTAATCGGATTAGTAAACTCTTAGTTATACTAAATATAGAGAATAAGGTATCATAATGGGATTAGAACCATTAGATAGACTTATATGATTCTTGTATGAACCTTTTGGCTAGATTCTTAGACTTCTTGTGTGATTAACAGTTAGTCTGTCTTACCAATGGTCGATTCCAAAGGATGAACCAGTATATCATGGATCTCGAGGTAGGCGTGGCTTGTCATCAAAAGAGGTGGGAATACATTTGACTCTGTAGTAATTATTATTGTTGTCTTTACAAAACTTTATGCTTATCAAACTCATGCATTGTCTATTCGCATATTCCATGCTTTGTTTGTCTTTATGATTGTCTTTGGGAAATAAGAATTTCCAACTATGGTATATTGGATACGCTCCTTCATATTCTTATGGCTAGGGCGATACACCGCAATATTAATAATAGGTGTGGAATTGACATTAATATTACGGGTGTGTACCTTTCACCCACAGACTAACATAAATTATAAGGTGTGTAAATGTCACCGCAGAAATTATAAGGTGTGTAAATGTCACCGCAGAAACTAAAGGAGGAGTTTAGGTCCATATACATGATTGTTTATTTCAGTGGTTTTGTTGTCTTCTAATGTTTGGGAAAACATGTAATGTTTTCCAAATATGCATATGATTACTTAGAAGTTAAATGTTAATTATTCCCCATTTTCAGTTTCAGTGACAGAGCAGAGTTGCGCAACCAAAGTTCCGAGAAGTTAACTTCGTTAGTTGATTATATACTGATATGTTTATTTTGTTGTATATTCTTTGTAAACCAAATTACTATTGTATATGTATCACATGAGAGGAGTTCTTGTATTTATTACAGAGAGGGTTTAGATTCGGTTAATCTTTGTTTAGAACTTCTTTCTTACAGTTTAAATATTTGATTTAGATTCGTTAGTGCCTCTTTATTTAGTTAATCTCTTGGTTTAGTCAGCTGCTAGCTTAGGGGGCGCTACAATTCTTTTCTTGTAAAAACAAGGTCGCTCTTGTTGTTCTTTCGGGAATGACATTTTATGGGTGAGAGTTCTTAATTGAACTTGTGCTTAATTTCCAAATCTTTGTGGGGAGTGCGGCTGTGGAATATTATAGGAGTTATCTTGTATCTTTATAAACTCCTTGATGAATACACTAAGTTTCGACTATGTGAAATCATAGAAACAAGTTGATATGTTGTTCTCTTTTGGTCATGAAGTATATGTATGAAACATTTATGAGGATCCCACTAGTTTTCGTACCTTTGCCAATTTATATTGACAAAAATGGGGAGAATTATTGTGTAGTTCACACTACAAATACATATGGTTTACGGATAATTATGTAAGGGGGAGTGGTTTTCATTGTGAGATGAATTATTGACTAAGGAGGAGTGATACATATCACCATAGTATTGTTGTCAAAATTGTGATACAATTGGACTTTGATGCTGAATAATAATACTATGACATTGTATAACAATGATTGAGAGCAACTATTTTCTCATTGTTATAGCTACGGATCTTCAATAACTATGATGCTGAGTTGAACACATTTAGAATCATTGGAGTACTTGGAAGTGATGAAGATTTCGAGTAATATTGAAAAATCAAGGAGATTGAGCATTTGGATGAGAAGCTACAAAGTTTATTTAATTTGTAATCCATATGTATTGATAGTTTTGTCAATAAAATTGACAAAGAGGGAGATTGTTAGAGCACTGCTCGGTCGAACTCGCAAGCATTGCTATCTTAATCTTGTTTGTCAATGTTAGTGATCAAAACTATAAGTCTTGATTTCTAGTCTACTTATAGTAATGTCTCGTACTAGGATAGATTATGTAGTTGACTATTATACTTCACGACGTTCATCATTTGAAGACGAAGAACTACTAAGAAGATCTTGTGGAACTTCATCAACAAAAGGTATGTGGAAACTAAAACTCATCTATCATTTGGAAAGTCTATTTCTACTTTATCTCCTATATTAAGACAAAAGTCGTATTACTATATAGTTTTTGATTATGCACATTTGAGATTTTGAGCTGAGTTTAACTCGCATACATATTTCTCGAAATATGTGTTAGTAACCTTTCGCTTCATCTAAGTTCATCTTATATTCTTAACCAAAGTCAAAAGATGATCATGTAAAAATCGCTGAGTAACATCTTACATGGTTTGTGTAATACAATCATTTGATGTAGACTTGGAATGTTTCGTAATGATTATTTCAATAATTTGAAAATTCTTTTGATGCTAATAGTTGGTGAAAACATTTATTGTCATCCTCTAAGAATGTTTCAATGATTAAAATAGAGTTTAGAACACTTAACCATCATTGGATTATAAACATAATATGCATGCTTGCATATATGTGATCCATGACGGGAACTATAATATGCATATGTCATAGTCCGTCTATTTAAATTGCGCTTCCGCCAAAAACCGACTCTCTAAGAAGTAGGTGTGTCTGTTTTAGGGTGTACTTTCGGAGAAAAATGTAAGTAAAATGATGGGCTTTATAACCCCAAACGGTAGATCGGGTCGACGAACCTTTGTGCTGGTAGCCTAATTGTGTTAATTGAAACAAAGTACTAAATAAAAATATATTAACATTTAATTCGCTGTGTAATACCAAACATTTTTTTTATGATCTAAAACTGGATGTCTGGGTCAAGTGGTCACACTGTTTTACATGGGCTCATGCACGAGCCTTACTTCGTTTTCCATTCAAACATAATATTACGTGGAGAGTGCTTTGGACTATTAGTTTTCAAAAAAGGTACTCCCTTCGTTCCATTTTAGATGATATTTTTGGAGTTTTTGCGCAGATTAAGAAATGGAGAGAGGTATAAATATTTTCCATTTATACCCTTAAAAAAAGTCTTCAAACATTAATTGCTATTAGTGCATTTAAAAATAAACTTATAGTTCCAAGACAAAATGTTAGGGTATAATTGGTACTTTTTTGGATAAATATGAAAATATTCAAGTACCGTGGAACAAGAAAATAACCCTAAAACATCATCTAAAATGGAACGGAGGGAGTAATTAACTAAGATGTTTATCCACTTTACATAGAAACCTAAATAGAGACGACTTCCCATTATCTTTTCCTTTTAAGTTCCGACGAAAATAAACCCTAGCCGACTACTCTTTTGAACATTTCCTAGTTTTCAAGCGTATCTTCCATGTTTTGATTAAGAAACCATCTAGATACGACAATTAGGCTCTCTACATTTCTTTTTTGGATGCGGCACAGCGTGGAGATTGCCATAATTCTTCTTGTCATTGTGTACAATCATTGTTTTGGATTTTAAAGCGATTCGAGGTAGGGGTTTCTATGTAATACAAAAAAATTAAACTATTTTGGCATAAGTTTTGTTTGCATCATCATCTCTATCTTTTGACATATAGGGGTATTTGCATAGTACTAAAATCTAAATCGATATGTTGCACTGTTTGCAAAACTATATATTTTATATATATACCCAAAACAATTTGATTACATGTTTGGAACTTAAGAAATTTCTGTTACCCTGTTTTGTACAAGCCACTGCATGACTTGTTTTGTCTTTTGTCCATTGCGGATGAAACTTGATGGATTTGATTTAATTGAGTGCGACTTGATTTGTCTTGGTTGAATTTTCAGTTCTTGCACGGTCTTAACATATTCTTTACATGTTTGTTCCCTGGTTGTATAACACTTGTCTTTATTAAATATGGACTAATTTTGTAGTGGCCACTTTCCTCTTCAGGGGCAGAGCCAAGAAATATTGATCGGGGGGACAAATGTATGCGGTCAAAGGCCGCCCAAATTTTTTGGACGTTTTAGTTATTATATTTCCGATATTCATCATATATCATCACTAAATTTGATACCCATAAGAAATTTTTAATACCAATCACATCTATCACTACCTTCTTTGAGACATTTTGTAAAACTTGTGTTTGTAAATTTACAATCTAGGCTTATATTACTTCATTTTGCTTAAACCTAAGGGGGGTCAAATCTTAAAAACACCTAAAAACCAAAGGCTGGTTATATGATTTTGGGATAAAAATCAATAATTCGCAAGATGATTATAATTTCTTATTTATGCTTTTAATGCATCGTTTGTTGTATTTTTCCGCTGCACTATATTATTTTTGGAAATTTCCTATTGGGCTGTGGTTGCTCACCCCTTTTTCCCTATTCCTACAGAGTATACAGAGACACTAGCTGAAGTAAAGAAACTATAATTTATCACGGGGATTTTGGAATCGGTATTTCAATATCGTCGATATGTATTATTTAATTATTTTCAATTATGGATTGTAATCATTTAAATTGTTTTGTAAGTATTTTAATTATTAAAAATATTTATTGGAATTTCTTTCGTAGTTCTATATTGTTCTTATTTTTAAAAGAAAAAATTTGGACCTACGATAGTCACACTCCGGGATTCTGGGCAAGGATCTAGCCTCAGAATTCGCGGGGTCTGACAGCATGCCCGTATGCATACATGTTAGTTGTGGAATTACGGGAGACTAAGTACACATACCCGTACGCATACTGGCGAAGGGTTTGGGTCCGATAATTTCTGTTATGTTTGGAAGTATGTGTACCCGTTTGCATACTTGAGTGGTTAAAGTTGTAAAATCGGTTTCTTCATGAACTAATACATTTATATAATAAGGAATGCATTCTATGCAAACCGTGGCTATAATGTTCATGAATTGATTCGAGTGAATCAAACCGATTTTGATTTGATTGTGTTCTTGAATATTTCTATGAGAATATAAAAATTGAACAACTCTATACCTAGTTTCTTTAGAGTCATTTGAACTAGTTGTGGTTAAGATGAATAAGGTTGATATGATAGTGTTCATATAGCTAACTTCGGTTAAATATTGTTGACCCAACCTAGTGTACACATTTAGGTACGGTTACTTAAACTTAAATGAAGGTACATTTTATTTGTGTATAACAAGCTAAGTTCGATCTAACGGTTGAAAGATACTAGCTTGAATCTAATCAGGTTTTCATCTAACGGTGAATATTGAATGCTTTTTTACCAAGGTAACTTAGATTGCAAACCCTGATTTGAAAACTATATAAAGGAGAACTCTAGCAACTGGGAAACCTAATCCCCACACCTCTTGTGTGATACTAGTTGCGACTAGAGTCGTTTCTCCTTTAACCTTAGGTTTTTCACGAAACCTTGTAGGTTAACGACTTAAAGACTTCATTGGGATTATAAATCCAGACCCAACTATTTTCTCTATAGTTGTGTGTTCTAATCTTACTTGTTCTATCGTGTTTGAGTATTATCTTTGCTAAGATTGGCTTGAGATTTATCTCCGATAGGTAAGATTAAAAGTAGTCACAAACATCTTCGTCTCATCGTTTGTGATTCCACAATATCTTGTTTCGCTACCATACGATTAAGATTATTGTGAAGTGATTGATAATACTAGGTTGTTCTTCGTGAATATGAGTCTGGTTTATCAATTGTTCATGTGCACCTTAATTTATCACAAGACTGAACATAACTCATAGGTATTTCTGTGGGAGACAGATTTATATATTCAAATAGACTTTTTTGTGTGAGACAGATTTGTTTATCAAGTCTTCGACTCTGGGTCGTAGCAACTCTTAGTTATGGGTAAGATCAGCTAAGCGAATCAAGTGCGTAGAATCCTGCTGGGATTCATAGACATAAGGAGCGCAACTGTACCTTGATTAGTGTG
The DNA here is from genome assembly GCA_023529315.1 of Papaver bracteatum. Lineage (NCBI taxonomy): Eukaryota > Viridiplantae > Streptophyta > Magnoliopsida > Ranunculales > Papaveraceae > Papaver > Papaver bracteatum. The sequence goes on from JAJJWX010004839.1 coordinate 3,091,780, forward strand.
AGATTGATTAGGGCTCAACTACATTCCAGTCCGAAGTTCATTAGTAGTAGGCTAGTGTCTGTATCGGCTTAATACAGTGTGGTGTTCAAAGTTGTACTAGGTCCCGGATTTTTTTTGCATTTGCGGTTTCCTCGTTAACAAAACTTTAAGTGTCTGTGTTATTTCTTTTTCACATTATATTTTGTTATATAATAGAAATATCACAGGTTGAGCGTAAGTTCAATCAATTGTGAATCCAACCTTTGGTTGTTGATTATATTGGTTGACACTTGAACATTGGTCTTTGATACCGTTCAAGTTGTTTCACATAATAATCAGGATCGCAGATTTCTATCTGTTTGATTTGATGATGACATTGTGAAACAGAGATATAAAACTCGTTGATATGCTTTTATATAGATTGAGTCTGACTGTCTAGTTGATTCTCTTAAAAGTATATTGAAGTTTGTATATTCATATTTCCGAACGAAATATTGGGTGTGGTTGTTGTACCCCCGCTTTTTCAGACCAATATGTGTGAGATGGTAGAACCGATCTTAACTAAGGTTATGTATCTTGGTATAACTAATCACAATTCCCAGACTTATGATTTGGTATGATCGGTCCTGGTAATTGGTGTAACTGATCCTAAATTATCACTATTAGATGGTATGATCGATCCTTGTAATTGGTGTGACCGATCATAAGTGTTGTGTGACCGATCCTTGTAATTGGTGTAGCCGATCATGGTAACTGGTGTGACCAATCACAAGTAGATACCATGTATATATGGAACTGATCCTTGTAACTAGTGTAACCGATCCTAGTGACTGGTGTGACCGATCACAAGTAGGTACCATATTTAGGTATATATAACCGATCCTAGTGATTGGTATAACCGATCTGAACTCGTGTATGTGATTTGGTATGAACAATCACATAGTAGTCTTTGAATACAGACAAACCAATTTTAAACTTATTTGGAAGTGTGCTATAACCGATTCCAAGAAAGCAAATCCATTTAAATATGAAATAAGGATTTGTTGTGAAAAGTTGTCAACATACTTTGAACACGAGCAATAACTCTTATCATTTTTTGTTCAAAGATATTCCTTGGTACTCAAGGTGATCGTGTGGCGAAATAAATTAAGAATCTTTTAATGAAGGTTTTTGGATTTATATGCTTTAATTACCAGTTAATGCATATCTCAATAAAATAAAAATTAGTAATGTGCATTTACTAATTGGAGATTTTCTATTGAGAGATTTCAGAAATATAGGACAAGCATTTATTAGAATTATGGAAACCGAATTTTGTCATTCATTGCATATTTTGAGAATGTTTTCGGTTTTGGAAATTCCTTTGTGTCCAAACACCTTTGGTCCATAAATACCTGAGTTTGCATTTCTAGCAAACCATCCTAAGAGCCAGTCAAACTTCATTTTTTTTTATTTCTGGTGGATCCGTCTATTTGGAGAGGAAAGTATCTTAATTATGTGAAACCTCTTATGACCGCTCGTTTAAAGACTTATGTGGGATCAAGAAGCTCTACGAGTACCGTTGGTGGGAAACTAGATAATTGTAGTATTATTAGTTTTTGATTGATTTAATTGACTAACGGTGGTTAAAACTTTGATTTCACCTAGTTTGTTTATGCTTGATAATCTTCTCTTCTGATATAAGATTCACTCAAACTAGATCATAGTATGGACGGGATCTTTAGAACTATTATTAGATCTAAAGACATCTTGTCATAATCCATTGTTAACATACTTTATTCTCTATGTGATTAATCACAAGAGATTCAAGTGGTGTTGTGCGGGTTTAAAAGATAAAAGAAGACGAAGAAGAAGAAGAAGATTTCTTATTATTTTTCGTATCATGTGAATCGTTTGCACAAACATTGATCGGCCGGGATCCAACCAGAATCAGTTTATCTTTGATAGATCTGATTGATTAGTTGTGTGAGATCTGCATTCTTTATATTTCTCTTTGAGATCTATATTGATTGAGTGTGAATTTATACTTGACTATTTCGGTAGTTAAAGTTATATTGATCTAACCAGACAAAGGAGTTTATTAGATTAAACGGAAGATCCTTTGTCAATGACTCATCTATATCTTTATTAAGATTGATTAGAGTGGTTACCAAGCAGATTGTTCCTTTGTTGTTTGGACTACGACCTAAAGGACTTGTTATTCACGTGCGTGACTCTAGAAGTCGAAGGTGCAGAGATACTGGGGGAACTAAGTAGCTAGGGGTAGTCTGCTTGGTCTCAACTATACAAAGTTGGTATTAGATTTTGTATATCGTATTAATTCTAAGAGTATTAAAAACTGGACTAGGTCCCGGTTTTCTTTTGCATTTGCAGTTTCCTCGTTGACAAAATCTTGTTGTGCCATATACTTAGTTTTCCGCATTATAATTATTTTATTATAATTAAAGTAAATTGTACTTTACGTTAGATTTGCAATACTTGTTAGTGATCCTATAAAGTTTGGTTATTACCGAACCTATTATCAAGTAACACACTTTGTTGTAGTATTGTCTCGATCTTGTGTCCATAGTCAATCACACAAGTTATCTTGTTGTTGTATTGTCTCGATCTCGTATCCATAGACAATCGCACGAAGTGTGAACCGAATCGTCGTATTGTATCGACTCTGTCCATAGACGATCACATTCGGTAGAGGACTTATAGGTTGATAAATAAAAGATTGTGGTGTATTTGGGTACCCTCGTCTTTTCAATTGGTATCATAGCAGGCAAACACGAAAAGATCTAACAATATATGTTTGGTGCGATCCAACCTATAAGATTGGAATTTAATGTTTGATTCAGTTAACGTAGTAACATGATTTGATATCTTCAAATTCCAGTGGTGGAAAACACGAATGAAGACTATGAAACTCTCATTTAAAGAACCGTTTAAAAGTTGGTCAGAAACTTACGGTTTTCCAAAAAGTTGTCTCTTAGATCCAAGAGACAACCCACTGATTTTCTCTTGTACTGAATTGTTCAAAGAAGGAAATCAATTCAACTCAATAGAATACCGTATTTTTCATTTTGAAGGGTTACATATTATCTCATCAATTGCTGCTTCTTACCATGAATATTGCATCACTAAGAGAAATTATCATCTCAAAATCTTAATATTTGTGAATCATACTTTTGGTCATGTATCATCAATGTTCACAAACAATACCGATGGATTAGATTTTAGAAGCAACCAGATGAGAAACTACTTTCAAATAGAGAATCAAAATCTTCATTCTCTAATGACTCGAGAAGTCACTAATAAAGTAAGAATTCTTACTGAATCAGCAGACAATATTATAATAAAATCTTACTACAATATAATTCAAGCTAAGGAAATACTTCAACCTTATGAGATTAAGAAAAGTGAAAAAGTGGGGGTCTAACCCTCACCCAATATTTCGATTAGCAATCTGTATGGACAACTCCGAGTTGTTTTCTATAGAATCAACTAGACTCAATCAAATAGAAAATACTCAAGAAGTTATTATCTCAATCTATCGATTTGATTTACTCAAGCAAATATGATTCGCGAGTCTAATCAAAGAGAGATAACTTGGATGGTAGTATCCAAGTGTCAATCGATTTAAATCAACTACCAATTGGTCGGATATTTTAATCAATTGAACAATGCACAACCTGTATTATTTCAATTATATAACAAAATATAATGAGGAAAAGAAATAACACAAACACCAGAATTTTGTTAACGAGGAAACCGCAAATGCAGAAAAAACCTGGGACCTAGTCCAGATTAAACATACAATGTATTAAGCCGCTACAGACACTAGCCTACTCCAAATTAACTTCGGTATGGACTGTAGTTAAACCCCAATCAATCTCACACTGATCCAAGGTACAATTATGCTCCTACGCCTCTAATCCCAGCGGGATACTGTGCACTTGATTCCCTTAGCTGATCTCACCCCACAACCAAAAGTTGCTACGACCCAAAGTCGAAGACTTTAATAAAGAAATATGTCTCACACAGAAAAGTATACAAGATAGATAAATTCGTCTCCCACGAATAAACCTATGAGTTTTGTTCCGTCTTTTGATAAATCAAGGTGAACAAGAACCAATCAATAAAACCAGACTTATATTCCCGAATAACAACTCAGTTTTATCAATCACCTCATAATAGTCTTAATCGACGCAGAGAAAAAAGATATTGTGGAATCACAAACGATGAGACGAATATGTTTGTGATTACTTTTATATCTTGCCTATCGGAGATAGAAATCTCAAGCAAATTATTACAATTGTACTCGTATGATAGAAACAACAACATCAGATCACACAACTACAAGAAAAGTAGTATCGGTCTGGCTTCACAATCCCAATGAAGTATTTAGTCGTTAACCTGGTTTTAGAAGAAGAAAACCAAAGGTTAAAGGAGAATCGACTCTAGCTTAGCAAACTAGTATCATACAGAATGTGTAGGGTTTAGGTTTCCCAGTTTCTAGAGTTCTCCCTTATATAGTCTTTCAAATCAGGGTTTGCAATAAATGTTAGCTTAGTAATAAAGCATTCAATATTCACTGTTAGATGAAAACCTGATTAGATACAAGCTAATATCTCTCAACCGTTAGATCGAAAATTTAGCTTTCCACACACACATGTACTTGACGATTTTGGGTTTGTGTAACCGTACCCAAACGTGTACAATAGTTAGTTCAAGATTAATCAACCAAATGGTTAGCCAAATAATACCTTTCATATCAACCATATTCTTCTTCACCATAACTAGTCCAAATGACTAAAATGAACTAGTTAGAGAGTTGTTCAATTGCTATGAGATCTTATGTACTACACAAGACACAATTGAAGCAAAAACGATGTGATTCACTCAAATCGATTCATGAACTATAAAGCCATGGTTTTCAATAGCATTCCTTAGATAATTTAAATAAGTTCACGAATATTGTTTTTAGACAAAACCACTCAAGTTCGCGGATTTAAGTAACCGGTTGGAGTTCACAAACTCCAGCAGAAATTCTCGGGTTCGAGAACTTCTGTCAATTCGCAGACTGAGTTCGCAGACTGAAACCAAGCTTTAACTCTAGCAGAAATTCTCGAGTTCGAGAACTACGCTCGTTCGTGGACTGGGTTGACTGCTCAAGTTCCGGTTTTCACTTGATCAACAAAGTTCGCAAACTTCAGTTCAAGTGCATAAGGACTTATACATATATGTGTTACCACAACAATGTTTATATCCCCCATTGGTTATATTGTCTAAACTCTCATTTCAATCATTGAAATATTCTCAGAGGATGTCATATAGTTGTTATTCACGAACTAGTTTTCGTCAGAGCGATTTCCAAAGTAATTGAAACATAACATGAATTTCGTCACTAGGCAAAGATGAACTCGGATAAAGCGAAAGCTTTACCAACACACATTTCGAGAAATAGATAATCGAGATATACTCATCTCGAAATGTCACATGTGTATATCTTTAGTCTATATAGTAAAACGACTTTTGTCTCAAGATAAGAGATAGAGTAGATAGACTTTTGAGTGATAGATAAGTTCAAGTCTCCACATACCTTTTAGTCGATGATGATCCACCGATTCCTTGAGTAGTCCTTAGTCTTGTATGATGATTGCCATGGAGTTCTTTAGCTCAACTACACTTTCTATCCTAGTCCGAGACCTTAGCTATAGTAGACTAGAAATCAAGACTTTATAGTTTTGATCACTAACATTGACAAACATGCTTGATATAGCAATGCATGCGAGTTCGACCGAGAAGTGCTCTAACAAAAAGGAAGTATTCTTTCATCTTATCTATGAAAAGTAGTCACATGCACTCTCCACACAATGGTTTCTTTGAAACCAGTGATAGGCTAAAAGGAGTCAATAACCTTAATGGGTTAAGATATCTTATGTTTAAAAATTCCTCAAACATAACTTATAACTTGTAGTTTAGTTTCCGGGTCTATGGGACAATTCGGTCAGTTTCTAAAAGCCCATGTATACTCTTGCATAACGTTAACTGATTCAGACATTGATTCAATTTTTTCAGGTTGGATCGCACCAAACACAGATTATTAGATCTTTTGCTCTGATACCAATTGAAAAGACGAGGGTACCGCAAATATACCTCAATCTAAAAAAAAATCCACATATAAGTCCTTCACCGAAAGTGGATCGATATCACATCAATCAAAAGTGCTTGTTTCCGAAAATATGTTTTCTTAAAAATATATGTATTTTCAACATCGGAAATAAAAACTTGGATTATTCTGCAATTTTTTGAAATATTTTCGAATAAGATAAATATTCTAATTTCTCAAAATATTCATCTTGAGGTTATCACAAGCATGCTATCAAAGATGATACCGAATTAAGATCTAAGGAGAAGACTGACAACTATGATTCTCATCAACACACTTGCTCACATGTTTAAGGGAAAGTGTTATCAAATTCTCTATGTGGTGAATGGAATAGTCTGCGGGGAGTTTTTTATTGATCACTGTCTCCACAAGATTGAAAAATATCTTGACTCCTTAGAGTCTGACAGGCTCTCTCTATGCAACGAAATATGTCACCCTTCGATTCAACTCACTTTCACTCCAAGGGTACATGCATCCAGTCTGCTTGATGGTGTATTATAACTAATTGGAAGAAGAGTTTTGCTTGACGAAAGAGTTGATGTTGAATGGAAGCGGGTAATCTCTTATAAAAAAACTATTGAGAAAAACCCATGAGAACTCTTCAAATGATGTCAAGCATCTTACTTACTAACATTCTTAATCATTATGAGGATGTTTTGATGAATTTTCAGCCTCTAATCGATGAGATTTCCTTCTAAACGGAATGTTTGCTAAAGGGTTTAAAAGAACCCTTGCATGGAAATAAGTACAAGATAATAAAATAAGATTAGATTCTTATTTAGAGAAAATAGACATCGATGCTTTAATTTATGTCAAGAATTGTGTAAGGTCTATTTTGAATAAAACTGTAAGTACCCTCAAGCTCGTCAACGCCATTAGACCGGTCAAGTGTCGTTTTAGCCGGTAATAACTCGATTAGTTTAACACGGAAGTTAATTAATAGAAATTAATCTAACAACGATCTAGATACGAAACTAGTATCGTTAAATAGATCTCGAAAAGTTACGCGAAATAGATTACTCGAACGTGCCATTCGGATATCGGTCGGGGAAGATATCATCAATTCTGTTTGAAGGACAAGTTAGCCGTCTGGCTGCCCATATCAATTTTGGGGTACCATTATCATTTATCGTTGGTCTTATCCCCAAATCGAGCAGATAGACTCATCTTTCCTTCCTTCTTTCTTTCTTTCTTTCTTTCTTTCTTATTCTTCTTCTTCTTCATTCTTTCTTCTTTTCTTCTTTTCTTCTTTTCTTCTATACTCGCCTCCGACGATTCTGAGAAATTGATTTGAGTGAATCGATAGATTATGTTGTTAGTTTATCACCAAAGAAGGTTCGATGGTGGTGTTGATTTTAGTCGATGTTCTGAAGATGTTATATCAATGAATTAATGAAGATAAGATTACTGGAATTAGGATTTGTGTGGATTTGATGATGATATAGTGTTGTTGAAGGATAAAGAACAACTGGGTTGTTGTTTAATTAGAGTTTTAGTGATGTTTGGAGTTATAATTTGAGATTGAAGATAATTAGGGTTTTATGAGAATTACAGAAGAGGATGAGAATGTGAAATTGAAGATATAAAGGAGTGATTAAAGTTGGGTTTGACGGGAATTCGAATATTGATTGAAGCAGAGTTGTGATAGCAGTGGAGATCGATTAGGGCTCCTCATGTTCTTCCCCAAATTATGAGGTAGGGTTCTGAGGGTGGATGATCATGAGACTCAGATCGAGAAAAGAAGAGTACAGTAACCAGTTGGTGGTGGTGTCAATCCAGGTAATTAAGGATTTCTCCTATTTCAATCTGTTTTATTGGATTTAGTATGGAAAGGGTGATTTCTAGAATGGGATGTGTTAGATTGAAGTCGAACTGTTTAGATTGTATATTTATGAATTTATGGTTGATAAACTGAATGGTTGGTTGAACTGGAGCTATAGTGGTTTATGAATTACAAAGGTTATACTTTGGAATATGATTTATAAATAGGCGTTACTGTTGAGATTCAGGTTGTGTGTGTAGTCAGAGTTGTTGAAATAGGAGTGGTGTTGTTGATTTGAGTATTGCAGGTGATGGTGAAGTTATCATTATAGAATGAAGATGTGATTATTGAACTGGTGGTGATGAAGTTGGGTGTTATAACAGGAAATGGTTGTAAAAAAAGAAGAGTTTGGGGTTATGTCAGTGGAAGAATGAGATTAGCTTTGTTGTGTCAGTTGTTGGTGTTGGTTTGTGTGGCATTGGTGATGCTAAGGCAAAGGTTATGGTACTGTTTGTGTTTGAGACTTTGTGAAGATGAAATCGAGTATCTGGTGGTGGTGTAATTGCAGTTAGTGATTCTGAAATAATGAAGCCGAGTCATGAAGGTGGGATTGAGATTCTCAATTGAGATGTGGTAGGTGATAGGTGTAGAATACACCTAACTTTATATCTAGTATTTATGCTTTCTTTGCGAGTTTTCGTGTAAATTATGTATCTTATGTGTGAATTTGAGTGTATTAGGTACTCTAGAGTCATATGGAGCAAAAGAAGGAGAAATTAGCCATTTGGAGCGAATAAGGAAAAAAGGTCAACTCACATGCGACATTTGGAGCAGGCCAGGTCGTGCAAGAGGAGTTATGCAGGAATTAGACTGTCAGCCTCGCAGAACTGACAGCTGAACAGAGAATTAGATTGTCGGTTATTCGGAACCGACAAGACATGTATGGACTGTGGCTTCCCCTTATCCGCTGGGACGGTGCCAATATCTTTCTCTGTGTTATTACACCCGAATTTGAAATAAACTTCCCATTGTGTTCAGACAAAGCTCAGATGCAGAAATAGGTGGTTGTGATGAGGGGAGAATGGATGAGGATTTGTGTTGAGAGAAGCCAGATCGAAGAACTGAAACTATTTACTATTAACTGCTAGGTGATTAGAACAAGGATTAGAGAGATTAAATACCAATTCTAATCATAGATGAAAAATACATGTTTATGAATGATACTATCCCTTGACCAATATCTTCTCCTTATTGATTATTTCAACTATTTACTTTGCTTTATTTAGTATTATTACTTTGATAAAAACAAAAACACACCTTGGGTTATTTGGTTACATAAGAATCTGAAAATTGCATAACAACAATCGCCTCTCTGTGGATACGAACTCTTTCTTATCGAATACTATATTTATATTAGTTGAGTGAGGAAGTGAAATTATTTTTGACGCATACGACACGCATCAAATTTTGGCGCCGTTGCCGGGGAGGCATTCGGCTTGTTATCTAGTTTTTAGTTTCTTTTTAATAGTTCTGTTCGCATACTGTTTTGCTCTGTTCGCATACTGTTTTTTGTTTCTTGTCTTGTTTCTTACTTGTTTGTGAGAAGTGTGTTTCAGGTACTTTACCGAAATACAAACAAGAAGAAGCAATGGGTGATGCAAACCGTACACCCAAGGAGTTGGCTTCTCACAAGCTGGATACACAGCAGGGTTGCATTCAAACCAACTCTACTTTTGAGATAAAGCCGGGATTGCTTAGAGAATTACCAAAGTTCCATGGCATGGTGAATGAAGATCCAAACAAGCATATTATGGACTTCCACACCATTGTCATGGCCGTGCTTCCAGCGGGTACTAATGCGGATGGTGCAATGTTGAAAGTTTTTCGATTCTCTTTGGTGGATAGCGCTAAGGATTGGTTATATTATTTGCCTCCCGAAAGTGTCACAACATGGAATGGGATGAAGAAACTATTTCTAGAGAGATATTTTACAGCATCAAAGGCTACTCAAATTCTCAAGGAGATTTGCGGAATGAAGCAACATATGGGAGAATCTTTATATGATTGTTGGGAACGATACAAGAGATTGGTGGCAAGCTGTCCTCATCACCAATTCAGTGACGTGCTGATTATCCAATACTTCTATGAAGGACTACAATCGAGTGATAGGAATCTTATTGACGCTGCAAGTGGTGGTGCACTTATGAACAAGACGGTGACACAAGCTCGAGATTTGATTGAGAGTATGGCAGCAAATTCTCAACAATTTTCAATTCGTGGGTCAGAACCATCTATCAAGGAAGTTAATCAAGTTGGCGATATTATTGAATTACGTCAACAAATGAACAATATGATGGCAATGATGCAACAAATTGCAGCAGTGGTTGTAAAACCATCACGCCCAACTTATGAGAACGTAGAGCATGTCAATGCTATATTCTCAACCCAGTCGAATGGTATTTACTCCAACACTTACGAGCAAGTTGCAAGTGCAAGTTCTGTTTACATCCATCTGAGTGAGTTCCAACAACAAGTGCAACAACCACAACAAGGGCATAATCCAGAATTGGAGAAGATGGTTACTTTGGTGGAGGCTCTAATGTCCGTGGTACAGCAAAATCAACAACTAGCGATCTTAAATCAGCAGAAAACGGATAATGCAATTAAGGAGTTGCAATCACAAGTTGGTCTACCGCAACAACAACAATTCCAACAACAACAACCACCTGAAAATCAAGGGTCCAATATGGAAGAGTTGCTGAAATCTTTTATGCAAAGAACGGAGGGTGTGGTCCAGGACTTGCAAACACAAGTAGGTTCAATGGCCGGGGAGATTAATCAGTTGCATGCACAAAATGGTGAGAAACTCCCTTCCCAACCTCTTAAATCAAGTGAGGGTGTCAATGCTATTAAGTTGGGAAGTGGTACACAATTTGTGCAACCCAAAGTTACTAATTCGGGTGAAGAAGAAGCGCCAAAGGAACCAATTTTGGAGGAAAAGAACGCAGATTTTCCCCAAACTCCCGAGGTAACTAAATCAAACTCTAAACCTATTGTTTCTACTTATGTTCCTCCTCTACCTTTTCCTGGCAGGTTCGCTAAAGCTAATGAGAAGGTGGAACAATATAGGGATATTTGGGATGTTTTTAAGAAGGTCCAAGTGAATATTCCACTCATTGAAGTAATTAGGCAATCTCCTCGCTATGCAAAGTGTGTAAAGGAATTGTGCACTAACAAGCACAAGCTAACCGGTAATGAGGTAATGAGTGTGGGGGAGAACGCTTCGGCGTATCTTAAAAAGAAACTCCCACCTAAATTGAAAGATCCCGGTAGTTTCACTATTCCATGCACAATTGGTAAAACGCGGTTTACAAAAGCTATGCTAGATTTAGGAGCTTCCATTAATGTTATGCCTACTTCCATTTATGATGCTTTAAATCTTGGTCCTCTTAAGGAAACCGGCATAGTTATTCAACTTGCCGATAGATCTAATGTTTACCCTAAAGGGATTGTTGAGGATGTTTTGGTGCAGGTAAAAGGACTAATATTTCCAGTGGATTTCTATTTTCTAGACATGGGTAATGTGAATTCATCCTCGTCTACACCGTTACTATTGGGTAGACCATTTTTGAGCACCGCTAGAACGAAGATTGATGTTTACAATGGCACCTTGACTATGGAGTTTGATGAAGAAGTCATTCACTTCAACATCTTTGAGGCGAGGAAACACTCAAGTAACATACAATCAGATTTCCATAATGTGTTGGACGCCGGCTAAGGCGTAACAAACGAGGAGCATGTCGGGCTGACGACTTTAAACCAAGCGCTAAGTGGGAGGCAACCCACCGGTTTTGTATCTTTACCCTTATCTTTTTATTTTTATGCATTTGCTTTTATTTTTATTTCTTTGTTTTTGCATATCATTTGCGGAATTTCCCACTTTGAACTTTCTTTGGACGATTCAATTTTACATTGAGGACAATGTAAAGTTTAAGTGTGGGGGAGCATTTATATGTTTGTATAGTTTGTTTTGGTTTGTTTTATGCATTTAAAAAAAAAAATCAGAAAAATCAGAAAAATAGAAAAACCAAGAAAAAATTTTGTGCTTTTTGAACTCCGAAATCTAGAAACTTGTGCCTTTAGGATGACACCATTAGTGGATGGAACCATTTTGAATGCATGAGTTGAGGAACCGATTAACTATAAAGGGGACGAACATGGCTCAGAAATCACAATTAACATGATAGTTGTTACCATATCTCGGAATATCACCATATCGCATTCTATTTTTATTTTTCCATATTTATCTATTGTTCTCTAAGTGCTTTGGTGGGTCACTAAACATCGACATATTATTGTTGCTAGGATGGAATAGAGTGATTGAGTTACTAGAAAAAAAAAATGAAAAAAAATATATGAAAAGAAAAAGAAAAAAAAGAGACCGACCAATTAGACCAAAACGGAATAAAATGACACTTGGGAATAGCAGTATGTGTGAAACGTAGTCCATGTATCCGTCGCCTAAACAAGCGTGGAATGCAGGATCCAAGGCAACTATCATGTACTTGATGACAAGAATCATGCGCTTGGGTCCAGTTTGATCCAATCATGTTGTCTAAAAAAAATGAAAAAAAATAATAAGAAAAAAAAATTGAAAAGAGAAAAAGCAAAAGAAAAAAAAAGTATTATTTTGGTTGAATAAAGTCACTCCTGGTTCCCTTGTATATGCTAGTGAGTTGATGTAGAATTCAAACCAAGTAGCTCAATCCAATAGGCATAGGTTCATCTTGGCAGTGACCTTCAGACAGATATGGGAAACATCGAACACTTGTGAACATTCGCCAACATATACATCTTTATTCATCTTCTTAATCTTTTCATTGCGATTGTGGTTTGTTAGTTTCCGAGTATTGTGGCTTGTTCGACTATCTAATTAAAGCTTTATTTACTTAAATATGAATTGAATTTGCTCAAGGTACCTCCTCCTGTAGTCATTTTGGATTCATTCATTGATTTGTCACAAATAGACGGAGTTTGAAATATAGGTTTTGTAGGCAGACCTCTTGTAGACCTTCACGAGACTAAAACTCGTCCACTAGGGACACCTAGAGGTTTAAAGGCTTGTTATTTATGCTAAAAGTAACCGTAGCCTCGACGAGACGGAGTTGTTGTATTTTTATTTTTGTTTTGTTTGATTTGATCGAGGACTAGCAAAGTCTAAGTGTGGGGGAATTTGATAGGTGTAGAATACACCTAACTTTATATCTAGTATTTATGCTTTATTTGCGAGTTTTCGTGTAAATTATGTATCTTATGTGTGAATTTGAGTGTATTAGGTACTCTGGAGTCATATGGAGCAAAAGAAGGAGAAATTAGCCATTTGGAGCGAATAAGGAAAAAAGGTCAACTCACATGCGACATTTGGAGCAGGCCAGGTCGTGCAAGAGGAGTTATGTAGGAATTAGACTATCAGCCTCGCAGAACTGACAGCTGAACAGAGAATTAGATTATCGGTTATTCGGAACCGACAAGACATGTATGGACTGTGGCTTCCCCTTATCCGCTGGGACGGTGCCAATATCTTTCTCTGTGTTATTACACCCGAATTTGAAATCAACTTCCCATTATGTTCAGACAAAGCTCAGATGCATAAATAGGTGGTTGTGATGAGGGGAGAATGGATGAAGATTTGTGTTGAGAGAAGCCAGATCGAAGAACTGAAACTATTTACTATTAACTGCTAGGTGATTAGAACAAGGATTAGAGAGATTAAATACCAATTCTAATCATAGATGAAAAATACATGTTTATGAATGATACTATCCCTTAACCAATATCTTCTCCTTATTGATTATTTCAACTATTTACTTTGCTTTATTTAGTATTATTACTTTGATAAAAACAAAAACACACCTTGGGTTATTTGGTTACATAAGAATCTGAAAATTGCATAACAACAATCGCCTCTCTGTGGATACGAACTCTTTCTTATCGAATACTATATTTATATTAGTTGAGTGAGGAAGTGAAATTATTTTTGACGCATACGACACGCATCAGTAGGATTGCTATTGATGTTGTTTATGCAAGTGTTTGTGTATGATATTGAAGATGGTGTTGCTGTAAAATTATTGGAAATAGCCTGAGTGGTGTATGGGGTGAACTGTGTAAGGGAAATGAGTTAAATAGAGGGATGCAGTGTGGATTACTGACTCAAGTGTCGTAGTAGACTGTAGAAAGAATGTTCTTAAAGCTGCCATTGCAGGTAGACTTAAATTACAGTTGTAATGAAACTGTATCCTTTTAGAATGAATTGTTTGTGTATAGATCAATTGAATAGAATCAGGTTGAACTAGTGTTATGGTTATGTTGCTTCAGTGGCTTGTGTTATTGGTTTGCCTGTTAGTCATCCTAGTCAGATGTCTGACTAAACTATTTAACTGACTCAGTTAGTCTGACTGAGTTGAGTCGTTGTGACTCACTGGTTTTCCTATTTTGACATGAGTAGACTCAGTTGACCGAGTTAGACAATTGACCTGACCTTAACTGTTGACCCTTGACTGAGACTTGGACTTAACCTTTGACTGGACTTAGACGTTGACTGTTAAGTTGACCATGGACTATCAATTTGACTGTTAGAGACCGTTAGTTGACTCAGATGGACCAGGCCTTTGGTTAATGGGCATGTTTAGAGAACTTGGGCTTATGAATAATTATCTTATCTCACATTGTTGAATTGGACCTCTTATGGTCTGAATTAGTATCCGGTTTCTTCTACAAAGTTGTAGATATTCACAAGACTTAGCTACGGACTATAGAATCAATCTAATCAGATTAGTAAACTCTTAGTTATACTAAAGATAGAGAATAAGGTATCATAATGGTCTTAGAACCATTAGATAGACTTATATGATTCTTGTATGAACCTTTTGGCTAGATTCTTAGAATTCTTGTGTGATTAATAGTTAGTCTGGCTTACCAATGGTCGATTCCAAAGGATGAACCAGTGGATCATGGATCTTGAGGTAGGCGTGGCTTGTCATCAAAATAGGTGGGAATACATTTGACTCTGTAGTAATTATTATTGTTGTCTTTACAAAACTTTATGCTTATCAAACTCATGCATTGTCTATTCGCATATTCCATGCTTTGTTTGTCTTTATGATTGTCTTTGGGAAATGAGAATTTCCAACTATGGTATATTGGACACGCTCCTTCATATTCTTATGGCTAGGGCGATACACCGCAATATTAATAATAGGTGTGGAATTGGCATCAATATTACGGGTGTGTACCTTTCACCCACAGACTAACAGCAATTATAAGGTGTGTAAATGTCACCGCAGAAATTATAAGGTGTGTAAATGTCACCGCAGAAACTAAAGGAGGAGTTTAGGTCCATATACATGATTGTTTATTTCAGTGGTTTTGTTGTCTTCTAATGTTTGGTAAAACATGTAATGTTTTCCAAATCTGCATATGATTACTTAGAAGTTAAATGTTAATTATTCCCCATTTTCAGGTTCAGAGTGATGAGAGCGGTGTCACTAAATGAAAGTTCCAAGAAGTTAACTTCGTTAGTTGATTATATACAGATATGTTTATTTTGTTGTATATTCTTTGTAAACCAAATTACTATTGTATATGTATCACATGAGAGGAGTTCTTGTATTTATTACAGAGAGGGTTTAGATTCGGGTTAATCTTTGTTTAGAACTTCTTTTTTACAGTTTAAATATTTGATTTAGATTCGTTAGTGCCTCTTTATTTAGTTAATCTCTTAGATTAGTCAGCTGCTAGCTTAGGGGGCGCTACAAAGTTGGTATCAGAGCTCACTATTAGATCTTATATGGGAATAACCAGTGCCAGTTATTGAACTAGATTAGTTAGAACTGGGTTGGGTTTGTGAGATAAATCTTAATCACTAAAAGCTATCAATAATTAAAAGATTTATCTAATTGATTGAATTGTTTGTTTGATTGTTTGTTTATGTATTGAAGTAAAAATTGTAAGGTACACGAATGACTTTAGGATTTGATAATAATTAATCTAAAAAGTATGAACACGTAAACAATCTAATACTATAATGACAATAGTGAAATTAATATAATTGATATAACTTGTAAATCAAATAGAAACTTACTGAACACATGGACTTATGTGAAGGATAAATAAATTATGGAGTAACCACATAAATGTTGATAGTAATTTTTGGGACTTATTAATATTTATAAGAGTAGTTAGAATAATAGTTCAACCATCAATATTAATAATTACTAATTGTAAATGATAATAATTTAATAAGAGTGATAATAATTTTAGTAAGATAATGTTAGCACACATAAATTGGTATTATATTGAACTTAACTAAACTAAAATTTCATTAAAGAAATATAACGATAAAATTAATAATTGTGATGAAACAACTATGGAAAAATTATTTACACTTATCTACAATTAAGTTTTGTAAAGTAAACTAAAATACAAATTATCTTTAATCTAATAAATGATCCAGTGAATCTATAAAATGAAAAAAATATACAGGAAATAGTGACAATAGTATTCAAATGATTAGTATAATATTATAATTAAAAGAAAATTTAAAGACTACTAGAATATATTACAATTTTATAGAGACTCAAATTTGAATCGTATTAATTTGTCAACACCAATATTTAACAAGGAATAGAATACGGATTTAATCTGAACAAATAAAATCTATTATATCAATCTTTACGTGAGTTTAAAATTATATCTACTTGGTGCATCAACCGGACTATCGACTTAAGATAAGAATAATGAATGTAATAACACAGTTGATAATATTATATGAGTAATTAAGCTGGCAGTAAATTTATAATAGATAATATTTGGAATTAAAATTCGATTTCATTAAAATAAATAAATAATATTAAGGATAATTAAAAATGAAATGTAATAAATTTGATGATAAATTGTTTAAAATGTTAAAAAAAATTTATGAAGTAAAATTTTAAGTTAAATCGGTTATAATTAAATTTAGAGGTGAATTAGTCATAATAAGTTAGAACTTAATTAATCTTTATAGATTAATCTAGCACTGGAGAATAGTAAAGATTGTGTTCTCTCTGTTCGTAGGAAGGCATTGTTGGGAATGGCCAACCTTGACAGGGCAACTGCATTCAGAGATGACTGATCATAGAAGTATAATTTAAATCTTTAGAGAACCGATAATTTCAATCTTGCTTAGAAATATTTGTAGGATTCTTCCTTGAAGCTATAGACAGATATCTTATAAAATAGAAATTAGTTTAAGAAACTTAGACTTTCCTATTTGATAGAATCTAAATCAGTGTAGTTGAACCTAAAACTACAAATTTTAGATTTTAGTTGTAGAAAGCCTTTTAGGTTTGTGATTTGTTATATGTTGTTTGCGCTTAGACAAGTGATGGTTTATTCTTAAGGTGGGGAGTTTTGAAGATCAGAAGGGTGGTTCAATTTTCGAGGACGAAAATTATACAAGGTGGGGAGAATGTAAGGACCCTCAAGCTCGTCAACGCCATTAGACCGGTCAAGTGTCGTTTTAGCTGGTAATAACTCGATTAGTTTAACACTGGCGTTAATTAATAGAAATTAATCTAACAACGATCTAGATACGAAACTAGTATCGTTACATAGATCTCAAAAAGTTACGCGGAATAGATTACTCAAATGTGCCATTCGGATATCGGTCGGGGAAGATATCATCAATTCTGTTTGAAGGACAAGTTAGCCGTCTGGATGCCCATATCAATTTTGGGGTGCTATTATCATTTATCATTGGTCTTATCCCCAAATCGAGCAGATATACTCATCTTTCCTTCTTTCTTATTCTTCTTCTTCCTTCTTTTTTCTTTTCTTCTCTTCTTTTCTTCTGTTCTCGCCTCCGGCGATTCTGAGAAATTGATTTGAGTGAATCGATAGATGATGTTGTTAGTTTATCACCAAAGAAGGTTCGATGGTGGTGTTGATTTTATTCGATGTTCTGAAGATGTTATATCAATGATTTAATGAAGATATGATTACTGGAATTAGGATTTGTGTGGATTTGATGATGATATAGTGTTGTTGAAGGATAAAGAACAACAGGGTTGTTGTTTAATTGGAGTTTTAGTGATGTTTGGAGTTAGAATTTGAGATTGAAGATAATTAGGGTTTTATGAGAATTACAGAAGAGGATGAGAATATGAAATTGAAGATATAAAGGAGTGATTAAAGTTGGGTTTGACGGGAATTAGAATATTGATTGAAGTAGAGTTGTGATAGCAGTGGAGATCGATTCAATTTAAGATATAGGGTTCCTCATGTTCTTCCCCAAATTATGAGGTAGGGTTCTGAGGGTGGATGATCATGAGACTCAGATCGAGAAAAGAAGAGTACAATAACCAGTTGGTGGTGGTGTCAATCTAGGTAATTAGGATTTCTCCTATTTCAATCTGTTTTATTGGATTTAGTATGGAAAGGATGATTTCTAGAATGGGATGTGTTAGATTGAAGTCGAACTGTTTAGATTGTAGATTTATGAATTTATGGTTGATAAAATGAATGGTTGGTTGAACTGGAACTATAGTGGTTTATGAATTACAAAGGTTCTACTTTGGAATATGATTTATAGATGGTGTTACTGTTGAGATTCAGGTTGTGTGTGTAGTAAGAGTTGTTGAAATAGGAGTGGTGTTGTTGATTTGAGTATTGCAGGTGATAGTGAAGTTATCAGTATAGAATGGAGTTGTGATTATTGAATTGGTGGTGATGAAGTTGGGTGTTATAACAGGAAATGGTTGTAAAAAAAGAAGAGTTTGGGGTTATGTCAGTGGAAGAATGAGATTAGATTTGTTGTGTCAGTTGTTGGTGTTGGTTTGTGTGGCATTGGTGATGCTAAGGCAAAGGTTGTGGTACTGTTTGTGTTTGAGACTTTGTGAAGATGAAATCGAGTATCTGGTGGTGGTGTAATTGCAGTTAGTGATTCTGAAATAATGAAGCCGAGTCATGAAGGTAGGATTGAGATGTGGTAGGATTTCTACTGATGTTGTTTATGCAAGTGTATATGTATGAGATTGGAGATGGTGATGCTGTAAAATTATTGAAAATATCCTGAGTGGTGTATGGGGTGAACTGTGTAAGGGAAATGAGTTAAAGAGAGGGATGCAGTATGGATTACTGACTCAAGTGTCGTAGTAGACTGTAGAAAGAATGTTCTTAAAGCTGCCATTGCAGGTAGACTTAAATTACAGTTGTAATGAAACTGTATCCTTTTAGAATGAATTGTTTGTGTATAGATCAATTGAATAGAATCAGGTTGAACTAGTGTTATGGTTATGTTGCTTCAGTGGCTTGTGTTATTGGTTTGCCTGTTAGTCATCCCAGTCAGATGTCTGACTAAACTATTTAACTGACTTAGTTAGTCTGACTGAGTTGAGTCATTGTGACTCACTGGTTTTCCTATTTTGACCTGAGTAGACTCAGTTGACCGAGTTAGACAATTGACCTGACCTTAACTGTTGACCCTTGACTGAGACTTGGACTTGACCTTTGACTGGACTTAGACGTTGACTGTTAAGTTGACCCTGGACTATCAATTTGACTGTTAGAGACCGTTAGTTGACTAAGATGGACCAGGCCTTTGGTTAATGGGACTGTTTAGAGAACTTGGGCTTATGAATAATTATCTTATCTCACATAGTTGAATTGGACATCTTATGGTCTGAATTAGTATCCGGTTCCTTCTACAAAGTTGTAGATATTCACAAGACTTAGCTACGGACTATAGAATCAATCTAATCGGATTAGTAAACTCTTAGTTATACTAAAGATAGATAATAAGGTATCATAATGGGATTATAACCATTAGATAGACTTATATGAATCTTGTATGAACCTTTTGGCTAGATTCTTAGACTTCTTGTGTGATTAACAGTTAGTCTGTCTTACCAATGGTCGATTCCAAAGGATGAACCAGTGGATCGTGGATCTCGAGGTAGGCGTGGCTTGTCATCAAAAGAGGTGGGAATACATTTGACTTTGTAGTAATTATTATTGTTGTCTTTACAAAACTTTATGCTTATCAAACTCATGCATTGTCTATTCGCATATTCCATGCTTTGTTTGTCTTTATGATTGTCTTTGGGAAATGAGAATTTCCAACTATGGTATATTGGATACGCTCCTTCATATTCTTATGGCTAGGGCGATACACCGCAATATTAATAATAGGTGTGGAATTGGCATCAATATTACGGGTGTGTACCTTTCACCCACAGACTAACAGAAATTATAAGGTGTGTAAATGTCACCGCAGAAATTATAAGGTGTGTAAATGTCACAGCAGAAACTAAAGGAGGAGTATAGGTCCATATACATGATTGTTTATTTTAGTGGTTTTGTTGTCTTCTAATGTCATGTAATGTTTTCCAAATCTGCATATGATTACTTAGAAGTTAAATGTTAATTATTCCCCATTTTCAGTTTCAGTGACAAAGCAGAGTTGCGCAGCCAAAGTTCCGAGAAGTTAACTTCGTTAGTTGATTATATACTGATATGTTTATTTTGTTGTATATTCTTTGTAAACCAAATTACTATTGTATATGTATCACATGAGAGGAGTTCTTGTATTTATTACAGAGAGGGTTTAGATTCGGGTTAATCTTTGTTTAGAACTTCTTTCTTACAGTTTAAATATTTGATTTAGATTCGTTAGTGCCTCTTTATTTAGTTAATCTCTTGGGTTAGTCAGCTGCTAGCTTTGGGGGCGCTACAATTATTTTCTTGTAAAAACAAGGTCGCTCTTGTTGTTCTTTCGGGAATGACATTTTATGGGTGAGAGTTCTTAATTGAACTTGTGCTTAATTTCCAAATCTTTGTGGGGAGTGCGGCTGTGGAATATTATAGGAGTTATCTTGTATCTTTATAAACTCCTTGATGAATACACTAAGTTTCGACTATGTGAAATCATCGAAACAAGTTGATATGTTGTTCTCTTTTGGTCATGAAGTATATGTATGAAACATTTATGAGGATCCCACTAGTTTTCGTACCTTTGCCAATTTATATTGACAAAAATTGGGAGAATTATTGTGTAGTTCACACTACAAATACATATGGTTTACGGATAATTATGTAAGGGGGAGTGGTTTTCACTGCGAGATGAAGTATTGACTAAGGATGACATATCACCATAGTATTGTTGTCAAAATTGTGATACAATTGGACTTTGATGCTGAATAATAATACTATGACATTGTATAACAATGATTGAGAGCAACTATTTTCTCATTGTTATAGATACGGATCTTTAACAACTATGATGCTGAGTTGAACACATTTAGAATCATTGGAGTACTTGGAAGTGACGAAGATTTCGAGTAATATTGAAAAACCAAGGAGATCGAGCATTTGGATGAGAAGCTACAAAGTTTATTTATTTTGTAATCCATATGTATTGATAGTTTTGTCAATAAAATTGACAAAGCGGGAGATTGTTAGAGCACTGCTCGGTCGAACTCGCAAGCATTGCTATCTCAATCTTGTTTGTCAATGTTAGTGATCAAAACTATAAGTCTTGATTTCTAGTCTATTTATAGTAATGTCTCGGATTAGGATAGATTGTGTAGTTGAGCATTATACTTCACGATGTTCATCATTTGAAGACGAAGAACTACTAAGGAGATCTTGTGGAACTTCATCAACAAAAGGTATGTGGAAACTAAAACTCATCTATCATTTGGAAAGTCTATTTCTACTTTATCTCCTATATTAAGACAAAAGTCGTATTACTATATAGTTTTTGATTATGCACATTTGAGATTTTGAGCTGAGTTTAACTCGCTTACATATTTCTCGAAATATGTGTTAGTAACCTTTCGCTTCATCTAAGTTCATCTTATATTCTTAACGAAAGTCAAAAGATGATCATGTAAAAATCGTTGAGTAACATATTACATGGTTTGTGTAATACAATCATTTGATGTAGACTTGGAATGTTTCGTAATGATTATTTCAATAATTTGAAAATTCTTTTGATGCTAATAGTTGGTGAAAACATTTATTGTCATCCTCTAAGAATGTTTCAATGATTAAAATAGAGTTTAGAACACTTAACCATCATTGGATTATAAACATAATATGCATGCTTGCATATATGTGATCCATGACGGGAACTATAATATGCATATGTCATAGTCCGTCTATTTAAATTGCGCTTCCGCCAAAAACCGACTCTCTAAGAAGTAGGTGCGTCTGTTTTAGGGTGTACGTTCGGAGAAAAATGTAAGTAAAATGATGGGCTTTATAACCCCAAACGGTAGATCGGGTCGACGAACCTTTGTGCTAGTAGCCTAATTGTGTTAATTGAAACAAAGTACTAAATAAAAATATATTAACATTTAATTCGCTGTGTAATACCAAACATTTTTTTTATGATCTAAAACTGGATGTCTGGGTCAAGTGGTCACACTGTTTTACATGGGCTCATGCACGAGCCTTACTTCGTTTTCCATTCAAACATAATATTACGTGGAGAGTGCTTTGGACTATTAGTTTTCAAAAAAGGTACTCCCTTCGTTCCATTTTAGATGATATTTTTGGAGTTTTTGCGCAGATTAAGAAATGGAGAGAGGTATAAATATTTTCCATTTATACCCTTAAAAAAAGTCTTCAAACATTAATTTCTATTAGTGCATTTAAAAATAAACTTATAGTTCCAAGACAAAATATAAGGGTATAATTGGTACTTTTTTGGATAAATATGAAAATATTCAAGTACCGTGGAACAAGAAAATAACCCTAAAACATCATCTAAAATGGAACGGAGGGAGTAATTAACTAAGATGTTTATCCACTTTACATAAAAACCTAAATAGAGACGACTTCCCATTATCTTTTCCTTTTAAGTTCCGACGAAAATAAACCCTAGCCGACTACTCTTTTGAACATTTCCTAGTTTTCAAGCGTATCTTCCATGTATTGATTAAGAAACCATCTAGCTACGACAATTAGGCTCTCTACATTTCTTTTTTGGATGCGGCACAACGTGGAGATTGCCATAATTCTTCTTGTCATTGTGTACAATCAT
Organism: Papaver bracteatum; assembly: GCA_023529315.1. Taxonomy (NCBI): domain Eukaryota; kingdom Viridiplantae; phylum Streptophyta; class Magnoliopsida; order Ranunculales; family Papaveraceae; genus Papaver; species Papaver bracteatum. The sequence continues at coordinate 3,114,766 of JAJJWX010004839.1, forward strand.
TGTTTTGGATTTTAAAGCGATTCGAGGTAGGGGTTTCTATGTAATACAAAAAAATTAAACTATTTTGGTATAAGTTTTGTTTGCATCATCATCTCTATCTTTTGACATATAGGGGTATTTGCATAGTACTAAAATCTAAATCGATTTGTTGCACTGTTTGCCAAACTATATATTTTATATATATACCCAAAACAATTTGATTACATGTTTGGAACTTAAGAAATTTCTGTTACCCTGTTTTGTACAAGCCACTGCATGACTTGTTTTGTCATTTGTCCATTGCGGATGAAACTTTATGGATTTGATTTAATTGAGTGCGACTTGATTTGTCTTGGTTGAATTTTCAGTTCTTGCACGGTCTTAACATCTTCTTTACATGTTTGTTCCCTGGTTGTATAACACTTGTCTTTATTAAACATGGACTAATTTTGTAGTGGCCACTTGCCTCTTCAGGGGCAGAGCCAAGAAATATTGATCGGGGGGACAAATGTGCGGTCAAAGGCCGCCCAAATTTTTTGGACGTTTTTGTTATTAGATTTCCGATATTCATCATATATCATCACTAAATTTGATACCCATAAGCAAATTTTAATACCAATCACATCTATCACTACCTTCTTTGAGACATTTTGTAAAACTTGTGTTTGTAAATTTACAATCTAGGCTTATATTACTTCATTTTGCTTAAACCTAAGGGGGGTCAAATCTTAAAAACACCTAAAAACCAAAGGCTGGTTATATGATTTTGGGATAAAAATCAATAATTCGCAAGATGATTATAATTTCTTATTTATGCTTTTAATGCATCGTTTGTTGTGTTTTTCCGCTGCACTATATTATTTTTGGAAATTTCCTACTGGGTTGTGGTTGCTCACCCCTTTTTCCCTATTCCTACAGAGTATACAGAGACACTAGTTGAAGTAAAGAAACTATAATTTATCACGGGGATTTGGGAATCGGTATTTCAATATCGTCGATATGTATTATTTAATTATTTTAAATTATGGATTGTAATCATTTAAATTGTTTTGTAAGTATTTTAATTATTAAAAATATTTATTGGAATTTCTTTCGTAGTTCTATATTGTTCTTATTTTTAAAAGAAAAAATCTGGACCTACGATAGTCACGCTCCGGGATTCTGGGCAAGGATCTAGCCTCAGAATTCGCGGGGTGTGACAGCATACCCGTATGCATATATGTTAGTTGTGGAATTATGGGAGACTAAGTACACATACCCGTACGCGTACTGGCGAAGGGTTTGGGTCCGATAATTTCTGTTATGTTTGGAAGTATGTGTACCCATTCGCATACTGTCGAACCCAAACTCAGACCGTCTACTTTAAATATGCGTACCCGTTTGCATACTTGAGTGGTTAAAGTTGTAAAATCGGTTTCTTCATGAACTAATAAATTTATATAATAAGGAATGCATTCTATGCAAACCGTGGCTACAATGTTCATGAATTGATTCGAGTGAATCAAACCGATTTTGCTTTGATTGTGTTCTTGAATACTTCTATGAGAATATAGCAATTGAACAACTTTATACCTAGTTTCTTTAGAGTCATTTGAACTAGTTGTGGTTAAGATGAATAAGGTTGATATGAGAGTGTTCATATAGCTAACTTCGGTTAAATACTGTTGAGCCAACCTAGTGTACACATTTAGGTACAGTTACTTAAACTTAAATGAAGGTACATTTTATTTGTATATAACAAGCTAAGTTCGATCTAACGGTTGAAAATACTAGCTTGAATCTAATCAGGTTTTCATCTAACGGTGAATATTGAATGCTTTTTTACCAAGGTAACTTAGATTGCAAACCATGATTTGAAAACTATATAAAGGAGAACTCTAGCAACTGGGAAACCTAATCCCCACACCTCTTGTGTGATACTAGTTGCGACTAGAGTCATTTCTCCTTTAACCTTAGGTTTTTCACGAAACCTTGTAGGTTAACGACTTAAAGACTTCATTGGGATTGTAAAGCCAGACCCAACTATTTTCTCTATAGTTGTGTGTTCTAATCTTACTTGTTCTATCGTGTTTGAGTATTATCTTTGCTAAGATTTGCTTGAGATTTATCTCCGATAGGTAAGATTAAAAGTAGTCACAAACATCTTCGTCTCATCGTTTGTGATTCCACAATATCTTGTTTCGCTACCATACGATTAAGATTATTGTGAGGTGATTAATAATACTAGGTTGTTCTTCGTGAATATGAGTCTGGTTTATCAATTGGTTCATGTGCACCTTAATTTATCACAAGACTGAACATAACTCATAGGTATTTCTGTGGGAGACAGATTTATATATTCCAATAGACTTTTCTGTGTGAGACAGATTTGTTTATCAAGTCTTCGACTCTGGGTCGTAGCAACTCTTAGTTATGGGTAAGATCAGCTAAGCGAATCAAGTGCGTAGAATCCTGCTGGGATTCATAGACATAAGGAGCGCAACTGTACCTTGATCAGTGTGAGATTGATTAGGGCTCAACTACATTCCAGTCCGAAGTTCATTGGTAGTAGGCTAGTGTCTGTAGCGGCTTAATACAGTGTGGTGTTCAAAGTTGTACTAGGTCCCGGATTTTTTTTGCATTTGCGGTTTCCTCGTTAACAAAACTTCTAGTGTCTGTGTTATTTCTTTTTCGCATTATATTTTGTTATATAATATAAATATCACAGGTTGAGCGTAAGTTCAATCAATTGTGAATCCAACCTTTGGTTGTTGATTATATTGGTTGACACTTGAACATTGGTCTTTGATACCGTTCAAGTTGTTTCACATAATAATCAGGCTCGCAGATTTCTATCTGTTTGATTTGATGATGACATTGTGAAACAGAGATATAAAACTCTTTGATATGCTTTTATATTGATTGAGTCTGACTGTCTAGTTGATTCTCTTAAAAGTATATTGAAGTTTGTATATTTAGATTGCCGAACGAAATATTGTGTGTGGTTGTTGTACCCCCGCTTTTTCAGACCAATATGTGTGAGATGGTAGAACCGATCTTAACTCAGGTTATGTATCTTGGTATAACTAATCATAATTCCCAAACTTATGATTTGGTATGATCGGTCCTGGTAATTGGGGTAACTGATCCTAAATAATCACTATTAGATGGTATGATCGATCCTTGTAATTGGTGTGACCGATCCTTGTAATTGGTGTAGCCGATCCTGGTAACTGGTGTGAACAATCAAAAGTAGATACCATGTATAAATGGAACTGATCCTTGTAACTAGTGTAACCTATCCTAGTGACTGGTGTGACCGATCACAAGTAGGTACCATATTTAGGTATATATAACCGATCCTAGTGATTGGTATAACCGATCTGAACTCGTGTATATGATTTGGTATGAACAATCACATAGTAGTCTTTGAATACATACAAACCAATTCTAAACTTATTTGGAAGTGTGCTATAACCGATTCCAAGAAAGCAAATCCATTTAATATGAAATAAGGATTTGTTTTGAAAAGTTGTCAACATACTTTGAACACGAGCAATAACTCTTATCATTTTTTGTTCAAAGATATTCCTTGGTACTCAAGGTGATCGTGTGGAGAAATAAATTAAGAATCTTTTAATGAAGGTTTTTGGATTTATATTCTTTAATTACCAGTTAATGCATATCTCAATAAAATAAAAATTAGTAATGTGCATTTACTAATTGGAGGTTTTCTATTAAGAGATTTCAGAAATATAGGACAAGCATTTATTAGAATTATGAAAACCGAATTTTGTCATTCATTGCATATTTTGAGAATGTTTTCGGTTTTGGAAATTCCTTTGTGTCCAAACATCTTTGGTCCATAAATATCTAAGTTTACATTTCTAGCAAACCATCCTAAGAGCCAGTCAAACTTCATTTTTTGTTGTTTCTGGTGGATCCGTATATTTGGAGAGGAAAGTATCTTAATTATGTGAAACCTCTTACGACCGATCGTTTAAAGACTTTTGTGGGATCAAGAAGCTCTACGAGTACCGTTGGTGGGAAACTAGATAATTGTAGTATTATTAGTTTTTGATTGATTTGATTGACTAACGGTGGTTGAAACTTTGATTTCACCTAGTTTGTGTATGCTTGATAATCTTCTCTTCTGATATAATATTCACTCAAACTATATCAGAGTATGAACGGGATCTTTAGAACTATTGTTAGATCTAAAGACATCTTGTCATAATCTATTGTTAACAGACTTTATTCTCTATGTGATTGATCACAAGAAATTCAAGTGGTGTTGTGCGGGTTTAGAAGATAAAAGAATATTTGAAGACGAAGAAGAAGAAGAAGAAGAAGATTTCTTATTATTTTTCGTATCATGTGAATCGTTTGCACAAACCTTGATCGGCCGGGATCCAACTAGAATCAGTTTATCTTTGATAGATCTGATTGATTAGTTGTGTGAGATCTGCATTCTTTATATTTCTCTTTGAGATCTATATTGATTGAGTGCGAATTTATACTTGACTATTTCGGTAGTTAAAGTTAGATTGATCTAACCAGACAAAGGAGTTTATTAGATTAAACGGAAGATCCTTTGTCAATGACTCATCTATATCTTTATTAAGATTGATTAGAGTGGTTACCAAGCATATTGTTCCTTTGTTGTTTGGACTACGACCTAAAGGACTTGTTATTCACGTGCGTGACTCTAGAAGTCGAAGGCGCAGAGATATTGGGGGAACTAAGTATCTAGGGGTAGTCTGCTTGGTCTCAACTATACAAAGTTGGTATTAGATTTTGTATATCGTCTTAATTCTAAGAGTATTAAAAACTGGACTAGGTCCCGGTTTTCTTTTGCATTTGCAGTTTCCTCGTTGACAAAATCTTGTTGTGCCATATACTTAGTTTTCCGCATTATAATTGTTTTATTATAATTAAAGTAAATTGTACTTTACGTTAGCTTCGCAATACTTGATAGTGATCCTATAAAGTTTGGTTATTACCGAACCTATTATCAAGTAACACACTTTGTTGTAGTATTGTCTCGATCTTGTATCCATAGTCAATCACACAAGTTATCTTGTTGTTGTATTGTCTCGATCTCGTATCCATAGACAATCGCACGAAGTGTGAACCGAATCATCGTATTGTATCGACTCTGTCCATAGACGATCACATTCGGTAGAGTACTTATAGGTTGATAAATAAAATATTGTGGTGTATTTGGGTACACTCGTCTTTTCAATTGGTATCATAGCAGGCAAACACGAAAAGATCTAACAATATATGTTTGGTGCGATCCAACCTATAAGATTGGAATTTAATGTTTGATTCAGTTAACGTAGTAACATGATTTGATATCTTCAAATTACCGTGGTGGAAAACACGAATGAAGACTATGAAACTCTCATTTAAAGAACCGTTTAAAAGTTGGTCAAAAACTTACGGTTTTCCAAAAAATTGTCTCTTAGATCCAAGAGACAACCCACTGATTTTCTCTTGTACTGAATTGTTCAAAGAAGGAAATCAATTCAACTCAATAGAATACCGTATTTTTCATTTTGAAGGGTTACATATTATCTCATCAATTGATGTTTCTTACCATGAACATTGCATCACTAAGAGAAATTATCATCTCAAAATCTTAAGATTTGTGAATCATACTTTTGGTCATGTATCATCAATGTTCACAAACAATCCCGATGGATTATATTTTAGAAGCAACCAGATGAGAAACTACTTTCAAATAGAGAATCAAAATCTTCATTCTCTAATGACTCGAGAAGTCACTAATAAAGTAAGAATTCTTACTGAATCAGGAGACAATATTATAATAAAATCTTACTACAATATAATTCGAGCTAAGGAAATACTTCAACCTTATGAGATTAAGAAAAGTGAAAAAGTGGGGGTCTAACAACCTCACCCAATATTTCGAATAGCAATCTGTATGGACAACTCCGAGTTGTTTTCTATAGAATCAACTAGACTCAATCAAATAGAAAATACTCAAGAAGTTATTATCTCAATCTCTCGATTTGATTTACTCAAGCAAATATGATTCGCGAGCCTAATCAAAGAGAGATAACTTGGATGGTACCAAAGACCAGTATCCAAGTGTCAATTAATTTAAATCAACAACCAATTGGTCGGATATTTTAATCGATTGAACAATGCATAACCTGTATTATTTCAATTATATAACAAAATATAATGAGGAAAAGAAATAACACAAACACCAGAATTTTGTTAACGAGGAAACCGCAAATGCAGAAAAACCCTGGGACCTAGTCCAGATTAAACATACACTGTATTAAGCCGCTACAGACACTAGCCTACTCCAAATTAACTTCGGTCTGGACTGTAGTTAAACCCCAATAAATCTCACACTGATCCAAGGTACAGTTATGCTCCTACGCCTCTAATCCCAGCAGGATACTGTGCACTTGATTTCCTTAGCTGATCTCACCCACAACCAAGAGTTGGTACGACCCAAAGTCGAAGACTTTAATAAAGAAATATGTCTCACACAGAAAAGTCTACAAGATAGATAAATTCGTCTCCCACGAATAAACCTATGAGTTTTGTTCCGTCTTTTGATAAATCAAGGTGAACAAGAACCAATCAATAAAACCAGACTTATATTCCCGAATAACAACTCAGTTTTATCAATCACCTCATAATAGTCTTAATCGACGCAGAGAAAAAAGATATTGTGGAATCACAAACGATGAGACGAATATGTTTGTGATTACTTTTATATCTTGCCTATCGGAGATAGAAATCTCAAGCAAATTATTAAAATTGTACTCGTACGATAGAAACAACAACATCAGATCACACAACTACAAGAAAAGTAGTATCGGCCTGGCTTCACAATTCCAATGAAGTGTTTAGTCGTTAACCTGGTTTTAGAAGAAGAAAACCAAAGGTTAAAGGAGAATCGACTCTAGCTTAGCAAACTAGTATCATACAGAATGTGTAGGGTTTAGGTTTCCCAGTTTCTAGAGTTCTCCCTTATATAGTCTTTCAAATCAGGGTTTGCAATCAATGTTAGCTTAGTAATAAAGCATTCAATATTCACTGTTAGATGAAAACCTGATTAGATACAAGCTAATATCTCTCAACCGTTAGATCGAAAACTTATCTTGCCACACACACATGTACTTGACGATTTTGGGTTTGTGTATCCGTACCCAAACGTGTAAAATAGTTAGTTCAAGATTAGTCAACCAAATGGTTAGCCAAATGATACCTTTCATATCAACCATATTCTTCTTCACCATAACTAGTCCAAATGACTAAAATGAACTAGTTAGAGAGTTATTCAATTGCTATGAAATCTTATGTACTACACAAGACACAATTGAAGCAAAAATGATGTGATTCACTCGAATCAATTCATGAACTATAAATCCACAGTTTTCAATAGCATTCCTTAGATAATTTAAATAAGTTCACGAACATTGTTTTTAGACAAAACCACTCAAGTTCGCGGACTTAAGTAACCGGTTGGAGTTCACAAACTCCAGCAGAAATTCTCGGGTTTGAGAACTTCTGTCAATTCGCAGACTGAGTTCGCAGACTGAAACCAAGCTTTAACTCCAGCAGAAATTCTCGAGTTCGAGAACTACGCTCGTTCGTGGACTGGGTTGAATGCTCAAGTTCCGTTTTTCACTTGATCAACAAAGTTCGCAAACTTCAGTTCAAGTGCATAAGGACTTATACATATATGTGTTACCACAACAATGTTTATATCCCCCAGCGGTTATATTATCTAAACTCTCATTTCAATCATTGAAATATTCTCAGAGGACGTCATATAATTGTTATTCACGAACTAGTTTTCGTCAGAGCAATTTCCAAAGTGATTGAAACATAACATGACTTTCGTCACTAGGCAAAGATGAACTCGGCTAAAGCGAAAGCTTTACCAACACACATTTCGAGAAATAGATAATCGAGATATACTCAGCTCGAAAAGTCACATGTGTATATCTTTAGTCTATATAGTAAAACGATTTTTGTCTCAAGATAAGAGATAGAGTAGATAGACTTTTGAGTGATAGATAAGTTCAAGTCTCCACATACCTTTTAGTCGATGAAGATCCACCGATTCCTTGAGTAGTCCTTCGTCTTGTATGATGATTGCCATGGAGTTATTTAGCTCAACTACACTTTCTATCCTAGTCCGAGACCTTATCTATAGTAGACTAGAAATCAAGACTTTATAGTTTTGATCACTAACATTGACAAACATGCTTGATATAGCAACTCACCAAACACAGATTATTAGATCTTTTGCTCTGATACCAATTGAAAAGACGAGGGTACCCTAAATATACCTCAATCTAAAAAAATTCCACATATAAGTCCTTCACCGAAAGTGGATCGATATCACATCAATCAAAAGTGCTTGTTTCCGAAAATATGTTTTCTTAAAAATATATGTATTTTCAACATCGGAAATAAAAACTTGGATTATTCTGCAATTTTTTGAAATATTTTCGAATAAGATAAATATTCTGATTTCTCAAAATATTCTTCTTGAGGTTATCACAAGCATGCTATCAAAGATGATACCGAATTAAGATCTAAGGAGAAGACTAAAAACTATGATTCTCATCAACACACTTGCTCACATGTTTAAGGGAAAGTGTTATCAAATTCTCTATGTGGTAAATGGAATAGTCTGCAGGGAGTTTTTTTATTGATCACTGTCTCCACAAGATTGAAAAATATCTTGACTCCTTAGAGTCTGACAGGCTCTCTCTATGCAACGAAATATGTCACCCTTCGATTCAACTCACTTTCACTCCAAGGGTACATGCATCCAGTCTGCTTGATGGTGTATTATAACTAATTGGAAGAAGAGTTTTGCTTGACGAAAGAGTTGATGTTGAATGGAAGCGGGTAATCTCTTATAAAAAAAACTATTAAGAACAACCCATGAGAACTCTTCAAATGATGTCAAGAATCTTACTTACTAACATTCTTAATCATTATGAGGATGTTTTGATGAAGTTTCAGCCTCTAATCGATGAGATTTCCTTCTAAAGAGAATGTTTGCTAAAGGGTTTAAAAGAACCTTTGCATGGATATAAGTACAAGATAATAAAATAAGATTAGATTCTTATTTAGAGAAAATAGACATCGATGTTTTGATTTATGTCAAGAATTGTGTAAGGTCTATTTTGAATAAAACTGTAAGGACCCTCAAGCTCGTCAACGCCATTAGATCGGTCAAGTGTCGTTTTAGCCGGTAATAACTCGATTAGTTTAACAAGGGCGTTAATTAATAGAAATTAATCTAACAACGATCTAGATACGAAACTAGTATCGTTACATAGATCTCGAAAAGTTACGCGGAATAGATTACTCGAACGTGCCATTCGGATATCGGTCGGGGAAGATATCATCAATTATGTTTGAAGGACAAGTTAGCCGTCTGGCTGCCCATATCAATTTTGGGGTGCCATTATCATTTATCGTTGGTCTTATCCCCAAATCGAGCAGATAGACTCATCTTTCCTTCTTTCTTTCTTTCTTATTCTTCTTCTTCCTTCTTTCTTCTTTTCTTTTCTTCTTTTCTTCTGTTCTCGCCTCCGGCGATTATGAGAAATTGATTTGAGTGAATCGATAGATGATGTTGTTAGTTTATCACCTAAGAAGGTTCGATGGTGGTGTTGATTTTATTCGATGTTCTGAAGATTTTATATCAATGAATTAATAAAGATAAGATTACTGGAATTAGGATTTGTGTGGATTTGATGATGATATAGTGTTATTGAAGGATAAAGAACAACTGGGTTGTTGTTTAATTGGAGTTTTAGTGATGTTTGGAGTTAGAATTTGAGATTGAAGATAATTAGGGTTTTATGAGAATTACAGAAGAGGATGAGAATGTGAAATTGAAGATATAAAGGAGTGATTAAAGTTGGGTTTGACGGGAATTAGAATATTGATTGAAGTAGAGTTGTGATAGCAGTGGAGATCGATTCAATTTAATATTTAGGCTTCCTCATGTTCTTCCCCAAATTATGAGGTAGGGTTCTGAGGGTGGATGATCATGAGACTCAGATCGAGAAAAGAAGAGTACAATAACCAGTTGGTGGTGGTGTCAATCCAGGTAATTAATGATTTCTCCTATTTCAATCTGTTTTATTGGATTTAGTATGGAAAGGATGATTTCTAGAATGGGATGTGTTAGATTGAAGTCGAACTGTTTATGTTGTAGATTTATGAATTTATGGTTGATAAACTGAATGGTTGGTTGAACTGGAACTATAGTGGTTTATGAATTACAAAGGTTCTACTTTGGAATATGATTTATAGATGGTGTTACTGTTGAGATTCAGGTTGTGTGTGTAGTTATAGTTGTTGAAGTAGGAGTGGTGTTGTTGATTTGAGTATTGCATGTGATGGTGAAGTTATCAGTATAGAATGGAGTTGTGATTATTGAACTGGTGGTGATGAAGTTGGGTGTTATAACAGGAAATGGTTGTAAAAAAAGAAGAGTTTGGGGTTATGTCAGTGAAAGAATGAGATTAGCTTTTTTGTGTCAGTTGTTGGTGTTGGTTTGTGTGGCATTGGTGATGCTAAGGCAAAGGTTATGGTACTGTTTGTGTTTGAGACTTTGTGAAGATGAAATCGAGTATCTGGTGGTGGTGTAATTGCAGTTAGTGATTCTGAAATAATGAAGCCCAGTCATGAAGGTGGGATTGGGATTCTCAATTGAGATGTGGTGGGATTGATACTGATGTTGTTTATGCAAGTGTATGTGTATGAGATTGGATATGGTGATGCTGTAAAATTATTGGAAATAGCCTGAGTGGTGTATGGGGTGAACTGTGTAATGGAAATGAGTTAAAGAGAGGGATGCAGCGTGGATTACTGACTCAAGTGTCGTAGTAAACTGTAGAAAGAATGTTCTTAAAGCTGCCATTGCAGGTAGACTTAAATTACAGTTGTAATGAAACTGTATCCTTTTAGAATGGATTGTTTGTGTATAGATCAATTGAATAGAATCAGGTTGAACTAGTGTTAGGGTTATGGTGTTTCAGTGGCTTGTGCTATTGGTTTGCCTGTTAGTCATCCCAGTCAGATGTCTGACTAAACTATTTAACTAACTCAGTTAGTCTGACTGAGTTGAGTCGTTGTGACTCACTGGTTTTCCTATTTTGACCTGAGTAGACTCAGTTGACCGAGTTAGACAATTGACCTGACCTTAACTGTTGACCCTTGACTAAGACTTGGACTTGACCTTTGACTGTACTTAGACGTTGACTGTTAAGTTGACCCTGGACTATCAATTTGACTGTTAGAGACCGTTAGTTGACTCAGATGGACCAGGCCTTTGGTTAATGGGCCTGTTTAGAGAACTTGGGCTTATGAATAATTATCTTATCTCACATAGTTGAATTGGACCTCTTATGTTCTGAATTAGTATCTGGTTCCTTCTACAAAGTTGTAGATATTCACAAGACTTAGCTACGGACTATAAAATCAATCTAATCGGATTAGTAAACTCTTAGTTATACTAAAGATAGAGAATAAGGTATCCTAATGGGCTTAGAACCATTAGATAGACTTATATGATTCTTGTATGAACCTTTTGGCTAGATTCTTAGACTTCTTGTGTGATTAACAGTTAGTCTGTATTACCAATGGTCGATTCCAAAGGATGAACCGGTGGATCGTGGATCTCGAGGTAGGCGTGGCTTGTCATCAAAAGATGTGGGAATACATTTGACTCTGTAGTAATTATTATTGTTGTCTTTACAAAACTTTATGCTTATCAAACTCATGCATTGTCTATTCGCATATTCCATGCTTTGTTTGTCTTTATGATTGTCTTTGGGAAATGAGAATTTCCAACTATGGTATATTGGATACGCTCCTTCATATTCTTATGACTAGGGCGATATACCGCAATATTAATAATAGGTGTGGAATTGGCATCAATATTACGGGTGTGTACCTTTCACCCACAGACTAACATCAATTATAAGTTGTGTAAATGTCACCGCAGAAATTATAAGGTGTGTAAATGTCACCGCAGAAACTAAAGGAGGAGTTTAGGTCCATATACATGATTGTTTATTTCAGTGGTTTTGTTGTCTTCTAATGTTTGGGAAAACATGTAATGTTTTCCAAATATGCATATGATTACTTAGAAGTTAAATGTTAATTATTCCCCATTTTCAGTTTCAGTGACAAAGCAGAGTTGCGCAGCGAAAGTTCCGAGAAGTTAACTTCGTTAGTTGATTATATACTGATATATTTATTTTGTTGTATATTCTTTGTAAACCAAATTACTATTGTATATGTATCACATGAGAGGAGTTCTTGTATTTATTACAGAGAGGGTTTAGATTCGGGTTAATCTTTGTTTAGAACTTCTTTCTTACAGTTTAAATATTTGATTTAGATTCGTTAGTGCCTCTTTATTTAGTTAATCTCTTGGGTTAGTCAGTTGCTAGCTTAGGGGGCGCTACAAAGTTGGTATCAGAGCTCACTATTAGATCTTATATAGGAATAGCCAGTGCCAGTTAGTGAACTAGATTAGTTAGAACTGGGTTGGGTTTGTGAGATAAATCTTAATCACTAAAAGCTATCAATAATTAAAATATTTATCTAATTAATTGAATTGTTTGTTTGATTGTTTGTTTATGTATTGAAGTAAAAATTGTAAGGTACACCAATGACTTTAGGATTTGATAATAATTAATCTAAAAAGTATAAACACGTAAACAATCTAATACTATAATGACAATAGTGAAATTAATATAATTGATATAACTTGTAAATCAAATAGAAACTTACTGAACACATGGACTTATGTGAAGGATAAATAAATTATGGAGTAACCACATAAATGTTGATAGTAATTTTTGGGACTTATTAATATTTGTAAGAGTAGTTAGAATAATAGTTCAACCATCAATATTAATAATTACTAATTGTAAATGATAATAATTTAATAGGAATGATAATAATTTTAATAAGATAATGTTAGCACACATAAATTGGTATTATATTGAACTTAACTAAACTAAAATTTCATTAAGGAAATATAACGATAAAATTAATAATTGTGATGAAACAGCTATGGAAAAATTATTTACACTTATCTACAATTAAGTTTTGTAAAGTAAACTAAAATACAAATTATCTTTAATCTAATAAATGATCCAGTGAATCTATAAAATGAAACAAATATACAGGAAATAGTGACAATAGTATTCAAATAATTACTATAATATTATAATTAAAATAAAATTTAAAGACTACTAGAATATATTACAATTTTATAGAGACTCAAATTTGAATCGTATTAATTTGTCAACACCAATATTTAACAAGGAATAGAATACGGATTTAATCTGAACAAATAAAATCTATTATATCAATCTTTACGTGAATTTAAAATTATATCTACTTGGTGCATCAACCGGACTATCGACTTAAGATAAGAATAATGAATGTAATAACACAGTTGATAATAGTATATGAGTAATTAAGCTGGTAGTAAATTTATAATAGATAATATTTGGAATTAAAATTCGATTTCATTAAAATAAATAAATAATAGTAAGGATAATTAAAAATGAAATGTAATAAATTTGATGATTAAATTGTTTAAAATGTTATAAAAAAATTATGAAGTAAAATTTTAAGTTAAATCGGTTATAATTAAATTTAGAGATGAATTATTCATAATAAGTTAGAACTTAATGAATCTTGATAGATTAATCTAGCACTGGAGAATAGTAAAGATTGTGTTCTCTCTGTTCGTAGGAAGGCATTGTTGGGAATGGCCAACCTTGACAGGGCAACTGCATTCAGAGATGACTGATCATAGAAGTATAATTTAAAACTTTAGAGAACCGATAATTTCAATCTTGCTTAGAAAGATTTGTAGGATTCTTCCTTGAAGCTAGAGAAAGATATCTTATAAAATAGAAATTAGTTTAAGAAACTTAGACTTTCCTATTTGATAGAATCTAAATCAGTGTAGTTGAACCTAGAGCTACAAATTTTAGATTTTAGTTGTAGAAAGCCTTTTAGGTTTGTGATTTGTTATATGTTGTTTGCGCTTAGACAAGTGATGGTTTATTCTTAAGGTGGGGAGTTTTGAAGATCAGAAGGGTGGTTCGATTTTCGAGGACGAAAATCATACAAGGTGGGGAGAATGTAAGGACCCTCAATCTCGTCAACGCCATTAGACCGGTCAAGTGTCGTTTTAGCCGGTAATAACTCGATTAGTTTAACACGGGCGTTAATTAATAGATATTAATCTAACAACGATCTAGATACGAAACTAGTATCGTTATATAGATCTCGAAAAGTTACGCGTAATATATTACTCGAACGTGCCATTCAGATATCGATCGGGGAAGATATCATCAATTATGTTTGAAGGACAAGTTAGCCGTCTGGCTGCCCATATCAATTTTGGGGTGCCATTATCATTTATCGTTGGTCTTATCCCAAAATCGAGCAGATAAACTCATCTTTCTTTCTTTCTTTCTTTCTTTCTTTCTTTCTTTCTTTCTTATTCATCTTCTTCCTTCTTTCTTCTTTTCTTCTCTTCTTTTCTTCTGTTCTCGCCTCCGGCGATTATGAGAAATTGATTTGAGTGAATCGATAGATGATGTTGTTATTTTATTACCAAAGAAGGTTCGATGGTGGTGTTGATTTTAGTCGATGTTCTGAAGATGTTATATCAATGAATTAATGAAGATAAGATTTCTGAAATTAGGATTTGATGATGATATAGTGTTGTTGAAGGATAAAGAATAACTGGGTTGTTGTTTAATTGGAGTTTTAGTGATGTTTAGAGCTTGAATTTGAGATTGAAGATAATTAGGGTTTTATGAGAATTACAGAAGAGGATGAGAATGTGAAATTGAAGATATAAAGGAGTGATTAAAGTTGGGTTTGACGGGAATTAGAATATTGATTGAAGTAGAATTGTGATAGCAGTGGAGATCGATTCAATTTAAGATTTAGGGTTCCTCATGTTCTTCCCCAAATTATGAGGTAGGGTTCTGAGGGTGGATGATCATGAGACTCAGATCGAGAAAAGAAGAGTACAATAACCAGTTGGTGGTGGTGTTAATCCAGGTAATTAAGGATTTCTCCTATTTCAATATGTTTTATTGGATTTAGTATGGAAAGGATGATTTCTAGAATGGGATGTGTTAGATTGAAGTCGAACTGTTTAGATTATAAATTTATGAATTTATGGTTGATAAACTGAATGGTTGGTTGAACTGGAACTATAGTGGTTTATGAATTACAAAGGTTCTACTTTGGAATATGATTTATAGATGGTGTTACTATTGAGATTCAGGTTGCGTGTGTAGTCAGAGTTGTTGAAATAGGATTGGTGTTGTTGATTTGAGTATTGCAGGTGATGGTGAAGTTATCAATATAGAATGGAGTTGTGATTATTGAACTGGTGGTGATGAATTTGGGTGTTATAACAGGAAATGGTTGTAAAAAAAGAAGAGTTTGGGGTTATGTCAGTGGAAGAATGAGATTAGCTTTGTTGTGTCAGTTGTTGGTGTTGGTTTGTGTGGCATTGGTGATGCTAAGGCAAAGGTTGTGGTACTATTTGTGTTTGAGACTTTGTGAAGATGAAATCGAGTATCTGGTGGTGGTGTAATTGCAGTTAGTGATTATGAAATAATGAAGCCGAGTCATGAAGGTGGGATTGAGATTCTCAATTGAGATGTTGTAGGATTGCTACTGATGTTGTTTATGCAAGTGTATGTGTATGATATTGGAGATGGTGATGCTGTAAAATTATTGGAAATAGCCTGAGTGGTGTATGGGGTGAACTGTGTAAGGGGAATGAGTTAAAGAGAGGGATGCAGTGTGGATTACTGACTCAAGTGTCGTAGTAGACTGTAGAAAGAATCTTCTTAAAGCTGCCATTGCAGGTAGACTTAAATTACAGTTGTAATGAAAATGTATCCTTTTAGAATGAATTGTTTGTGTATAGACCAATTGAATAGAATCAGGTTGAACTAGTGTTATGGTTATGTTGCTTCAGTGGCTTGTGCTATTGGTTTGCCTGTTAGTCATCCCAGTCAGATGTCTGACTAAACTATTTAACTGACTCAGTTAGTCTGACTGAGTTGAGTCGTTGTGACTCACTGGTTTTCCTATTTTGACATGAGTAGACTCAGTTGACCGAGTTAGACAATTGACCTGACCTTAACTGTTGACCCTTGACTGAGACTTGGACTTGACCTTTGACTGGACTTAGACGTTGACTGTTAAGTTGACCCTGGACTATCAGTTTGACTGTTAGAGACCGTTAGTTGACTCAGATGGACCATGCCTTTGGTTAATGGGCCTGTTTAGAGAACTTGGGTTTATGAATAATTATCTTATCTCACATAGTTGAATTGGACCTCTTATGATCTGAATTAGTATCCGGTTCCTTCTACAAAGTTGTAGATATTCACAAGACTTAGCTACGGACAATAGAATCAATATAATCAGATTAGTAAACTCTTAGTTATACTAAATATAGAGAATAAGGTATCATAATGGGCTTAGAACCATTAGATAGACTTATATGATTCTTGTATGAACCTTTTGGCTAGATTCTTAGACTTCTTGTGTGATTAACAGTTAGTCTGTATTACCAATGGTCGATTCCAAAGGATGAACCAGTGGATCGTGGATCTCGAGGTAGGTGTGGCTTGTCATCAAAAGAGGTGGGAATACATTTGACTCTGTAGTAATTATTATTGTTGTCTTTACAAAACTTTATGCTTATCAAACTCATGCATTGTCTATTCGCATATTCCATGCTTTGTTTGTCTTTATGATTATCATTGGGAAATGGGAATTTCCAACTATGGTATATTGGATACGCTCCTTCATATTCTTATGGCTAGGGAGATACACCGCAATATTAATAATAGGTGTGGAATTGGCATCAATATTACGGGTGTGTACCTTTCACCCACAGACTAACAGAAATTATAAGGTGTGTAAATGTCACCGCAGAAATTATAAGGTGTGTAAATGTCACCGCAGAAACTAAAGGAGGAGTTTAGGTCCATATACATGATTGTTTATTTCAGTGGTTTTGTTGTCTTCTAATGTTTGGGAAAACATGTAATGTTTTCCAAATCTGCATATGATTACTTAGAAGTTAAATGTTAATTATTCCCCATTTTCAGTTTCAGTGACAGAGCAGAGTTGCGCAGCGAAAGTTCCGAGAAGTTAACTTCGTTAGTTTATTATATACTGATATGTTTAATTTGTTGTATATTCTTTGTAAACCAAATTACTATTGTATATGTATCACATGAGAGGAGTTCTTGTATTTATTACAGAGAGGGTTTAGATTCGGGTTAATCTTTGTTTAGAACTTCTTTCTTACAGTTTAAATATTTGATTTAGATTCGTTAGTGCCTCTTTATTTAGTTAATATCTTGGGTTAGTCAGCTGCTAGCTTAGGGGGCGCTACAAAAACTATCAATTATTTATGAATAAAATTATTTTTATAATTTTTGTGTGATAGTTACCGATTACATAGCATGTGAATAAATGTTTATATTTTTGCTATGTGATATTCGGTATATGAGATGTCTGATTTCGGTTTTTATTAACCTTAATATACGATCTCATATGATGTGACCCTTATGATTTGTGTGGCTTTTTGATTTAGCGGGATTAAGTTTTAGACCTTGTTGGTAGGCTTTATCAAAGGATCATTAGGTGTTCCGATTGAAACTCATATGTGAAAAGTCACAATATGTTGAATCAATTTGTGTTTACATGAGTTGTGTTTAGCATAACATACGTGTTTCGGGTTTTTAACTTTTTCTATTGGCACACATTAGTTAAAACCGATTCAACCCTTCTCTAGTAAAGGTTGCTTTTGTTGTTGTTCTTTTGTTCTTGAGAGAGGATGACAACACAATGGAGGAGAGTTCTTATTTGAACTTCCGCTTAATGATATATCTTTTTGGGGAGATGTGGTTGCGGAAATTGAGGTAACGAAATTGTTAGTTATTCGTTTTCCTGTTTAAGAAAAAACTGTTTACATTGCATATATTTTGCTTTTGCTTAACAAAATTTCGGTACATTTGATATGTTCCATTATGTTGTGTATGGATGTTCATGTGATTCAACTATTTCCGGTTAAGAAAATCTGTGTCAGTTTATTTGGCATTTTGTTTGGTATCTTCGTTATTGTTGGGTATCAAGTGTTTTTTCTTAACGAAATTTGGTGCAATTACGGTGTTGTAATGTTTATATTTGTTTAATTTCTTCCGGTTAAGAAAATAATTGTGCAAGTCAATTTATTTTGGTTTGTATCTATTGTTTAAGGTTTAACAAAATTACGGTTTAGTCCAATTGATTCCGGATAAGAGAAACTAAGTTAATTTTGATCTTCGTTAGACTTATCAAATTGGAGGATTCGGTTATTCAAGTCTAATCGAATGCCTTGACAAGAAAACCCAGTTAACTAACTGTCGATAGTGGATTTTAGACAAGGGGTAAAATCGTAAAACCCCATGACCTAGTGTTACCAGCAACACATTAACTAAGAGCATTTAATTCAGGTGTCAATAATTAATGGGGGTATTTTTTCAAAATACCAGATTAGGGTTTTCGACACAGAACCCTAATTCCAAAACCAAGCCGCATATTGGGCACCATGGCAACGACGCCAAAACCAAGCCGCATACTGCGCACCATGGAAACGATGCCAAAACCAAGCCGCATACTGGGCACCATGGCAACGACGCCAAAACCAAGCCGCATATTGCGCACCATGGCAACAATGCCAAAACCAATCCACATACTGCACCCACATGCAACCATTCCAAACTAAGCCGCTATACCATTTGGCACATGCCAAAAATAACGCCCTAGGCTTGCAAACCGTGCAACTAGGTCAACTTGGCCGTGCGTGCCATTGGCACATGCCAACACGTACCACTAGCTAAATTCTAAGCCATTATACCATTTGGCACATGCCAAAAATAGCGCCCTAGGCTTGCAAACCGTGCAACTAGGTCAACTTGGCCGTGCGTGCCATTGGCACATGCCAACACGCACCACTAGCCAAATTCTAAGCCGCTATACCGTTTGGCACATGGAAAAAATAGCGCCATAGGCTTGCAAACCTTGCAACTAGGTCAACTTGGCCGTGCGTGCCATTGGCACATGCCAACACGCACCACTAGACGATTTCTAAGCCGCTATACCATTTGGCCCATGCCAAAAATAGCACCCTAGGCTTGCAAACCGTGCAACTAGGTCAACTTGGCCGTGCGTGCCATTGGCACATGCCAACACGCACCACTAGACAAATTCTAAGCCGCTATACCGTTTGGCACATGCCAAAAATAGCGCCCTAGGCTTGCAAACCGTGCAACTAGGTCAACTTGGCCGTGCGTGCCATTGGCACATGCCAACACGCACCACTAGCCGATTTCTAAGCTGCTATACCATTTGGACCATGCCAAAAATAGCGCCCTAGGCTTGCAAACCGTGCAACTAGGTCAACTTGGCCGTGCGTGACATTGGCACATGCCAACACGCACCACTAGACAAATTCTAAGCCGCTATACCGTTTGGCACATGCCAAAAATAACGCCCTAGGCTTGCAAACCGTGCAACTGGGTCAACTTGGCCGTGCGTGCCATTGGTACATGCCAACACGCATCACTAGCCAATTTCTATTTTCAAGCCGCTATGCCCAACTAGCGCCCATAACTTGGCCCAATAGCCGTGCGTGCCATTGGCACATGGCAACACGCATCACTAGCCAATTTCTATTTTCAAGCCGCTATGCCCAACTAGCGCCCACGACTTGGCCCAATAGCCGTGCGTGCCATTGGAACATGCCAACACGCATCACTAGCCAATTTTTATTTTCAAGCCACTATACCATTGTAGCGCCCGCGACTTTTCCAAGGTGGCCGTGCGTGCCATTGGCACATGCCAACACGCAACCACTAGCCAATTCCCATTCCAAAACCGCTATACCATTGTAGCTCCCGCGACTTGGCCAAAGTGTCTGTGCATGCCATTGGCACATGACAACACCCAACCACTAGCCACTTGTATCCCCAACTTGCTAGCCAATTTCCAAGGCATTCCGCACATGCCATTGGCCCATGCCACACATGCTCCACTAGCGACTTTGGCATTGCCATTCGCACTCAAAGTGCAACTCGCGGCCAAGGCATTCCGCACATGGCAAATGCTCCACCAAGCGACTTTGGCATTTCCATCCGCACTCAAAGTACAACTCGCGGTCGAGACATCCCACACATGCCATTGGCACATGCCGCAACGCTTCACTAGCAACTTGGGCATTGCCACTTGCGTCCAACTCTCGAGACATCAACACAAACTTGGGGATGCTTTCTTGGGGTTTTGGTTTGGCGATCACAGTGTGCAGCGTACATTACGCTCGCAATAAAGAAAGGCGTGCAATAAATGAATACAGTCAATTAAATAAGGAAATTTATGGTGAAAACGTTTTTCACCATAAAGCCAACGGTTTCCACCTCCTCTGTTTTAATTGACACATTTACTCAATTCCTTAATGAGGCCAGGGTACGTTCAATCTCACTTGTATAAATAGGTTTCACCAATTCTGTCAAAATACACAAGTCTTGGTCAGGAAAAATAAAACACTATCATATATCAACTTTTCAAGCTCTCTCAAAAGCTTCCATCACTAGCAAGCTTCCGCAAGCTTCTACACTTATGATGCAAGTCGAGATACTACCTAGCCAGAACTCTCTGGTCTCATCACCCTTGTTCGCTATCCACCCCAAATCAACCCTTCTCCTCCATTTTGTGACCGAAGCAAATCTGGAACGACCATCTTCTTGGTTTTGGCCAGAGTTGTACAGATTTATATCTCGAATCAAAAGTGCTCACGTGCAGCACATTTTTTTAAGGGTTTAAACCAGTCTCTCCATCATCGAATTTACCAAATTCGGCAGAGGCAATTTTCTCCCATAAACACTAACCTAGTGTTTGTCTTGTCTAAAGGGAACGGTATAACTTATTGTTTGAATAATTAGAGTCTGATGAGAAAAATAAAGTTAAGTCTGATCTTTATTTTGGTCTTATCGAAACAAACGATTGTGCATACACAATCGGTCTAACAAGGGAATTGAGTATCTTAGTCGAATCGTTAGACTATTGGGAAAATTTCTTCGGGCAATTGTTTTGTTGATAACATATTGAAACTAAATTACTTTGTAGTTTTGGTTTTAATATTGGTTATCTAAAATTGATACGTACGATCCATGTACCTTGGTGACTATTATTATAGAGGCGGAATTCAGTATAATAATAGACGTAAACTAGAAAACACAACACAAAGTAGTAATTCGAAGAAATATATCTTCTCTAGATTATGAATAAGAAAACTATTACAATTCTCTCTTTGTTACGCTCACAATCTATCTAAACAGTAAATCAACTTTAAACTGTTTACTAAGCTTGTTTTGATTATTCTCTACCATCTTTGTCTAGATTTTTGTGTGTTTAGTTAATAACCAGACCCCTCTATTTATATACTTGCATTGTACTCAGCCGACTAGGTCTTCTATTGGGAATTCATTTCCTAAACTAAGAGTGTTTCCTAAAAAAAAAACTCTTCCTAACTAGGAATTCTGCCCAAACAACATTTCCTTCTGATAGGTATCTAAAACACCTAATTTTATATCTAGTATTTATGCTTTCTTTGCTATTATCCTTGTGAATTGCATATCTTATGTGTAGTTTTAATTTTATAGGTACTTGGAGTCATTATGAGCAAAAGAAGGAGAAAACGTCCATTTGGAACGTAAAGGGCACAATGATCAATTCACAAGCGAGTGATACTTGGAGTCGGCTAAGAATATGCTTAGAAAGTAAGTGGATAGGCAGTCGGCTCTGCGAAATTGACATGCCAAATGAGATCTGGGAAGCCCTTATAGTCATTGGGGTGTCCATACCAATCTTTACTCCTACAGAGACCTTAAAAGTCAGAGAAATCATTTCTCTTATCATTAGTCGTATTTCCTACATCACCTGAAATTGAGAGAGAAGATATGGCGGCCATGGAATTCAAAAAAGAGAGATCAGCAGAGAGTGGAATTGATTATTTGAGATGGAAGAAATGAAGTTAGGGTTCTGCATTATGAGTTTGGTTCTGATGGTGAGTAAATGGGGATTTGCTATTTGATTTTCGAAAGAATTAAAGATGGGTTTGATAATTGATGTTGGTAGCAATTGGTGGAGATTCATGGGAGTTCTGAGATTTAGAGAGTTTAGAAGAATGGGTTTTGTTCGAATTGTTGATAAAACTCATGGTGACGAGATGGTGATGTTAAGGATTTGCGTTCAATTGCTAACCAATTGAGGTTTGAACAAGAACAAGAACAAGTTTTGAATCTCAGGAAGAACTGGAAGCTAAGATGGACACAAAGTTTGGGTCAAATCCATTTGGTTTTGAAGTTCAGTTCCAAGCTGAGAAAAGACAGGGAAGAATAAGAGATCATTGCCATTGAAACAGATAATGAATGAAGGAGATAAGGAAATTTTTAGAGTTCTCATAAAGCCAGGAAGAATGGATCTGGGTTGTGTATGAATTTGAATGCTGCATGAAATGAGATAAAATGATTCTAAATTAATAGCAAGTTCCATATTTTCATTACCAGCAAATTACACGAGAAGTATTCGTAAAAAGACCTGGTGACCTTTTGTTGAAGCTGCAGTCGACTGCACTATTTGTTGTTGTGGATTGCCATGGGTTTTGATAAGATCTGAAGCTGTAGAGAATAAATTTTAGCCGTTCAAGCATATGGTGGAGGAGTTAAGGTTCTGAGATGGAGAATGGTCTTGTAGAGAAGTTTGAGTGTATGCAGATGAAGTTGGAGTTCGACAAGAAGATGTTGCTGCCATTGGCAGTTGAACGAGATAGTGATAGTAGTTGCGGCTAGATTCGGCAATGGAACTGGTGAGAAATAAACAGTGAAATCAGGGTTTGAAGATGTTGATTGTCATGGGTTTGTTAATGCTGGTGACGATGAGTAGGCAGTGGCAATATATGATGGAAGTCGAAAGAGATGGAGTTGGTTATCACTGGTGTTGGCAGAGAAGCTAGAGTATCGGGGTTGAGTCTGGTTGATGATAATGGCTACTGACATTCACAAGGACCGAGAAGTTTAGGGAATGGTCGTGCCATACGTAACCAATGATGCAGAGTGGAAAATGGTGATGCTGACTTTAGCCTTAGGTTGATTGAGAATGGTTTACATGGTGATACAGTGGTGATTGCAGCTGGGTTGAATTGGAACGAAATGGATGTGAGTATTGCAGGGAGTCATGTTACTCAAATTACAAGTAGATATATGTTAGGAAACAGGGTTGCATTGCAGTTTCCATGGGTTCTGGTGCAACGCAGTTGCAGGCATTGGTGCTGCATCTCAGCTGGTCATGGCTCGAGGAAAAATATGAATGGGTGAGTTGTTAGTGCAATGGCATGGAAATACGATGAAGTTGAGTTATATCTCGCATATATATTTCTCGAAATATGTGTTGGTAAAGATTTCGCTTTAACCAAGTTCATCTTTACCTAGTGACAAAAGTCATGTTATGTTTCAATCATTTTGGAAATTACTCTGACGAAAAATAGTTTGTGAATAACAACTATATAACTCCCTCTGATAATGTTTTAATGATTGAAATGAGAGTTTAAATAATATAACCATTTGAGGATATAAGCATTGTTGTGGTAACACATATATGTATAAGTCCTTATTGCTTGAACCAAAGTTTCCGAACTTTGTTAATCAAGTGAAACCGGAGTAGTGCGTGAGCTCAGACCCCGAACTCAGCATACAAAATCAGTCTGCGAACCCAGTCCGCGAACTGATGAAGTTCTCGAACCCGAGAATTTCTGCTGGAGTTTGTGAACTTTGTCCGGGAACTTAAGTCCGCGAACTTGAGTAGGTTATGTCTAGAAACGATATTTGTGAACTTATCTTAATAAACTAAGGAATGTTATTGCAAACCGTGGCTTTATAGTTCATGAATCGATTCGAGTGAATCACATCATTTTTGCTTCAATTGTGTCTTGTGTAGTACATGAGATTTCCTTGCAATTGAACAACTCTCTAACTAGTTCATTTGAGTCATTTGGACTAGTTATGGTGAAGAAGAATATGGTTGATATGAAAGTTATCATATGGCTAACCATTTGGTTAACTATTGTTGAACCAACTTATGTACAAGTTTGGGTATGGTGATACAAACCTAAAAACTTCAAGTACATGCGTGTATAACAAGCTATGTTTTTCGATCTAACGGTTGATAAATATTAGCTTGAATCTAATCAGGTTTTCATCTAACGGTGAATATTGAATGCTTTGTTAGTAATCTAACATTGATTGCAAACCCTGATTTGAAGACTATATAAGAGAGAACTCTAGCAAATAGGAAACCTAATCCTCACACATCCTGTGTGATACTAGTTGTTCTAAGCTAGAGTCGATTCTCCTTTAACCTTTGGTTTTCCTCTTCTAAAACCAGGTTAACGACTTAAAGACTTCATTGGGATTGTGAAGCCAGACCGATACTACTTTTATTGTAGTTATGTGATATGATCTTGCTTCTTTTATCGTACGAGTACAATTGGAATAATTGGCTTGAGATTTCTATCTCCGATAGGCAAGATATAAAAGTAGTCACAAAAACTTTGTCTCATCGTTTGTGATTCCTCAATAATCTTCTTTGCTGCGTCAATTAAGTTTATTATAAGGTGATTGATAAAGCTGAGCTGTTCTTCGGGAATATAAGTCTGGTTTTATCAATTGGTTCCTGGTCACCTTGATTTATCAAAAGACGGAATAAAACTCATAGGTATATTCGTGGGAGACGGATTTATCTATCCTTGTAAACTTTTCTGTATGATACAAATTTGTTTATTAAAGTCTTCGACTTTGGGTCGTATCAACTCTTGGTTGTGGGTGAGATCAACTAATGGAATCAAGTACGTAGCATCCTGCTGGGATCAGAGACGTAGGAGCATAACTGTACCTTGGATCAGTGTGAGATTGGTTGGGGTTCAACTGCAGTCCAGGCCGAAGTTAGCTTGGAGTAGGCTAGTGTCTATAGCGACTTAATACAGTATATGTTTAATCTGGACTAAGTCTAGGGGTTTTTCTGCATTTGCGGTTTCCTCGTTAACAAAATTCTGGTATCTGTGTTATTTCTTTTCCGCATTATATTGTGTTATATAATTGAAATAATACAGGTTGTCTGTTGTTCAATCAATTAGAATATCCGACCTTTTGGTTGTCGATTTAAATTGATTGACACTTGGATATTGGTCTTTGGTACCATCCAAGTTATCTCTCTTTGATAAAGACGCACATATTCTATTTGCTTGAGTATAGATCAAATTGAGAGATTGAGATAATAACTCCTTGAGATATTCTTATCTAGATTGAGTCTGACTGTCTAGTTGATTCTCTAGTAAAGTAACTCGGGGTTTGTCCATACAGATTTCTAATCAAAATATTGGGTGTGGTTGTTAGACCCCCGCTTTTTCAATTGGTATCAGAGCAGGAAAACACGTTCAAGACCTTACAAGTCTGTGTTTGTAGCGATCTGACTTTATGGACAGAGGTGTTATCTCAATAAACTTACCACCAGTCTTCGATGGCTCTAATTATTTATGGTGGAAAATTTCTATGCGAGCTTTTATTCAAGCACGTGATTTTTAATCATAGGTATATGTTGTTAATGGCTATGATCCTCCCGTTGTGGCAGTTGGAAATGCAAACGTTCCAAAGATATTGGTACCCCTGCCGAGATACTTGCTGCAAAGCAAAATTCCGCCAGTTTGAATGCGATCATACATGCCATTACCCCAAATCTTCAGTACCATGTGTCTAATTGCACTAAGTCGCAAGAAGCTTGGGATATCTTTGCAACCGTATTTGAAGGTAATACCAGTGAGAAGGAAACTAGGATTCAAAACCTTAATTCCGATTAGGAAAACCTTCGTATGGAAGATGAAGAAATATTTGATGAGTTTAGTCACAAAGTGTCTGAAATTGTTAATGCATCTTTTGCATTAGGTAAGACTATTCCTGAAAAGGACATTGTGATGAAAATTCTCAGATCACTGCCATCTAGATACGATGCTAAGAAGTATGCTATCATTGAGGGAAATAACCTTGATACTCTCTCCAGAAATACGCTGGTCGGAAAGCTTAAGATCTTTGATCATGAACATTCGTCCAAATTTAAGGATGTTGCGTTCAAAGCACTAAAGGACACTAAATTACTTGAGAAAAGTAAAAAGGTGTATATCTCTGAAGATGATCACTCTGAGATAGATTCATCAGATGGAGATCTTGACAAATCAGTTTCGATGATCACAAGACAGTTTAGGGATCTTCTGCTGAAAAGAAGTAAACGGTTCTCCAGAGATAAGGCTAAGGCATCAGTCAAACCTCATAATTGTATTCCTCCTGAAAATAGGGATAATGATGAAACTGATGACGAGGATATGCCTCAGTGCTTTAAGTGTAAAGGATTTGGTCATTTTTCAAACGAGTGTCCAAATCGGATAAAATACACTGGGAACAAAGGTCTTGCTGCAACTCTTGATGAAATGTCTGACAATTATGATTTCCAATGAAGATGAGAAATCAAGTGTTGCACTTCTTGGTGAAAATAATGATTTTGATAATTGTAGCAATACATATATGAATCTTGATATTCTTTCAAAAGATAATCCAACTATTCTGGAAGACAAAGTTGACCCAATCTTTGGGAACACTGTTTATAATGTTTCAGGTTCCACTATGTGCCTAGCTGCTTGCACATTTCAGAAGCCTGATTTATATCCAAGTTTGACGTGTTCATATTGTTCATTAAAGGGTCATAAACTGTCAAAGTGTTATATATTCAAACACCAACAAAGGCACGTCAACAAACTTCAACGAAGAACAAATCATTTAGCAAGAAAGCTTAAACTTGCTTCGAAGACCGCTGAGGTATGTAATATTTTATCTTTGTCTAAGAAGTTAGTTTCCAAGGATAAAACAAGACCATTAGAAAAGAAAGTATGGTCAAGTGGTTTTGATAGACAGAGGTCTGTGGATTCCCCTCTAGAGGAAAATGGTGGATAAATTGTTGTGGATTTTATCTATAGTTTATGCTTTCTTTGCTAACTGATGATAGGTATCTAAAACACCTTGATATTTATCTATAGTTTATGCTTTATTTGCGAGTTTTCTTGTAAAATATGTATCTTATGTTTGTTTTTAAGTATTTAGGTACTTTGGAGCCATTTGGAACAAAGGAAGAAGAAACAACGCGAAAGTCTCATCTCATGTGCAACTGATGTTGGAGGCGGACTATTTCTCATTATTTGCTTTTATTTCTTCATCTCGGTCTGAAAAGTATGTCGGCTTTAATGATGCAAAATTTGTCTGAAAAGCATGACAGCTTAAGTGATGAAGAGACATTAAAGAGAATAAGTGGATTTGAGAAATTAAAGATGACCGCTGTTGGTGGAAGAATTTAAAGAAGAAGAAAGTGTTGATTTGGAGCGAAAAGGAGCAAAATCAAGTCGCATACGAAGAATGGGCTGTCAGTTCCCTACAACTGACATGCAAAATACTCACCTTGGCAGCCCTTATCCAAGTCACTGGGTGCCAATATCCAGTCTGTACAGATAGATCTTAACGAGGTTAAGTGCTTCTCAGATAACCGGTTTGTTTTTCACTACCACTCACCTCAAACTCAGAGAGTGCAACACCGAAATCCAGAGAAATGAAGGAATTGAGAAGATCAGAGAGGGAATGTTCCCATGATGATTTACTAACGATTCTGCAGATAGGGTTTGTGGTGGAATTTGGTTCTGAAGCAGCTAGGAGGTGCAGTTGAAGATCTGAGGAGAAAGATTACAGGGTTTTGAAGTGAAATAAGAAATCAAGCATGAATTTGTTTGAGGAGGTGATCAATGGATCGATGGAGAAATCGAGAAGGAGGTCTGCTGATGTTCAGTTTAAATAGAAGAGAAGTCAGGCAAGAATATGAGTTATTTCTGTTGATATCTAGGGTTTCATGGAGATGAATATTTGGAAGCTTAGATGAAGGAATTGGACTCAGGGAGATGCTGTTGAGTGTGTTCTTATGAGGATGGTGGTAATTTTGAGTTCAATGGAACTAATGGGTTTGTATGATTTAAGGGTTTGTGCTTCATGAAATTTCTAGTTGAGCTACTTACTGTGTTGGTTGTCTTGAAGTTATGTGAAACAGAGAAGAAAGGGTCTTGAGCACAGTGAAGATGATGATGCCTGGATTACAAGAATGGAGAAGCTACGATATGAGGTTAACAAGGATTGTAGGTGTTAATGGTTGTTATGTGTGTGGAATTGAAATTCGAAAGTGAATTGCAGTGATGAAGGTGGTTGTGTAATGCAGGTGCCATTGATACTATTGCAGGTGAAAGAAATGAGAAGAAACTGGTGTTTGAATGAACTGTGATGGTGCTTCCATGGTCGATTTGCACTGAATAGAAGGGAAATAACAAGCTATTGCGAGTCAGTGAAGGATAACATTGAATGGGTTAGGTCGAGTTTGTTATTTGAGGTATTACAAAGAAGTGAGGATTTCAGAGGAGATTGGTTCTGGTGGAATTTCTGAATATAGCATGGAAGAAGCAGAAATTGCAGCTGCAGTTGGAATTGTGATGTTGCAGTATGTATGAGTTACAGAAAAGAAGGAAAGTGGGTTTGTCTTTGACTGAGTTTTAGCACTGAGAAGAGAAGAAAATCATTGTTGATGACCAAAGAATAGAATGAATGATTGAGCACTAGCTGGGCCAAAGCAATTACAGGGTGATGGTTGAATGTACTGGTATTATAGCTTTTGGTGGTTGGATATGATGGAAAAGTATGATGCTGTCAGGAAATAGGTAATGGAATTGAAGATGGTGATAACATTACATGTTTACATGGCAAGGAGTTGTGGCAGGAGAAATAACTGAAGGTGATGCTGTTGGTCTAATGATGTGATGTTATGAGTCTGTAAAGCTGAAATTGCAAGTTCATAATGATGTTGTAAACATGGTGGAGTTCTTGAATTAGTGGTGCTATGAACCACTTCCATAGATGTATATTAAGGGTGGAGGCATTGCAGATTATGAAATTACAGTGGGGCTATAGATTGATGAAACTACAGGAAAGTGTAGATGGTGCTACTGTAGTTATAGAGGGTTGAATGGATAGAACTAAAGTTGTAACTGTAAAGAAGGTACGTCCATCACGGCTGGAATTGAAATTGGTAATGCACCAAGATTATGCAACACTAGATTGTGCAATGGCCGAGGCCTTGGCCAATAAAACTAGTTAGTCTAGTTAGCACTCTAACTCAGACCCTGACTCATCGAGTTAGACTTTGACTCGGTCTGACTATTCGAGTTGACTGGTGACCGGGTGGAATTTTCCGGTCACCTGAGATATTTTCCGGTGACGAATTCCAGCCAATTTCCGGCGACAAACCCAGTTTTCCGGTGACTACTTTTGGCATACATTTTTACTGGGTTATTTTCACACATGGGTTTAATGGGCTTGGTGGACTTTTTGGTGATGGACTTTGAAGACTAGACCTAATTTTAGAAGTTGGGAAGAGATACAAAAAGAAAAAGTTCTACTTCTTTGAGGGATATCACATATTTTTCTTCTTGGAGATTTGGAGGATAGCAACGATTAGGGTTTGCTTTCGTATTTATTTTTCATCTTCTTTATTTGATTATTGATTATGATGAACTCCATAGCTATGAGTAGCTAAATTCTATATTATTGGTTAAGGATGTAGTCCTATTTCTAAAACTTGTGTTTGATTAATGCATTAGTTTTCTCTCTTGATTATCGTTCGAATCTCTACTATTTTTAATAATCACATGATTGATGTATTGTGATAGGACTTAGATGTTTGGTTAGTTAAGTGGCCAATTAATTGAACTTGCATCCTTGTACATAGCTATTTTAGGGTTTTTCATTGAGCGATAACCCCAAATACAAGTAGCATGATATGATTACGGTTTGTAGTGATACACTCTTGTAATCATTTGTAGAGTTTGAACATTGTTCGAATTGTCATGCGCAATGTATGACAATTGCATTGATTAGCATATTTCCCAAACTTAATGCTCCTAGGAATTGAACTTAATTAGCGCAAGGCATTAGGTTATTCTTTAGGTAGAATTCACATACGCATCTCTAATGTGTGTGTTGATGAACTTAGGAAATTAATGGAATATATTTGTCTTTTGATACTCTAGGCTTTTGATAATAAAAGAGATTAAATCGTAATTCTAATCATGTATGCAAGCACATGTTTAATATTGAAGATGAATTCCTTGACCAATATCTTTATCTCATTGATTACTTTCTCCAATTTACTTTGCTTTTAATTTACTTTTATTTTGAAAAAACAAAAATCCCCACTTGGTTACTTAAGAATCTGAAAATTGCATAACAACAATTGCCTCTTTGTGGATACAAAATCTTTCTTACCACATACTTTATTTATATCTAGTTGAGTGAGAAATTGAATTATTTTTGACGCATACGACATCGATCAAATTTTGGCGCCGTTGTCGGGGAGGCATACGTCTTGTTATTAAGTTTTTAATTTCTTTTTATTATTTCTGCTTGCATATTTGCTTTTCGTTTCTTGTCTTGCTTCTCACTTGTTTGCGAGAATTGTTTTCAGGTACCTAATCCATGGCTTCTAAAGATTGGAATTATCCAAGGTGCGGGATAACTACTCGAAAAGACACAATACTCCAACCAAGGCAAGGCATAACGGAAGAACAAGACTTGGAAGTAGAACATGAAGCTCTTCAGAAAAAAGAAGAAACAATGTGTGATGCATATCATACACTCAAGGACTTGGCTTCTCACAAGATTGATACACAACATGGGTGTATTCAAACAAACTCTACTTTCGAGAACAAGCCGGGGTTGCTTAGAGAATTACCAAAGTTCCATGGCATGGTGAATGAAGACCCAAACAAGCATCTTATAGACTTCCACACCATTGTCATGGCCATGCTTCCAACATAGACTGATGCAGATGGTGCAATGTTGAAAGTTTTTCGATTTTCTTTGGCGGATAGTGCTAAGGATTGGTTGTATTATTTGCCTCCCGGAAGTGTCACAACATGGAATGGGTTGAAGAAAATCTTTTTAGAGAGATATTTTCCTACATCAAAGGCTACTCAAATTCCCAAGGAGATTTGTGGGATGAAGCAAAATGTGGGAGAATCTTTATATGAATGTTGGGAACGATACAAGAGATTGGTGGCAAGCTGCCCTCATCACCAATTTAGTGATTCAATGATTATCCAATAATTCTATGAAGGTCTCCAAGCAAGTGATAGGAATCTTATTGATGCTGCAAGTGGTGGTGCACTTATGAACAAGACGGTGACACGATCTAGAGAGTTGATTGAGAGTATGACAGCAAATTCTCAACAATTTTCAAGTCATGGATCAGAACCACCTACCAAGGGAGTTAATCAAGTTGACGAGATTATTGAATTACATCAACACATGAGCAATATGTTGGCAATGATGCAACAAATTATAGCAGTGGTTGTAAAACCATCACGCTTAGCTTATGAGAACGTAGAGCATGTCAATGCTATATTCTCAACTCAGCCATATGGTATTTACTCCAACACTTACGAGCAAGTTGCAAGTGCAAGTTCTATTTACAACCATCCGAATGAGTTCCAACAACAAGTGCAACAACCAAAACAAGGGAATAATCCAGAATTGGAAAAGATGACTACTTTGGTGGAGGCTTTAATGTCCGTGGTACGTCAAAATCAACAACTAGCGAACTTAAATCAGCAGAAAACGGATAATGCAATTAAGGAGTTGCAAGCACAAGTTGGTCAACCGCAACAACAACAATTCCAGCAACAACAACCACCTCAAAATCAAGGGTCCAATATGGAAGAGTTGCTGAAATCTTTTATACAAAGAATGGAGGGTGCGGTCAAGGACTTGCAAACACAAGTTGGTTTAATGGCCGAGGATATTAATCAGTTGCATGCACAAAATAGTGAGAAACTCCCTTCCCAACCTCTTAATTCAAGAGAGGGTGTCAATGTTATTACGTTGGGAAGTGGTACACAACTTGTGCAACCCGAAGTTACTAATTCGGGTGAATAGGAAGCCCTAAAGGAACCAATTTTGGAGGAAAAGAATGCAGATTTTCCCCAAACTCCTAAGGTAACTAAATCCAACTCTAAACCTCTTGTTTCTACTTATGTTCCTCCTCTACCTTTTCCTGGCAGGTTTTCTAAAACTAGTAAGAAGGTGTAACAAGATAGGGATATTTGGGATGTTTTTAAGAAGGTCCAAGTGAATATTCCACTCATTGAAGTAATTAGGAAAACTCCTCGCTATGCAAAGTTTGTAAAGGAATTGTGCACTAACAAGCATAAGCTAACCGGTAATGAGGTTATGAGTGTGGGGGAAAAATGCTTCGGCGTATCTTAAAAAGAAACTCCCACCTAAATTGAAAGATCCCGGTAGTTTCACTATTCCATGCACTTTTGGTAAGACAAGGTTTACAAAAGCTATGTTAGATATAGGATCGTCTATTAATGTTATGCCCACTTCGATTTATGATGCTTTAAATCTTGGTCCTCTTAAGAAAACCGGCATAGTTATTCAACTTGCCGATAGATCTAATGTTTACCCGAAAGGGATTGTTGAGGATATTTTGGTGCAGGTAAAAGAACTAATATTTCCAGTGGATTTCTACGTTTTAGACATGAGTGATGTGAATTCATCCTCGTCTATACCTTTATTGTTGGGTAGACCATTTATGAGTACCGCTAGAACGAAGATTGATGTCCACAATGGCACCTTGACTATGGAGTTCGATGAAGAAGTCATACACTTCAATATCTTTGAGGCGAGGAAACACCCAAGTACCATTCAATCAGATTTCCATAATGTGTTGGAAGTCGGATAAGGCGTAACAAACAAGGAGATAGTCGGGTTAACGAATTTAAACCAAGGGCTTAGTGGGAGGAAACCCACCAGTTTTGTATCTTTATATTTTTATTTTTTAAGCATTTTATCTTTGTTTTTGCATATCATTTGCGGAATTTCCCACCTTTAACTTTACTTTGAATGACTAAATTTTACATTGAGGACAATGTAAAGTTTAAGTGTGGGGGAGCATTTATATGTTTGTATAGTTTGTTTTATGCCCTTAGTGAAAAAAAAATGCTTTAATGAACTTCTAAATCTAGAAACTTGTGCCTTTAGGATGACACTACCAATATTAGTGGATGGAACCATCTTGATTGCAGGAGTTGAGGAACTAATTAACTAAAGGGACGTACATAGCTCAGGAATTACAAATAACATGATAGTTGTTACCATATCTCGGAATATCACCATATCACCTTCTGTTTTTATTTTTTGCAAATTTTTTGTTTATCTAAGTGATTTGGTGGGTCACTAAACATCGAATTGTTATTACTGCTAGGATAAAATAGAGTGATTGAGTTGCTAAAAAAAAAAGAGGCCAACCAATTAGACCAATCGGAATAAAAATGATTGTTGGATAGCAATATGTGTGTGTTCTCCTTGTCTCCGTCGCCTAAACAAGCGTGGAATGCAGGATCCAAGGGAATTACCATGTAATCTGCTCACAAGAAGCATGAACTTGGATCCAAAAGATCTAATCATGTTGTCACGGAAAAAAAAAGGTGAAAAAGTAAAAGTAAAAGTAAAAGTAAATATATATTATTATTGTTTATTAAAGTCGACTCTTGGTTCCCTTGTATATGCCAGTTGAGTTGATGTAGAATTGAGATTTGTTTGTACCATGTATAAAATACATTGGAGGTCCTCAAATCAATACATGGAGGCATGCAGGGTAGATTAATGCCAGGAGGCATGCAAGGCAATTCAAATAGGCATGCATGGAGTTATATGCAGAATTAATGCATGTAGTATTAATTCTGGGAGGTTTCATGCAGAATTAATTTCAGGAGGTTTCATGCATAATTAAATCCAGGAGGTTTCATGCAACATTAATTCCATGAGGATATAAATACAAATTTATGTTTACCTCATAATGAGGGTAAGAGCTAGTTCAGAATTGTATAAATATAGAGAAATATAATTCTGATAGGAGAGGAGGAAAAAATGGAGAGGCTAGCTAACACATAAAAAATCGATTGTGATTCTACATATAAATAAAAACATCACTCCCCAAGGGGATTCATCCGTGGACGTAGGCACATCTTGCCGAACCACGTAAAAAACCGTGTCACTTTTATTTGTTTTTCAATTCGCCTCAAACCCTAAATTCACACCAAATCATTTGTTCATCGTGTTTCGTGCCCATAAGTAATTTTGGGTACAACCATTGGCGCCGACAAAGGGGATTCGAGTGAAAGAATCGTGTTTATCATTGAGAGAGGTGCGAAAGAAATTTTCACGAAATTCCATGCAAAAATTAGCGAAGATCATGAAAGCAAAAATTTATGTGTTCGAGAAACTTTTATGTACACTTGGAGCAGCAACGTGATCGTGTTCGAGGTCCGTGGATAACAACATGATCAAGTTCGAGGTTCGTGGAGATGAGGATTGCTTAGACCCTTCAATATTTAGCCTTGCATCACTTTGCAAGCACCTAAAGCCTCACCTTGCACGTGAGCACATAAGTCTTGCTTTTATCGCAAGCATAAAATCTCATCTTGCACGCGAGTATGAAATACCTGCACCTTGTCAAGCATAAAGTCTCATCTAAACCACGAGACCAATGCCCGATATTTGTCCAAAGACTCGTACTCAACACAAGCAACAACCAGCCTGCCCGAGCAGCAAGCGCTAGCCTTGTTACATTGCGATCAAAAAGCCTTACCCCAGACGCAAGCACACACTACATTCTACTCAAGACTCGACTAGCTATCGAGCATCACAAGTCCACCACGTGGAAAAAAAGTCTCGCCTAGCACGTGAGCAAATTTTATTGAAGGTTATCACAATTGGGGGCGTCTTTGTAATATCTCTACTCACGCTTGGGGGAGACTGGCGAGTTACGTCATCGACGATCGACGCGAAAGAAAAACAAAATTCTTAACCCCCAAGGCAAGGAGGGGGCGATGTTTGTACCATGTATAAAATACACTGGAGGCACGCAAATCAATACAGGGAGGCATGCATGGTAGATTAATGCCAGGAGGCATGCAAGGAAAGTCAATAGGCATGCATGGAGTTATATGCATAATTAATGCATGTAGTATTAATTTTGGGAGGTTTCATGCAGAATTAATTTCAGGAGGTTTCATGCATAATTAAATCCAGGAGGTTTCATGCAACATTAATTCCATGAGGAAATAAATTCAAATTTATGTTTACCTCATAATGAGGGTAAGAGCTAGTTCATAATTGTATAAATATAGAGAAATGTAATTCTAATAGGAGAGGAGGAAAAAATGGAGAGGCTAGCTAACACAGAAAAAATCGATTGTGATTCTACATATCAATAAAAATATCACTCCCCAAGGGGATTTATCCGTGGACGTAGGCACATCCTGCCGAACCACGTAAAAACCTGTTGTAGAAATCGAGGCCTGGCACGGGTCGAGAGTCAGTCTATTCTTTGTCCCGAGCAGAGTCTCCATTGTAGAAATCGAGGCCTGGTACGGGTCGAGAGCCGGTCTATTCTTTGTCCCTAGTGAATTCGCCACTGTAGAAATCGAGGAAGAGGCACGGGTCGAGTGCCGGTCTATTCTTTGTCCCTAGTGAAGTCGCCACTATAGAAATCGAGGAAGAGGCACGGGTCGAGAGAGCCGGTTTATTCTTTGTCCCCAGTGAAGTCGCCACTGTAGAAATTGAGGAAGAGGCACGGGTCGAGTGCCATTCTATTCTTTGTTCCCAATGAAGTCGCCACTGTAGAAATCGAGGAAGAGCACGGGTCGAGGGCCGGACTATTACGATCCCTAATTGTTACGGGGGTGAATCCCATGTGCCAATCCGTTCGTGGATGTTTGCCACACAGGGTCGGACAGAGGTAGCTTCTCACTAGTTCATTAGTAAGAGGGATAACTCTGCAAGGGAATAAAGAGATGTTTTGAAGTCGCCACCTGACTAAAGGGAGTCAGGACCCTTTTAACTAGTTTGAATTCTTTTTGAGGAAAACAAAACCTATTTATGACTTTCATGTTTATGGTCTGCTATCAGAGAGTCTGGGTAAGGAGATTATAGTACGGGATGGGAAGGTGTTAGGCACCCATCAACCGCCCAATCATAAGATTGGCCTCTACTTCATGATTAAAGGGGGAAATGTTTATAATTTATTGAGAATAGATTTTCATGCATGAACTATTTAGAAAAGAGACATAGTTAGAAGTTGGGTGGAACTTGGACTATGGAGATGTGGTTTCTTTCTTTTATGGTGGTTTTTATTTTGTGGTGGTCTGGGTGGAAACCTTAGTTTTTTTATCCTTTTGTTGTGGTTTGGGTGGAAACCTTGTTTTGTGGTTTGGGTGAAAACCTTTTTTTTTTGTGGTTTTGGGTGGAAAACCATGTTTTTGTTGTAGTTTGGGTTTTTGATGGTGTTGTTTTGGTGGTTTGGGTGGAAACCTTGTTTTGTGGTGGTTTTGGGTGGAAAACCTTGTTTTCTAGTGGTTTTGGGTGGAAAACCTTGTTTGGTGGTTTTGGTGGAAACCTATTTTTTTTTAGAAGAAATTTGAATGAAATTTCAAAATTGAACAATTAACCTGCAGATTAGCTCAATAAAAATAGAATTAATGCCAACCTTATTTTTTGACAATGTGTCTAATGTGGGAGGGAATTCCGCTTTATACCCACACTTTGATTTATCCCACTTGGAAAATTAATAATAAAACATAATTTTTTATGTAACGCAAAGAGTAGTCGCGGTGTTACTACGAAATGGAAAACCATTATGTTCCCGTATGACTACATAATTTACCGAAGAGATAGGTAATTAATATACTTGAAATATGATATTTAAATTTGAAAGGATTCTTACGACGATTGCATGCTTCCGTTAAGTATGCTGAAAGTAGTTAAAGTACTAGCAATTTAAAGCTAATATTTTAAAAACTTAAAGACAATACTTGATTTAATCTTCTTATTTTTTGAGTTTTCTCAAAATGAACTATAAATGCACAAGACAATGATAACTATTATGTAGTAAGGAAATTTGATTTCTCTTTGATTAAATGACACAATACATGGAGACTTGGAACATGTGAGAATAAATATTTTCTATTTGAGAAACAATAATTCTTATTGGTTTGGGTGGAAACCTAGATTTTTGGATTACGGTTTGGGTAGAAACCTTGTGGTGTGGTGTGGTTTGGGTGGAAACCTTGTTTTGTGTGGTTTGGGTGGAAACCTTAATTGTTGTGTGGTTTGGGTGGAAACCTTGTTAAAGTAAAGGAAGAAGTGTTTTTGTTTGTGAAGTATTGTTGAGTGAATTTTAGTGTCTTGTTTTGTTGAGTCTTGAGAAGTTGTTTTTTCCGTGTTCCTCTCCTCTCTTTGCCGCTCTCTATTTATAGAGAAAACTCACCAACTCTTTCCTCTAATTCTTCCGTGAAATCCAGATTCAAGCGCCTGCCAAAGAAGAAAACTCAATTGTTTCACATTCTGATTATTTTCAATTGTGGGTCCCACTTCCTTTTTTTTTCTCCATTTTTCTTCGATTTCCTTCAATTTTTTCAATTTTGAGCAGCAGTTAACAAACATGATTATGACATGTGGGTCCCACCGTCACTGTTACTGTTCACCGTATTGTCACTGTTCACATCGATGTTACTGTTCACCGTATCAAGAACGTGATTGATTTGAAATCAGGCTCCTACCCAAGCTCCCTATCGTCCCTAGGAACTTAGTGATATATTCAAAATCGAAAATCATTGTTGATCAAAATCCATCACCATCGTGATCATCATGATGACCACCATTAAAAACACTCATGTTCTTCATGAGGAAGAAGAAGAAGTGCCCTTAGTAATAAATCATGTGCCTTTAGTAATAAATCGGGTGCCTTTAGTATTGTTGTATTTTGGCACCCCCCTATTGTAAAATACCTGACTCCCTCTAGTGGTTGCTTTAAACTTGACTTCCCCTTAGCTTCTTCTGAGTTTTGTTTTGCTCATAACTTCTTCATACGAACTCAGAATGATTCCGTTTTTTCGCCATTGACTACGTATTTTCCTCCTCTTCAATGTGATAGCAAGAACTCCTGGGTTTGGATGTGTAAGACTGATATTTTCCCCCAGAAGTTGCGAAATTAGGGTGTCAACAGTTGTCCCTCTTTGAGAGTAATCGCTCGCGGTTGGCGAACAAAGTCGTAGACCTGATTTCGCGCTCTGTTTGTTGTTGATGAAGAAAGTCCTGACGTTGGACGGGTTTGTCCCAGTTAAGCTTGTCAGCTCCATCTTCCTGATGTTTTTGAACCTTTGCATTTGATTCAGTTGGATTGCCCTTTGTTCGAGCCGATTGAATGGTTGAAAAAGTTGATGAAGAAAATTCTAACATTGGCCAGGTTTGCCTTGTCAGTTGCATTTCCTTGATGTTTTGGAACCTTTGCGGTTGATTCAGTTGGATTGCCCTTTGTTCGAGCCGATTGAATAGTTGAAAAAGTTGATGAACGGTGATCCAATTGTTGATGTAGAAATTTATGACATTGTCCAGGTTTGCCCTGGTTAAGCTTCGTCAATTTCCTAATAGGCGTCGGGCCTTACACTATGCAGTCCATTGCAGATTATGTTTTGAGGTCACAACTATTCGGTGTGTCGTTCCTTGACTTGATACGATTGATTTTCCTTTGCAGAATATACCTTTTTTTGGAAAGGGTCGTCGTTCTATTCTAAGCTTCCTGAAGAAGGAAGTACTTTTCGTTCTTTATAAGACTGGGGGAGAAGATGATTATTTATAAGACTGGTGGTGACCTTCAGATAGATATGGGAAACATCGATCACTTGTCAACATTCGCAAACATCTACCTCTATATCCATCTTCTTAATCTTTTCATTGTGATTGTAGTTAGTCGAATTCCGAGTATTGTGGTTTGTTCGACTTTCTAAGAAAAACTTTATTTACTTATATATGAATTGAAATTGCATCAAGTTACCTCCTCCTGTAGTCATTTTGGATTCGTTCATAGACTTTTCACAGGTTGTTGGAATTTGGAGTAAAAGGTTTTGTAGGTAGACCTCTTGTAAACCTTCACGAAACTAAAACTCGTCTACTAGGGACACCTATGGGGTTCAAAGGCTTGTTATTTATGCTAAGAGTAACCGTAGCCTCGACGAGACGGAGTTGTATGTATGTTTTATAATTATTTTGTTTGATTTGCTCGAGGACTAGCAAAGTCTAAGTTTGGGGGAATTTGATAGGTGTCTAAATCACCTTGATATTTATCTATAGTTTATGCTTTCTTTGCGAGTTTTCTTGTAAAATATGTATCTTATGTTTTTTTTTGAGTATTTAGGTACTTTGGAGCCATTTAGAACAAAGGAAGGAGAAACAGCGCGAAAGTCTCATCTCATGTGCAACTGCTATTGGAGGCAGACTATTTCTCATTATTTGCTTTTATTTCTTCATCTCGGTCTGAAAAGTATGTCGGCTTTAGTGATGCAAAATTTGTCTGAAAAGCATGACAACTTTAGTGATGAAGAGACATTGAAGAGAAGAAGTGGATTTGAGAAATTAAAGATGACCGCTGTTGGTGGAAGAATTTAAAGAAGAAGAAAGTATTGATTTGGAGCGAAAAGGAGCAAAATCAAGTCGCATGCGAATAATGGGATGTCAGTTCCCTACAACTGACATGCAAAATACTCACCTTGGAACCTTCAAGTTTGTTAGAGAAAAATATTTTCTCTCGATTTGGTATGCCTAGAGCAATCATTAGTGATGGAGGATCACATTTTTGTAACCGGTCTTTCGAGACGCTCATGAAGAAATACTCCATTACTCATAAGGTTTCACCTTTTGACTTTGGCCAAGTAGAAGTGTCTAATAGAGCGGACAAATTTTAGAGAAGACCGCAATTGTTGGTCTTTAAAACATTTGGCTTACCGAACCGCTTTTAAGACTCCACTTGGGATGTCTCAGTATAGACTTGTCAGAAGCTTGCCGTTTGCACCTTATTATAGAACACAGAGCTTATTGGGCCATTAAACGGCTAAACTTTGGCCTCCACCATTGGCAAGTGATAACGTAGACTTTCGATGAGTTGGAAGAAATTAAGTAATGATTCTTACCAAAATCTATAGCTTAGATGCCCCATTCTATGTTCAGGCCGTGTATCCGCGGTCTTTATTGAGGTGAGGATCGGAGAGACTTTTTCAACGGTGCGATTGAAACCATTCATCGAATTGACCAACCAGGATTAGAAAATACAAATTCCTAAGGATCCCGTTTATCCACGACTAATTTTCTCAGATTGAATGTCCTGGGTCAAGACATTAAACTTAGCACTTCTTGGGAGGTAACCCATGCTCATACAACAAGGTAATATCTTTCCTTAACTCTTTTGATTCAAATAGTTTCTCTTTGTTCATGTTTTTAATTTTATCTTTAGAACATTGAGGACAATGTAGAATTTAAGTGTGGGGGAGTGTTTTGACCTTTTGCATATAGAATTTTAAGCCTTTTTGATTAAAAATTTTCAAAAAAAATAAAAAACAATTATAAAAAAAAAAAAATTATAAAAAAATTATTTGAATAAAACCTCCAACTTTTAGAGATTTTAGAGTCACTAGCATACTTCTAGGTATGTTTACATAGAGAGACCGACATTTAAGGTGATGCAAATTAGGAGCAGAGAGAAATGCATTATTAGAGTTCTTGATCAATCATTAGTGGAGACTACCTATTTTCAAATCCATGAGGCACAGGTTGATTTCTTTGCCATGATTAAAGAGCTTTCTTTTGAGTGTGTTACCATACGTAAATTCCGGGTAGAATGGTGAGCTACCCAACTTCACACTATTTTCGGCACTATTTTTGATCTCTTGAGTGCTAATTTTGTCAATCATGAGGGTGTCGTCTATAGATGAAAACCTCCTTCTTGTAGTTTGATTTGCGATTAGGCCAAGAAAGGTCCAGAAACACATCATCAAAGAAGGAGCTGACATCAAAATCTAAAAGGAAATTTGAAGAAAGTTTAAGTTTTTCTTAGCAACTATTCAAGGAAGAGCAAATTTTATATCTAAGTATGAAGACTTATTTACAAAAGAGAGAAAATCAAAAAGATGAAAAATATTGAAGTTTATGATACAAAGACAATACAAGTTGTGAAGATCAAAGTGGTAAAGTACTTCTTTCATGGCCATGTTAATTTTATTATTGTAGTTGCAATCTTAATTAAAAAAAAAAATAAAAAAAATACAAAATATACAAAAAAAAAAAAAAAATATATATACAAAATACAAAAAGATTTGCATTTAGGATTTATTTGTTCAATAAGACCCAAAGAAGTTTATTGAAAATGAAGACCAAGATTGAATCTTGAGAATAGTGTTATCATGCAATCAGAGAAAGGTGGTTACTCTCATCCTTGCTATAAGTGGTTGATTTCCTTTCTTAGAGATCATCGGGAAAAAGTCTTTTACTTCCCACGATTTTGTGGGGATGAAATAAGAAGTTTCCTTCCCACCATTCAACGTGTGTAGGAGTTCTATCTTCATTCCTACCCGTACACATGTGAGACCCATAAAAAGTGTCTTATCGAGTGCAAATTATCATAAAATCCTTTAAGTGAAGAAATGCTTATTGGTCGTTTCTCAAACACGCATTCTCTCATTATGGTGTGATTATTTCTCACTCAATATTTAAGAATGAGAATATGTTCTTTGGTATTTTCTTCTTATTACTAGCATGCGAAACTCTATGTCCTCATAACTCTTTGAAGGCTTGGGAAGCTTTTGAAGTTGGAAGTATACCTCTGGTAAACCCTCCCGAGACTATAACTCGGCCACTAGGGACACCTAGGGGTTTAAAGGCTTATTGCATACGCTAAAATCGTGATGTCAGAGTGAGTTAGGATTTTTAGTTTGCTCGAGGACTAGCAAAATCCAAATTAATATTTGCATATTTCACATATATTTGGTGTTAATTCCATGCTAGTATTTGATGGTTTTCTTAGGATTATTGTGTGTTACGCGTGTTTTCTCTTATTTGTGTGTTATTAGGTGAATAATCCAAAAGTAGATTCGAGCTTAGTTGTGCAATAAAAAAAAAAAGCTAGCTAAAAGAGAAGAAGGGCCAAAGACCAAATTTAACTCTTTCAAATACAAGATTTCTACTTTTCATGGGGTAGAGGTACTAAATAAAGCTTAGATGAATTATAGGCGAGGGAAAATTGGAGACTAGAGACTGAAAAACAAGTTGCAAACCATTTTGCATCCGTTGCAACTTTGTTTACAACTACATGGGATAATCACATCAATGAGAAAGAATTAATTTTTGTACTTCAAGCTAGCACGTCGGTTCCCCTAACAAGGTTTGGTCTCATCAAATGAGTGGTGGACGTGGCTTTGTTACATCATGAGCACGTGAAGAAATCGAGAAGAAATTGAGAACGTGAAGTGATGATGGAGCTTAACGGGACTATTCAAAATGCACGGGTTGTTTAGAGCTTGACAAAGATGGCATGCACGTGAAGAAACACAAGAAGGTGGGAAGAAAAGTGAAGGTTGAGAAATTTTGTTTGTTAAAAGAAAATAAAGAAAGAAGAAATGATGGAGCTCCACGTGAAGGTGTTGATGAAAGAAAGTGGGAAGAGAAACCAGACAGCAAAACGACAAGAGAAGAAAAGAAGAGAATTCGTTGAAGGAAAAGGACATCACGTGGTAAAGAAGCTAAAAAATATTCGTTGGAAGAAGGTTGGGAAGAATTGACACATCACATGGGGCGTAGTTCGAGAAGCTAAAAAAAAGTTAAACAAATGAAGAAAATTGTTAGCCATTCCCTATAAATAGGATGAACTCTTCTCCCAGAAAGAGAATTACATCCCCACCTTCCTTCATACTCTTCTTAAATTCCTTCTTCTTTATTTTTGGTTAGTACTCTAATTATGAGTAGCTAAATTTCTATCTAGGATTAGGAGGAAATCCTACTATGTGTGCTATAATGTTTTGATTATTTTCTATAATAATT
This sequence comes from Papaver bracteatum, assembly GCA_023529315.1. NCBI lineage: Eukaryota > Viridiplantae > Streptophyta > Magnoliopsida > Ranunculales > Papaveraceae > Papaver > Papaver bracteatum. The sequence goes on from JAJJWX010004839.1 coordinate 3,157,977, forward strand.
CTCTTGGTCCTTTATTCTTGATTAACGAGTAATAATTTTCTTCCTTGTGTCCTATGATGCTTGATAATTGATTTATATATTCTATGTTAGAAAATAGCATTTTATAGTGAAGAAGGTTAATTCTTTGAGAAAAATAATTGCTTGAAAAGATTTAAAGTATTTGTCTTTAAACGTCTTGAGTAATTTTGGGAGAATGTTATAGGGAATAGTTATAATCATTTAGTATGTGTAGTAGTGATGGAATCTTGATATCCTAGATTCTTTTAATTGAACACAAGAATCATTTTTAGTATTTCCATTATTTTATAAGTTTTATAAAAATCAAATCTTTTTGTATTGGAATCTTTAAAAAGTCCGAGAATCAAACCCTATACTTACCACTTGTAAAACTGCATCAATATTTATCTATAGTTTATGCTTTCTTTACGAGTTTTCTTGTAAAATATGTATCTTATGTTTTTTTTTGAGTATTTAGGTACTTTGGAGCCATTTAGAACAAAGGAAGGAGAAAGCAGTAAAGAAGAATTGAAAAGTATGTCGGCTTTAGTGATGCAAAATTTGTCCTAAAAGCATGACAACTTTAGTGATGAAGAGACATTGAAGAGAAGTGGATTTGAGAAATTAAAGATGGCCATTTGTTGGTGGAAGAAGAATTTAAAAAAGAAGAAAGTATTGATTTGGAGCGAAAAGGAGCAAAATCAAGTCGCATGCGAATAATGGGATGTCAGTTCCCTACAACTGACATGCAAAATACTCACCTTGGAAGCCCTTATCCAAGTCACTGGGTGCCAATATCTAGTCCGTACAGACAGACCTTAATGAGGTTAAGTGCTTCTCAGACAATCAGTTTGTTTTTCATTACCACTCACCTCAAACTCAGAGAGTGCAGCACTGAAATCCAGAGAAAAAAAGGAATTGAGAAGATCAGAGAGGGAATGTTCCTATGATGATTTACTAACGATTCTGCAGATAGGGTTTATGGTGGAATTTGGTTCTGAAACAGCTAGGATGTTCAGTTGAAGATCTGAGGAGAAAGATTACAGGGTTTTGAAGTGAAATAAGAAATTAATCCATGAATTTGTTTGAGGAGGTGATCAATGGGTCTATGGAGAAATTGAGAAGGAGAATCTGTTGATGTTCAATTTAAATGGAAGAGAAGTCAGGAAAGAATATGAGTTGTTTCTGTTGATATCCATGGTTTCATGGAAAAGAAGATTTGGAAGCTCAGATGAAGAAATTGGACTTAAGGAGATGTTGTTGAGTGTGTTCTTATGAGGATGGTGGTAATTTTGAGTTCAATGGAACTAATGTATGATTTAAGGGTTTGTGATTCATGAAATTTCTGGTTGAGCTACTTACTGTGTTGGTTGTCTTGAAGTTATGTGAACCAGAGAAGAAAGGGTCTTGAACACAGTGAAGATGATGATGCCTGGATTACAAGAATGGAGAAGCTACGATATGAGGTTAACAAGGATTGCAGGTGTTAATGGATGTTGTGTGTGTGGAATTGAAATTCGAAAGTGAATTGAAATGATGAAGGTGGTTGTGTAATGCAGGTGCCATTGATACTATTGCAGGTGAAAGAAATGAGAAGAAACTGGTGTTTGAATGAACTGTGATGGTGCTTCCATGGTCGATTTGCACTGAATAGAAGGGAAATAACAAGATATTGCGAGTCAGTGAAGGATAACATTAAATGGGTTAGGTCGAGTTTGTTGTTTGAGGTATTACAAAGAAGTGAGGGTTTTAGAGGAGATTGGTTCTGGTGGAATTTCTGAATATAGCATGGAAGAAGCAGAAATTGGAGCTGCAGTTGGAACTGTGATATTGTAGTGTGTATGAGTTACAGACAAGAAGGAAAGTGGGTTTGTCTTTGACTGAGTTTTAGTACTGAGAAGAGAAGAAAATCATTGTTGATGACCAAAGAACGGAATGAATGATTGAGCACTAGCTGGGCCAAAGCAATTACATGGTGATGGTTGAATGGACTGGTATTATAGATTTTGGTGGTTGGATATGATGGAAAAGTATGATGCTATCAGGAAATAGGTAATGGCATTGCAGATGGTGATAACACTACATGTTTACAGGGCAAGGAGTTGTGGCAGGATCAATAACTGAAGGTGATGATGTTGGTCTGATGTTGTGATGTTATGAGTCTGTGAATCTGAAATTCCAGGTTGATAATGATGTTGTAAACATGGTGGGGTTCTTGAATTAGTGGTGCTATGAACCACTGCCTTAGATGTATATTAAGGGTGGAGGAATTGCATATTATGAAATTACAGCGGGGCTATAGATTGATGAAACTACATGCAAGTGTAGATGGTGCTACTGCAGTTATAGAGGGTTGAATGGACAGAACTAAAGTTGCAGCTGTGAAGAAGGTACGACCATCACGGCTGGAATTGAAATTGGTAATGCACCAAGATTATGCAACACTGGATTGTGCAATGGCTGAGGCCTTGGCCAATAAAACCAGTCAGTCTAGTTAGCACTTTAACTCAGACCCTGACTCATCGAGTTGGACTTTGACTCGGTCTGATTGTCCGAATTGACTGGTGACCGGGTGGACTTTTCCGGTCACCTGAGATATTTCCCGGTGACGAATTCTGGCCAATTTCCGATGACTACTTTTTGCATAAATTTTTACTGGGTTATTTTCACACATGGGTTTAATGGGCTTGGTGGACTTTTTGGTGATGGACTTTGAATACTAGACATAATTTTAGAAGTTGGAAAGAGCTACAAAAAGAAAAAGTTCTACTTCTTTGAGGGATATCACGTATTTTTCTTCTTGGAGCTTTGGAGGATAGAAACGATTAGGGTTTGCTTTCGTATTTATTTTTCATCTTCTTTATTTGATTATTGATTATGATGAACTCCATAGCTATGAGTAGCTAAATTCTATATTATTGGTTAAGGATGTAGTCCTATTTCTAAAACTTGTGTTTGATTAATGCATTAGTTTTCTCTCTTGATTATCGTTCGAATCTCTACTGTTTTTAATAATCACATGATTGATGTATTGTGATAGGACTTAGATGTTTGGTTAGTTAAGTGGCCAATTAATTGAACTTGCATCCTTTTCCATAGCTATTTTAGGGTTTTTCATCGAGCGATAACCCCAAATACAAGTAGCATGATATGATTACGGTTTGTAGTGATACACTCTTGTAATCATATGTAGAGTTTGACCCTTGTTCGAATTGTCTTGTGCAATGTATGACAATTGCATTGATTAGCCTATTTCCCAAACTTAATGCTCCTAGGAATTGAACTTAATTAGCGCAAGGCGTTAGGTTATTCTTTATGTAGAATTCACATACGCGGCTCTAATGTGTGTGTTGATGAACTTAGGAAATTAATGGAATATCTTGCTCTCTTGATACTCTAGGCTTTTGATAATAAAAAAGATTAAATCGTAATTCTACTCATGTATGCAAGCACATGTTTAAGATTGAAGATGAATTCCTTGACTAATATCTTTCTCTCATTGATTACTTTCTCCAATTTACTTTTCTTTTAATTTACTTTTATTTTGATAAAACAAAAATCCCCCTTGGTTTCTTAAGATTCTTAAAATTGCATAACAACAATTGCCTCTCTGTGGATACGAACTCTTTCTTACCATGTACTTTATTTATATCTAGTTGAGTGAGAAAGTGAATTATTTTTGACGCATACGACAGCGATCAACTGACGAAGTTATCGAACCCGAGAATTTCTGCAGGAGTTTGTGAACTCCGTCCGGGAACTTAAGTCCGCGGACTTGAGTAGGTTATGTCTAAAAACGATGTTTGTGAACTTATCTTAATAAACTAAGGAATGCTATTGCAAACCGTGGATTTATAGTTCATGAATCGATTCGAGTGAATTACATTATATTTGCTTCAATTGTGTCTTGTGTAGTAAATGAGATTTCCTTGCAATTGAACAACTCTCTAACTAGTTCATTTGAGTCATTTGGACTAGTTATGGTGAAAAAGAATATGGTTGATATGAAAGTTATCATATGTCTAACCATTTGGTTAACTATTGTTGAACCAACTTATGTACAAGTTTGGGTACGGTTATACAAACCTAAAAACGTCAAGTACATGTGTGTATAACAAGCTATGTTTTTCGATCCAACGGTTGATAAATATTAGCTTGAATCTAATCAGTTTTTCATCTAACAGTGAATATTGAATGCTTTGTTAGTAAGCTAACATTGATTGCAAACCCTGATTTGAAGACTATATAATAAGGGAGAACTCTACCAACTGGGAAACCTAATCACCGCACATTATGTGTGATACTAGTTGTTCTAAGCTAGAGTTGATGTAGGATTAGAATATCGCCACAACAATATTCTTGCAAAATTTATAAACAACATTTCTGCGAGCTCTCCAACAACACTCTGCGATCATCGCGGATTGATTCAAAGAATTACGTAATAGATGACGGTATAAGAAACACGAGAAGAGCATGACGATCCTGCGAAGATTACAACATATGCGAGAATTAGCATTACAACTGCTGCGAGAGTATCGCGAATCAGATCCGAAATTAAAGGACAACTTAGCTGTCATCCACTATGTAACTACCCTATATAAAGAGAACCAATAGACTCAAAAGGAGAGATCAATTTTGGAGTGTTGAGAAAGTTTTGAGGAGAGAGAAAGTTCTTGTGAGCGGTTGTATTCTTGACTTCTTCCATTTCTTGTAACATTTCTGAGAATTAATCAATAAAAGTGTTGTTCTTAATCTTCAAATATGTGTTGATTATGGTGAATTTTTGTGAGGGGTGTAGTGTAGGAATTCCTGCAACTACATAATGGCGCTAGAAACAGGGATTGAAAGTTGAAAATTATAGAAAAAGCAAGATAAAAGATCAGTATTCAAGTTAAAAAGATGATCGAATAAGTTGGTGAAATATTTGAAGGAAAAATGATTAAATCCAAGGAGAATTACAGGAAGTCAGAGGATAATACGTTAATAAAAACAATGATCAACCAATTCCATGAAAATATCAAAGGAAGGATTCATAAACGAGATTTTGAAGGAAAGAAATTTATGACGGTGGAGAAAGTATCACCTCTGAAGGATTGGTAAAAGCAGAAAATCACATTCACATCAACAGAAATATCAAGCGAAAATTTGGATCATACATCACCTTTGGTAATCACGGTATCCGTTATACGATTGAATAAGGAAAAGTCAATAAAATCCGCGGAAGAATGGGCTATGAATAGAACTTTGGTAGATGCGGGAAGTTCTGTAGATATAATATTTTATCATGCATTTAAGAAAATGGGATACAAAGATGAAGAGATGTCTCGATCAACATATCATATTCATGGCTTTGGAAAATCTTTAGCAAAACCTAAAGGCGAAATAGTGGTACGAATTCCGCTAGGAAAGATTGAAACACAAGTAACGTTATGTGTGGTGGATATGGAGTCACCATATAACATGATGTTGGGGAGACCATGGATACATGCAATCAAGGCTGTAGCATCAACGTTGCATCAATGCATCAAATTTCCTATGCCCATCGGAATTGGAGAAATTAGAGGAGATAATGATCTTGTGAAACTATGTTACCAAATTGAAGTGAAGAATTATGAAGGACGTGCAAAGCTGCGAAAAGATCGCAGAAAAATGGCGAAAGAGACAAAGAAAGAAGAAGAATTTAAAGTTTACATGATAAGAGCAAAAGAAGGAAAAGGAATACCCAGCGAAATCTCGCAAGAAGGAGATAAACCTGCGAGAGTTATGAAAACACCAACACCCATGGGCGAACCTGAGGCCAGCTACACCGCAGCAGAACCAACAAAGGAAGTAAATATCGGGAGTGAAGAAGAACCTAAGATGCTGAAAATTGGAACTAAAATGGATGCAGATGAAGAAGAACGAACCATAAATCTCTTGTGAGAATATAAAGACATCTTCGCATGGAGCATGGATGATATGCCAGGAATAGATCCATCGGTAGCATGTCATAAATTGGAAATTAACAAAGATGAAAGACCATTTAAGCAAAGGATAAAAAAAATTGCAACAACATACCATTCTCAAATAGAAGAAGAATTACAGAAAATGCTTGACGCAGGAATTATAAGGCAAGCAAAATACCCGGAATGGATTGCAAATATGGTGGTGGTTCCAAATAAAAACAAGGGGATAGGAATTTGCATAGACTTTACTGATTTAAACAAAGCTTGTCCTAAAGATAGTTTTCCATTACCAGATATTCCTGAAATGGTTGAATCAGCAGCAGGAAATGAGAGAATATCTTCATTAGATGGGTATAAATGGTATAATCAGATTCCTCTCACTGAAGAAGATCAAGAGCACACTGCATTCTTTGCTCCAAGAAGGTTATATTGCTATACAAAGATGCCCTTTGGCTTGAGAAATGCTGGTGCAACATATCAAAGAATGGTGGAGAAGGTGTTTCCGAGGTGGATCCACAAAACATTAGAGGTGTATGTTGAAGACATGTTGATCAAAAGTAAAGAAGCTAAAAACCATGTGCAAGACTTGAAGGAGATTTTCGATCAAATGCGACATTTTAACATCAAGGTGAATCCTGAAAAGTGCATATTTGGAGTGGCTTCAGGAAAATTTTTAGGATATATTGTGTCAAAAAAAGGAATACAAGTTGATCCAGAGAAAGTAAAAGCAATTCGCGACATGCCAACACCAATAACAATAAAAGATGTGCAGAAGTTGAATGGGCTCTTAGCTTCGCTAAGAAGATTCATCACGCGATCATCAGAAAAATGCAAACATTTCTTCATTATACTCAAAAATGGAACAAAATTCAAGTGGACGGATGAATGTGAAAAGGCTTAAGAATTAAAGAATATTTAATGAACATATCTATTTTACAGAAAGCGGAGCCAGGAGAAGAATTATTGATCTATCTTGCAACAACCTCATATGGATTAAGCGCAGTGTTACTGCGAGTAGATGCAGGGATAGAAAAGCCAATTTATTACATCAGCAAAACGTTTAATTCTGCAGAGAGAAATTATTCAAAGATTGAAAAGTTAATTTTGGCATTGGTTTATGCAACCTTTAAGCTTCGCATCTATTTTCAAGCACATAAAGTAAAAGTATTAATAAAGGTGCCAATTGAGTCAGTAATGAAGAGTTCGAAAAGATCAGGCAGATTTGAGAGATGGAATGCACAAGTAGGACACTTTGATATCAAGTACGACATTTTATCTTCGCCAAAATCACAAGTTATAGCAGATTTCTTAGCCGAGTTTCCTTTAGAAGAAGATGAAGTTGTGGAAGAGATGATGGATATAGAAGAAGAACATGGAGACCCAAGAGATTTGTTAACATAACCCAACAGATGGGAAATATTGGTGGATGGATCATCAAACGGGGAAGGTAATGGAGTTGGAGTTGTCTTTATCTCGCCAGAAGGAGAAAAAGTAGATTTTTCATTTAGATTGGAATTCGCATATACTAATAACGAGACATAATATGAAGCTGTGATACATGCTCTGAAATTCGCAATAGAAATGAAATTGGAGAATGCCAGAATTACCAGTGACTCGCAGTTGGTTATTCGTCAAATAAAAGGAGAATACACAACAAATGAACCATCCTTGAAGAAATACAAAAAACTTGTTGAAGAACTGTCGGCGAAAATTCTAAAAATTAAATGGAGGAATATATCAAGAAAAGACAACAGACTCGCAGATGCTTTTGCCTTCATATCCAGCATGATGACAAATCCAGCAGCGAGATGCATAAAAATTCAGACACTTATAGCACCTTCAATCAATAAAGAAGAAGAAGATGAAGCAGACGTGATGATAATAGAAAGTGGCGAAGAGGAATCAAGAGGCAATATTGTAGAATGGCGAGCAGAACTTCATGCATATCTGGCGAGAGTAGTAACACCAAGAAATAGATTAAAAGCACACAAATTAAAAAGTCGTGCAACAAATTATGAATTAAGAGATGGAGTGTTATATCGCAAATCTTTCACTGGGACGTCACTTAGATGCTTGACACGGGAAGAAGGAGAAAAAGTGTTAAAAATGTTGCATAGTGGGGATGCTGGTAATCACAACGGAGGGAGATCTTTGGCATACAGAACAAAAATGCAAGGCTATTGCTTGCCATATATGCATGAAGATGCGAAACAACTATCAAGATGTTCTGAAGATTGTCAGAGACACGGAAAAAAGATACATGCACCAGGGGTACCATTATCATCTTCAACAAGTGTATGGTCTTTTGGAAAATGGGGCTTAGATATTGTGGGACCATTTGTACCAGGTTCAGGGCAGAAGAGATACTTAATTGTCGCAACAGATTACTTCACAAAATGGGCAGAAGTAAAAGCGGTACAACATATCCGCGACAAAGACATATTTACGTTCATATTTGAAAATATTATTTGAAGATTTGGAGTTCCAGCACAATTGGTGTCTAATAATGGGAATCAGTTTGAGGGGCAGAACATAGAATTGTTACTCAATGCATTTAAGATAAGATGTGGAAAATCTACTCCTTTGAACCCACAAGCTAATGGACAGGCTGAGGCAACCAATAAGACAATCGCAGACATATTAAAAAAGAAGTTAGAAGGGTACCATAGAGCATGGTGTGAACAGATCCATAATGAAGTCTGGGCTTACAACACAACTAGAAGAGAAGCAACTGGGATGTCACCTTTTTTCCTAACATATGGTGTTGAAGCAGTATTACCAACAGAGGTTTCTATTCCTACAACAAAAAGAGAGGATTGGGAGAAGAATCTTAGCACTGGTATGATTCTCAATAAACTTGATGAATTAGAAGAGAAGAGAGAACGAACCTTATAACATATGGAAAATTATTAGCGAAGACTAGCTCGCGAGTATAACAAACGTGTCAAAAAACGTGAATTCCAACCGGGTGATTTAGTGCTGCGAGAAACACCAGGTTATCAGCTAGAAAATGGTGGAAATTTGGCGAGAAAATTGGATGGACCGTATATCATTAAAGAGATAGTTGGAACATGGGCATATAAATTGATGGATCCAGAGGGTAGAGATGTTGGTCAAAGACTTGGTAGACCATGGAACAGATTGAATCTAAAAAGATATTACCAATAACAAATTCTGAGAAAAGCTAGATAATGATATAATATATGAAGAAACAAAGAAGAAATGAATAAAAATTTTTTTTATCAGAGTTGCGAGATTATTTGCGAGAATATAAGAAACATATAATAAATGGCGATATTCGCAAGAGATATATAAGAATGGGACGAACCTTTATGGCGTACACCCTAGTTCGCGGATAAAATTTCGCAAGAGGAAAATGTAAGACCTAAAGTACGTCATATAAGGGGGTATATCTTTGCATGGCTCAGGGATAAGGTTATACCACTGCTGGAACCTGAGTCATGGATATTTGGGGCCCATGAAATCCTATCCAGGAGAGGTACCTTGGATTTCCAACTATATAAGGTTATACCCTGGTTGGATGACTAAGGGTCTCTCCTAAGGAGTGCAGAGTATGACCAAGGCGCCAAGGTACACAGTTGATCCAAGAGTGCCCGGGGCGTACGAAACTACCCTGGCCATTCTTGGAAAGTCTTGGCTATGATGCACCCGGCCCGAAGAAAACCCCACTTAGGGTGCAGTCTCGTAAATATAAGCCATATAGGCATAAAGGATAAGAGGCTGTGAAAATAACTGGTTGTTGTTAAGACCGGATGGGAGGATCTAGTCTTGTATGGCCAATGTACGCCTCCTTGAAGGGGCAACCAGGGGGAAGATAAGGGCGGCACCCTCTATTAGGGAGATGATAAGTGTCTTAAGACGCAAATGTCATGAGGCTTTATACTCGCAAGAATATTTAGGCTTGTCATATTTGTGCAACAATTATACAGAGGCAAAAAGCCATGAGAAAAAGATAATATGAGATCAATGGGTTTTTACATGAAAGTGTAAAGATGTCCTGCGATTTCATCGCAAGACGGCAATGTCATGGGGCTTTGTTCTCGCAAGAAAACTTAAGCCTGCCATATTGTCGCAGAGAAATTGACAAAGCGTGGATAAGGCAAGATCAATGGGTTTTTACATGCAAGTGTAAGAACGTCCTGCGATTTTGTCGCCAAAACGAAAAATTAGCTAAATAAGACCTTTAACTAGGAAGGCTTCTTAACATAATGCAGGAAATATTTGTTCATTCCAAGAAAGATAATGAGGGGCAAGTATGGGAATTCATAAATTAAATATCATTATCTTTCTCGCAAGTACTTAAAATGACGGAAACATAACTGAATTCAAAAGTTGTGTAAAAGTATATTACTCGCAAGAAAAGGGAAAAGAATTCAAGAAAACAAGAGCAGAGTTCAATCTTCAGTATTAGCCTCGCCAGCTTCGTAATATTTTCCTGTGTTATCTTCGCCAGTATTCCCCTCATTATGATCAACTCGAATTTCTTCTTCGTCTAACTTCTCGCCAACTGTTGCTTCACCACCAGTAGTTACTTCTTCAGAAGGGTTTTTTTCTTTATCTACTGAATCTTCTTGAGAAATGTCTTCTTCCCCACTTTCATAGTCAAAATCACTATCAGCGAGATGGGGAGTTTCATCAGCATCTACTTCTAGAGGTTTGATTGATATAGGGGGAAGAGAGTTTGACAACAAAGCTTCATTCACAATGACTTCAGCACTAAGATGAACTTGGCGAAGAAAGACCCTATCGTGGTTTCTAATCTCCATGTTTTTACAATATTCAAGATAGTCATATCTTCTTTTTGCTCGACCGTGAGAACAAGCAAGATGAGCAGTAAGCAATTCATTTTCCTTGCGAACTTTAGCCAGTTTATCATCCAAAGCAAAATAGTTGATTGAAGCTTTCTCTCAAATTCTGCGAAAAACAAAAGTAAATATGAGAAATATACAAGTGAAGGTTTCACAAGAAGACTCATAAAGAAATTTAATAAAAGAATTAACAGTTGAGGCAGCCAAAATGACTACCTTCCTTCTGCGAAATTAAGTTTTGAATTAGAGCCAAGCAAGTATTTTCCCATTGACTCATAGCATCATCAAATTTATCTCCAACTAAACCTTTTAGGAAAGATTTTAAATTATTTTCTTTGGAGAGGAGAAAAGTATTTTCCTTCGCAAGGGCAGAGTTGGATTCCTCTAACTTAGAGTATTCTTCTTTGAGCTGGCTTACCTTTATACTTAAAGCTATTCTACCTTGGATGAGTGTATTTTTCTCAGGGATAGATGATTCAGTTACTTCTTTAAGTTCATCTTTTAGCGAATGAAGGGATCGTTCCTGGTTATCATACATTCTTTGAAGAGTATTTAATTGCTGCGAGGAGATCGCCACCTTATTTGAAAGATCCCGCTTCACTTGAGATAAAATCTTGTTTTCATATGATAAGGTTTCTATCGCTAAATTAGCCTTGGTTAACAAATAAGAAATGCAAGATATTTCGCTACTTAATAGATCTTGTTCCTGTGCTAACTGTGTGTTCTCTTTGGTAAGATTCTCTATTGGATCAATGGAATATGTGTGAAGATTATCTAATCGGTTATATTAATCCATCCAAGAATCTCTATCAACGCGAATCTCTTCAGCAACGGATTCAGCTTTGAATATCCCCATTAGTTGATTCTGATTTAAGGCTTAATATGCGAACAAAGGGTTTTAAGAAAATGAAGTATGAAAAGGAGAAAAATAATTAACGTAGAAAAATCAAAGATAGAGATAGAAAAAATTATACCTTTTAATTCATCGTTTCTCTTGCGAAGAATCTCGCAGTTCAATGAAGAATTGTTGAGTTTATGATGAAGAGTGTCACATTCCAATGTCTTGGCTTGTAGAGCCCCCTTTAAAGCTTCAAATTCACTTTTTAGAGATGCTTGCGAACCCATTCGGTAAGAACCAAAATATTTACTTAAAATATCGCAGACACTATGCCTAACAGGATCAAAAGAAGACTTCCTGGCGTCATCTAAAATGTCAGACAAAACTTTAAAAGCAACATCTACTCCTACTGAAGTTTCTTTAGAAGAATGGTGAGATGCAGATGGCGAAGTAGTGACAATAGAAAGTTGGATATTTGAATCATTCGTAACTAATACATCTGACGATGAAGTGTCAGGAAAAGTAACAAATGAAATTGAAGAAGAGTTAACTTGTGAAGTAATTACAGTAGAAGGGGAAGAAACTTCATCCACAGTAATTTCAGGAATGTCATTTATAAAAGGATTAGTTGAGGCTGAAATATTTATGGCGACATTCTCGCAGACAGGATTTACAGTTTCAGTTTGCGAAGGTGCTAGAATAGAACTAGCAGGAATTAATTTGGGAATAACAATAGCAAAATCAACAGCTTTAATCTGGCGAGGTTCCTTGCGAGGCGCATTAGTTCTCTCGTCACCCTGCGAATAACAATCTAGATAAGAAACAGAGGCAACAATATTGTTACTAAGAAAACAAATGTTTCTTACTACCTTATGATTCGCAGGTTTCCATTTCTTTTCAGCGAGATTTTGTTGAGAGTTTCTTAAAGGATTAGGGTTTTGGACTACAATTCTGGTGTTAGAGGTGATTCCGCTGAAACGAAAACACGGTATGGGAATTACATAAAATCAATTAAAGATAGATTGGATATATATTGATGAACATAATAAGTAAAATCGAGTTTAGCAACAATAGAAGAACAGATACCTTGATGACTCCATGAAAGCAGCAGCAGATGAATCTTTGAAAGAAGAAAGTTGCAGACGGGAAAAAGAACAAACAAACGAAAAGACGAGAAAGACAGAGAAGTAGAAGAAGAAGATTATTTCTGTACCAGACTTTACCTTTTATAGACAAAGGGATGATGACCGGATAAAAAGAGGAATTCGACACGTGTAGGCGATTATACTTAATTTACGAGGCTTTGTCGAGAGAAGAATATGGAAAAATGGGTAGCTGCGGCATTCTGAAGAAATAAAATTCTCATGATCTCCTCCACTTCGCAGAGAATACATGAGAATATGCAAGATGTGGGATCAAAATATCGCCACAACAATATTCTTGCAAAATTTATAAACAACGTTTCTGCGAGCTCTCCAACAACACTCTGCGATCGTCGTGGATTGATTCAAAGAATGACGTAATGGATGACGGTAGCAGAAACATGAGAAGAGTATGACGATCCTGCGAAGATTACAGCATCTGCGAGAATTAGCATTACAACTGCTGCAAGAGTATCGCGAATCAGATCCGAAATTAAAGGAAAACTTAGCTATCATCCACTATGTAACTACCCTATATAAAGAGAACCAATAGACTCATAAGGAGAGATCAATTTTGGAGTGTTGAGAAAGTTTTGAGGAGAGAGAAAGTTCTTGTGAGCGGTTGTATTCTTGACTTCTTCCATTTCTTGTAACATTTCTGAGAATTAATCAATAAAAATGTTGTTCTTAATATTCAAATATGTGTTGATTATGGTGAATTCTTGTGAGGGGTGTAGTGTAGGAATTCATGCAACTACAGTTGATTCTCCTTTAACCTTTGGTTTTCTTTTTCTAAAACCAGATTAATGACTTAAAGACTTCATTGGGATTATGAAGCCAGACCGATACTACTTTTCTTTTAGTTGTGTGATCTGATCTTGCTTCTTTTATCGTACGAGTACAATTGGAATAATTGGCTTGAAATTTCTATCTCCGATAGGCAAGATATAAAAGTAGTCACTAACACTTCGTCTCATCATTTGTGATTCCTCAATAATCTTCTTCGCTGCGTCGATTAAGTTTTATTATGAGGTGATTGATAAAGCTGAGTTGTTCTTCGGGAATATAAGTCTGGTTTTATCAATTGGTTCTTGTTCACCTTGATTTATCAAAATACGAAACAAAACTCATTGGTATATTCGTGGCAGACAGATTTATCTATCATTGTAGACTTTTCTGTGTGATACATATTTGTTTATTAAAGTCATCGACTTTGGGTCGTAACAACTCTTGGTTGTGGGTGAGATCAACTAAGGGAATAAAGTACGTAGCATCCTCCTGGGATCAGAGACGTAAGAGCATAACTATACCTTGGATCAGTGTGATATTGGTTGTGGTTCAACTACAGTCCAGACCGAAGTTATCTTGGAGTAGGCTAGTGTATGTAGCGGCTTAATACAGTGTGTGCTTAATATGGACTAGGTCCCGGGGTTTTTCTGCATTTGTGATTTCCTCGTTAACAAAATTCTGGTGTCTGTGTTATTTCTTTTCGGCATTATATTTTGTTATATAATTGAAATAATACAGGTTATGCATTGTTCAATCAATTATAATATCCGACCTTTTGGTTGTCGATTTAAATTGATTGACACTTGGATATTGGTCTTTGGTACCATCCAAGTTATCTCTCTTTGATAAAGACTCGCAGATTGTATTTGCTTGAATATAGATCAAATTGAGAGATTGAGATAATAACTCCTTGAGATATTCTTATCTAGATTGAGTCAGACTGTCTAGTTGATTCATTATTAAAGTAACTCGGAGTTTGTTCATACAGATTGCTAATCGAAATATTGCGTGTGGTTGTTAGACCCCCGCTTTTTCAGTTGACAAGGCAATTGAAGATCTGAGAATAAGGAATGAAAACTTCCGAACGAAATTGAAAATGATATCCAGTAAGAATTATCTATTGTTAGATGGTGTACTCTAGATGAGTATTTATGATTGTTGCTTTTTGAATAGGTTTAGGGTTTTATCTAGGTAGAATAATTGATCATGACATGAAGGAATTTTGTTCATTTATGAAATGTTTAATGAACAAAGGAGCATTTTGCACGCTTTTTGGAGGAATATAAAATACATTTTGAAAAATGCTTGAAATGATGAAAAGGTAATTGCTTTCTACGGATCAGGCGTAATATGCTTTGAGCCATTTACCATTGATTATATTTCCTTACACCCCTCCGTCAATAGCTAAGATCTTGTAATATCCACCGGGTACTGCCTTGATGACTACATACGGTCCTTCCCATTTCAGGGAGAACTTGGGAGCAGACATATCTTGTTGAATGTGTTTTTATATCTTTAATACCAAATATCCTACTTGAAATGTTCGGGGTCTTACCATTTTGTTGTAAGCTCTGGAGATCCTTTGTTTGTATGCTTCCACGTATTTTTCTATCTTAGCCCTCCTTCACTCAAGCATGTCCAGTTCAACGATTCTTGAGTTGATCCTTGCTGAAGGAATTTTGATTTTCGCTGGGAGCATGGCGTCGGCTCCATAGACAAGAGAGTATGGTGAAGTTCCAATTGAGCTCCTCGGTGCGGTCTGATAGGCCCATAAAGCCATAGACAATTATTCATGCCATGTTCGAGGATTATCATGAATCGTTCGGCTGAGAATTCGGATCAAAGTTTTGTTGGTGCTTTCTTCTTGTCCATTTCCTTGGGGATAGTACGGTTTGCAGAAAATTTGTTTGATGTCGTATTCTTCGAGCAATTTCGTCACATGCTTGTTGGCAAAAGGAGTTCCATTATCAGTGACAATATGTTAAGGAACACCAAATCTACATATTATGTATTCTTTGATGAATGCTGTAATCGTGACTCCAGTGGTGCTTCGAAGTGGAATAGCTTCAACCCATTTGGTAAAATACTTAGTTGCAGTGATGATGTATTCATGCTTCTTCAAAGATGCTGGATTGATCTTTCCGATGATATCCAGTCCCCAGCTATAGAAAGGCCATGAACTATTCATAAAAATCAATGGAAGACAGGGAGTGTGGATGAAATTACCATGGACTTGGCATTGATGACACCTCTGGACGTGCGCAGCTACATCGTCTTCCATGGTCGGCCACTAATATTTCTCATGAATTTGAAGAAATAACTTCCTTTTTCCTTGATGTTCTCCATCGTGCATTTCATTTAAAATTGTTGGGATTTGATGCTCAGCTAAACATCTCAATAAGTTCCCACCAAAGCTTTTGCGGTATAAGATTCCATCAAGAAAGACAAATCTCTTAGATCTCTGAATGAGTTTGATTGTTTCCTTCTTTTCCAACGATAATTCATTGTCCCGAAGGTACTTGATGTAAGGTTCCCTCCAGTCCCCAGTGTGATGGACTGTCAAATCCTCTAAATGATGAGGAGGCATCTGAAAATTGGGACAATACCTTTGCAGAATTCTTGACTGAGCCTCCATGGAAGGCCAATAGTATCCCATTCTTTAAAGCTTTCTGTAAAGTGTTACTACCAACGTCTGTCCGCAAATTTCTTCATGTATGCGTCTGAGTTGTTCATCTGCTTCGTCATTTCCAAGGCACCTTGATAAAGACCCATCAGGATTTTGATAGTATAACGCCCCATGAAGAAAGAAATAATTCTTTAATTCCTTGAGACTGACTTTCCCTTCTGAAAGAGAACTGCTCAATTCATGAATGATAGGCGCTCGCCAATCGTTTGTTTGAATGTCTTCAACTTGAGCAAGCCAAGTAGATGACACAACACAACTATGTACCGTGAATGTTTTCTCTGCTCCTTCAAATTGCAGCTTGGAAGCGAGAGTTTCCAGGCAGTCAGCATGTATGTTGTTAGTTCATCCAGTATGGACAATCGTTGCATCAACAAAATAAGATAATAGCCGCTGTGCTTCTGTTCTTAATGGGGCAAGCATGATTTCTTTGAGAGAGTATTCTCCATTCATTTGATTAACTAACAGTTTTGAATCTCCTCTTATCTCAAGGTGTGTTGCTCCTGCTTGATTTTCCAGAGATAGACCTAGTAAGAAAGTTTTATATTCTGTTAAATTGTTGGTACAGTGAAAGTCCAACTTGAACGAGTATGAGAAGACTTCGCCAGATGGAGATACTAGCACTACGCCCGCTCCTCCGGTGTCATTGCTAGGGGTGGCGGATCCGTCAAAGTACAAAAGCCATGTCTCTTCTTTGATAATTAAGACCTCTGGAAACTCTCCAGGCACGTCTTCATGTAAAATTATTGCATCTTCTCCTGGAAAAGCAGTGAGCAAGTCTGCAACTGCTTGGACTTTGATTTCTTTAGGTGGTACACAAGCTATGTCAAATTCTGAAATTTGAAGTAGCCATTTTGTTGGTCTCCTTATCAAGGCTGGCTTTGATAGTAAAATTTTTATAGGGTCGGCTTTAGAAACGAGCATGACTCTGTTGGATAGTAAATAGTGCCTTAATTTATGGATTGCATGCACCAATGCTAGACATGCTCTTTCGGCTTTTGGGTATCAGAGTTGAGCGTCTCTCATTGTACGGCTGCAGTAGTAGATCGGACATTTGATACCTTCTTCATCTTCTTGAGCAAGAAGTGCTCCAACAACGACATCACTGGAAGCTATGTAAAATATTAGTGGCTGCCATTGCACTGGAGATTTCATAACAACAGGTGATAACAATATCTGTTGTATTTTCTAGAATGCTTCTTGTTGGACAGTTGTCCATGTAAAACTCGCTCATTTATTCATCAAAGGGGTGAACGAAGCAATGAGTTGAGCCAATCCAGGAATAAAACGTCGAATGTAGTTTACCTTTCCCATAAAATTCTGGAGTTCTTTAACATTACGTGGAGGAGGCATGGTAGTAATAACTTTCGTCTTGTCTGGATCGACTTTGATTCTTTCTGCAGTGACCAGGAATCCTAGAAATTTTCCAGAAGAAACACCAAAAGCACACTTCAGAGGATTCATCCTTAATTTGTATTCTCTGCATCTTTCAAAAACTTGTCTCAGAACTTCAAGGTGGGAGGCTCGAGTCTTCGACTTCACTACCACATCATTAACATAGTCTTCCACTTGTTTGTGCATCATGTCATGGAATATGGTAGTCATGGCTCGTTGATAAGTAGCACCTACATTCTTTAACCCAAAGGGCATCACAATGTAGTGAAAATTCCCAATAGGAGTGCGGAACGCGGTTTTGTTGGCATCATGCTCATACATCTTGATCTGGTTGTATCCACTGTAACTATCCATGAATGAGAACATACCATGACCACTGGTTGCATCAACGAGCATATCAATGTTGGGTAAGGGAAAATCATCTTTCGGATAACATTTATTCAGATTCTTGAAATCAACACATCATCTGATTTGACCATTCTTCTTCTTGACATGAATAATATTTTCCAGCCATGTTGGGTGTTGAATAGGTTTGATGAATCATACTGTTAGTAATTTCTGAATCTCGACTTTGATTTTCTCCTCGACTTCGTGTATGAACTACCTAGGCTATTGTTTGACAGCTTTGGAACTAGAAGTGATGTGAAGATGATGAGTAACTAATTTTCCATCTAGACCATGCATTTCTTCATACGACCAAGCGAAGACATCCTGATATTACTTCAGCAGATTTATCAATTCCGTCCGTTCCTCTAGTGACAGCGCGGAGCTAATTAAAATTGGCCTTGGATCATCCTCCGTCCCGATGTTGATTATTTTGAGATCATCAGTGGTGGAATCAGTACCATCTTGCAATTGTCGTGGAGCATCTTAAACCTCTTCATCGAGTGATGGTTCGCTCTGACATGATTCTTCGGGGCGTGGAGACTTTTCATCGTTCTCCCATGTTAATTGCTAATCTTTGCGTCGGCGATAAATGATTCTCCCCTCCGCATCATGACTAGCTATGAAATTATCTCTCGAAGTTGAGACTTGATCCTTATGACGCTTAACTGGTGTAGCAAATGACTTGATCGTCTTAGCACCTGAGGATGATGGTTTGTCAGTAATTTTTTCGATGGACTTTCAGCTTGGGAGTAGAGTACTGTAAATCTTGCTTGGAGGTTCGGGGATGCTTTTTTGAGATTCAAGGAACTCAGAATCATATACAGGAGCATAAGGAGATAATGAAACGGCGATGCGAATGATCTTGTTGTTGAACAGAGCCTTCATACATTGATGGTATGTCGAGGGAACCACCTTTAGGTCTACATATGTATATCCATACATACATCTTTGACTTCCCTCAAAGCCCGTCATCAAGATGGGGTGACGGATGATTTTGTTCCGTGGGATCTTGGCTTCCTTGAGAGTTTTTATAGGAATGATATTTGTGGAAGCACCTGTATCAACGAGAGCTCCCTTGAATTCATAGTCTTAGATAAAACCGGTTATGTATAAGGCTCGATTATGCCCTTCATCTACCACGCGGTCTTCTTCTCCAAATGTGATGTTGTTGATTGAGTGTTCAAACACCATGGATACTTCTTTAATGACTGGAGACGATGGAATTAGTTGTACGTCAGATGATATTTGGTTGAGTGCAACAAATGTGTTCATACGCTGATCTCTAGAGAAGTGTAGGAGTTCACACCTCTCGATCAAATGTTTAACTTCCTGATCCACAAGCTTTTCATAAGTGGTGAAGCTGTTGGCTTGAGGGATAGCGTCAGTGACGTCAAGAGAAGATCATTCCATAACTTGGGCTCCCTTCAATCGATTTATGTTCCTTTCTAGAATTTCTTTCCTTCATGCCAGTTCGAATAATGACGGAATTTCTCCATCAAATGCATTGATAGATGAGAAAGGAGTAGTAAAATAAGGGTGATGAATATTACCAGAGTCATTCGGATGAGTCAGAGAAGCGTCACCATTTGAAAAACTTTGATTGGAGTTTTGTGTAACTGAATTGGATCTAAGATCGACCATCTTTGTGAGAATTTGAGATTTCAACCGAGAGAATGATCTCCCACTGTGGTCGCCAATCTGTAGATGGGGAAAAACGAGTTGCTGGTTTTTAAGGAATTGAGGAGAAGACCGTGTGGAGGAAACTCCTTGAACCGAGCAAGCTGTCTAACCTCACACAGATGCACTGCAAGAAGGGAGTGCTTTGAATTCGAGAGATCAATATGTAGTACTCCGGCCTAAACTAAGAAAATGGTCGTTCTAGAGTAAATTCGGTCACAAGAGAGGCTAGATCGATCTGTAGGAGGGAAGCTGAGAAATGTGTGAGATCAATGGTGATCGATATTGTAGGTGTGTTGTGTATTCTGAAATAACATAAGTTCTGAATGATTAAATTTGCTCTGTTGAGAGTAATTGCTCAGATATTGATTTGTTAATATCTTGTTGTCTGTTTGACGTGAGATTTTCCTCCTTTTAATCATGATTCATAGACTTATTTATATTGATAGAATTGTAAACACCTTGATCCCATGAAGTGTGACAGTTGCTGGAGTCAAAGAGTAGGGAAGTGGAAATCGTGTTAAAACTAGTTGCTCATCGTGCGGAGACTTGGTTGATTTTCCATCCACTACTTTGATAACTCCTTCAACTGATTGCACGACTTGCTCATATTCTCGCCGTGTGTATGAACATACGTGTCGTAGACCATCAGACCAAAACCCTAGTTAATATCCCCCCATATAACATGATTGATGTCTCGTGTGATTGTGGAGTCTGCAAGGCAGACGTGTATTTATTTAGTCAGTTGCTGACTTCACTGGACGACGAGTCCTTGTATTGTTGAGTCGAACGTGATTTGAAAATGTTCCGAGACTCATAAATTAAACATGTCTGTTGAGATAGAGATATAATTCTAAAGTAAATTGTAAAGACCCTCAAGCTCGTCAACGCTATTAGACCAGTCAAGATACGTATTAGCCAATAATATCCAAATTAGTTTAACATGAACGTTAATTAAAATTAATTAATCTAACGACGATCTAGCTACGAAACTAGTACCTTTGAATAGGTCTCGGAAAGTTACCCGGAATGGACTACTCTAAAGTGTCGTTCGGATACTGGACGAATAAGAAATCATCAAATTAGCATAAATGGAAAATTAGTTATTTAGTCATTAGACCGACCCGGATTTCCATTATCACTGCTAGTGTGTGTTTAGTATTCCCCGTTGGTCTTATCTACCAAAACCAAATCGAAGAAAAACATTTCTTCTTATCTTTTCTTCCTTCTTTCTTCTTCCTTCTTCTTTCTTTTGTTTCTTCTCTTCTCCTCTGTTCTTCTTCTTCTACGAATTTTTTGAGAGAAAAGCTATAGAATTAGATTGAGAGAATCCATATATGATGAGGATTAGATGCAGTCGGAGTAGTTTCTGGTGTTGATAAACAGTTGAGAGTGGTGCTGATGTTTTTAGGAAGCGAATTTAGGGTTTTGAGATGGACTTTGGATTCAAATGAAGTTGTTGGGTTGAATCAAGTTATAAATGATGTGGAATGAAGGGTTTTTGTTTAATTAAAGTTTTAAAGTTAATCTGGTGGTGAATCATAGAAATTGAATTAGGGTTTGGTTGGGTTCTTGAGAAAGTAGTGAAGTTGATTATGAAACTGAAATCGATGAGGATGAAGATGATAATGAAACTCAGATTAAGAGTGAAGAATATCAGAGTTAGGTATTATTTGGTGGTGGTGATACATACTCAAGTGGATGATACAGAACTTGGAGAAAAGGTAAATAGGGTTCTTTTAAATTGAAGATTTAATTGTGTGAATTTGAGTAACTTATTGAGATACTAGTGATGGGTTTTGATCAGATTTTAAGTAGAGATATTTATATAAGTTTAATTTTGATTTTAATAAAATTAAGGTTGTTGATTAAGTTTGCAGTGGAGTTGTTCAATTAGTGATGAAATTGAAGCTATACTTGTAACTTTGGTATGTTTAGAATTTTAGGAATTTGGTCTTGATACTGATGTTGATTGCATGGAGTTGTAATGAACTGAATAAGGGAATGGTGTTATAGAGTATGTATGAGAATATAATGTTAACGAAATTATTGAGTTGAGTGTAGTTGTGGTGTTGCTATAAACTGGTACAAATGAAGATCATGAATGAGACGGTGTATTCATTGTGCTTAAATGGAAATTTGGTGGTAATATGGCAGGTGGTGATGGAGCTGTTGGTTATGAAATTTCAGAGGTATTAGTAGCTAGCGTTGTTTTCGGTATGTACAAATGGTGGTGATATTGATCCAGTGTTGTGAATGATAGTATTATGATTGCAGTTAGATGAATTTTACTTGTTGTTAGGTTTGTGTTAAGTTGCAGCTGAAGATTATGGATCTAGTAATGGGGTTTCCATTTTAAGTTGCAGTTAAGGATGATATGCCTGAGATATCACAGTTGGGAGGTTTGTGGCTGGTGGTGTTAAATTGCAGATGCTGACAATTGACTTGGGATTTAGGATTAAAATTTACAGGTTGTAGTATTGGGGTTGATTTGAGATTAAGGCAGGTGGTGCATATTTGAGTAAGTTCAGAGTTTAGAGATGGTGTTGTTGAATGGGTGTTAGAGTTTCAGTTGTTTGAGTTGAATCTCTCTTGTAAAAGCTTAGAGCTGCAACTGCAGGTAATTAAGTTGTATTTGTGTTTGTAATTTGATTTCGAAGTTTTCTTAAGAATTTTTTAGTTGAAGTTGTATTGGAGTTATGATTTGTACAAGGGTCTTAGCCTGAGTTCTTTTAGCTTAGCTGACTTGACCTAGTGTTTCCGACTCAATCTATCTAACTGAGTCAAATGTGAACCTGACTTGCCTGAATCAGTCTTGTTGACTGAGTTGACCTGGACCGATTCTGTTTGACTCCTTTTCTGAGTTAACCATCAAACCTTTGAATTTGACTGATGTTGACTATTACTTGACCTTTGACCGTTAGAGACTGTTAGTAACTCAGATGGACTGGACTTTAGTTAATGGGCTAGTTTGATAGACTCGGGCTTAAGACTAGTTCCCTATCTTGATATAAATGGATTGGACCTCTTGTGGTCCGAATTGACCTTTGGTTTCTTATACAAGTTGTAGATATTCATAAGACTTATTTATTGGACTATAAAACCAACCCATATGAAGTAGTAAACCTTGGAAATGTTAAAGATAGATAATAAAAAGGTATAAAGTCATAAATGGGCTTAGAACCATTAGATAGACGTGTATGAACCTTGTATGATCCTTTTGGACATATTCTTAGAGTGCTTGCGTGATTAACAGTTAGTCTATTAACAACGATCGATTCAAAGGATGAACCAGTGGATTGTGGATCTCGAGGTAGGCGTGGCTTGTCATCAAAAGAGGTGGGAATACATTTTACACTTTTGTAACCATTATTGTTTGTTTTATAAAAGTCTTTGTTTATCAAACTCATGCATTGTCTGTTCGTGCATTCCATGCTTTGTTTAAATTGCATTATGTTGATTCTGTTAATCTTTCCATGATTTGGAAAGAACCTGTAATGTTTGTTGTCAATATGAATTGTTATGGGAAATGAGAATTTCCACGTATGGTATATAGGATACGCTCCTTCTCATTTATACCTACATGAATTCAGCTTTTATTGTTTAGAGTGGGTCATCATGGTCTTAGTGATATCACTAGCTACTGAGTGTGGCTAGCACGAATATTATACATTTTTTGAAGAATGAGTTTGTCCATATACATGTTTGTTTATTTCAGTGACTTGGTCACTGTTTAATGTTTCGGAAAACATGTATTGTTTTCCAAATCTTGCATATGATTACTTAAAAGTTAAATGTTATTCATGTTGGGCACCCCTTTTAGGGATGATGTGCTCACCCATTCCCACTTTCAGTTTCAGAGACAAATCAGAGTTGCGTAGCGAAAGCTTCAAGGGTTGTTTTCGTTAGTTGGTTAACTTCTATTATGTTTATTATATTACATATTGTATATGTAAACCAAATGACTATTGTATATGTATTATTTGAGAGGACTTCTTGTATATATATGTTTCAGAGCGGGTTAGTTTTGGGTTAAGTTTTGTATCGCATTTCTTAATTAAATGCTTAAGTACATGTTTTAGATTCTAGTGCCTCTTTATTTAATTAATCTCTTGGATTAGTCAGCTGCTAGCTTAGAGGGCGCCAAAATATTTGTATCAGAGCTCACTATTAGATCTTATATGGGAATTACTAGGAATAGCCAGTGCCAGTTAGTGAACTAGATTAGTTTAGAACTGGGTTGGGTTGTGAGATAAATCTTAATCAGTAAAAGCTATTAATAATTAAAAGAATTGTTTGATTTGTTTGTTTGGTTTTTTGTATGTAATGAAGTAAAAATTATAGGGTACACCAGTACTTTAGCTAATAAGAATTTGAGAATAATTAATCTAAAAAGTACAAACATGTAGACAATCTAATGCTATAAAAATAGTGAGATTAGTATTATTGATAGATTTTGTAAATCATACTGAAACTTACTAAACACATTGACTTATATGAAGAGTAAATAAATTATAATTACATAAATTTTAATAATATTTTTGGGATTCAATAATATTTTTAAGAGTAGTTAGAATAATACTTCGACCATCAGTGTTAATAATAAAAGTATCATAATAGTCACAATTGTAGTAATACTAATTTTAATAAAATAATGTCAGTATTTATCAATTAGTATCATATTAAACTTAACTTAACTAAAATTTCATTAAATATATATAACAATAGAAATGATAATTATGATTAAATAATTATGGGAAATTGATGACGCTTATTTACAATTAAGTTTTGTAAATTAAATTAATTACAAATTAGAGATATATGTTTTGCGTCTAAACTAGATAGTTAATATAATACATTAGGCGTTAGATGTAGGAAGATAAGGATATAATAATAATAATGTATAAAATAAAAAGACTCAATCTGTTAGAAATCTTGTACCGAAATTATCTTTAGGATAACAAATGATCCAGTAAATATTTTAAAATGAAACAAATATACATGAAGTAGTAATAAGAGTATTCATATGTTTAGTGTAATATTAGAATTAAAAGAAAATAAATTTGTATATCAATAGGATCCTTCTTCGTAAATAGATTCAATCATCATTTGAAATGGAAAATGAAAATTAGGATGATGAAGTTAAACTGGTAGAATTTAAATTAGTATTGTATTCAGCATAACTTAAATTAAAATCTCATTAATAAATATATAGCAATAAAATAATGATTAGGATTAAATAGCTATGGAAAATTATTAGTATTTATTTGCGGTTAAGTTTTGCAAAGTTAACTAATAACAAAGTAGAATCTTATGTTTTGCGTTTAAACCAGATAGTTAATATAGGACTTATTAGGTAGAATTAAGAACTCGTGAGGTCATATAATGCATAACATAAAGACTAAAACTTGTTAGCTATCTTACACCAAGATTATCTTTAGTCCAATAAATGATTCACTAAATCACTAAATTATACACATGAGGTGATATTTATAGTACTTGAATGCTTAGTCCAAAAATAGACTAAAAGGAGAATAAAATTTGCCTATGAATAAGATACTTATTATTAATATCAAAACCTAAGACGATTTATGCAGACTCAAAATTTAAATCATATTAAATTACTAATGCCAATATTTAACAATGTATAGTATAAGGATTCAATATATGAATAAATAAAACTATTATATTAATCTTTATGTGAACGTAGAGTTATATTTAAAAGATTAAGGCTTAACGTACCAACTGGACTATTAACTTAAGAATAATGAAGACGATAAATAAGTAAAACAATAATTTTTGATAAGATAAATAAATAATCATACTATATAATACTAATTACTATATAAAATTTAGAGTTATTGTAAATATCATTTGGATAATAATTATAGGATGGTAATAACAAAATGTAATTTTTATTAATAGTACAACTTAATTAATACTTAGCAATAATATAAAATTTAAGGAAATAAAGTTAAATCAAATCAAATCAAATCTAGTATTAATAATAAAATTAAACTTGGCATTATGATTAATTACGATTAACTATTAGCGATCAAAGAAATAAGAAATAAATGTCATAATAAAATATTAAGATCAAACCACTATGAAAAATTGTTAGCGGTTAATTATTTATATCAAGTCACATGATGAAATAGACAAGCAGATAAATTAAAAATAAAATAATAGTGTAACATTTGGATAATAGTTGTAGATGCATTTTACTACAAACTACATGCAAAGGATAGAAATCTTCTACTCATGCAAGTGAAAGTAAGAACTTAACAATAGACACAAGGATATACGTGGTTCGGTATGATTACCTACGTCCATGGGGGTGAAAGGATGAATCTTATTACTTCACGGTGTTACAATGGTGTCACTCTCCAAGTTAAACTCTCTTCCTTACAAGATGAACTAGTTCCCAACTCTCTCTCTCCCTAGTGCGATTTCAAGTCTCCCTCTCTCTCTCAATTACCACCTGCCTCTCTTGGATACAAGTTCTTATATTTATAGGGGAGACTACATACAACCAAACTATGGTTTTGGTCACAATATATCTATCTTGAAGTCTTGTGTCGGGCCCGCTCGTATCGTCTCTCCTTCTGCAAATATGGCCGATGTAATTTGGTTCCTTAGTAGTCTCTTATCCGAGCCGATCCTTTTATGTATTCTCTTGGTGCGATGTCGCCCTTCCAATCGTGTTGCCCTTTTAGTTGGCCGATATGGCACGTATCTTCTTATCCCTTTGACTAACGCTCCTTGTTTGACCAAATACGCCTCGTCTGTCAGATTTGTCAGAGGTCTGGAGTCAAGTCTTGTCCGACAACTGTAGAGTGGTCATGTCCGAACCACGTGGTTCCATAATCCTCGTGCTTGCCAGCCTCTATCCCATGCTTCTCGCTTCTTTATCCTTGGGTACATCATAGCTTAAGATGTTGCCACCTAGCCCTGTGGATAATCTGCACCTAAATTTATGCCCATTCTTTCGCTCGTGTGGTAGACACGAGTGGAAGAAAATCGTTCCATCTTCCCACGTCCTCGTCCATGCCGCGATTTCCACCATGAAGTCCCCCATTAACTCCCCTTTATGACTTGCAACCGTCGGTGCCGGTCATACTTCTTTCTTCCCTTAAATACTCAATTTCCCTATTCTCTTTCTTCTACTTTGCCATTTTCTCAATCTCCAGCCGCTACAACTGTTTTCTCCGAGATTTTTCTTCATCACTTTCTACTTCTGTGAACCATTATCTTTTTGATTCTCTTCCTTCACATCCTCATCACTGAGTGTTATAGCAGATGTGGTTGCGTTTCCATCATCCCAGCCTTCTTCACCAGCTTCTGAGTTCTGTACTATTCATGTCCATGGATTCTTCTCCCTCAATGACTGAGAAAAGTTGTGTTGATGACGTTTTTTCCGATATTGATGCTTTTGCCCTTGATTCCATATTTTCGTTTGATAGTCCCTCTGAGTACGATGATCGCGCCATAAAATATATCTTTCCTGACGGTTCTCCTTCTATTTCTTATAGGTCCGAGAAAAGGGTGAAAGATCTCTCTGATGAAGAATTCATTGAGTAGTTGAAAGAGAAGTACCATCTTCAAGACTAGAAAGTTACCCTAATCTCGGGTCAAAACAACACCTTGAGGAAGTCCGACATGGAGAAGTACGAGCAGTCGGTTGAATGCGTGGTTATCACTCTTGTCCAGCTGGATCTAGGTCTCCGTCTCCCTTTATACAATCCTGATATCCATTTCTACTACGAGATTCTCTCCCAACTCAAGCCTTATCGTGCTCTAACACAATGGACTGGCAACACTTTTTGGATTATGGATGAATGGAGAGATCGCCGAGATGGTCATGGCTCCACCGCCGACTGGTCGACCTACAAGCCCAAGGATGCTCCAGAATATACCGCTGCCAATTTTTTTTTCCAACTATCGAGCCGGTACTTCAACCAATGGTGACCTTTCCGGTTTTGCTGTTAGTCCTCATCGTCACAGAACTATGCCTAAGAATGTTGAAAGGATGATGCTAGATGCCGATCCCATCGGCCAAGGTTCTAACAAGCGACCCCGTCATACCAATGACCCAATTTATCCCCGAGTTCCAATTCTTGTCTGAGGGACCATTTTACATGGTAGCTTCCCGTCGCCTCCATTTCCCGCCGAGCCCTATCCTTTCTGGGTGGTTAATGACGACAAGGCTGATAAGGTATGTGTCTCCTTATGCCTTCCTCAATTTCTAGCTTGTTAGTTTTGACACCAATTAGTTATTTTGTTGTCATTAAAGTCTCTGGGTGATTCTACCAAGGCCGCCGCATCGTCGAGAAAAAGGGGTGCTGGCACAAGGGTTGAGGAAGACCAGGGGAAGGTAACAAACACATTGATTTTATTATAAGTACATGTACTTGCCCCTGTTTTTTGCCTTCACATATTCTGACGAGAAGCCTTGTGCAGAAATTTCCTATGCATGATGATGATGACGTTGGTGGGTCCGATGTGCATGAGATTGATGCTCAACCTCTTAGACGTAATCCTACTAGAGGCAAGAATGTTATTACGAAGGCGCAGCCGAGGAAGAAGCCAATCATCGAGATTCCCGATGAAGATGACATATTCGGCGAGGATTTCTCGGATGACAAGGGTGATGGGAAGGAGATGGGCGAGAATGGTGGTCCTGAGGTGGTCGTGCCAGCTGATTTGGTAGGCGACAAACAAAATTCCATGAAGACGCCCGAGTTGGAAAAGGTTGTTAATGCAGAACCGAAAGTACTTCCTCGTATGCCCCGGATCACTGATGGGTCTACGTCTAGTGGTGAAACCTCCTTTACCGTCTCTGGCCATATCCTGAACTCCCTTGGAGCGCTCACTTCCCCCGATTTTGGATAGAATACTGATGAACAAATGCTCGGTGCAGTGCCCCTTTATAATGATATAGCTCAGACTCTTGATACGGTGGTGAGTGACTCTATATGCCTGGGTGATGCCCCCCTTCTTAATATCTTCCTAATTGTCGCTTGCAATTCTAACTTGCTTACTTGTATCAGATCCTTAATCGGGTATGGTTGGATGTCGCCAATCGTCGTAGGGAAAGGCAGTTGATGGAATCTCTCCAACTTCAATTGCAGAACGAGAAGAGTCGTACGCGCGAGCTAGAAATTAAACTCGCCAATGCTCAAGGTGTGTTACAATTCTACAAACCTTAACTTGTGTTGATTGAGTTTATCGTGTCAGTATCCTGAGTCGGGTGTCCTTCTGCTAGACGAGATAGCTAGTATAGGTTTAGATGCTTCTTCGGAGTTTAGGATCATGAAGAGAAAGTGGGATATTGAAAAGGATTTAGTGGAGAATCTTCGTCGGCGAATTGCAAACAAGGATGGGAAAATAGATCGCCAAGCTGATGAGATCGAAGAACTTCAAGGTGAATTAGACCGATATAGACAGTTTTAGTATGCCCCTGAAGAAATAGACAATTTGCGAGCTCATTTGGGTTCTTCTCAACGCCTTTCTGCTGAGAAAAATGCTTTGGCCACAGACCTAGGACAGCAGGTAGACTCTTTACAATTGCAGAACCGAGACCTTCACGAAGATCGCCGACGAATTTTGAGGGATAAAGATGTAGTGGAGCGAGCTAATAGGGATTAGCTGGGCAGGGTGGGTGAATTTTACAAAATGGTGGGTGAACTAGAATGGAGTAGGTCGTAGCTTTTAGTGCTCCAAGTGTCGCGCAATCGTTTAATGGCCGAGTGGAGTGAACATAAAAGTACTACCCCAGTAATGAATTTAATGAGCAATGCTATAACGCGCTAACTATGAAATTGTCCAAGGCCGAGGATGAGTTATCCAAGTCGGTAGAATCGCTTCAGTCAGTGTTACCAGCCCTTTCAGGTCTCTTAAGCGATGTGTTGAGGCAGTTCCCTAGAATTAAATTATTTTCTGTACTTATGAAATTTCTAAACCATATTCAATGAATAATCCCGTGTTGCTGTGATCTTGTATCCGAGCAAAAACGCTCTCAGGAATTGGATTTGGAGGTCCGACGGTTGAAACGGGTCGAGGCCGACTTGGGTACCAAGTTGACCAATGCCGAGGCAGCCAATTTGCAGCTTACCCAACAGGTTTAGGATGAACGCGTCTCCCATGAAGAGGAGATAGATGAGAATGTCCAGGCGGGTATTGCTGAGTTTGTGGAGAATAAGCGGCGCGAGATCGCGCAAAGGAGGGCCGGCGATGTTCCCCCCAAGGCTTGAATTCTCCTTTTGTAGTGCTGCGCCACTAAGTTGCCCTTTGTCCTGGGTTGTAAATCGCTTTGAACACATCTTCCCCTTTTGCTTCTAATACACTGCTTGTTTGTTTAAAAGGAGGGTGCTGCGTCGCCGATGCTTTTCTTTTTATTCATGTTATACTTTTTACTTCGTGGAGTTTCATGACGCTTTTCATGCTTCCTTAATTGGCGTATGACGCTGTTACTTTAACTTTTGTTTCTTATGTTATGGATGTAATTGTTGATCATGCATGTTAGTATTTTAACCTTTTCTGTCGAACACACCCAACAAGGAGGGTCATCGGGCCCAATGCCATGCCCTTATTGGGGTATCTCATCACTATCTCTTGGATTCAGTGGAAGGGTATTAGTCAACCTAATTCTAGGTTCGATTGCCCTGAGCGGTTATCGATCAACCAATATCGGGAAAGTGGTCACAGCCACTTGCGATGGGGGCGACCTTTCAAATATAAGTAGGCCACCTAGCTGAGAAGACCTCGTGTCTTATCAGCCTATGGAACTGGTTTCCAACCACCATAACCCTTAGGCTACCTCGGCACTTGCACACTTCCACTGCCCTGAGTACGAATAGCTAGGCGACTGTAAGGCACCTCGGCACTTCCAAACTGGCTTTGCCCCGAGTACGAATGCCCATTCAAGTGTAAGTCACCTCGACACTTCCACACAGTCTTTGCCCTGAGTATGAATGACTATTCCAGTGTAACTCACCTCGGCACTTCCTCACTGGGGTTGCCCAGAGTACGAATGACCATTCGTCGCTCATGCCCTATTTCATACCCCTCACGGTTTTAAATAAATAGAAGACAAGTATGCTCACCTTTTCTATGCACCTCTCTTCAGGGGTGGTAGAGTTTCAGATACTTGACGTTCCAGGGTTTGGGCTCTTTTGTTCCATCGAGTCTCAGTAGTCGATACGATCCCTCGCCTTCCTTAGACGCAATTATGTACGGTCCACCCCACTTTGGTGCTAGCTTTCCTCCCTTATTGTCTCGCTCCCAATCGGCCAGAAACTTCAGCACTTGCTTCCCTGGTTGGAATTCTCTTGGGAGAACATGCTTGTTGTGCTCTCGCTGTAACCTCCTTTGATAGTTTTCCATTTTTTGTAGCGCCATCTCCCTTGTTTCTTCCAAATCGTCGAGTTTTGCTAAAATTAGATCGGACGAAATGTTTCGCCTCCAAGCTTCTGTCCTAGTAGTGGGGATCATTCCTTCCGTTGGTAGAATCGCCTCGGTTCCGTAAGTAAGCATGAACGGCGAGAACCCTGTAGCTTCCCTCCGTGTGGTTCTGTATTCCCATAAAACATTGTATAGCTCCTCGCACCAGTCACCATATTCCCCATCTAATTTCTTCTTTATGTTGTCGGCGATTGTTTTGTTGGTGATCTCGGCCTGCCCATTACTCTAGGGGTAAATGGGGGTAGCTTTACTCTTCCTGATGTTGTATGTGTAGAACAAAAGATTAATATTTTCCCCTTGGAGTTGCTTTCCATTATCGGAGACGATAGATGCTGGGACCCCAAAGCGGAAAATGATATGCTCCCAGATAAACTTGAAGACATCTTTGTCTCGGATGTGCCTTAGTGGTACTGCCTCTACCCATTTGGTAAAGTAATCCGTGGCCACGATCAAGTATTTCCTCTGCCATGTTCCTACATGTAATGGTCCGACAATGTTTACCCCCCATTTGGCAAAGGGCCATGGGATTATAACAGATTTTAAATGTACTCCTGGTGCTTGTATCTTCTTGACAAACCGTTGACATTCTTCACACGCTTTCGCCATTTCCTTTTATATCTTCGTTCATGTACATCCAAAAATAGCCCATTGTATTTCCCTTGGCCGATAAGCTTCTCCCCGAGCTGTGGTTTCCTGCGGCTCCATAGTGTAATTCATGCAAGATTGTGTGGCCTTCATCCCTACTTAAGCATCGTAAAAGTGTCCCTAAGTAAGATTTCCTATACAAGATACCTTCCCTTAGCTCGTAGGCACCCGACTTACTTTTGATTTTATTTATCTCGGGCCGACCCTTGGGTAGCTCGCCCGTTTCCAAGTATTGGTGTATCGGCTTTCTCCAATCGCCCTCTTTATATCAATCGGCTGTGTTAACAGCCACATCGATCCGTACGTCCGGTGTTTCTGGGATTAAGGGAGTAAGGAGCCTCATAACACGAATTCCCTATATGCTCGGGTCTACCAGTTGTGAGGCGATGTAAGATAGAGCGTCCGAGTGCCTGTTATCTTTTATACAAATGTGACGAAACTTAATGCTTGGTATTTAGCTGATGTAAAATTAGGCGAGCTCCCAATACTTTTGCAACACGGGGTCGTGTGTCGCATATTTGCCCGTAATCTTCCGAATTACCAACTATGAATCACTAGTTAAGCGAACCTCCTATAGTCCCATTTTTATAATTATCCGTAAATCATGGATTGTCGTTTCGTAATCGGTGACATTGTTCGTTGCTTTGAATTCCAGCCTGAACGAGTGTACTATCTTTCTTCCTTTCGGCATAGTGAAGACTAACCCAAGGCCTGACCCCTCTTTGTTTGATACACCATCGACGAAAACTTCCCACCGTGTAGGAGTACTAGCTGCTAATAGGTCAGCAGGATCTTCTCGTTCTTCCATCATCCCAGGTATATCTTCAACCTCGTATTCATCTCTTAGTGGGAAATCTTCTAGGAAGTCGGCCACTACCTGTCCTTTGATCGACGTCCTCTTCTCGTACACCACATCATATTGTTTGATTAAGGCTGCCCATTTAGAGATTCTCCCTGATCGCCCTGCATTATCCAAAACTTCTTCGATAGAAGATTTGGTGAGCACCCGTATGCGATGATATTGAAAGTATGTTCGGAGTTTAGAAGCGGCAAAAGCTAGTGCAAGTACCATATGCTCCATTCTGGTATAGTTTTTCTCAGCCGGACTTAGTGTTTTGCTAGTGAAATACACCGGCTTCTCCGCATTCCCCTCCGTCCTAACCAACACTGCACTGATGGCATATGATGTCGCCCCTAAGTATAGGGTGAGGACTTCTGATGTCTCGGGTATCTGCAGAACCAGGAGTCTGGCTAGGTGTAACTTGATATTATGAAAGGCCTTTTCGCTAGCATCCATCCATTGAAACTTCTCTCCTTTCTTCAGAATGTCATAAAAGGTTTTACATTTATCCGATGACCGTGACACGAATCGCCCCAATGCTGCTATACAACCATTTAGATTATGTACATCCTTTACTATCGCGGGAGATGACATCTCTAAGACATCCTTAAACTTCTCGGTATCTGCTTCTATCCCTCTAGGGGTGATGATATATCCTAGGAATTTCCCCGATGTAACCCAAAAGTCGCACTTGGTGCGGTTAATCTTCATCTTGTGTTTCCTCATCGTCTGAAAAATCTCGCGAAGGTCTCGGACGTGATCCTTAGATCAGCGGCTCTTGACTAACATGTCGTCAACGTAAACTTCTATGGTGTCGTGGATCTTGTCTTCGAACATGTCTCCTACCAATCTTTGATATGTATCATCGGTGTTCCTAAGTCCGAATTACATTTTGGTATAACAATACAACCCCCTTGGTGTGAAGAAGGAAGTATGCTCCTGATCCTCGGGTGCCAACGGTATTTGGTTGTAGCCCATGTATCCATCCATCAATGTCATCGCCTCATA
Source organism: Papaver bracteatum (assembly GCA_023529315.1). Lineage (NCBI taxonomy): Eukaryota > Viridiplantae > Streptophyta > Magnoliopsida > Ranunculales > Papaveraceae > Papaver > Papaver bracteatum. The sequence continues at coordinate 3,191,616 of JAJJWX010004839.1, forward strand.
TCCAACTATTGATTCTACTAGCTGGTCTATGCTTGGGAGAGGAAAGCTGTCCTTCGGGTAGGCATTGTTTAATTCACTAAAATCAATACATATTCTGACTCCTCCTTTCTTCTTTGGTACCACGACCATATTAGATATCCACTGCGGGTAATGGGATTTCCTGATTATCCTGGACTCTTGTAGCTTTTTTAGCTCGGCCACAACCGCTGCCTGTAACTCTGGTGCGATTCGCCTCATTTTCTGTTTAACTGGTTTGAACCTTGGATCAATCTTCAAGTGGTGGCAGCATACCTCCGGGTCAATACCCTCTAAATCGTGTACTTCCCAAGCGAACGCATCTAAGTTTTCCTTTAACACTGTCGTGAGTTGACCTGCTTGTTCATCCGATAGCAATGTCCCGATCCTTACTATCTTTGTCTCCTCAACTGTCCCCAAATTCACTTTTCGAGTCGGCTCAACTGTCGAAAAATTAGATTTAGGTTCCCTGAATAGAGCCGTTTCCTTTAATTTCTATAAAGGATCTTGTTCTTGGGCCTCGTATGCCATGACCGCTTGTGAAATAGCCTCCTCCAATTCTTTTGCAGCCTTAACTTCTTTGGCTTTATTCTTCTCTCGCCTTTGTCGAGCTCGCCGATCTTCATTAATTTCGTCATCAACCCGCATGCATTGTCGTTCTGCCTGGGAGTCACCTACAACTTCATCTATTCCCTTGTAGGTCGGGAACCTTAATCTCTGATGATATGCCGATGACACCGCTTTAATCCCAGCGATCCATGGGCATCCGATAATTGCTTCATAAGGCGAGGCGACGTCGACCACACAGAAGGTGGTTAGTGTGTCAAGGTAGACCTCACCGTCCGAAACCCTCAAAGTTACCTCACCCTTAGGGATGGTTACTATCCCATTAAAGCCGTAGATGCGATATGTTGAGGGTACGAGGATGTCATCCGACAGCTCCATTCTCTTGAACGTGTCGTAGAATAGCACCTCGACTGAACTTCCGTTATCCACGAGAATCCTTCTTACTCCCCACTCCTCAATCAGTAACGTGATGACCAAGGGATCACTGTATGCTTGCCCATTTGCTGGGACATCCTTGGCCGAGAACAAAATAGGCTGCATCATCCAGGGTTTCATCGGTAAGGTCTTGGCTACGCTAAATATTTCTTTGCCATCGCGATCCCTCTTGTGAATCCTTGAAGTGATTACTGGGTTGAGAGTGTGGTCTTGGGTAGCTGAGTGTGAAATGGTATTCACAAATTGAGTTGACCTATCAATGTGAACTTGATGAACCGGCACATCGGGTATTGTTGTCGGCTGAGCTGGATGCCGGACGTACTGTCTCAGGTATCCATTTCGGATGAGGTGTTGAACGATATCCTTCACTTCTCGACAATTATTAGTGGAGTGGCCCCTATACTGATGGTAGTGACAGTACTCAGGGTGATCCTTGGTTTCTTAGAACTGGACTCCCCTTGATGCTGGGTAATTGATATCGTTCCTCTTCTCGACTTCCTTGAATACTTCCTCCAAAGGAGCGTTCAAAGGGGTATATGATCGGGCTTCATGCCTCGGCCTCTTCCCTTTGGCCACCCATTCTTTCTTCTCACTGCTTCTTGGTGGAGGGTCTAATCTCTTCTTGGGACGCCTAATTGGATCGTTCATAACTGCTTTATCCTCAGCACCAGCTTCTTGTACTTCCCTATCTCTCGATTCGACTTGAAATTCTTCTAGGGCGATAAAATGTTCTTGCATTCTTCGCCTCTCCTTTAAGGTTTTTGGCTTTTCAGTAAACATAGCTATCCAGATTGGGTCCGATCTTCCCAATGCGTTTTTGAATCCAAAGATAGCTTGATCTACTGGTGCTTTTCCAATTTCAGTACACAGTTTCCTCCACCTATTGGTCAAGGTCCTCAAGGGATCCCTGAACCTTCGGGCGAGGGTGAATAGTTTGTTCATTCTTGGCCGAGGTCGGCTGTTGTGCATATAGATTTCAAGAAAGGCTTCGATTAGTGCATCATATCCGTCGATCGATCCAGGTAGGAGTGAATAAAAACAATCTCTCACCTCGCCCTCCAAGCTGTCCGGAAAGAATTTACACATGACTACCGTGTTGTTTTTCCATTGGATCAATGTGTGGGTGGGGAAAAACGATTTGCTGGTTTTTACGGAATTGAAGAATCGACCGTGTGGAGACTCCTTGAACCGAGCAAAATGTTGAACCTCACACAGATGCACTGCAAGAAGGGAGTGATCTGAATTCGAGAGATCAATCTGTAGTACTCCGGCCTAAACCAAGACAATGGCCGTTCCAGAGTAAATTCGGTCACAAGAGAGGATGGGTTGATCTGTAGGAGGGAAGCTGAGAAATGCATGAGATCAATGGTGATCCGAGATTATAGGTGTGTTGTGATTTCAGCGTGGAAATGCTCTGAATGATTGAATTTTGCCTGATTGAGAGTGATTTCTGTGAGTTCGTGTAGACGAAAGATTGTATGTATGAACTTTGATGAGAAATTGCTCGTTTAGGCGAAAGTTGCTTGAATCTTCGAATTGTTTGAATCCCTTTCAATGTTGTTTGAATGCCTTTCAATCAGAATTCAGAGACGTTTTATAGTGTCGGAATTGAAAACACCATTGATCCCATGAAGCGTGACAGTTGCTGGAATCAGAGAGTGGGAAAGTGGGAATTCGTGTTAAACCAATTACTCATCGCGAGGAGACTTGGTTAATTCTCCACCCATTACTTTGCTGATTCTTCCAACTGATTGCACGACTTGCTCACATTCTCATCGTGGGTGAACACACGTGTCGTAGACCGCCAGACCAAAACCCTAGTTAATATCCCCCTATTGTGACACGATTGAAATCTCGTGATAGTGGAGTCAGTTGCTGACTTTGTGGGACGATGAGTCCATGTAGTGCTGAGTTGAACACGTTTTAGAAAATGTTCCAAAACTCATGAATTAAATGTATGTCCGCTGAGACGAGGTACCATAACCTAAAACGAGCAAACTGTGTTGCTGAATTGTCAAATATTGATAGTTCAACCAATATTCTTTGATTCGAGCAAATATTGCTAGTCTGAACGAATATTGCTAATTTAAGTGAATATTGCCGGTTCGAGCAAATATTGCCAGTTTGATGAATTTATTGGTAGCAGGACCGAATAAAATAATAATTTAATTTACTGACTGCTGGGTCGAGCAAAATAAATAAAAATGTTAATCATGAAATCAACATAAAATTATCAGAGTGTTTGAATCTGCTCATAATCACGTTTCTACAGAACTCTGGATTCAAAACCCTAATTTCACTGAAATGATGATTTATTGCAAATCAACATGGGACCGGCTACATGGGATGACGGGTTCACCATGTAATTCCCAGATGCTCGAATGAGCAGAAATACCAAAGTCTCTTGAGGACTAGTTGGTGATATAATGATTAAATGCGGGTTTAATTATTTACCGAAATAATGCTCGTGTGAGCAACGAATAATAAAACCTAGTATTATGAAAACGTAATGGGCCGACCAAGAGGTTATGAGACTGGCTCCTGGTGCGTGTGGGACCAGTGGATGGTCGTCTGAGCAAACTTCCAATAGTTTGGAAAGAGTTTGAACCTAATATGAGCAGTTGAGCAAATTAGGTTAAAATCAGTAAAACATGCGGGATCAGCTGTTTGCAAGCCTCAGGGTCACCCTTGGTCGGTCAAGGGGATGTGCCCGTGTCACCATAATGTTCGGGTTTCAGTCCTTAAAATTTTGATATTTTCATGAAATCAGGGAGTTTTCATGAAATCATGAAACAAAATACCAAATAATAAATAAAACACGTGGGACCGGCTAGGTTGAAATACTCGCTAACATCCTTTAGTAGAATTGACGTAGAATTCTCATACGGACTCGTATTTTGATGGTCCTCCCCTCCATTCCGTACGGAAAAGAATTTCCTATGTCCCTACGCGAGAATATTTAGGTTTTAAGCTCGTTCGGGAGGCGAAAACTGCCCGAGAGTAAAATTCAGGAAGATTTCAAGGGATCAGTCCCATGGTATTTTTTCCTAATTTTATCATGTTTGGTAAAATCATGTGATAAAAATACATGAAATTAGGTAAATTTAGGAAAATTCATGAAATCAAGGAATCTTCATAATTTGAGAAGGAATAATAAAATAATGGGGAAGTGAGGTGTGGACCGGCCACGGCCAGGCATGACCGGCCGGCCGGCGGTCCCATGTCACCTTTTCCTAATTTTATTATTTTTTGATAAAATCATGTGACTTAGTTAAAAAGACATGAAATTAGGTAGTTTTCATGATTTTAGAGAAAATTCATAAGAAATCAGGGAATTTTCATAATTCAAGAGAAATAATAAAATAATGAGGACATGAGGTATGGGACCGGCCACGGCCAGGGCATGACCGGCCGGCCGGCGGTCCCATGTCACCTTTCCCAATTTTTATTATTTTTGATAAAACCATGTGGTTTGGATAATTTCTTTGAAATAAAGAAAATTGCTCGAATGAGAGGATTTTTACGAGATCAGGAAAATAGCAAAAATATGATAAAATATAAAATTGGGCACGGGCGGTCACGTGATGATGGACGGTCATTTGGTGAACCCAAAGTCCCGGTTCTTTTGCTAATATTTTATTATTATTATTTTCTTTCCTATTTTGCATAGGTTTCTCGTTCGTTCATGCTGGTCTGTGCATTATTTGCTAATTACACTTGCACCATTTTTGTCAGGGCTTATTCGATACTCAGATGCCTGTTTCGTCGGATATTTATCACTAACCCGTGGCATTCTGCTGGGAAGAACCACGAATTGAAGTGACGAAATATAACAGAGAATCGTAGAATATTGCTGGATATTCAAACGATAGAGAATCGTAGAATATTGTTGGATATTCAGATGATGGTTCGTAGAATATTGCTGGATATTCAGACGATCTCAGATAATTAATTGATGACTCTAGAAGGGTTCCCTGTCTAAGAGCATTAATCATCTGAGGGTTTGAGCAATATGAACTTGGTGGAGTGTCATATTCCTTTTTGCATAGTCGGGGAAAACCGGTCGCATCCCGAAGACGTTGTCGCCCAATCTTTCGATTCTATACAATATGAGATGTGCCGTGGTCTCAGCTGGGAGACTGCACATCTGCATCTTCTTTGAGAGACTTTCTCCATCAAATGGTTATGAGATGTGTCGTGGTCTCAGCTGGGAAACTGCACATCTGCATATTCTCTGAGAGACTTTCTCCATCAGAGGTTGCATGAGCTTTCATGCATAGAGACATGAGTCTCGATACTCATATGTTTGCCGGATCCGGAGTAATTACTGAAATTGCTCAGTATTCATGAGATGTGTCGTGGCCTCAGCTAAGAGACTACACATCTTCATGTACTCTGAGAGACAGCCTTCTCAGTCAGAGATTTATGGCATGAGCTTTCATGATTTAATCGAGAGACATGAGTCTCGATATTCATCTAATTGCCGAATCTGGAGTATAGTTTTACAACTCTACCCTTTGTCGAAAATCCACCATCTACATTAAGTCCCCTGCTTAGTGAGGAACAGTCATGTTCCTCAGTCAGCATTGAATGGTGATTTTCCTAGTATAAATTGAACTTAGTTATAAGATGTGATGTTACCGGATTTCGACTGAGTGAGCAAACCACGGTTTGAGCGAAGCCCAGTGGCATAATAAAGCATCACCCAGTGAATATGAATTCGTGTAGAACCGATGATTCGATGGCGGAACCATGGTCGGTTTAGGATTTACAGGCTGGTCCCAAAAAAGAAATACTTAAGGAATTAGGTTTTGGAAATAAAATTAGGTATAAAAGGGAATTAATCCTTTTTATTTCTTCACGCACGTCCACCACCATCTTCCCATATTCCGGTCGGCCACGTCCAGGTTTTTTTTTTAAAATACTTGCTGATTTCATGAGTTGCTCATGATTTTATCATGTAAAAAATTTATACATGGGTATATGTTAACGTGGGCTTTGTAGAAAAACCCTTATTTTATTAAACGTATGTTCGTTCGATCATTAGTTTTGAAACTTAATAATAAATCTCTGATTTATGAGAGATTTTTCTTTGAAAATAGACTTGTGTCCAGTGGTGAAATTTTGTTTATGAGCTTTCATGAGAAACAAAACTGTATGTTAGGAGTTATGAGCTTTCACAAAACCGAAGTAGACCTCGCTTTAGAAAGTAGAGTTCGTTCGAGGAAAATTAGATTTTTTTATGCACATAAACTTATGTCCAGTGATAAAACTTTATGTATGAGCTTTCATGAGAATTAGCATTTTATCACAAGAGGTGTGAGTTTTCACAAAACTAGCATAAACCTTCGTTTTTAAGAGAAAAATGCTAATACGAAGGAAATAGATTTTTATAAATATGTAGCCGTGACATATGTATATAACTTGTGTTCAGTGATAAAACCTTATGTATGAGCTTTCATGAGAATTAGTATTTTATCACAAGAGGTTTGAGCTTTCACAAGACTAGCATAAACCTTCGTTTTTAAGAGAAAAATGCTAATACGAAGGAAATAGATTTTTATAAATATGTAGCTGTGACATATGTATATAACTTGTGTTCAGTGATAAAACCTTATGTATGAGCTTTCATGAGAATTAGTATTTTATCACAAGAGGTGTGAGCTTTCACAAGACTAGCATAAACCTTCGTTTTCAAAAGACGAAGGAAAATATTTTTTTACATATGTGCAATCATGACATATAATGTGGGATATGATAATATGTGTTATTCATATGGATTTATTCTTATTAAATAAATTCTTGAAAATTTACGTGAATAAGTTACATTAATTATTGTCTTTGGTAAAATCAAGACGCGGGTTTTGAGTAACCTCCGAAATTAGACAATTTATTTATGATGAAATAATGACTTGTTATAAACTTCAAAGTTCAGTTGTGTGCACGTTCATATTATGAAAATTATGTCTATGATTTTATGAGAAAATCATTTTTTATGAACTAATGAAGTTTCATTCGTTACTGCAGGTTTCAATAAACGAACTAATTTCTTGTGGTAATTCTCACAGGCGCAATCACTTTTGTTTAGTGAAATTGAAAGAGGTAAGAGTTAAGAATTACCATTTTGAATGCTGGAATTCCCGTTTGCATGAACCCATCATCTCGCCAAATTTGCATTCAGACGACTAAAAATAATCATTGTTGTGGATTTCACAGCTGCTTTGCAAGGATGTCTGATTCCCCAGCTCATGATGCTTCCAGAGATAAAATGTGTGTAGATGATGATGCCTCCAGAGAAGAAACATGTATGGATGAGACTTCTGTTGGCGAAGAAAAAGAAACACCTGGAGTCAAGAATGTTCCAAACATAGATGATGCATTCTTCGAGGTTCAGGACACTGAAAATCGTCTTAAGTCCCCGGTGTATCGTCTTTTGATTAATCCCCGAACAGTTACTCAGAAGAAATTGGTGACTCCCCGAGATGCTATCCGGTTTTGTCTTGAACGAGGTCTCTTCCAAGCTTCAATGATCGAATTCAAGCTCTCTCGATGACCTTTAGAGAAGTTTTCTGGATGGTCAAGGCACATGCTGGGATTTCCTCATGTTAGAGATATGTTGGATATAGCGCAAGTTACCAAGGCCATTCATACAGCTGGAGACTTATATATCTTTCATGACATACGGGGTATTGTAGCTCTTCTTGCTCACTGGTGTATCCCAACTCACACCTTCATATGCAGCTGGGGAGAATTTACCATCACTTTGGAGGATGTAGTTGCTTTATTGCATCTTCCAATTACAGGTAACTTTCCTAAAGAGCTTTGGACGGCAGAGGAGAAAGCAGTTTCAAAAACCTTAAGAGCTGAGATGGATAGGATCAACAAGGTTTTTGGTAAAGGTTGTTATGCTCATTGGCTAACACACTGGTGGCCACGAGACGTCCCTCTTGATGAACCCGACGGTATGTTGTCTATTGCCGCTTTCTTATGCTTATGGCTGTCCAGGGACGTGTTTGAAGATGATGGGACCTTGTTGAAGCCGTTTGTAATCCCTTTTGATATTAAGATAGCTCAAGGTGAACAACTCCCGTTAGGTAACTTATTCCTGGGCTCTTTGTATTCTAACCTGGATTCTTTGGTTATAGACTCCAGCGTTTCGAACGGCTTTATGAAGATTGAATGCTACGCCAATACGATATTTATCCAAGCTTTGATGTGGGAACATTTCGAAAATTATGCTCCTATTCCGCGTAGTATCTTGCAAGGTCGAAACTCTGCTGATGCTCGACGTATTTTCCATGAGAAGGACAACACTAGGATCATGCGCTGGTCTACAAAGCAAACTCAGTCGAAGACGCGCCTTATTGTTGTGTTAGATAACGAGTCTGAGTTCAATTTACGTCCTTGGGTGGTGATTCCTCCTTACATTTCTCAATTTACAACTTTCAATACTGGAGAAAGTAAGTATTTGAAATCCGGTGTTGATTTAAGTGATGGCGAAAGATCTTTCATGCTGAGTTGCACTCCCGGTCATCTATTATCAGCTACATATGGAGATTTTTCGGTGGAGGAGTATAACATTGATAGAACTGCTCGTCAGATGAGTATGGACCAATGCGTTCCAACTTTTCGGAGGAGAAAACCATCGGTGGAGCAGCTTAAGACTTGTTTAGATCATACACATGTTGCAGGAAGCTCTTATTGGTTCCCTTGTGCTGATCGGACCACGTATGTGACTCCGGGTTACATAGAATTTTGGGACCAGCAGATTGAGCGTCTGAATAATTATGTGACAGTGGTCCAACCTTTAGTGAAGGAACCTCCTTCTTCTGAGATGAGCACTTCCCGTCCAAGATTGAGAAGTATTTCTGGTGGTGAGAAACGAAAGACATCTCCAGGAAATTTACCGGCATGTATTTTTGCGTATTCTTCATATAACCTGTATAATTGCCTTTAATCATCACATCAATGTCTTCTTGCAGGATGGTCATGCCGTGAGATCCTAAATTGAAGTGAACTTCTCAGAAGCAGAGGTGATTATTCACGGTGGAGAAGGTAGGAGCAAGAATTGCAAGTTGATTCCAAACACCATAAAGTCCCCAATTGCTTTTCTGGTAAGTTGTTGATACTTTTCCGTTGTGACTTCTTCTACCCGCTTTACCAGGACCAACATTTGTCATTTGTTTGTAGAATTTTGATCCATACGTTATTGATGGTCTTCATTTCGCCCATGGTCAAACAACCCAGGGACACAATTCTGATGAGGAAGTTGATGTAAGTATCCTTCTTCAAATTAAACCATCATGATATGTCTCGGGATGATTTGATAGTGACCATTGTTGATGTATTCAGGAGGAATTAATCGTGGATGAGGAGGATGTTGATGTGCCGCCCTCCTCATTGAGTGATAAGAATGTGGAAAGCTCCCGAAATTCTGAACCAAATGAAAATATGGAGAGTTCTCAGATTTACGAACCAAATGGAAATAACGGAGTTGTCGATGATGATTCCATCACTGCCGAGCCCTTAAGTGGTTTGGAGCCTCCCCTAGTAAGTATTTATCCTGTGGATTCTACATAGAAGTATAAATTTGCTGATTTGTGCATGAATGGATGAAAACCCATGTGACCATGTACATAATTTCGGCGAAATACGTCGTCAAGAAATTTCAAGCTTCAATTTTTAATGAAAATACCGTAAATCCTTCGTCTGGAACCGGAATTTCAATGTCTGCATATGCATTTTCAAGCCCGCGAAATTTCCCAGCTTTTTCAAAGAAGATTTTTAACTTCTGAGCACGTTCAGGGCCTGAAAAGGCAAAATAGTAAACTTCCAGAAGACTTTCAGAACTTTTTCAGATTGCGCGTTGTTTAAAGTTTTAGACATATATCATTGCCCGTTCATCCAATCATCATGAAATTTTGATATGTTGTAGAAAACTTCCATTCGAAGAGAATGGTATATAACTAGACCCTTGATTCTTCACCAATTTATCCCAGTTCATCACGTCATATAGGGCAGTGTAAAATCTTCTCAGGCGAATTTGTTGTAAAACGTGATTTTATGACTTTCACATTATTTGTTGACATCTAGCACGTTTAATAAGAGATTTTGATAATGCTTGACCATTTGTATGCTGTAGTTCATGACTTCCTTTGGCTTCATACTTGGATGATCCTAATCTCATGTAATCTTCGTATTAGGTGCAAAATACCGAAGTTGAGAATAAAGGAACCCAGAATGATGAGATGAGCGACCCTGAGGATGTTGATAAGGAGGCAAATATATCTTCTCTTCAAGGCCATGAAAGTGTTGTTGATGGAGTCATGAAACCCAGATTGTTGCTGCTTCAGTAATAGAAGAATCCAGGACACCAGCAAAAAACACCGGAGAAACTGTTGCTTTGATTGTAGAGGCCGCTCCAGTAATCGAGAACCGTGTAGTTGTACATGAATATCCAAGTGTAGGAGTGGATTTTGATCCTCCATTCGATTCCTCACTCCCGTACCATGAGTTAGTTGGTGGATTCAGCGTTCTCATTGGGTATGTGGGTTTGTATAAGAAAAATATGGGAGAAGTTTGGCCACATAATTATCGACAGGAATCCTGGGCATGCTTATGCTTTAAAAATGCAGGTAGGTGTGCTCTTGCGTGTTGTAAGTGATATATGCACTAGAGCTAGAAATGCCGTAACTCCAGATGTACTCTTTGATTGGGAGTTCAACTTGGAGAATTCTGAGAGACTTGGCTTCAATGTGAAATGGCTTTGTAAGAAAATGAATGCTATTAAGGATGCATGTGAAAATAACATACCCTTTCCCAATGATGCGGTGATGGAGAAGGAAGAAAATATTGCTAGACTGATTGAAGAGCTGAATAAGGAGAAGGTAGCCTTACAAGTTTTGAATGATGCAGAGGCGCAAAAATCTTTCTTTGCCGATTTTCTTTGATGAATTTCTGAGAGATGTGAGGCTTTATTTGGGTTTTGATATCATGGTTTTGGATTGGTAAATGGTTAAGGATTTTCTTTTGAACTTGATAGGAATTTTCTTTTAAGGAATATGAATTGAATTTTGATAAATTGCTGAATTCAAATACTGATTGCAAGTATTGCAAACGTTTTGGAGGAATTTAAATACAATGAAAGAAAATACTAAAATGCCAAATCCAAACGTCATGAATGCTCAGACGCCCAGTACCGCAAATGCCCAATAGTCTCAGATAAATTCCTTAAGCCAACTCTCGTGAATTATTGGTAAGGTTCGTCCATCCATGTTGATCAGTTTGTAGTATCCTCAAGTGATGAACTTGGCGATCATGAATGGTCCTTCCCAATTAGATCTCCTTGCAGAATGGAGATCCCGTTTAGTTGCTTTGAGAACTAAATTCCCTTCCTTGAATTTGTTCGTCTTTGCAGTCCGTGCCTTGAATATTTTGCGCTGATTCCATGGTTGTGGTACATATGGACATTCGTGCAGAGAAGAGTATCCAGCATATTGTCTGTCATGCTTAGCCAGGTCTTCGGTAATAAACCTTTTGAAGGAATGATCATCATGGAGCTGCCCTGAACCAAACCACTGGGTATAATATTTCTGAGGTGAAGTTATCCATTCGTAACTCCTAATCATTGCTAAATTGTTCAGGGGAAGGAGTCCCTGGATCAATGTAGCATATTTGAACATTTGTAATATTGGAGCGTGAGGAGGGATAAGACTTGCATGAGCTTGAAACCTTCTGACAAAGGTGTGTGGACTTTCTCCAGGTTCTTGTGTAAGTCTTACTAGAGTTTTGATTTCCTCCAGACGCTCAAGCGGTGGAACATCTTCCGCTTCCTCTTCTGACTCAGAGTCTTCATCAATGGTGGATTGTGCTAAAGGCACCAGAGTTATCCTTCCAGCATGGATCCAAGTCCTTCCAAGGATCATGTCATATCCAGGGTCTTATCGAATTATGAAGAACTTGGTCTCAGTGCAGACCAAATTCTCTGTAACCTTGAGAGTGATGAAGCCATATGCGTCTCTGGAAATCCTTTCATGGTCTCTGATTTCTATGGGAGCATGAGTAGCTTCTTGTCGAGTAATGCCAGCAGCCCTGAGAGTTTTCAAAGGGATGATGTTGACAGCAGTTCCAACATCAACAAATGCCCTTTTGAATTCATTTCCTTTAATGTGTACTGTGGTGAGCAGTCCCCAATCATACATTTCTTTGTTGGTAGTTGAAGGTTCAGAAGGTACATCTGGAATCAGCAGGCGTTTCCCGGAAATTATGTGATTTAAAGCCGTGAACATGTCCCCTCTTTGCGCTTTTGACAGATAGAGCAACTCGCAGACATGCTCCATCAATGACTGAACTGCTTCTTTGACCGGTGCTTCGGAAATAGAGAACGTCCGGAAAGGGAGGGGGTCTCTGTGCACCCCTTCGGATCCAAGATTAAGTTCTCCTGACTCAACCTTCTCTCTGAATATGCGTTTCAAAACTTTACAGCTGCTTGTCGGATGATTCACGAATCGGTGGAATCTGCAATAACGAGAATTTTCCATATCTTCCTCAGTTGGGTCTCTCATAACGTATGGCAGTTTGATTGCACCATCTTGGATCCAGGCATCTAGTAGTTTGAGCACTACTCCAATGGGCAAAGGAAAGTCAGGTACATCATCGTCAAGAGATTTTGTGCGTTGGCCAGAAGTTTGTGCTTGCGTCTCTGATTTGTCCTTCTTTTGGGTCTTCAAAGGAGCGGCAGCATGCTTGTCCGTGGATTCAGCTTTGCGCTTGCTTCCTTCTGCAACATCGTTTGTAGAGGGCTATAGGTTGTACTGTTTGTTGATCAGACGCCTACCACCTCGAGTGTCACGTGCGTCCTTAGTCTTCATGGGTTTTGCTCTTTCCAGCAGAGCAGGTGCGGTGGTTGCTGATCTCTTAGATGTTTCATGAAGTTCTGAGAAAGTCTGGAATCGAAGATTCTCTAGCAGAGCTCTGTATACCGGGAGCATGCCGTTGATGCAAAAATCTACTAGATGTTGTTCTGTGACATTTGGGTCAGGATAATCCAGGGCTTGGACTCGGAATCTTTTCACATAGTCATTGGGATTTTCACTGACCCTCTGAGACATCCTTCTGAGGTCAGATAGAGTAACTTGTTCTGACACGAAGAAGTATTTCCTGTAGAAGGCGCTGATCATTTATCCCCAGTTGTTGATAGTCCCTGGTGCAATGTTGTTATACCAGGTATATGCTTTGCCTTTCAATGATTTTGAAAACTCCTTGAGCCGAACAACATGGTTATGTTCATGTTCTCCCAAAGCTTCGAGGAAACGGGAAACATGTTCTCGAGCGTTTCCGATTCCATCATACAGAGTAAAAGTTGGAGAAATGTAACCTTTAGGAAGAGGGATCCTCTATGTAGAGACGGGATAAGGAGATTGGTGACGATGTACGTGTGATGTGTTTCCCTTTCCACGGTTATCCAGAAGACACTCCAGGTCTTCACGAGTGATGAAGTTTGATGACTCCTTTGTTGACGAATCGCCTGCAGCTTTGCCAGCTTCGTCATCATCCACTGTATGAATTGGAATTACTTCAGGATCAGCGGCATCTGAGGACTTCTCCTTTTCTTTCCCTTTTTCTTGAGCCTTCTCTGACAGCTTATCTGTGAGAGTCTTCAGATGGTCCAATAATTTCTGTTGTGCTGCAGCCATGTCCGTATGATTCTTTGCAATAATCTCTTGTGTTTTGATGAGATCAGCCATGGTAAGTGGTGGATTTCCTCTGATTTCTTTGGGATTTCGACCGAACAAAGGATGACCTTCCGCGTTGGCGTGAGGAGGATTGATGTCACCACAATCAGTGTTAGTGGCATGAACAGTTTCCGGGATGTCTTTATTATTGCTAGTTCTAGCGATATTTGCATTAGGATTTGTGACCGATCCTGACCTAAGACCAACCATCTTGTGAAAATAAAAGATTGCAACCGAGGGATTAATCTCCCACTGTGGTCGCCAATATGTGGGTGGGGAAAAACGATTTGCTGGTTTTTACGGAATTGAAGAGTCGACCGTGTGGAGACTCCTTGAACCGAGCTAAATGTTGAACCTCACACATATGCATTGCAATAAGGGAGTGCTTTGAATTCGAGAGATCAATCTGTAGTACTCCGTCCTAAACCAAGACAATGGCCGTTCCAGAGTAAATTCGGTCACAAGAGAGGATGGGTTGATCTGTAGGAGGGAAGCTGAGAAATGCGTGAGATCAATGGTGATCTGAGATTATAGGTGTGTTGTGATTTCAGCGTGGAAATGCTCTGAATGATTGAATTTTTCCTGATTGAGAGTGATTTCTGTGAGTTCGTGTAGACGAAAGATTGTCTGTATGAACTTTGATGAGAAATTGCTCGTTTAGGCGAAAGTTGCTTGAATCTTCGAATTGTTTGAATCCCTTTCAATGTTGTTCGAATGCCTTTCAATCAGAATTCAGAGACGTTTTATAGTGCCGTAATTGAAAACACCATTGATCCCATGAAGCGTGACAGTTGATGGAATCAGAGAGTGGGAAAGTGGGAAATCGTGTTAAACCAATTACTCATCGCGCGGAGACTTGGTTAATTCTCCACCCACTCCTTTGATGATTCTTCCAACTGATTGCACGACTTGCTCACATTTTCATCGTGGGTGAACACACGTGCCGTAGACCGCCAGACCAAAACCCTAGTTAATATTCCCCTATTGTGACACGATTGAAATCTCGTGATAGTGGAGTCAGTTTCTGACTTTGTGGGACGATGAGTCCATGTAGTGCTGAGTTGAACACGTTTTAGCAAATGTTCCAAAACTCATGAATTAAATGTATGTCCGCTGAGACGAGGTACCATAACCTAAAACGAGCAAACTGTGTTGCTGAATTGTCGAATATTGATATTTGAACCAATATTCTTTGATTCGAGCAAATATTGCTAGTCTGAACGAATATTGCTAATTTAAGTGAATATTGCCGGTTCGAGCAAATATTTCCAGTTTGATGAATTTATTGGTAGCAGGACCGAATAAAATAATAATTTAATTTACAGACTGCTGGGTCGAGCAAAATAAATAAAAATGTTAATCATGAAATCAACATAAAATTATCAGAGTGTTTGAATCTGCTCAGAATCACGTTTCTGCAGAACTCTAGATTCAAAACCCTAATTTCACCGAAATGATGATTTATTGCAAATCAACATGGGACCGGCTACATGGGATGACGGGTTCACCATGTAATTCCCAGATGCTCGAATGAGCAGAAATACCAAAGTCTCTTGAGGACTAGTCGGTGATATAATGATTAATTGTTGGTTTAATCATTTACCGAAATAATGCTCGTATGAGCAACGAATAATAAAACCTGGTATTATGAAAACGTGATGGGCCGACCAAGAGGTCATGAGACTGGCTCCTGGTGCGTGTGGGACCAGTGGATGATCGTCTGAGCAAACTTCCAATAGTTTGGAAAGAGTTTGAACCTAATATGAGCAGTTGAGGAAATTAGGTTAAAATCAGTAAAACATGCGGGATCAGCTGTTTGCAAGCCTCAGGGTCACCCTTGGTCGGTCAAGGGGATGTGCCCGTGTCACCACAATGTTCGTGTTTCAGTCCTGAGAATTTTGATATTTATTGGTGCACGTTTGAGCAACATTTGGAGAAAATATGCAAAATCCATGGTTTTGCTGAAACTGGGAACAACACATGAGATGAGGGAAAATAAATAAAACAAGGAATTACAAGTTGTGGGACCGTCCATGGCTAGGGCATGGCCGGCCGGCTGACACGTGGTCCCACATGCTTTTTCCAGTTTCATGTGATTTTATGTATTTTTCTATGATTTTAAGGGAATTTTACATGAAATCATAGAGATTTATTGAAAACCAAAATATTTTGTTGAAATCAGGGAGTTTTCATGAAATCATGAAACAAAATACCAAATAATAAATAAAACACGTGGGACCGGCTAGGTTGAAACACTAGCTAACGTCCTTTAGTAGAATTGACGTAGAATCTCATACAGACTCGGATTTTTATGGTCCGCCCCTCCATTCCTTACGGAAAAGAATTTCTTATCTCCCTACGCGAGAATATTTAGGTTTTAAGCTCGTTCGGGAGGCGAAAACTTCCCGAGAGTAAAATTCAGGAAGATTTCAAGGGATCAGTCCCATGGTATTTTTTCCTAATTTTATCATGTTTGGTAAAATCATGTGATAAAAATACATGAAATTAGGTAACTTTAGGAAAATTCATGAAATCAAGGAATCTTCATAATTTGAGAATAAATAATAAAATAATGGGGAAGTGAGGTGTGGACCGGCCACGGCCAGGGCATGACTGGCCGGCCGGCGGTCCCATGTCACCTTTTCCTAATTTTATTATTTTTTGATAAAATCATGTGACTTAGGTAAAAAGACATGAAATTAGGTAGTTTTCATGATTTTAGAGAAAATTCATAAGAAATCAGGGAATTTTCATAATTCAAGAGAAATAATAAATAACGAGGACATGAGGTGTGGGACCGGCCACGGCCAGGGCATGACCGACCGGCGGTCCCATGTCACCTTTCCCTAATTTTATTATTTTTGATAAAACCATGTGTTTGGATAATTTCTTTGAAATAAAGAAAATTGCTCGAATGAGAGGATTTTTACGAGATCAGGAAAATAGCAAAAATATGATAAAATATAAAATTGGGCACGAGACTGGTCACGGCATGACTGGCCGGCTGGTGAACCCAGTCCCCTGGTGCTTTTGCTAATATTTTATTATTATTATTTTCTTTCCTATTTTGCATAGGTTTCTCGTTCGTTCATGCTGGTCTGTGCATTATTTGCTAATTACACTTGCACCATTTTTGTCAGGGCTTATTCGATACTCAGATGCCTATTTTGTCAGATATTTATCACTAACCCGTGGCATTCTGCTGGGAAGAACCACGAATTGAAGTGACGAAATATAACAGAGAATCGTAGAATATTGCTGGATATTCAGACGATAGAGAATCGTAGAATATTGCTGGATATTCAGACGATGGTTCGTAGAATATTGCTGGATATTCAGATGATGGTTCGTAGAATATTGCTGGATATTCAGACGATCTCAGATAATTAATTGATGACTCTAGAAGGGCTCCCTGTATAAGAGCATTAATCATCTGAGGGTTTGAGCAATATGAACTTGGTGGAGTGTCATATTCCTTTTTGCATAGTCGGGGAAAACCGGTCGCATCCCGAATACGTTGTCGCCCAATCTTTCGATTATATACAATATGAGATGTGTCGTGGTCTCAGCTGGGAGACTGCACATCTGCATCTTCTTTGAGAGACTTTCTCCATCAAAGGGTTATGAGATGTGCCGTGGTCTCAGCTGGGAGACTGCACATCTACATCTTCTCCGAGATACTTTCTCCATCAGAGGGTTGTGAGATGTGTCGTGGTCTCAGCTGGGAAACTGCACATCTGCATCTTCTCTGAGAGACTTTCTCCATCAGAGGTGGCATGAGCTTTAATGCATAGAGACATGAGTCTTGATACTCATCCGTTTGCCGGATCCGGAGTAATTACTGAAATTGCTCAGTATTCATGAGATGTGTCGTGGCCTCATCTAAGAGACTACACATCTTCATGTACTCTGAGAGAGAGCCTTCTCAGTCAGAGATTTATGGCATGAGCTTTCATGCTTTAATCGAGAGACATGAGTCTCGATATTCATCTAATTGCCGAATCTGGAGTATAGTTTTACAACTCTACCCTTTGTCTAAAATCCACCATCTACACAATGACATGGTATACATTTTTAGATGCTCGAGCGCACCTCTTGTTACATCGAATCTAGAAGGAAATGTCGGTAAGGTACACTTTGGTGGGAACGGCATTTGTTCAAGTTCTTGGGAGAAAGGTGTCTTCTCGGCCTCGCTCATAATCTCTGCCAGTTTGTTCTCTTCACTACTTACCGATAGCTCCTTAATCTTTGCCTCTAACTCTTTAAGTTTAGGTTCTGTCGCCCCGTCAAGTCGCTCGCCCCTTCCTCGCCTTTCTTCATCAGTAGAGGAGTCCTCGGGTGGTCCATATCCTCGTGGGGATGGTGTGGTAGGTCGTCCTGACTGACTAGGGTTTCCCGGCTCAGTCATATGAGGTGGTTGTCCTGATCGGTCATGATTACTCAACGTTCATCGGCTGGACGATCCTCTTGATCTGGTTCGTTGATTCCTCAACTGATAATTCTCAAACTCCAGGGCGAGATTCCGTTGCTGGAGCTCTCTTAGTGTCGCTTCTTGTCGTCTTTGACTTTCCAAAATGGCCAATAGTATCGGGTATGTGCTTTCATGACTAGAATGTCCATTAGGGTAGTGTGGCCGAGACTGTAATGGTATCGATGTTGGTGGTGGGGGTAGTATCGGACCAGTTGCATGGATAGGTGCAGGGCAGACATTTCTAGATGCTCCTCGCCCCAACTGAATCTGCTCGAGACGCTCTTGCTCTCTTCCTCAGGCTTCCTGGTACTCAGCTTGTTGCCTTGCTCTTTGTCTCTGGTTTTGTGCTGCAAGTGCTTCCTCATCGTCCTCTGTATTTGAAGCTGTAAGTCCATCGACTTGGTCAACTCTCCTCTGGGTCAAGATAACCTGGTCTAAGGATAGGGTGTCATCATCTCGCCCAAGATCCACTCCTTCATCAACATTTGGCATGCCTCGTGCAGCTGCATGAGATTCCTCGGGCGGTGGTTGTCAACTGCCTTCTTTTCTCGTCCCAGTTACCCCTGCCTGCATGCTGCTGCTATTAACTGTATGATTCCTTAACGTCCTTCCCGTCCCTGAAGTACTAGCCATCGGGTGTGGCATGTGGTGAGCCGAGTGTCGTCCCTACCTACGTCAGCAAATGCAAAGAACACCTTACTTTGACCTAATATTGGAAACAAACATTCAAAAAGGTGAAAAATTTTGGACTGACACAAAAATTGTCACTACATCAGAGCTTGCAGATATAAAGCCTACTCCGGTTATCAAATGGGTTCTGCCTATCTACCCTATTTTGACTCTATGCTGACTTTGTGGCAGATTTTACGCTACATCACTATCATTCCGTACGACGTCGCCTTAAGTACTTGACCTCCGCATTTAAGCTAGTTTGTCCTTCATTCTAAATGCTCCAAATCATTAAACTCATGCACGTGATGATTGAATGGTACGGCATGTAAGTCAAAAAATTAACTCAAGTCTCTACTGTTGTTATTTCCTTAAGATCTCTCCATGGCTATCTTCCATGAATCCTCTCGGAGAACTTTCCGACGACTAGACAGAATCGCCGGACAAGATTTTTTCTCCCTCTTTTTTCTTCTGATCAGACGACGTGGGTTGTTGTCGATCAATGAAGCAAGGGTACAAGCGCAAAAATGCTTACTAAGAACTTTGGAAACAAACTTTCCTTACTGAAGAAACATATAGAACATGACTTCTGTGGAGGGAAGCTTAAAATCGGCAGCTTATCAAGCAAAAGACACCTTAAACTTAACCTCTTGTAGTTCTAAGCACACAAACTTTGTACCACAACAAGAAAACAACTTATTCACCACTAAAATTCACTCAACCATCGAAAACAAACAGTCATCCTATCAGCAGATCCTCAACCTAGCTCCTAACCTGTGATGTTGATCGCCGGCGAGCTTATGGAGATTTTCTGCTGATCAAACAATTTGTGGGAGAAGAAACGAGAACTATACTACACCTTGTAAATACGTTGCTACTGCTTTAACTTTGCATGTACATTAAATGACTCAAAACAACAAGAAATAGGCGGTTTCGGCCAACAGAGTTCATCCTAGCTTCAACTGCAACACTTAAACGTGTATTCAGGAGCTTTTGATCGTCTCTGAAGGCCTTTTAGGCAAAGTATCCGGAGATCTTAGTCGGATCCCCTTAGTCGGTGCCAGAATGTGGATGCATTTTACTACAAACTACATCCAAATGATAGAAATCTTATACTCATGCAAGTGAAAGTAAGAACTTAACAATAGACACAAGGATATACGTGGTTCGGTATGATTACCTACGTCCACGGGGGTGAAAGGATGAATCTTATTACTTTAAGGTGTTACAATGGTGTCACTCTCCAAGTTAAACTCTCTTCCTTACAAGATGAACTAGTTCCCAACTCTCTCTCTCTCCCTAGTGCGATTTCAAGTCTCCCTCTCTCTCTCAATTACCACCTGTCTCTCTTGGATACAAGTTCTTATATTTATAGGGGAGACTACATACAACCAAACTATGGTGTTGGTCACAATATATCTATCTTGAAGTCCTGTGTCGGCCCTGCTCATATCGTCTCTCCTTCTGTAAATATGGCCGATGTAATTTGGTTCCTTAGCAGTCTCTTATCCGATCCGATCCTTTTATGTGTTCTCTTGGTGCGATGTCTCCCTTCAAATCCTGTCTCCCTTTCAGTTGGCCGATATGGCATGTATCTTATTATCCCTTTGACTAACGCTCCTTGTTTGACCAAATACGTCTCGTCTGTCAGCTTTTTCAGAGGTCTGGAGTCAAGTCTTGTCCGACAACTGTAGAGTGGTCATGTCCGACCCACGTGGTTCCTTAATCCTCGTGCCTGCCAGCCTCTATCCCATGCTTCTCGCTTCTTCATCCTTGGGTACATCATAGCTTAAGATGTTGCCATCTAGCCATGTGGATAATCTACACCTACAATAGTTATAACAGTAAGTTATTCTTAAATAATACATGAATCTAAAAATTATATATTTGTATTACCGCAAAGTTAAAAATATCAGCTATTATAAATTAACGTAAAACCTAAATTGAATTACTTAAATAGATTAAATAAATAAATGAATGAATTTTGATGAATAAATTATTTAAAATGCCGTGAATTATGTATATAATTTATGAAGTAAAAATTTAAGTTAAATCAGTTACAATAGAATTTAAAGGTTGATTAGTCATGGTAAGTTGGTACTTAGTTAATCCATCACTGGGGAATAGTGAGGTTGGTAATTATGATATGTTCAGGTGATACTTGTTACGTAGGTAGGCATTTTCAGGCGTCGCGAACCTAGACAGGGACTACATTCTTGTATCACTAGGAATAGAAGGGAGAGTTGCTTCTATTATTAAACTGATAGATCCCAAACTTTACTTAGAAACTGATAGAGTACCTTCTTACAACCATTAATCTATTGAAATAGAAATTTAGTAATAAGAATTTAGACCAAGTCATTTGTTAGAAATTAATTCAGCATAGTGAACTTAGAGTCAATGCAATCAGCCTATGGAATATAAATTAGTCCATTTAACCTAGCACCACAAATTTTAGTTGTAGAAAGCCATATAAGTTTGTGCTTCATTTTATGTTGTTTGCGCTTAGACAAGAAATGAAATTATTCTATAAGGTGGGGAGTGTTTAAGACCAGAAGGATGATTTTATTTTTGAGGATGAAAATGTATAAGGTGGGGAGATTTTAAAGACCCTCAAGCTCGTCAACGCTATTAAACCAGTCAAGAGACGTATTAGCCAATAATATCCCGATTAGTTTAACATGAACGTTAATTAATATGAATTAATCTAACAAAGATCTAGCTACGAAACTAGTACCGTGGAATAGGTCTCGGAAAGTTACGCGGAATGGACTACTCGAAAGTGTCGTTCGGATACTGGACGAAGAAGAAATCATCAGATTAGCATAAAGGGATAATTAGTTATTTTCGACCCGGACTTCCCTTATCACTGCTAGTGTGTGTTTAGTGTTCCCCGTTGGTCTTATCTACCAAAACAAAATCGAATAAAAACATTTCTTCTTATCTTTTCTTCCTTCTTCTGTTTCTTCTCTTCTCCTTTATTCTTCTTCTTCTACGAATTTTTAAGAGAAAAACTAGAGAATTCGATTGAGAGAATCGATATATGATGAGGATTAGATGCAGTCGAAGTAGTTGCTGGTGTTGATAAATAGTTGAGAGTGGTGTTGATGTTTTTAGGAAGCGAATTTAGGGTTTTGAGATGGATTTTGGATTCAGATGAAGTTGGTGGGCTGAATCAAGTTATAAATGATGTGGAATGAAGGGTTTTTGTTTAATTGAAGTTTTGAAGTTAATCTGGTGGTGAATCGGAGAAATTGAATTAGGATTTGGTTGGGCTCTTGATAAAGTAGTGAAGTTGATTATGAAACTGAAATCGATGGGGATGAAGATGATAATGAAACTCAGATTGAGAGTGAAGAATATCAGAGTTAGGTATTAGTTGGTGGTGGTAATACAAACTCAAGTGGCTGATGCAGAACTTGGAGAAAAGGTAATTAGGGTTCTTTTAAATTGAAGATTTAATTATGTAAATTTGAGTAACTAATTGAGATACTAGTGATGGGTTTTGATCAGATTTAAAGTAGAGATGTTTATATAAGTTTAATTTTGATTTCACTGAAATTAGAATTGTTGATTAAGTTTGCAGTGGAGTTGTTCAATTAGTGATGGAATTGAAGTTATACTTGTAACTTTGGTATGCTTAAAATTTCAGGAATTTGGTCTTGATACTGATGTTGATTGCATGGAGTTGTAATGAACTGAATAAGGAAATGGTGTTACAGAGTATGTATGAGAAGATAGTGTTAACGAAATGATTAAGTTGAGTGTAGTTGTGGTGTTGCTATAAACTGGAATAAATGAAGATCATGAATGAGATGGTGTATTCATTGTGCTTAAATGGAAATTTGGTGGTAATATGGCAGGTGGTGATGGAGCTGTTGGTTAAAAAATTTCAGAGGTATTGGTAGCTAGTGTTGTTTTCGGTATGTACAAATGGTGGTGATATTGATCCGGTGTTGTGAATGATAGTATTATGATTGCAGTTAGATGAAGTTTACTTGTTGTTAGGTTTGTGTTAAGTTGCAGCTGAAGATTATGGATCTAGTAAAGGGGTTTCCATTTTAAGTTACAGTTGAGGATGATAGGCCTAAAATATCACCGTTGGGAGGTTTGTGGTTGGTGGTGTTAAATTGCAGATGCTGACAATTGACTTGGGATTTAGGAATAAAATTTACAGGTTGTAGTATTGGGGTTGATTTGAGATTAATGCAGGTGGTGCATATTTGAGTAAGTTCAGAGTTTAGAGATGGAGTTGTTGAATGTGTGTTAGAGTTGCAGTTGTTTGAGTTGAATCTCTCTTGTAGAAGCTTAGAGCTGCAACTGCAGGTAATTAAGCTGTATTTGTGTTTTTAATTTGATTTTGAAGTTTTCTTAAGAATTTTTGAGTTGAAGTTATATTAGAGTTATGATTTGTACAAGGGTCTTAGCCTGAGTTCTTTCAGCTTAGCTGACTCGACCTAGTGTTTCTAAATCAGTCTATCTGACTGAGTAAAATGTGAACCTGACTTTCCTTAATTAGTCTTGTTGACTGATTCGACCCAGATCGATTTCTGTTTGACTCCTTGACCGAGTTAACCAGTAGACCTTTGACTTTGACTGACATTGACTGTTACTTGACCTTTGACCGTTAGAGACTGTTAGTAACTCAGATGGACTGGACTTTAGTTAATGGGCTGGTTTGATAGACTTGGGCTTAAGACTAGTTCCCTATCTTGATATAAATGAATTGGGCCTCTTGTGGTCCGAATTGACCTTTGGTTTCTTCTACAAGTTGTAGATATTCATAAGACTTATTTATTGGACTATAGAACCAACCCATATGAATTAGTAAACCTTGGAAATGTTAAAGATAGATAATAAAAAGGTATAAAGTCATAAATGGGCTTATAACCATTAGATAGACATGTATGAGCCATGTATGATCCTTTTAGACATATTTTTAGAGTGCTTGTGTGATTAACAGTTAGTCTATTAACAATGATCGATTCAAAGGATGAACCAGTGGATCGTGGATCTCAAGGTAGGCGTGGCTTGTCATCAAAATAGGTGGGAATACATTTTACTCTTTTGTAACCATTATTGTTTGTTTTATAAAAGTCTTTGTTTATCAAACTCAAGCATTGTCTGTTCGTGCATTCCATGCTTTGTTTAAATTGCATTAAGTTGATTCTGTTAATCTTTCCACGATTTGGAAAGAACCTGTAATGTTTGTTGTTAATATGAATTGTTATGGGAAATGAGAATTTCCACGTATGATATATAGGTGCTGATGGTGGATTTTCATTTAAGGCTAAAATTGTAAAAGCCAAAATTGTACGCTGACATCTTGCAAAAGATAAAGCCATTAACAAGTGACGAATACTTATTCACTTTACTAATTCACCTAGAATTGAGCATGTGGCAACAATCCCAGTATTCTGTGAATTAAATACACGAAATTCATCCAGGTTGGAGCATGTAGCAACAATCCCATATACCCTGTGAATTTACTGCATTATTAATTAATGCATGACCAGCCTTGTATTTCCTGTACTCATTATCGATGCGGCATGACGATTGAGTGTTGTTCTCAGCAGAGTAACATGAACCTCCATGCATTAATAATGAAGCATGTATGAAATACCCGTACAGGCTGCAACTCTCGGTGTGTTATACTACCCCGATTGAGCATACATCTCTTGGTGTGTTATGCTAGCCCGATTGAGCATATTTGAATCTAGACTATCCATATCAGTCTCAGAAATGATCACGACCATCCAACTTCACCAGCATGATTGGATGGCTTAGATTGAATCCATGAACCCAAGAAGGTATTGGAATATTCACTACCGAACCAACGCGGCCCCGCATGGTTGGCCTCCCCAAAAGGGTGGCATAGCTTTCCAAACCGTCCAAGCCAAAGCAATATGGACGAAAAACCCTAAATTAGTGTTTGCGGCACATTACATATGTCGCAAAACAGTCTCTACCATCCATCTTCGCAGGCATAGATGGGGGGTGTAGATGTAGATTCAAAGGGCCTGGAACATTAACACAATTACTGTAGGCCCGCCTACATACCTGACTGATCGGTCAGGACCAACTATAGTTGGTCGTCCTGATTCGAGCGCCTCAAACTGGGTATGACACACGGCCGGAAAAACCCTGACTAGGGTTTGTGTCGCGATCACAAGTGTCCATCTTCTCCTGCTTGGATGAAGGGTCCAAGAATAGGCTAAGTAGGTCTGGTAAGTATCAACACTATCACTGCGGACCCACTTATCTCCACACCCAATCGTCCAAGACCGAACTTGGCTCTACACCTCGATTCACACGCCCAAAATAGGCTTGGTCGCACCTCCTAATTGTAAACTGATCTCGACCATTCAACTTCGCCAGATATATTGAGTGGCTTAGATCACGTTTCTATGAGGTAATGAAATACATGTGTGAACACCATCCTACCACCCACACACCGAACCAATCGTCCGGGACCGACCAAGCCTGGTCATCTTGAAACGCGCGCCCGAAGTTGGCATGATGCGCGGCTTTTGTGGCACCAGATTTCTGTCGCAAATTGATCTAGGCCACTCAACTTTGCCGGACAAATTGAGTTGCCCGGATCACACTTTCACGGGACAGTGAGGTATGGGCATGTATACCGGCATTCCGTATACACGCATGCCCGGTCGACCATGCCAAAATCGTGTCCCAAGCTTGGATTAGACCAAGCTGAAAAGTGGTGCTTGCACACCTTTTTCTAAAACCCTAATTCCACTGACGGTCGCATATGAGTGTCTCAAAGATCATCTCGTCCGTCCAACTTCACCGGCTTGGTTATACAACCCTGGTCAGGAGTTAATTGGTTAGTGAGGCGTCATGGTGATCACCACCCGTCACTCTACCACACCATGTGGTCGGCCAAGGGAGGACTTGCTTGCGCAACCTCCAAACCATCACATGAAGTAGGATGGACATGAGGCTATTTTGAGACGCTCAAATAGCGATGCTTCATACATGCTGAGTATACTCGATGCAGTACCTTCATAGAATACACACGATACTTCAAAAGTATCGACTTCCTAAATAACTTAGTTATTTAATCTAGCATTACATGCTACTTTATGTGGGTCCCACGATCCACACACTCAATACATCAATCATGTCCCAAACTGGGGGATACATACTTGGGTATTGGTCTGGCGGTTTACAGCGTGCAACACACAACGCACCATCATAAGAACGTGTCAGGAAGTCATGGACGGTTAGTGATGATGAAAGAAGTGGGCAAGACTGGTCGTGTGACACTAACACATCACTCCACTACTCCATCACTCCTGTTTCTCCACTTCCCACGAGATACGAGGGTTAAGCTTAAAGACTTGTATAAATAAGTTCTCCTCCCTATTTTCAAAACAAGAAACAGGAACAAGACAAGACAACAAAAACAAATGTTGATACAATCGTATTCAAACACCGGAACTGATAGCTTACAGCAGCCAGTTCAGTTTTCTTATACAAGTCATACATAGCCAACACCTTCATAATCTCAACACCTTCTTCGCTTCCCTCTCTAAGATCAACCCCATATCATTCACTTTGTGACCGAAGCAAGTCTGGAATGACCATTTCTTGGTTTAGGCCAGAGTTGTACAGATTGATTTCTCGAATCACAAGCACTCACCGCGTAGTGCATTTGTTTAGGGTTTAGATTCATTCCTCATCCGCACACCCCAAATTACCAAATCCGGCAGGAATAGTTTTCACCCATAAACAATTGGCGACCACAGCGGGAGGTTAATCTCTCGGTTGTAAAGTCAATTTATTCGAAATCCGATTCAATTTTATAAATTTCAAAAAGGGTAGATCTTAGGACCAATCTAATCATAAATTCATTTCAAGATGGTAAAACTCAGGTTTAGATCAGCAATCAATTCTGACGGAGCTAGTGTGGATAACACTCCCGGTATCGATGTACCTGTCAGTGGAGCTACCGTGGTCAATACATCTCGTGGAGCCGTCACTTCTACCACCAGCTCCAGCGTAGCAGAAGATATTCCAGTAAGTGTAACACCTCCCATCACCAGAGCAGCCGCAAATCCCGGCATCTCCTCAAGTGTAACACCTCCGGTAGTCACCAGAGCGACAACTTCCACTCCTTAATCAGGACAAGGAGCCGGAGGGATGAGAGGAGGACATCTCCCATTACCATTGCAGACTTGATGGAGAAGCAGGAAGTTCTTGCTAAGACTCAAACGGATATGGCCGCAACTCAGAAAGAGGTACTCACTTTTCTTAAGACATTAACTGATCGATTGCCACAAGATCCGCGACAGCCCCTGGAGCAAACAAGGAACGCATTCAACGCACCGGAGAAGTTACTTCAGCGGCACGGACCTACATGGACCTGATCAAAGAAGCGACATCAGATATGAGCGGTCCTGTCATGGAGACTCCTACACTGGGGACTAATCCTCGCAACGATCCTCCTCAAGTCAATAGTTTCACTATGAACCAGAGGCCGGTAGATCGGGAAGCGGTTTCTCTAGTGGAAAGTTTATGCGAACTTTCACACCTCTCGAAGAATCAGCGCCCGGAGACGTTTTGATGCAATCAACCATATGAAGGTCACAACCGTTCCCTACATGTCACCGCACGCATCAAGGATTCATAGTTCAAGACGGCCCTTATCGACACAGGAGCGTCTTCGAATGTGATTACTCTCAAGACTCTCAGGACATCCAAGGTTCTCCCATGCAAGGTCGTGCGGAAGTCTACCACAATGACGGACTTCGAGGGAAACCAAACTAGCACATACTGGAGAAGCTCCGCGAAAAAAAATCAGACAAGTTTGTTCCATCCCACT
Source organism: Papaver bracteatum (assembly GCA_023529315.1). Lineage (NCBI taxonomy): Eukaryota > Viridiplantae > Streptophyta > Magnoliopsida > Ranunculales > Papaveraceae > Papaver > Papaver bracteatum. Next base: position 3,219,352 of record JAJJWX010004839.1, read on the forward strand.
CCCAATGTGGGCGTCAATTCAGGAATAAGACCTACTTGCATCATTGAGGGCTAAAACCCACGATGCATCTTTGCTGACGAAGCATTCTTCTCCATCCTGTGAAGCCACAACCTACGTTCACACGAAGAGGGAACGAACTTTTGTGGTGAGTCGTGACCAGAAAGGGAAAATGGTATACCGACGCTTCCATTATCAATTAGCAGGGGAGACTGTTACCCAGTCTCTCCACCCAATGGAATAATATAACAGCAATGAACCACAAGAACAAGTGATAGATGCTCTACAACATCTGCAAGATGGCACCAACTCCATAATTGATGAGATTGAAATCGTTGAGAAATCTCCTAGGCCTATCTCCATCAGCTCAACCTTGTGTACGGGTAAATGCACGAAGCTCGTGGAACTTCTCAAAGAGTACCAGGACATATTCACTTGAAGATATGAGATGAAAATTGGTCACCCATCATCTACATGTCATACCTGGATCCAAGTCGGTTAAACAGTTGTAGTTCAGACACGAGGAAAATGGATAGATCAGGTGCTGCATAGACTTCAGAGACTTGAACAGGTGCTGCTCCAAAAATGATCCTCCTCTACCTAACATTGACATGTTAGTAGATGCAACCAGCGAACACGGCATGTTCTCCTCCATGGATGGATGCAGCAGCTACAACCGGATAAGGATGTACGAGCATGACGCAAGTAAGATAGCTTTTCGAACTCCTCTCGGAAATTTTTATTATACCATACTGCCATTTGGTTTAAAGAATGCCGGTACAACGTATCAACGCTCTATGACAGCAATCTTCCACTGGAGCCGATACCTCAATGGAGCAGCCTCAAGAAGATAACGATGTCCACGTGTCATATCGAGCAAGATCCGGGCAAGTCACTCTATCAGACAGTGGTCGAACAAGATCTGGGTGAGTCATTTTATCAAATAGTGGTACATGTATATCATGCTATGTTGGAGAATCTGCGCTTTTGTTCATCCTCTGGAGCTGTTGAACGCTCATCTACAACAACATATGCCCTGATATAAAGAACCAGGCTTGCCGGTAATGAAGAGCCTCATAATATTCGTAGGGGCATATATCTCACCAACAGGCGATACAACCTTCAGCCTTCTGTAAGCAGTTCTTTGAAGCAGTAATAGGAAAACCACCGAGATACAACATCTTGCGCGTCCGCCAACTCCAACTCCAACTCCAACTCCAATACCACATGCACGACTCCCACAATGATGAAACAACGTCCAAGATATTCCATATCTGGCTCGACAACAACCACTACGAACAAACCATGTAAACCACGCTTGGGGACTGAGGCTCAGCATGAAGTTCCTTCACCGCCAGTCAAGGACTTCTTCAACATGAGAGATGGTCAGTCAAGAAGGATGGAATTCGCAAGGGTAAATCGAACTGAAGAGGAATCCACTTTAACGCTCCCTCCAGTTGAAGCTGCTTCAATGGTCTATTCAAGAGCCGCATCAACGCTCTCTCCGGGACCCACGTCCTCTTCAGAATCCTTCTTCAACAATATCTCCATGATCCACCTCAACGTTCGCACCAGAAGCCACTTTAACATCCTCTTGAGACATTTCAACACTCAAGCTACATCAATAATCTGCGCTCTGGTCAAGTTATCTTTGATGTACTCATTGCTCAACATACGTCACATCCATCCTTCATGAGGGCCCAACGGAGTATGAAAAACCTTGAAGTCGATAGTAGAAGGGTTATCTTGTGGAACGAATATTTTCATATAGTTGAAAGGGCGCGGTGAACAACTCATCATCAATATTCGGCATATCTTTGAAGCTGTCAACACCTCTTGACTTGGCACCAGCATTATCCCCAGAAGACATATCAACATGAGTTCTTTTCTTCATTCTACAATAAAAGACAGGAGTCAGTACTTGTATAAAAATGCGTGACATGTGTAGTCACACACGACAGAACACACATTCACGTTGTAGTACACAAGGCTGGTATTGGGTCCAAACACCGGTATTGATCAAGTTTCAAGTCCGGTATTGCTCAAGTTTCAAGTCCGGTGTTGATCAAGTCACAAGTCCGATATTGCTCAAGTTTCAAATCCGGTGTTGATCAAGTCACAAGTCCGGTATTTCTCAAGTTTCAAGTCCGATGTTAATCAAGTCACAAGTCCGGTATTGCTCAAGTTTCAAGTCCGGTGTTGATCAAGTCACAAGTCTGGTATTCGAATAAAACAGACGCACGCAGCAGGTCCAACTTTCAGGCGAAACACAGGGTCGACATTCAGTCAGGCAAGTGGCGGGTCCCACTTAATCCCAGCCCCAGATTGGTCGAAGCATACACAGTCTTCCCCAATCAAAGCTCTCTCTCCGGAAGAAGGCATTTCAGCTCCAACACTTCAACGCTCTCCCAGCCCTGCTCCAGAAGCTGCTTCAACGCTTTCTGCAGGACCCACATTTATATTTGAGCACACAAGGTTTATTTTAAAAAAATAAGCTTGCTCACATAGGGTCCCACGTTCGACCGAAGCAAACAACAAGGCCGGTGTTTGGTCAAAGCATCAAGTCCGGTATTTAGTCAAGCTAGTTGGGTCGGTATTTGGTCGAAGTAGTAAGATGACACTCGAGAAAGTACATCAACCGTACGGTCAAAGTAGGCACATGACATGGCCGATGTTTGAAACATGTACACGGTGGTCCCGCATTTGATAGAAGCATGCACATTTTCCCATGTTCGAATCAAGCATGCTTACATCGGGTCCCACGTTCGATCAAGCAGACGCAGCGGACCCATGATTAACCAAAACAGGCACATCGAGCCCACGTTCGATCAAGTAGACGCAGTAGCCCCACGAACGAAACATGCATAACCATCTATCGAAGCAGGCAAGACCGACATCATGCTAGGGGAACACTCGCCTGGACACCTCTTGAACGTGACATGCTCCAAGGACAAAATAACCCATCTCTCCTGATAACATCTAACTTTGTCTCATAAGTTTTATCTTTAACTGTAATCATCTTATGCCTACCCCACAATAATGCGACCATTATGCGCTAGGCAGAGGACTTAGTGTTGATGGTGGATTTTCATTTAAGGCTAAAATTGTAAAAGCCAAAATTGTACGCTGACATCTTGCAAAAGATAAATCCATTAACAAGTGATGAATACTTCTTCACTTTACTAATTCACATAGAATGGAGCATGTGGCAACAATCCCAGTATTATGTGAATTAAATACACGAAATTCATCCAGGTTGGAGCATGTAGCAACAATCCCATATACCCTGTGAATTTACAACATTATTAATTAATGCATGACCAGCCTTGTATTTCTTGTACTCATTATAGATGCGGCATGACGACTGAGTATTGTTCTCAGCAGAGCAACATGAACCTCCAAGCATTAATAATGAAGCATGTACGAAATACCCGTACAGGCTGCAACTCTCGGTGTGTTATACTAGCCCGATTGAGCATACATCTCTTGGTGTGTTATGCTAGCCCGATTGAGAATATTTGAATCTAGACTATCCATATCAGTCTCATAAATGATCACGACCATCCAACTTCACCAGCATGATTGGATGGCTTAGATTGAATCCATGACCCCAAGCAGGTATTGGAATATTCACTATCGACCCAACGCGTGCCTCGCATGGTCGGCCTCCCCAAAAGGGTGGCATAGCTTGCCAAATCGTCCAATCCAAATCAATATGGACGAAAAACCCTAAGTTAGGGTTTGCGGCATATTACATGTGTCGCAAAACAGTCTCAATCATTCATCTTCGCTGGCATAGATGGGGGGGGTGTAGATGTAGATTCAAAGGGCCCAGAACATGTCAACACAATCATTGTGGGCCCGCATACATACCTGACTGATCGGTCAAGACCAACTATAGTTGGTCATCCTGATTTGAGTGCCCCAAACTGGGTGTGACACACGGCCGGCAAAACCCTGACGAGGGTTTGTGTCGCGATCACAAGCGTCCATCTTCTCCTGCTCGGATGAAGTGTCAAGGAATAGGCTAACCAGGTCCGGTAAGTATTAACATGATCATTACGGACCCACCTATCTCCACACCCAATCGGCCAAGACTGAACTTGGCTCTACACCTTGATTCGCGCGCCCAAAATAGGCGTGGTCGCACCTCCTAATTGTAAACTAATCTCGACCACTCAACTTCGCCGAAAAAATTGAGTGGCTTAGATTACGTTTCTATGAGGAAATGAAGTACAGGCGTGAACACCAGCCTACCACTCACACGCCAAACCATTCGGCCGGGACCGACCAAGCTTGGTCGTCTTGAAACGCGCGCCCGAAGTTGGCATGATGTGCGGATTTTGCGGCACCATATTTATGTCACAAATTGATCTCGGCCACTCAACTTCGCCAGAAAAATTGAGTGGCCCGGATCACACTTTTACAGGACAGTGAGGTATGGGCATGTATACCGGCATGCCGTATACACGCATGCCCGGTCGGCCATGCCAAAATCGTGTCCCAAGCTTGGATTCTACCAATCTGAAAAGTGGTGCTTGCGCACCTTTTTCTAAAACCCTAATTCCACCAACGATCACAGATGAGTGTCTGAAAAATCATCTCGTTCGTCCAACTTCACCGGCTTGGTTATATAGCCCTGGTGAGGAATTAATTGGTCAGTGAGGAGTCATGGTGATCACCGCCCATCACTCTACCACACCATGTGGTCGGCTAATGGAGGACTTGCTTGCGCAACCTCCAAACCATCACATGAAGTAGGCTGGACATGAGGCTATTTTGAGACGCTCAAACAGCGATGCTTCATACATTCTGAATAAACTCGATGCAGTACCTGCATAGAATACACGCGATACTTCACAAGTATCGATTTTCTAAATAACTTAGTTATTTAATCTAGCATCACATGCTACTTTCTATGGGTCCCACGATCCACACACTCAAGACATCAATCATGTCACAAACTGGGGGATACATACTGGGGTATTGGTCTGGCGGTTTACAGCGTGCAGCGCACAACGTGCCATCACAAGAACGTGTCAGAAAGTCATGGACGGTTAGTGATGATGGAAGAAGTGGGCAAGACTGGTCGTGTGACACTAACATATCACTCTATTACTCCATCACTCCACTTTCTCCACTTCCCACGAGATACGAGGGTTAGGCTTAAAGACTTGTATAAATAGGTTCTCCTCCCTATTTTCAAAACAAGAAACAGGAACAAGACAAGACAACAGAAACAAGTGTTGATACAATCGTATTCAAACACCGGAACTGATATCTTATATCATCCAGTTCAGTTTTATGATACAATTCATACATAGCCAATACCATCACAATATCAATACCTTCTTCGCTTCCCTCCCTAAGATCAACCCCATCTCCTTCATTTTGTGACCGAATCAAGTCTGGAACGTCCATTTCTTGGTTTAGGCTAGAGTTGTACATATTGATTTCTCAAATCACAAGCACTCACCGCATAGTGCATTTGTTTAGGGTTTAGATTCATTCCTCATCCACACACCCCAAATTACCAAATCCGGCATGAATAGTTTTCACCCATAAACAATAGGATACGCTCTTTCACATTTATACCTACATGAGTTCAACTTTTATTGTTTAGAGTGGGTCATCATGGTCTTGGTGAGATCAATAGATACTGAGTGTGGTTAGCATGAATATTATATATTGTTTGAAGAATGAGTTTGTCCATATACATGTTTGTTTATTTCAGTGACTTGGTCGCTGTTTAATGTTTCGGAAAACATGTATTGTTTTCCAAATATTGCATATGATTACTTAAAAATTAAATGTTATTCCTGCTGGGCACCCATTTTAGGGATGATGTGCTCACCCATTCCCACTTTCAGTTTCAGAGACAGATCAGAGTTGCTCTGCGAAATCTTCAAGGGTTGTTTTCGTTAGTTGGTCAACTTCTATTATGTTTATTATATTACATATTGTATCTGTAAACCAAATGACTATTGTATATGTATTATTTGAGAGGACTTCTTGTATATATATATGTTTCAGAGCGGGTTAGTTTTGGGTTAAGTTCTGTATCTCATTTCTTAATTGAATGCTTAAATACATGTTTTAGATTCTAGTGCCTCTTTTTTTAGTTAATCTCTTGGATTAGTCAGCTGCTAGATTAGGGGGGCGCCACATAAATGTTGGTAGTTAAGGTGAGAAAATATTGCTCATTCGATGTACCAATATTCCTTGGTTTGAGCAAATATTGCTCATCTGATGAATTATTGGTAGCATGACCAAATAAAGTATTAAATCAGAATACTGGTAACTAAATCGAGTATATTTGAAAATGTTGATCATGAGATCAACGTAAAATTATTGGCATTTGAATCTGGAATTACGAACCTTGGACTCAAAACCCTAATCTGATCAATTGGTGATCAATTGATGATTTATTAATAATAAACCACATAGTGAAGGAGGGACCGGATACACGGGATGATGGATCGACCCTGTAGCGCCCAGATGCTTAAGTGAGCATAAAATATACAAAGTCTCTTGAAGACCAGTTGGTGAAAGGGTGATTAAATACTGGTTTAATCATTTATTAAAATAATGCTCGTCTGAAAATAATACTCGTCTGAATTAATTATGAAGAGATGAGGGACCGACCAAGGGGTCATGAAACCGTACCTGGGTGGTCACGGGATCGTGGGTGGTCACGGGATCGAATAAAGATCGTTTCATGAAGTTCCAAATTGTTTGGAAGAGTTATGACCTAATGTGAACAAATTAGGTCAAATGATGAAAAATATGCGGGACCGGCCTATTGCTAGCCAAAGAGACAACCTTGGTCGGCCAAGGTAGTATGCTCGCATCACCAAAGTGTTCTTGTCTCAGTCCTGAGAATTTTGATATTTTCTGATGTGCGTTTGAGTAATCATTTGGGAAAATATGAAGAACTCAAGGATTTTTGCTGAAACTGAGGAAACTTCATGAGATGAAGGGAAAATAATAATAAAATGAAGGAATCATGAAGTGTAGGACCGGATATGGCCAAGGCATGGCCGGCTGTCCAATGAGCCCGGTTCCATAGCATTTCCTAATTTTATTATATTTTTTCATGAGTTTATGGAAATATTATAAAATCAAGGAGTTTGTTGAAACTAGGGAATTTTGTTGAAATCAAGAAGTTTCCTTGAGGTGAAGGAGTTTCCATGATATGAAGGAAACAAAAATATTGATAATAATAATATAAAGGTGTGTGGGACCGGCTTGGGCATGGTCGTCCGGCTAGGGCCCGGTCCCGTGAGCTTTCCCTAATTTTATTATATTTTTTCATGATTTAATGTAAATATCATAAAATCAAGGAAGTTCATGGGATCAAGGAAACATAAAAAATAATAATAATAAAATAATGGGCGTGTGGGACCGGCTAGGGCATGACCGGCCGACTAGTCGGCCGGTCCTACGAGTTTCTCTAATTTTATATTATTTTCATAACTTGAAGGAAATATCATGAGATTAAGGAGTTTTCATGAGATCATGGAAATAATAATAAAATAATGAGGAATCATGAGGTGTGGGACCGGTCACGACTAGGGCATAGCCGTCCGTCTAATAGATGCGGTCCCACGACACCTTTCCTAATTTTATATGATTTCCTTGATGCGAAGGAAACACCATGAAACTGAGGAGTTTCCTTAAAACGAAGGATATTTGTTTAAATGAAGGGATTTTCATGAGATCAAGGAAAATAATAAAAATATGATAAAATATAGAATTGGGCGTGGGACTGGCCACGGCGTGACTAGCTGGCCGGTGGGTCGAGTCCCCTAGCGCCTTGACTAATATTTTATTATATATCATTTTATTCCTATTTTGCATAGGTTCATCGTTCCTTCGTGTTTTGGAATGCTCGTTCGTGCATTCAGATGCTCGTTAGTGTATTGTTGCTAAGTACACTTGAACCATTTGGTCGAGGCTTACTCGATAGCGGCTCAGACGCCTGTTTGTTGAATACTTATTACTAACCCATGGAATTCTGCTGGGAAGAACCATGAATTGAAGTAATTAATTATTATGGAAAACATAGAATATTTTCCAGGGATTCAGTTAATGAATCTAATGATTTAAAAATAATTAATTGATGGCTCTATACTAGTACAATCGTCTAGGAGCATTAATTATTCATGAATTGAGTGATCATGAGCTTATTGAAGCGTCATATTTCTTTTATATAGTCAGGGAAAACATTGTTACATTCTGAAGACGTTATTGATCTATACTAGCAGGAAAGCTGTCTAGGAGTCGTCCAATATTTCGATTCTATATAGAAGTAATTACTGAAATTGCTCAGTATTCATGAGATATGATGTTGCCTCGGCTGAGAGACTACATATCTATATATACTTTGATAGACGGTATTCTCAGTCAGAGATTCTTGTGACATGAGCTTTCATGCTTTCGATAAGAGACATGAGCCTCGATACTCATCTGATTGCTGGATCAGGAGTACATACCATTATGGGTTTACGATTTTAGCCCTTGTCGAAAATCCACCATCTACAATAGTATCGTTGTTCGTTTAATGCAAAAGGCTTTCAACGACTATCCTCAGCCTCTCTGCAAAAAGGCTTTTTGTAACTGTTTTATTCTTTTCTCATATTATTCTTCAATAAAACACCTTTATGAGCCATGAATCAATTTTTTGAGTGTGTTTTGAGCATGAGGATCTAAATCCCAACACTGGGACGACGGAGGAAGCCATGTTTCATAATCGTTTGGTAATTATAATTGATTCTTTATGACTTTTTGCATGGATTAAATTGATTTATGATTTTCATTGATTATTTGTGATTTTGTTTGATAGTGTATGCTTAGTTTAAAAACTCTTGATGCACTATACTTATGATTTACATCTAATGCTTTATAAAATCTACTTTTGGCAAAGAAATATAGTCTACAAAAGAGCTAAAATTGTTATGAATTATTATTTGAACCAATTGATTGTGATTAATGATGGAATCTTGAGTTCCAGTCTCTCGTAAAATTGTTATCACTTCTATTTAATTGCTAGTTTAAATCTAAAATCAATCTTTACATACGTCCGAGTTGAACGAATCTTTACTATAACTTGTTAAAACTACATCACAAATCCATGTAAATATGAAATAAGGATTTGCAGTGAAAAAATGTCAACATACTTTGAACACGAGTAGTAACTCTTATCATTTATTGTTCAAAGATATTCCTTGGTACTCAAGGTGATCCTGTGCCGAAAAAAATTAAAAATCTTTTAATTAAGGTTTTTGGTTTTATATGCTTTAATTACCAACAATTAATGCATAGCTCCAGAAAATAAAAATTAGTAATGTGCATTTACTAATTGAAGATTTTCAATTGAGAGATTTCAGAAATATTGGACAAGCGTTTATTGGAATTATGAAAACTGAATTTTTTCATTCATTGCATATCTTGAGAAATTTTTTGGTTTTGGAAATTCCTTTATGTCCAAACATCCTTGGTCTATAAATATCTAAGTTTGCATTTCTATCAAACCATCCTAAGAGCCAAGCAAACTTCAATTCTTGTTGTTTCCGATGGATCCGTGACAATCGTATATTCGGATAGGAAAGTATCCTAATTAGGAAATCTCTTACGGCCGCTAGTTTAAAGGATTATGTGGGATCAACAAGTTCTACGAGTACCATTTGTGGGAAACTAGATAATTGCAGTATTATTAGTTTTCAATTAATTTGATTTATTAACGGTTGTTGAAACTTTGATTGCACCTAGTTTGTTTATGCTTGGGAATCTTCTCTTCTGATATAAGATTCACTCAAACTAAATCAGAGTATCGACGGGATCTTTAGAACTGTTGTTAGATCTAAAGAAATCTTGTGATAATTCATTGTTAACATACTCTGTTCAGTTGAGATTTAAGTGGTGTTGTGCAAGTTTTGAAGACGAAGAAGATTTCTAATTAGTTTTCGTATCTTGTGAATTATGTCCACAAACCTTGATCGACTGGGATCCAACTAGAATCAGTTTATATTTGATAGATCTGATTGATTAGTTGCGTATGATATGCATTCTCTATATTTCTCTTTGAGATCTATATTGATTGAGTGTGAATCTATACTTGACTATTTCAGTAGTTAAAGTTAGATTGATCTAACCATACAAAGGAGTTTATTAGATTAAACGGAAGAGCGTTTGTCAACGACTCATCTATATCTTTAACAAGATTGATTAGAGTGGTTAACAAACATCTTGTTCCTTTGCTGTTTCGAATACGATCTAAATGACTTGTTAATCACGTGCGTGACTCTATAATTCGAAGGCGCAGGGATACCGAGGGAACTAAGTAGCTAGGGGTAGTTTGCTTGGCCTCAACTATACGAAGTTGTTATTAGATTTTGTATAGCGGCTTAATTCTGAGAGTATTAAAAACTGCACTATGTCCCGGTTTTTTTTATACATTTGCAGTTTCCTCGTTAACAAAATATTATTGTGTTATTTACTTTAATTTTCCGTATTATAATTATTTTATTATAATTAAAGTAAATTGCACTTTACGTTAACTCCGTAATACTTGATAGTGATCCTATAGAGTTTGGTTATTACCGAACCTATTATTAAGTAACACACTTTGTTGTAGTATTGTCTCGATTTTGTATCCATACACACTAGTTATTTTGTTGTTGTATTATCTCAATCTTGTATCCATAGACAATCACATGAAGTGTGAACCGAATCGTCGTAGTGTCTCTAATTTTTCCATAGACGATCACATTCGGTAGGATACTTATAGGTTGATAAATAAAATATTGTGGTGTATTTGGGTACCCTCGTCTTTTCAGAGTCTTGAAATTTGTATAATCTAATTCAGTTTCACGAAAATCTAGGTCCAAGAGAACGATTATAACTTAGAAACAAGGACACCATGGTGTTATGGATTCATAATTCTAGTTGTAAGAGTCCTCTATTTACATAGATTATCAAGGCTTAGGATTTCTCAGAATTCAATTTAATATTGTTTAGAATTCAGGGTATACAACTTCTTTAATTAGATGATTCCAGGTTAGGCATTCATTTGTCAAAAAACTCACGCTAGTGCCTCTCGTCTTTATCATCTACTTTGAAGTTTTAGGAGCTACTCTAAGATAGGAATCTGCAACTAAAGTAGCAGGACAACTATTTTATTTGCATGAAGTATACCTGAAACTCTGATCAATGCGAATCTTACAAATGCTTTTCCAAGTAAACGGTCTTTTTTGGGACATATGATGAGTTCATTAAAATTTGTCATTGGATATACTAATAATATTGTACATCCATTTATGATTAAAGATTGAATACTAGTTTTTCTAATTGTATATATTTGAAAAAGATGTGCCTTATATTATTTTTTTCTCCGTATAGCTACGTTAGTGTCATCATTTTTGAATTGCATGTACCCGACTAAATGTTGTTGATTGGAATTCTGTTGGTTTTGGTTTAATTTCTTTGATGCCCTTATTATTATATGTTTGATTATAATACCTTAAACCGCACATAAGGTGGAGTTTAGATAAAATTAGTCGTAATTTTAGCAAGAATGATTGGAGTGGATATTTTATTTGAAGCTTAGTTAAGTAGTATTATTTTTATCAAGCCAAAGGAATGACAAATCTTAGGTTATTATCTATTTTCCCATTGAGATCTAAGCATTTTAATACACCATCGTCTGTAATCTCGTCCTTTTATGCAATTTCAGCGAGTGTTGCATTCACAGATTTTGACATTATTAATGCTACATCCAATTTTCATATAACATAGCTATTAGAGTTTTCGCCTATTATTTAGTTAAGAATCAAATATGCAGATTTAAATAATCTTATAAAGTTCTAGTAAATGTTCATGTTCTCTGAATTATGTGTTTGATACCAATAACATTTGTGATGGTCGATATAAGGTCTTCTCAAATTATCCGTGTCGGTCTTACTTTTTTTTTTTTTTAAAAAAAAAAATTGTAAGTATTTTATGATGAATTACTGCAAATTTAAAGGGTGTGTCAAATTCAGTACTAAAGATAATGACGAAAAAGTGGTGGAGAGGGAACAAGAGAACACCAATAAATGGTATTTTCACATTCGTTAATTGTGTATTTGAGAGATTTTAGTGAAATTTTTTTCCTTGTCTTTCATATAGACAGTTTAAGTTTGGAGTTAATGAACAATTACAATGTTTGACATTTGTAATTACAATTGTTCTTATTGTTTAGATGTTTTGTGAATAATTCAATTGAGTTTTTTTGTTGTTGTTTATGGCTTTCTTATTTATGAATCCTCTGCAGTTTAGCATGTTATGTAATTTTGTGCCTATGCACATATGCAAGTGTTTTTCTGCACAACTATGTTAAAATCATGTGTCATTGGTTAAATTTGTTTGTATTGTAACCTTTGTTTATCAAGTCATGACCTATAACATAAAAACACATATAGTAGTTAACTGACTGCGAAAAATGTATCCAATTTTCACTGGTGTAGGAAGGATTTTTTGTTCGGGCATAATAAGTTGATATGTGAACAATATTCTTAGATGGGGCAACTCCTACCCTCCAATCGCCTACTATGTTGTTAGTTAACTCCTAGTTGTTGGTTGACAGATGAAGTGAAAAAGTGAATGTTCATATGCATGTCCATTCCATGTAACAATGTATTTGGTGGAATAAAACAGTGATGTCACCCACTAGATATAGCTTTGAACATCAGAATTTCCTGTCAGAATCTTAGAAAGTGACTTGCCGCATGATGACAACAGAAGTACACTAAATAGGTTAGACATATAAAAATACAAAGAGTTCTTGAGCATGATAAAGTGATTTGTTAATAGGTATGGTTGCCTTTAGGTCCCATTAAATGAAACGTATTAGCGTTTAGGTTGTAAGTTTATCCAGTTTTGAGTTTGGGTTCTGGTCAGATAGTTGACCTAATATTTCACCACGTGATTGTTTCTAAGTTATTGTAAATTTGATTTTCTATATTTAACCGACGATGTCAGCTACCGCCAGACATTGCACAATAAAAATGGCTTCTTCTTCATTATGACTATGTTATCACTCAAAATGCATGTAGATGGTGGATTTTAGACAAAGGCTAAAATCGTAAACCCATAATTATACGAACCTCTGATCCAGCAATCAGACATGAGTACTGAGACACGGGTCTCTCATCGAATCCTCTGATTGAGAATACTTTCTCTCAGAGTACATGTATATATGTGGTCTCACGGCTATACAACAACATATCTCATGAATACTGAACACTTCAGTAATTATTTCTATATAGTATCACGGGATGGACGGCTCCTAGACAGCTTGCTCTGCTAGTATAGAACGATAACGTCTTCAGGATACAAACAACGAGTTTACCATGACTATATAAAGGATATGAAGCTCCAGCAATCTCAAATCGGAATAATTAATGCTCCTAGACAGCTTTCTCTGCTAGTATAGAGCCATAAGTTAATTATTCCTAAATTCTTGGATTCATCCATAGAATTTCCAAAAATATTCAAATATTTTCGCAGATATTTCATTACTGCAAACCATGGTTCTTCCCAGCAGAAATCCATGGGTTAGTAATAAATATTCAACGCACGGGCGTCTGAGCTTCCTTTGAGTAAGCCCCGATTTAAATGGTGAAAGTGTACTCAACGACGATGCACTAACAATCACCGCACGAACGAGTATTTCAAAATACGACGAGACTATGAACCTATGCAAAATAGGAAATAAAATAATAAATAATTAAAAATTGACCAAGGTGCTGGGAGCATGGGCCTACTGACCGACCGACCGTGTCGTGGTCAATCCCACGCCAGTTTCATATTTTTTGTTATTTTCCCTGAGTTCATGAATTTTTTTTCATTTGAACAAATATCCTACGTTTTGAGGAAACTCCTCAGTTTCATGGTGTTTCTTTCACACCAAAGAAATAATATAAAATTAGGGAAGAATATCGTGGGGCGTGACCATTGGCCAACCGGCCATGCCTTGGTCCCAGCCGGCCCCACACCTCATGGTTCCTCATTATTTTATTATTATTTCCCTAATTTCATGAAAACTCCTTAATCTCATGAAATTTCCTTGGTCCCATGAAAAATAATATAAAATTAGGAAAACCGTGTGCACGGGCCATAGCCAGTCGGCCAAACCCTATATGGCCCCACACGTCCCTTTTTATTATTATTATATTTTTCATGTTTTCATAATCCCATGAAATTCCTTGATTTCATAATATTTCCTTCAAAATATGAAATTTCCTTTAAATTGTGAAATATTACATAAAATTAGGGAAAACGCACGGGACCGGGCCCTGGCCGTCCAACCATGCTCCAAGCCGGTCCCACACGCCCACGCGTCCCTTATTTTATTATTATTATTTTTTATGTTTCCCTCATTTCATGGAAACTCCTTGATTTGAACAAAACTCTTTAATTTTAGCAAAACTCCTTGATTTTATCATATTTCCCTAAAATCATGAAAATATTATGAAAATTTTGGAAAAAACGTGTGGGATAGGCCCCTTGGCCGGCCGGCCATGCCTGGTCCCACACTTCATAATTCTTTCACTTTTTTATTATTTTTCCTTCATCTCATGAAGTTTTGACGGTTTTATCAAAAAACTCCGGTTTCTTCATATTTTCTAAAATGATTGCTCAAACGCATATCCGAAAATATCAAAATTCTCAGAACTGAGATACGAACACTATGGGGACATGAGCATGTTCCCTTGACCGACCAAGGTTGGCTCTTTGGCTCTCAATATTCTTATTAATTATACTCGGTTCAACTACCAGTATTTTAATTAATATTTTATTTTGGTCACGCTGCCAATAATTCATCAGATGAGCGACACTTGCTCAGATAAGCAATACTTGCTCAAATTAGAGAATATTGGTTCAACTATCAATATTCATCAAATCATCGAATGAGCAATACTTGCTCGCCTCAACTATCAACGTGAGGATCATGCCCACGTTCAATCCATGAGTTTCAGAACATTTTTACAAAATCATGTTCAAACTCAGTAATTACATGGACTCATCATACCATGATATCACGAAGTCAGCAACTGACTAAACTAACCACGAGACGTCAATCGTGTCACTGGGGGGATATCAACTAGGGTTTTGGTATGGCGGTCTATGGCACGTGTGTTCAAACACACGATGGAATGTGAGCAAGTCGTGCAATCAGTTGAAGGAGTTAACAAAGTAGTGGGTGGAAAATCAACCAAGTCTCCGCACGATGAGCAACTGGTTTCAAACATTATTTCCATCTCTCTACTCTTTGATTCCATCAACTGTCATACTTCATCGGATCATGGTGTCTACAATTCCAGCAATATAAATAAGTCTCTGAATCATGATTGATGGGACAACAACGACGAGAATCTCACGTCTCACCGAGATCAATAACTCATCAATTGAGCAATTACTCTCAACTGATCAATTTTAATCATTCAGAACTTATTGTATTCAGAATTCACAACACACCTACAATCTTTGATTACCATTGATTCCACACATTTCTTAGATTCCCTCCTATAGATCAACCCATCCTCTCTTGTGACCGAATTTACTCTAGAACGACCATTTTCTTGGTTTAGGACAGAGTACTATAGATTGATCTCTCGAATTCAAAGCACCCCCTTTGCAGCGGTGCATCTGTATGAGGTTGAACATCTCGCTCGGTTCAAGGTGTCTCCTCCGCACGGTCATCTCCTCAATTCCGTAAAAACCAACAGATCGTTTTTCCCCATCTACAGATTGGCGACCACAGTGGGAGATCATTCTCTCGGTTGCAATCTCTCATTTTCCCAAGATGGTTGGTCTTAGGTCAGTATCGGTTACAAATCCCAACGTAAATATCGCCAGCACCAGCAACAACGAAAACATCCCGAAAACTGTTCCAGTCGCTAACACTGACGGTGGTGACATTACTCCTCCTCACGCCAACACGGAAGGTCATCCTTTGTTTGACCGACATCCTGAAGAAGTCAGGGGAAGTTCACCACCTACTATTGCTGATCTCATCAAAGATCAAGAAACCCTTTCAAAGAATCAGACGGATATGGTTGCTGCACAAAAAAAACTATTTGATCACCTGAAGACTCTTACTGATAAATTGTCAGAGAAAACTCAAGACAAAGGGAAATAGAAGGAAAAATCCTTAGACGCTGCTGATCCTGAGGTAATTCCAATTCACACAGTGAATGATGACGAAATCAACAAAGTTACGGGCAATTCTTCAACCAAAGAATCATCAAACTTCATCACTCGGGAAGACTTGGAGCGCCTTCTGTAGAATCATGGAAAAGACAAGACATCACATGTCCATCGTCACCAACCTCCTTATCATGCTGCTACGCTGAAGATTCCCCTTCCAAAAGGTTATGTCTCTCCAACTTTCACTTTATATGATAAAACTGGCAATGCTCGGGAACACATCTCTTGTTTCCTTGAAGCCTTGGGAGAGCAGGAACATAACCATGTTGTTCGCCTCAAGGAATTTTCAAAATCTTTAAAATGCAGGGCGTACACCTGGTACAACAATATTGCACCTGGAACCATCAACAATTGGGGATAAATAATTAACGCCTTCTATAGGAAGTACTTCTTTGTGTCAGAACAAGTCACTCTCTCTGACCTTGGAAGGATGTTTCAGAGGGCCGGTGAAAATCCCAATGACTTTGTGAAAATATTCAGAGTCCAAGCCTTGGACTGTCATGATCCGAACGTCACAGAACAGCAGCTGGTGGACTTATGCATCAACGGCATGCTCCCAGTCTACAGAGCTCTACTGGAAAATCTCTGATTTCATACTTTCTCAGAGCTACACGAAGCAGCGAAGATGTCGACAACCACTGCACCTGCTCTGTTAGAAAGAGCAAAATCCAAAAATACTGAAGAAGCACGAGACACTCGAGGAAGCAGATGTCTGGTCAACAAGCAGCACAATCTGCAGCCTTCTACAAATGCTGTCACGGAAGGGAGCAAACGGAAAGCTGATCCACAATGCAAGCATACTTCTTTCACCCCTTCAAAGGCACAAAAGAAGGATAATGTGCAAACTTCTCCTCAGCATTAAGAGGATCCAGAAGCACCTTACTTTCCATGCTCCATTGAAGAAGTCATCGAATTGCTGGAAGCCTGGATTCAAGACGGTGCAATCAAATTTCCATATGTAAGGAAGGAACCAACTGAAGAGGCCATGGAAAATCCTCCGTACTGTCGCTTCCATAGGTTTGTCAGCCATCCCACAAGCGATTGCAAGACTTTGAAGCGCATATTTAAAGAAAATATCGAGTCAGGAGAACTTAATCTTGGAGTCGAAGGAGTGCACATACATCCCCAACATGTCGGGACTTTCTCTATTTCCGAAGCACCAATCAAGGAAGTAATTCAGTCATTAATAAAGCATGTCTGCGAATTGCTCTATCTATCGAAAGCGCAAAGGGGAGATATGTTTACGACTTTGAATCACATAGTTTCTGGGAAACTCCTGCTGATTTCAGATCTACCTCCTGAACCTTCAGCCACTAACAAAGAAATGTATGACTGGGGACTGCTCACCACAGTGCACATCAAATGAAAAGTATTTAAAAGGGCGTTTATTGATATTGGTACTACTGCCAACATCATTCCTTTGACGACCCTTAGGGCTGCCGGCATTACTCGACAAGAGGATACTCACGCTCCCACAGCAATCAGAGATCATGAAAAAAATTCCAGGAATGCATATGGCTTCATCAATCTCAAAGTTACAGAAAGTTCGGTCTGCACTGAGACCAAGTTTTACATAATCCGGGAAGACCCTGGATATGACATGATCCTTGGAAGGACTTGGATCCATACTGGAAGACTGACCTTCATGTCTTTAACACACTTCACTAATGACAGAGACTCCGAGTCAGAAGAAGAGGAGGAGAACGCCCCACCATTTTAACATCTAATAGAAGTTGAAACCTTGATGGGACTTGCACAAGAACCTGGATAGAGTCCACATTCCTTTGTCGAAAGGTTTCGAGCTCAGGAAAGTCTTATTCCTATTAATGCTACAATATTACCGATGTTCAAATATGCTACTTTGGTCCAGGGACTTCTCCCCATGAACAGTTTAGCAATTTCCAAGAGTTATGAATGGGTAACTTTACCTCGACAATATTATACCCAATGGTTGGGTTCAGCGTGTATCCATGTTGATCATCCCATCAAGAAATTTATTGCTGAAGACCAGGAAAAACACGACAGACAGTATGATGGATATCCTCCTCTACACCAGTGTCCATATGTTCCCTAACCATGGAGTTAGCACAAAATACTCAAGGCACGGACCATAAAGCCAAACAAGTTCAAGGAAGGGGATTTGGTTCTCAAAGTAACTAAATGGTATATCCATTATGTAAGGAGCTCTAATTGGGAAGGACCATTTATGATCGCTAAGTCCATCACCGGAGGATACTACAAACTGATCAACACGGATGGACGAACCTTACCAGTAATTCACGAGAATTGGCTTAAGGCGTTTGTCTAAAATTATTGGGCATTTGAGGTACTGGGAATTTAAGCATTCATGACGTCTGGATTTGGCATTTTAGGATTTTCTTTCATTGTATTTCAATTCCTCCAAAACGTTTGCAATACTTGCAATCCGTATTTGAATTCAGCAATTTATTAAAAATTTAGTTCATATTTCTTAAAAGAACATCTCTATCAAGTCCAAAAGAAAATCCCTAACCATATACCAATCCAAAACCATGATATCAAAACCCAAATTAAACCTCACATCTCTCAGAAATTCATAAGTTCAAGAGATTATGGAAAATGAATCAAAGAAAATCAGCGAAGAAAGATTTTTGCGCCTATGCATCCTTCAAAGCCTGTAAAGCCGCCTTCTCCTTGTTCAGCTTTTCAGTCAGCCTGTAAATCTTATCTTCCTTCTCCATCACAGCATCATTGGGAAAGGGTATGTCATTTTCACATGAATCCTTAATAGCATTCATCTTCTTATGAAGCCACTTCACATTGAAGCCAAGTCTCTCAGAATTCTCAAAGTTGAACTCCCAATCAAAAAGTACATCTGGGGTTACATAATTTATGGCTCTAGTGCATATGTCGCTTACAACACGCAAGAGAACACTTACCTACATTGTTAAAGCATAAGCACGCCCAGGATTCCTGTCGACAATTATATGGCCAAATTTCTCCCATATTTTCTTGTACAAACCCACATATCCAATGGGAACGCTGAATCCACCAACTAACTCATGATACAGAAGTGAGGCATTGAATGGAGGATAAAAATAAACTCCTGCACTTAGGTATTCATACACGATTATACGGTTTTCAACTATTGGAGCAGCTTCTACAATCAAGGAAACAATTTCTTCAATACTTTCTGCTGGTGTCTTGGGTTCTTCTATTACTGAAACATCAACAATCTGGGTCCCCATGATTTCATCAACAAAACTTTCATGGCCTTGAAGAACAGAGATATTTGCCTCCTTATCAATAGCCTCAGGGTCGCTCGTTTCATCATTTTGGGTTCCTTCATTCTCAACTTCGGTATTTTGCACCTAACATGAAGATTACATGAGATTAGGATCATCCAAGCATGAAACCAAAATAAATCATGAAATATGGCATAAAAGTGGTCTAACATCATCAAATGCTTTCATTATACATGCTAGATGTCAGCAAATAACGTGAAAGTCACAAAATCACGTTTTACAACAAGCCCGCCTGAGAAGATTTTACACTACCCTGTACAACGCGATGAACTGAGAGCAATTGGTGAAGAATCAAGGGTTTAGTTATATACCATTCTATTCATATGGGTGTTACCTACAACATGTCAAAATTTCATAGCAATCGGACGAACGAGCAAAAAATGTGGTCGAAACTCGGGACTACACAACATCTGAAAAAAGTTCTGAAAGTCTCCTGGAAGTTCACTATTTCGCTATTTTCAGGCCCTGAACATGCTCAAAACTTAAAAATATTCTATGATAAAGCTTGAAAATTTCCTGGGCTTAAAGATACATATGCGGATCATGAAAATCTGACATCAGACGAGAATTCTATGACGTTTTTCCTAAAATGCTGAGTTCTGAATTTTCTGTGTTCAAGGAACCAGAATGGCTTGCATCAACATCGACAACTCTGTCACCTTCATTCGGTTTTGAACTCTGGGAGTTTTATTCATTGCAATCCTTTGAACGAGTGTCACCGGTATTTTCCACGTCCATGGAATCATCCTCCTAGACATATCCCCAACAATTAGCATTTCATTCATGAGGCGCCATAATTAATATGGGAAGAAATACTTACAACTTCTTCTTCATCACTCAAGTCAGATATTGTTCGCCCATAAGCGGAAAACTGAAGACCGTCAATACTCGATGGAGTAAAATTCTGCAGCGGAATAACAAAGGTGGTTTTAAGATCCTAATTATGTGGATGAGAAGAAGTCATGATGAAAGAGGTATCGACAACTCACCAGACAAGTCACTGGGGACTTTATAGTGTTGGGTAACAACCTATAACCTTTATGCCTGCCTTCTCCGCTATGAACAACCGCCTCAGTCTCTGAGAAATCTACACGGATTCAAGGTCTTATGCTATGACCGTCATGTGGTAAATTTCGATAACAAAATCAGAATATATCTATTATAATTTTATCAAGATTATATAAAAAGTGTACCTGAGAGCATCCTATAGATGATTTTCGCTTATCACCGGAAAGATACTTCAATCTTGGTCGACCATCGATCATCTCATCCGACGGATGACTCCTTACTGGAGGCTGACTGACTGTCACGAATTCATGTAATCGGTAAAATTGATCGTCCCAGAAGTCTGCATAACCTGGAGTCATATATGCAAATCTATTGGAGCAAGGGAACCAGTATTTACTTCCTTCCACATGGGTATGGTCTAAGCGTGTCATGAGTTGCTTAACCAATGGCTTCCTCCTCCGAATAGTTGGAACACACTAATCCATACCCATTTGTCGAGATGCTCTATCAATATTATACTCTTCCACCGAAAGTTCTCCGTACGAAACCGATATAAAATGACCACGGGTGTAGCTCAACATGAAAGATCTCTCACCATCGTTCAGATCCGCACCAGATGACAAACTCGTTCTCTCTCCAGTATTGAAGGTCATCGGTTGAGAAACGTAAGGAGGCACTGACACCCAAGGATGGAAATCGAACTAGGATGAAAGGATCAAAGCTATGGTCGTGGAAAAATAAAAAAGAGAAACAATTCTTTTTATATCAAATTTTATTTCCAAAACCTAATTTTCTAAGGATTTCCTTATTGGGCCCGGCCCGAGAATCCTAAACGACCAAGAACCCTTTGTCAGAATCAGAAGTTCAAAACCAATTTATGCTCATCAAACTATGCTCTATCATGCCACTGAGATCTTCATTCAAGTCATGATTTGCTCGTACTATCGAAGTCCGGTAACATCTTAACTTACGACTAAATTCAATTACTTGTATTGTTTATGACCGGAAAATCACCATTCAATGTTGAGTGAGGAACACGGCTTTCCTCACTAAGAAGGGGACTTAATGTAATGGTGGATTTTCGATAAAGACTAAAATTGTAAACCCATAATTATACAAACCTCTGATCCAGCAATCAGACATGAGTACTAAGACACGAGTCTCTCATCGAATCCTCTGATTTATAATACTTTCTCTCAGAGTACATGTAGATATGTGGTCTCACGGCTAGACAACAATATATCTCATGAATACTGAACACTTCAGTAATTATTTCTATATAGTATCACGGGATGGACGGCTCCTAGACAGCTTGCTCTGCTAGTATAGAGCGATAACGTCTTCAGGATACAAACAACGAGTTTACCCTGACTATATAAAGGATATGAAGCTCCAGCAAGCTCAAATCAGAATAATTAATGCTCCTAGACAGCTTGATCTGCTAGTATAGAGCCATAAGTTAATTATTCCTAAATTCTTGGATTCATCCACAGAATTTCCAAAAATATTCAAATATTTTCGCAGATATTTCATTACTGCAAACCATGGTTCTTCCCAGCATAAATTCATGGGTTAGTAATAAATATTCAACGCATGAGCGTCTGAGCTTCCTCTGAGTAAGCCCCGATTTAAATGGTGAAAGTGTACTCAACGACGATGCACTAACAATCACCGCACGAACGAGTATTTCAAAATACGACGAGACGATGAACCTATGCAAAATAGGAAATAAAATAATAAATAATTAAAAATTGACCAAGGCGCTGGGATCATGGGACCACTGACCGGCCGACCGTGTCGTGGTCAATACCATGCCAGTTTCATATTTTTTGCTATTTTCCTTGAGTTCATGAAAATTCTTTCATTTGAAAATATCCTTCGTTTTGAGGAAACTCCTCAGTTTCATGGTGTTTCTTTCACACCAAAGAAATAATATAAAATTAGGGAAGAATATTGTGGGGCGTGAACATTGGCCAACCGTCCATGCATTGGTCCCAGCCGGCCCCACACCTCATGGTTCCTCATTATTTTATTATTATATCCCTAATTTCATGAAAACCCCTTAATCTCATGATATTTCCTTGGTCCCATGAAAAATAATATAAAATTAGGAAAACTGTGTGCACGGGCCATAGTTGGTCGGCCAAACCCTAGATGGACCCACACGTCCCTTTTTATTATTATTATTATATATTTTTCATGTTTTCATAGACCCATGAAATTCCTTGATTTCATGATATTTCCTTCAAATTATGAAATTTCCTTTAGATTGTGAAATAATACATAAAATTAGGGAAAACGCACGGGATCGAGCCCTGGCTGACCAACCATGCTTCAAGCCGGTCCCACACGCCCACACGTCCCTTATTTTATTATTATTATTTTTTATGTTTCCCTCATCTCATGGAAACTCCTTGATTTGAACAAAACTCTTTAATTTTAGCAAAACTCCTTGATTTTATCATATTTCCCTAAAATCATGAAAATATTATAAGAAAATTGGAAAAAATGTGCAAGATTGGCCCCTTGGCCGGCTGGCCATTCCTTGGCCATGGCTGGTCCCACACTTCATAATCTCATGAAGTTTTGACGGTTTTATCAAAAAACCCTAGTTTCTTCATATTTTCTAAAATGATTGCTCAAACGCACATCCGAAAATATCAAAATTCTCATAACTGAGATACGAAAACTTTGGGGATATGAGCATGTTACTTTGACCAACCAAGGTTGGCTATTTGGCTCTCAATGAGCCGGTCTTACATATGTTCACAATTTGACCTAATTTGCGCAATTGCACGTATTAGGTCCAAAACTATTCCAAACGACTTGGAACTTCATGGAACGATCAACACTTGACTCCGTAACCACCCAGGGCCAGTTTCATGACCCCTTGGTCGGTCCTCCACTTCTTCATAATTAATTAGGTTTTATCACCTAATACTGAACCCAACAGTAATTCGAATAAATGATTAAACCAGCATTCAATCATTCTTTCACCAACTCTTCAAGAGGTCTTGGTATTTGCTCACGTGAGCATATGGGTGTTATATGATTGACCCACAGTCTCATGAAACCAATCCTTCCTTCGTTCAATCGTTCAATTCCTAACAAACCATGAAGTGGTCATCAATTGATCAAATTAGGGTTTCTGAGTCCAAGGATTATAATTCCAGATTCAAACACTAATAAATTTATGACGATCTCATGATCAATATTCTTACTAATTATACTCGGTTCAACTACCAGTATTTTAATTAATATTTTATTTTTGTCATGCTGCCAATAATTCATCAGATGAGCGATACTTGCTCAGATAAGCAATACTTGCTCAAATCAGAGAATATTGGTTCAACTATCAATATTCAGCAAATCATCGAATGAGCAATACTTGCTCGCCTAAACTATCAACGTGAGGATCATGCCCACGTTCAATCCATGAGTTTCAGAACATTATTAAAAAATCATGTTCAAACTCAGTAATTACATGGACTAATCGTCACATGATATCACGAAGTCATCAACTAACTAAACTAACCACGATACGTCAATCATGTCACTAGGGGGTATCAACTAGGGTTTTGGTCTGGCGGTCTACGGCACGTGTGTTCAAACACATGATGGAATGTGAGCAAGTCGTGCAATCAGTTGAAGAAGTTAACAAAGTAGTGGGTGGAAAATCAACCAAGTCTCTGCACGATGAGCAACTGGTTTCAAACACTATTTCCATCTCTCCACTCTTTGATTCCATCAACTGTCATACTTCATGGGATCATGGTGTCTACAATTCCTTCAACATAAATAAGTCTCTGAATCATGATTGAAGGGACAACAACGTCAACAACGACGAGAATCTCACATCTCACCGAGATCAATAACTCATCAATTGAGCAATTACTCTTAACTGAGCAATTTCAATAATTCAGAACTTATTGTATTCAGAATTCACAGCACATCTAAAGTCTTTGATTACCATTGATTCCACACATTTCTTAGCTTCCCTCCTACAGATCAACCTATCCTCTCTTGTGATCGAATTTACTCTGGAACGGCCATTGTCTTGGTTTAGGCCGGAGTACTACAGATTGATCTCTCGAATTCAAAGCACCCCCTTTGCAGCGGTGCATCTATGTGAGGTTGAACATCTCGCTCGGTTCAATGAGTCTCCTTCACACGGTCTTCTCTTCAATTTCGTAAAAACCAGCAGATCGTTTTTCCCCATCTACAATGCGTCATATCAATCTCTAATTAAAAATACATCAAGATATTTATAATTAACTTCGTTCTTTGTTAAATTAAAAATCATTAGTCCAAAAACATAAATGAGTAATGTCTTATAAACAATCCAAGGATTATACTAGAATCCAGAATCATTGGCCAAAAGAAAAAAAAACTGTTACAATGGAAGCACATTTCAGCTGAAATAAATCTCATGTATTGAAGTAATTTTGATGATGATACATAATATTATGCAAATTACATTGAGGTAGTCCTGGTGATGAAACATAAATGCTATGCATATTTAATTGTAATCTATGTAAATGAAGTCAGTTCTGGTAAAAACCATAATTTAAATTTATGCAAGGCTCAATATGTTGTCGCACATGTAGTCGTTGATTGTCAACCAAAGATATTTCAATCACGGGAGAAGAATCAACAATAAAAACATTCAATTTGTTTTCAATTGAATCCGATGCACTTTTAAGCCTGAATTATCTCATACCCAATCAATTATTTGAGTCTGTTACATGTGAGTGAGATAAATAATATTACTTGCAGTATTTATGGGTTTCTGAGATCATACGTATATAGAATACAAATACAAACCTCGAGAGATTGTGGATGTAGGGGATTCCTTCGGTTAGATGGGGAAATACTTATGTAGGGGCAACCTGGTTTTTGAGGTGGTGGAGAGGCGTTAATGGCTAGAAAATTAAATTAGGGTTCTAAAATATAATCTCATGGCTTTTTTAAATCTTGTCTGATGATTTGAAACGTCTCTACTCATAACATTCAGATCCCACCATCTTTATACGTAATTAGATCGGTCACGTGTCTAATATGGTAGATTTAGTAAACAAATGGATCGTATGTTTTTCTTGTCATCTACTATTTTTAACTTTCTATTGGATGGTCAAGAAAGTAGAAAATTGTGAATTTTTTAATCGCAACCCAATTACACAGATGGATAAAGTGGAGACTTAAGTGCTAACAGATACCATTTAATGGGATCTAAAGTCAAAATTATCTTGTTGTTAATCAAGTAACTAGCTAAATTATCCTAGGGCGCACCTGATAGGTGTAAAATACACCTAATTTACTATATAGTAGTTTATGCTTTCTTTGTTATTTTTCTTGAAAATTATGTATTTTACGCGTGTTTTTGAGTTATTAGGTACTCTAGAGTCATACGGAGAATTAGAAGAAGAAATCACCAAATTTGAACCAAAAGGATAGAACGGTCATTTCACAAGCAAACACTATCTTGAGCCCGGGGGCAACTCTGTTTTGAAGGAGCACTAAATACATCCGACTCAAAGTTAAGGGGCTGTCATCTGGTTAACCCTTAGCAGTGACCGGATGCTGAATATCCAGACCCAGCTTTCATACCCCTACCCTAAATCGAGAGACACTTTACTCTTCGTTTTATTCATTCTCACCTGAAATTGAGAAGAAACACAGACAGCGGCTGCGTCAGAAATCGAGAGAGATTGGAGAGGAATTAATGGGTTTGTTGGTTGAGAAATCGAGAGAGAAGCAGATCGAAACCCAGAAGATCAGACAGAGAAGAAATTAGGGTTCGATGTTTCATCGGTGAATCGAGATTGAGACGTTGCTGCTTTTGGTTCCGAGAGACCAGATCGAAACATAGCGATGATGAGTGACGAGCTCATGGTGAAGAAATCAGAGAAGAATGAGAGATTGAATCTGTTACAAGAAGAGAAGGAGCAAATCGGTGATGATGTGTTGAGTTTAAAGCATAAATTGAGTTGGATAGAAGAATGGAGTGTTGGTGGTGTTGTGTTTGAATCTGGTGCTGCTAATAACACAGAGAGGAAGAGATTAAATGGGTTTTATGGAGTCTGAACTGGTGGATATCAAGATCGATGATGGGTTCTGGTGATGAAAACAGGGCAGAATTGATGCCGCTGTTAATCGAAGCAAGTCATGGTTTTGGTCACTGCAACTGAAGTTAGAGATGGATGTTTGGTTATAACTCAGCTCCTGTAGTGGCGGATGCTAAATGGGTTGTGGTGCTCTTGGAGCCAATAGATGAGAATGGGGAAATAAGTTGAGCTGCTATTCATAAGTCACAGGGAATGAATATGAATATTAGGAATGGTGCAAGAAAGTGTTGGTGCTGCTGATTACATGGGTTAGAGCTTTGGAGGTGTTGCGGACAAGAAAGGAGGATGAATTGCTGTTACAGGGACTGATGAATGAGCATTGCTGCAGTGAAGAGTGCTTAAACTAGATGAATGTTTAGGTTTCTTACAGGGAAGAGATGCCCTGAATATAAACGAAACTCGGCCGGTTTTCCATTACGGCGAGTTAACTCAGTAGTCGGCGATGAACCGATCCAGTATTGTCGATGACCGATCCATACCAGCAGTTCAGACAAGCCAGCCCAGAAAGACCAAGTTAGACTGCTGACTCGGTGTCTGAATACCTTTCTCTTTGACCTAGTTGACTAACAGAAGACCATCTTGACTGTTAAGTTTGACGGTGGACTAACGGAATATGCTAGCGACGGCGGAGAATCTCAGGTGGCCGACGGTGACGATTTCCGGCCAAAAATCCAGTTTTCCGGCGAGCCAAAGTTGCAGAATTTTGTGTGGATTTCTCTCATGGGATTTGAAGACTTGGACTTGGAATTGGATGAAGAATTTGGTTTGAATATGGAAAGAGAAGATGGGAGATTTGAGAAAGGCTTGGATTTGGAAATTGAAGTGCTAAAGGAAAGGGATTCTATTCCTTAGAAGACTTGGAGAGCATTGAAGCCTATAAATAGAGAAGTTCTCTACTTTTCTATAGACACTTCTACACTTCCATACACTTAGATGCACTTAGATACACATATCTTTGCATATCTTTTGCACACCTCTACACACACAACACAATTCTTTTCTTTATTCTTTGTGTGAACTCTTTAATATGAGTAACTAATTTTATTGATTGAGGATGAATTCCTAGTTCTTAACATGTTTTGAGTTTTGTTTCAAATCTAATTTGAAGTTTTCACATGATTATCGTTTGTTTTTACTAATAGGAATGTTTATACATTCATGGTTGATTGATAGATTGTTTAGGTGCGCAACTAAATTGATTTGTTAATTTGATCTATAGCTAGTGAAAGTTAGGGGATAAGTAATCGTTTCTTGACTCTTTACATAAGTATCAAACACGAGACCTTGCGGAGGGATTCCGTGGAGCAATTGTGTGTGAAAACAACGTTAGCAAGTGGACCTTGATCTAAGAGTCTAACTACTAATATCAACCTAATAAATTCATAAATCTTAATGCGTTTAACTAAATTACATCTTGAGTGATCTACTACTAGGTGGTTTGGTGAATAGAATCCGGTAGTCGAGAACTTCCGTATCCGGTGATATAAGGGATTTTGGGGTTAGCACTGATCTATCTGCTATACCTACGGTTGGTGATAATTTGTGACTAATAAGAAGTGGAAAAGAACATAACTTTAATCATTGTTTTGCAGCGAAGAAGGATTCCTTGATCTAATCTCTCTTATTGATTTCCTTTATATTTTTAATTGCTTTATTTACTTTTTGTGACAATTCAACCCCCCTTTGTGTGACAATTTTACAACTAGAATCTCGTTCTCCTCGTGGGATCGATCTTGACTACCCTATATTACTTGTTAATTAGGTAGTAAAATATTAATTAATTTGTTGTGGTTACGACATACATCAAATTTTGGCGCCGTTGCCGGGGAGCATCGGATGATTTTAGTTGTTTTATTTTTACTTTTTGCTTTATTCTTGCTTTGTTGGATTCTTTATCGTATCTAACTTAGTTTTTGAATTGTTTTTAAGGTACCGGTTTTCCATGTATGGTGGACAAGAGCAAGCATATTACAACAATCAATACGGTTTTCAACCTCAACATCATGGAAACTTCCAACCATCCTTAGGATACAATCAAAACCAATATTTTGGCTATGATCAATATCCTTCGGATCCTTATGGATATTCTCATACATATCAACAACCTTATGACGGGTATGTAAGTAGACAATCACAAGGATGGACGGATAATTATGCTTCTAATACATTGTTTTCTAGTAATGTGCAGACGGAGAGTTGGGAATATACTCCTCTTCATCGTGTGTTTCCTTCACTTTATAAGGATATACAATCTAGAAACTCTATACACGGTGGTAAGCGTGTGAATGTCCGTAAACTTGCACAAAAGTTATACAAATTGGAAAATGATGGAGACTCGGAAGAGCTTGTCGCAGAAATTAGTAAGACCATTCATATGGAACTTAAACGACGTCGTGATAAAGGTTATGAAACCGATGAAGATTCTTATTATGGTGATTCCGATAATGAAGATGATTGTGTTGAAAAGGACCAACCTTTGGAAACTTTTGATGACACTAGTGTAGATTACTCAAGCCTTGATCTTAATAATGATCAATCACCTATTCAAAAGGTAGAGCTTGAGGAAGATGCATTTAGTGCTTGGAAAAAATTCCTTAGGGAAAGATATGAGTCCGCGGAAGTGTATGAGCGTTGCAACAATGAGGAAGTTATTCCAACTCCGGATCATAATAGCGATCCTTCACCTATTCAAAAGGAGGAGATTGTGTGTGACTTTCCTATTGTTGTAAACGGTGGAACACCCTCACAAGAAGATTTTACAATTTTTACCGAAGAAAATCACTTTAGTGAATGGCCCGATTCCGATGATGAGAATGTTGAAGAGGTGATGCTCGATAATGAAACCGAATTGATTGAATTTGTGGAAGACCCAATTGAACTTGCTAATGATTATGATGATGCCGAGACTTTGGTTAAGGTGGAAAATGATGAAGAATGGTTGCAAGGTTTGATAGAGGACCATGATATGCAAGAGGTAAGTAATTCACTCGATTTTTTTTAAGAATGAGGAGGATACCGTAATACAAGAAATTGTGCAAGGTTTGTCTAACCCTTTGCATATTAATTCTTCTCCTTTATCTCTTATTGGTTTGAATGTATGTGCTTCGAAAGTACTTTTGAATGACTTTGTTTCTCGATATCCACCATTGGAAACACTTGATTCTAACACTATGCAGGTTTGCCAAGAGGAAACCATGGAAGTTCCCAAATTCTATGTTCTTTATACACTTCCGAGTGTGGACAAGAATAAGTGTGGGGGGAATTTCTATCGAGCTATAACTTTACTATTATTTTCTTGTGCTAATATTTGTATGAAGCTATTGTTTGCAAAACAGGTACCATGGGAGGATCCCCAAAATTTTCGATTGTTAGTATATGGGGAGTGAATCTCACAAGAGTCATGTCGGGCCGTCGACTTTAAAACAAGCGCTAAGTGGGAGGCAACCCACCGGTTTTGTATTTCTTATCCTTTTGTTTTTATTTTCTTTGAGTTTCGTTTGTTTATTTTTCTTGTTCCATATCATATTAAGATTTCCCACCTTGACTTTGCTTGGACGATTCAATTACATAGAGGACAATGTAAGGTTTAAGTGTGGGGGAGTGGCTACGCATATATTTTTGCATAAAAAAAAAAAATTTGCATAAAACTTCAAACTTTTAGAGATTTTAGAGTCACTAGCATACTTCTAGGTATGATTACATAGAGAATTTTCACCGACATAATTGAACTTGGAAGTGTTAGGGAACTACGTTCGATTTCTTGCTTGTTAGAGTGTTAAATAATGGATTTAATCATGCCGGTGATGCAAATTAGGAGCATAGGGAATACATTATTAGAGTTGCTGATCAATCATTAGTGGAGACTACCCATTTTCATATCATGTGAGGCACCGACCAAAAAAAAATTCCTTGACTAAAGAGCTTTCTTTTGAGTGTGTGTCACCGTACGTTAATTCCGGGTAGAATGGTGAGCTACCCAACTTCACACCAATTTTCCGCACTATTTTTGATCTCTTGAGTGCTAATTTTTGTCAATCATGAGGGTGACGTCTATGGATGAAAGCCTCCTTCTTGTAGTTCGATTTGCAGTTAGCACCATTCTCTCTCTCGACAACAACGGGTCCATAGAAACACCACAATCATCAACAACAAGGGAGCGACATCAAAATCTACAAGGAAAGTTGAAAAGGTGCAAGGTTTACAAGCAACAATGGAACAAGAAAAAGAGCAAATTTCAAATTCAAGTAAAGCAACATACAATGAGCAGATTTTTACATACAAGTTGAAAACTTATTCACAAAAGCGAAGAAAATCAAAAGGTGAGAATTATTGAAGTTTATGATTTCAAGACGATACAAGTTGTGAAGAATCAAGCGGTAAAGTACTTTTCCACGGCCATGGTTGTTTTATTTTTCACTTTGTTTTGTGTTTTGTTTCTCTTGTCTATGATAAAAAAAATGAAAAAAAAAAAAAAAAAAAAAAAGAAAAAAAAAAAAAAAAAAAAATTAGACAAGAGAAATATCTATTTCTTGTTTGTTTTCATTGAATAAGCCGTGGGGAAGGGAAATCTATAAGGAAGTTTCAAGCGACAAGGATTTTAAGGAAAAAGTTTACAAATTGTCAAGGATTTATGAAGTTCAAAAGTTTATCATCAATAGTTGAAGCCGAAGACCAAACGTTTCTATTGGATGCCGTGAGAGTGGTGTTATCATAATTGGCAATCGGATGTGAAGGTAAGTAAGTAATCTCATCCTCGATAATAGTGGTTGATTTCCTTTCTTAGAGATCGTCAGAAAAATGGTTTTTCAAAATGTTAAAAGATGTGGGTTTTTCAAAATTTTGGAAGTTATCCTTCCCACCATTCAACGTGTTGCAGGAATTTTCTCTTCATTCCTACCTGCACACATGTGAGACCCATAAAAAAGCCGTCTTTTTGAGTGCAATTATCATAAAATCCTTTTGGTGAGGCAGAAGTCGAGGCGAAATGCTTATTGATCATTTCTCAAACACGTGTTCTCTCATTATGGTGTGGTTATTTCTCACTCAACATTTAAGAATGAGAATATGTTCTTTAGTATTTCTAACTTCTTATTACTAGCATGCAGAAACTCTATGTCCTCATAACTCTTTGGATGCTTGGGACACTAGAAAGCTTTGAAGTTGTAAGTTTTAGTTTGATTTGCTCGAGGACTAGCAAAGTCTAAGTGTGGGGAATTTGATAGGTGTAAAATACACCTAATTTACTATATAGTAGTTTATGCTTTCTTTGCTATTTTTCTTGAAAATTATGTATTTTACGCGTGTTTTTGAGTTATTAGGTACTCTGGAGTCATACGGAGAAATAGAAGAAGAAATCACCAAATTTGAACCAAAAGGATATAACGGTCATTTCACAAGCAAACACTATCTTGAGCCCGGTCATGGTTAGGGGGCAACTCTGTTTTGAAGGAGCACTAAATACAGCCGACTCAAAGTTAAGGGGATGTCATCTGGTTAACCCTTAGCAGTGACCTGATGTTGAATATCCAGACCCAGCTTTCATACCCCTACCCTAAATCGAGAGACACTTTACTCTTCGTTTTATTCATTCTCACCTGAAATTGAGAAGAAACACAGACAGCGGCTGCGTCAGAAATTGAGAGAGATTGGAGAGGAATTAATGGGTTTGTTGGTTGAGAAATCGAGAGAGAAGCAGATCGAAACCCAAAAGATCAGACAGATAAGAAATTAGGGTTCGATGTTGAATCTGTGAATCGAGATTATGATGTTGCTGTTGTAGGTTCCGAGAGACCAGATCGAGACATAGCGATGATGATTGATGAGCTCATGGTGAAAAAATCAGAGAAGAATGAGAGATTGAATCTGTTACAAGAAGAGAAGGAGCAAATCGGTGATGATGTGTTGAGTTTAAAGCAGAAATTGAGTTGGATAGAAGAATGGAGTGTTGGTGGTGCTGTGTTTGAATCTGGTGCTGCTAATAACACAGAGAGGAAGAGATTAAATGGGTTTTATGGAGTCTGAACTGGTGGATATCAAGATCGATGATGGGTTCTGGTGATGAAGACAGGGCAGAATTGATGCCGTTGTTAATCGAAGCAAGTCATGGTTTTGGTCACTGCAACTGAAGTTAGAGATGGATGTTTGGTTATAACTCAGCTCCTGTAGTGGCGGATGCTAAATGGGTTGTGGTGCTCTTGGAGCCAATAGATGAGAATGGGGAAATAAGTTGAGCTGCTATTCATAAGTCACAGGGAATGAAGATTAATATTAGGAATGGTGCAAGAAAGTGTTGGTGCTGCTGATTACATGGGTTAGAGCTTTGGAGGTGTTGCGGACAAGAAAGGAGGATGAATTGTTGTTACAGAGACTGATGAATGAGCATTGTTGCAGTGAAGAGTGCTTGAACTAGATGAATGTTTAGGTTTCTTACAGGGAAGAGATTCCATGAATATAAACGAAACTCGGCCGGTTTTCCATTACGGCGAGTTAACTCAGTAGTCGGCGATGAACCGATCCAGTATTGTCGATGACCGATCCATACTAGCAGTTCAGACAAGTCAGCCCAGTAAGACCGAGTTATACGGTGGACTGACGGAATATGCTAGCGACGGCGGAGAATCTTAGGTGGCCGGTGGTGACGATTTCCGGCCAAAAACCCAGTTTTCCGGTGAACCAAAGTTGCATAATTTTGTGTGGATTTCTATCATGGGATGTGAAGACTTGGACTTGGAATTGGATGAAGAATTTGGTTTGAATATGGAAAGAGAAGATGGGAGATTTGATAAAGGCTTGGATTTGGAAATTGAAGTGCTAAAGGAAAGGGATTCTATTCCTTAGAAGACTTGGAGAGCATTGAAGTCTATAAATAGAGAAGTTCTCTACTTTTCTATAGATACTTCTACACTTCCATACACTTAGATGCACTTAGATACACATATCTTTGCATATCTTTTGCACACCTCTACACACACAACACAACACAATTCTTTTCTTTATTCTTTGTGTGAACTCTTTAATATGAGTAACTAATTTTATTGATTGAGGATGAATTCCTAGTTCTTAACATGTTTTGAGTTTTGTTTCAAATCTACTTTGAAGTTTTCACATGATTATCGTTTGTTTTTACTAATAGGAATGTTTATACATTCATGGTTGATTGATAGATTGTTTAGGTGCGCAACTAAATTGATTTGTTAATTTGATCTATAGCTAGTGAAAGTTAGGGGATAAGTAATCGTTTCTTGACTCTTTACATAAGTAGCAAACACGAGACCTTGCGGAGGGATTCCGTGGAGAAATTGTGTGTGAAAACAACGTTATCAAGTGGACCTTGATCTAAGAGTCTAACTACTAATATCAACCTAATAAATTCATAAATCTTAATGCGTTTAACTAAATTACATCTTGAGTGATCTACTACTAGGTGGTTTGGTTAATAGAATCCGGTAGTCGAGAACTTCCGTATCCGGTGATATAAGGGATTTTGGGGTTAGCACTGATCTAGATGCTATACCTACGGTTGGTGATAATTTGTGACTAATAAGAAGTGGAAAAGAACATAACTTTAATCATTGTTTTGCAGCGAAGAAGGATTCCTTGATCCAATCTCTCTTATTGATTTCCTTTATATTTTTAATTGCTTTATTTACTTTTTGTGACAATTCAACCCCCCTTTGTGTGACAATTTTACAACTAGAATCTCGTGCTCCTCGTGGGATCGATCTTGACTACCCTATATTACTTGTTAATTAGGTAGTAAAATATTAATTAATTTGTTGTGGTTACGACACGCATCAGCACCTGTTAGAGCATTGCTCGGTCGAAGTTACAAGTGTTGTTATATGAAGCTTGTTGTCAAATTTAGTTGTCAAAACCATATCTTGATTTCTAATCTACAATTAGTTAAGTATAGGTCTAGGATAGAGATAGCTGAGAAACGAACCGGTCTTCATTTGCGTTCTACCTTTTGAAGGCGAAGATCAACTGATGATTTTGGAGAACTTCATCAATAAAAGGTAAGCGAAGAGTGAACCACCTATTTCTCAAGTTATATTCACCTTTATCCTCGAGACGATTGTCACATAACTAATTAGACTAGCTAGCATATACAAGAATTTCGAGTCGAGAACTAATTATTTAGTTTACTAATTTCTCGAAATATAATGACTAAGCTTAATGAAAATTTGTTCATACTTGATCAAATTAGGTGGAGAACATTTTATTGTTCGGAATCAAATCTTGATTCAAGTCTATCATTCAAAAATAGCCTGGAACAGTAATATGCGTCATTAATGTTATTCAGGAATGTTTAGAATTAATTTAGAGAAATATAAAACTATTATATTCGGAATACAAGATAGTGTTATCAGTCTTACAAACTGGGAAAACTGTTATATGTCTGAAGCCGCATTACATGTACTCGTACACATGGCGGAGTAGCTATATATCGACTTTCAGATTTGTGTGATACGCATATTCATATGCACATCATGGGAAAATCTGTTTTTTTCTTCGTGATTCAGATAGATATGTATTTTCATATACAGACCATTTTGGAATTGTGGTAAGGGAACCGGGTTAAAGTATTCAAACTGGTATTCAAGCCAATACAGTTCTATGTTCTAGAACCAGTTTAGTACCCAAACTGGTACGCAAACTGAAAAGGTTATGTGAACTCCGGAACCGGTGAGGTCTTAAGTTTGCAAACCGGTACGTGAACTGAAAAAGTTCTCAACTCCGGAACTTTGAGTTGCACCTAAGTTTGCAAACCGGTATGTGAACTGAAAAAGTTCTCAACTCTAGAACTTTGAGTTGCACCTAAGTTTTCAAACCGGTACGTGAACTAAAAAAGTTCTATCAACTCTGGAACTCCGTTATTGCTTATAAGTTTGCATACCAGTCTGCATACCTTGACTCAGCCGATTCACGAACTACTTAAGTATTTGTACTTTGTGCATTTACCAACTATGTCGATTATGATTCAATTGTGATTAAATTATTTCTATGAGATAATTTGCATTTGATCAATTCTTTAATTAACACTAGACTCATTTGATCACATGATTGTGACTCAAGATTAATGTCTTTGTGTTCATGGAAATGAGTGTCAAGCTTTTAAGTTCAAACCGGCTAGTTTCGGCTAACCACCATGTTGAGCATAGTCTTTATACACGGTTTGGTTACGGTTTACCTAACCATAGTGTATATCTTGTTTATGTGAATAATATTTAAAGCTTTCATCTAACAGTGGATATTGTTTGCTTGGTTCCAAAGCTGTCTTAGCTTAAACCTAAAGCAACCTAGGCTTTCAAGTATATATAAGAGGAACTCTTGGCAACTTGGATTTTTGAATCCTGGCACTACTTTTTGGTGTGTCATAGTTGTATCTAGAGTCGTCCTCTCCATAAACCTTTTTAGGGTTTACCGATTATCAAATACTTCATTGTGGTTCGTGAAGCCATAACTAGTTATCTTTTATCCTAATAACTTAAGTATCCTGATCTTGTTTAATTGTTGATTTATCGCTTGAACAAGATATATAGTAATCACAAAGTTATCTTCGTCTCAATATTTGTGATTTCACAAGTTTTATACTTATGAGGTGAATGATAATCTAGGTTGTACTTCGGGTTGCATAAGTCCAAATTTTGAGGATAGCCAGACTTTTGTCAAGTTGCTATCGATTTCCATCACCTGGATCTTACGTTTCATCTGATCATATTTCGATCGTAAATCGGAAAATCAATTATATTGGCTTAATTCGTGGGAGGAAGATTAGGTTTAAAATCTTTAATTGAGTTAAAGCAACTCTTAGTTAGTGTGAGATATTCTAAGGGAATCAATTGCGCGGAGTCCTGCTTGGATTCAAGAGGTGTAAGGAGCACAACTGTACCTGAATCAGCGGGAGACTGAGTTCGGGCTCAATTAAATTCCAGATCGAAGTTAATTGGTAGTATGCTAGTGTCTGTAGAGGCTTGATACAGTTTGGTGTTCAATCTGTACAAGGTCCCGGGGGTTTTCTGCATTTGAGGTTTCCTCGTTAACAAAATTTCTGGTGTATGTGTTATTTCTTTTTTCGCATTATATTGTTTATCTTTATAATTGAAATATCACAGGTTGTGCCTTGATCAATCACAGTAGATAGGTCCGACCTTGTTTGTTGGATAAGACTTGATTGATCCTTGGATATTGGTCTTTGGTACAGTCCAAGAACTCTCTTCGAGATTAGGTTCACAGATTCAATTCTGCTAACGTTTTAATCACAAGAGAGTTTGATATATAACTCTAGACACTTTCCTTGATTAAGTTTTAACTCTCGGAGTTGTGTTGAGTTTGTCCATACAGATTGCCTACGAAAAAGTTGGTGGTGTATTTTGGTACCCTCGGTGTTTTCAACATCTACTGACTAACTTGGTATATGTGTATACGTGTCGTAAGTGCAATAAAATTAATCAAGATAATTCCCACTAATTAACTGATAATCTAGCAGTAGTAAGGATCATTCCCACAAAGAACTGTGTAATTGATAGGTTATTTGAATCGGCAAATAAAATAAATAACAAAGTGGGGTTGGTTGTAGGATAAATAAAAAGATAATAATAATAAAGAAAATAGACGATCAAGGAATCCTTCGCCGTTACCAAATGTTAACTGGATTAGGATACTTATCTAGAACCATTCATCACCAACTTTTGAATAGAAACAAGCTCTGCTATCCTCAAAACTCCTAGTGTCACTGGATACGGAAGCGCTCGACTACCAGATTATATCCATCCGAGCCACCATGAATAAGCTATTAGGTGAATCCTTTTTGGATGATTTACCTAATAGACACAAATAAGAGAAAACAAGAGTAATAACAAAAATACATGCAAGAATAACAACTAAAACAAATATGGAATGGACAATAAAATCATATGAATTATGCACTTATCAATATGATATCAAAGAATTGTGATTATTTTTTTAATGTTTTTATGCATAGAAAACAGGCTACTCAAGCCTGTACATAATTCTTTACAAAGTCATTAGTAAGGCGAATGAATGAATATTTGTTGTCACAATCAAACACAATGTTTCAAAGATTTTTTTTCTCCAATCTATGAAGAAAGTCAACTAGTTTGACTTCCTTTGAGTCCTTACATGCGGCTTCATTGTGATCCCTGTGAACTTTTGTAAATCGAATATCGAGCTTTTCTACCTTTGCTTGCACTCATTTAAACTATTTGATGACATGTATCAGTGTTTTGAAACAAATCATCTTTAACCAACACAAGATTTTTTTTGTACAATCCTTGCAGATGCCCTCTTATCTTTACATGGATGCTACAAGACATAACTAGCAAATGCCAACTATTTAGAAAGCTAACGAGTCAGGAAGATCAACAATTTTTTGCTCATTGCCACCCTCAGACGAATCTTTAGTCCACCAACACCTAAAAGAGTTGTGATCTTCCTTTTCCTTTGAAACAAGTTGTAACAGTTATAAACCCTATCTAATTATTAGGTATAATAATTAACTGCATATCCTCTGTAACTTTTATCCTTATTACAGTGACTGTATGCATATTGAACCAAGATGTACCTTTTTTTTTTAATCTCTGATCGACCAAGAGTGTATTTGTTCCTGAAATAGTGGCCTCATATTTTGGAAATGGTTCACTCTTTCATCATAAGCAGGAGCACCCACCATAAAAACCCAGCATACATGCGGATCTTAAACCTCCTGATTTTTTTTGTAGCTTTTCTTCAGGTGTTAAAATGCGGGAATTTTACTTGTGGTTGTTATTTTCCAATCTGCAAGTATGGTGGAACATCAGTCATGACAAGACCTATCCAAAGCTTTCGGCATAAGTGAAGACTGCAACATTTTCTCTTTGGGTGAACGCATAATCCAAAGACTCTTAAATCGTTAATTTGTATATACGAACAATAACTTCGGTGAAAAGAACAATTAAGATTAACAAGATATTTCCACATGTCATTTTTATTTTGCTTTCCATTCTATAGAATACGTGTTGGGTTAATCGCTCGGATATATGGTTTGTTAAGTGTGCCACCAACTAAGATTAAAAGATTTGTCATCCAACAAATAATAAATTGACGAGGCACACAGTTATTCCGGTGGTTTTTGTGTGATGGAGGTATATAACAACCTTAGTCTCACTTGTCTCCCACTTAGATTTTCTTATACATTATACCAATTGAGAGTTCACTGGTCTTGAAGGCCGTCATCGAGAGTCTCGAGGGTCTGAGTTAGCTGGGGCTCGTGACATCGACCAATCATTTTTGCAAACCTATTAAGTTCACCAATTATGAAGGGTGACATCGAGTGTTTCAAGAGTTTGAGTCAGCAGGGGCTTGTGACGTGGAAGGGTCGTTTTTGGCAACAAATTAGATCCATCATGAATTAGATTCATCAGAAAATTAATTGCATGCTCCGTACATATGGACGTTCATGGGCATAACTAACCTTGAAAATTGTCTTGCAAAATTAGGATTACCCAAGGCTTATTAACTGCAGAATCCTAAATTGCTCATAAAATGTGTGACTATTTTTAACATGTAAAATTATTACCCAATTGCTTGCTGCCAGAAGTGATATCATGCTTACTTTTTCCCGACCCTATTATTTCAAGGTTGTGATTGCGGAGTTACCAAATTCCACGAGAAACGATAATACCATAGAATTTGGTAACCCCTTTTGGAATTCGGTTATCCCATATAGCAACCTATTAGTATTTGCAAAAAAAATAAAAATGATACGATGATAAACCAGAAGGAAAAAAAATGATAACAACATCGCAGTATTATATTTTGCCTTTACCAACATTGCAGTACTCTCCGTTTGTCAAATTTAACATCTGACCGCATTAAATCTTTAAGATTCTATAACGTCCAAACTCCAAACAGTAAGTCCAAATCCAAGTTCCTACTATTCTTGTATTGTTATTTTTGGCTAGCAGGTGAAAGGCAGAAGCATAAGCCGCCATTCCACTCGCCAGCATTATGCTAGTTGTATATGTTTGTTTTTCAGTTTTGTGTTTAATAAGCAAACTGCATACCCTTTTGGAAATGAAACTATCAAACTATCAAGAAAAGAAATGGAACACAATATACAAATTTATTATGTATACGTAGTTGACCGGTAGAAAAGACCGATGGTTGGCACCTTGTTACCAACTACCAAGGAAATGGACTGAGGTCGAAGACCGAGGCTTGAGATTTAACGTCATAAACCAAATCTAACAAATCGTAACGAGCCATGGACCATGGTTGCATCATCTTCCATAATTTCCTTAATATTTCAACTTTCAATTTCCTATCAGATATACGAAAAAAATTCCAAACATGAAGATATGACTTCATATGTGAACAGATAGACTCACATCCCTTTTATTTGCCGTGACTTGTTTTTATTTGTACATTTTGTCCTTTTTTCCTCCTCCTCTAGAGTCTATAGAGTAATAGGACTCCGTACTATAAAATCATTAGCAGCCGTAATAAAATAGAACAGTATAAAGAAAGAACGTTTTGGTCCCATAAATTCTCCCTAGTCTCTCCTCCCGCAACACCTCCACAATCATCATCATCAGCTGCAAAAAAAAAAAAAAAAAAAGAGGGGAATAAATTACAGAGAAAGAGAGGGAGAATAACAAAAATGTTGCAGAATCTCTAAAAGGTATCTTTCTTTCCATATCTCTATCTCTTTGAAGTTTTACTTCTTCTTTGTTTCCCAATCTGTCGTAAATATCTCTGTTCTTTCTTTAACTTTCCACCGCATTTACTCGATCCGCTCTTGGTCATATCACATCGTCGTCTTTATCGCTTTAATCGTCAATTGGAGTTATCAACTCAATTTCTTAAATCAAATCGTGTTGTTAAATTGAATCTCATCGGATCGGGAAACGTTATTTTAGATCGGTTTCTGATATTATATGTACGACCTATTCGTTCGATAGATTTTGGTTTGGTTTTTCTCTTCTATTGTACGTATTTTAAGATCTGTTGCTTTCAAAATTTATGTATTAATCTGATTTGAATTGAATTATATGTCTGGTAATTGGAATTGTAAAAATTGTTTTATTTTACTTGTTTGTGTGTGATTAAAACTATGCAGTGTTAAAGAAAAATAAGTAAGCAAACATTGATTAGGAAGTCAAACCAATTATGATTCGTAATAGAAAGTTTCAGAATTGTGATTGTATTACAGCTGTTTTTGTTAATTTCTTGTGGTAATGAGTATAATGTTTTGACATCAATGTCACGCTAATTTATGAAGATCCACACGATTGAGTTGGGAGTCGGGAGAAAATTATGTTCATATCTGCGCTAGGAACATTTTTGATAGAATTATATCCTAAGGAATTCAGTAGGATTTTATAGAGGCGGAGTGAGTTGAATACTTTAGTAGGCTGAACGTTAATTTGTGGTATGTGATAATTTTCGGAAAATAGAAGTTCGTATTGAATAAATCCTTTCATTTAGTGAGATATATACCGTAATATTTCTGGTAGAGACGTCAATATAATAGAGTATGAGGTTATCCATCTAGAGGAAAACTTCTGGTAAATAAACAGACATCTAGAATTCATTGGTAGCGTGGTATCTGATGTAATCCACATGTATATTATAACAGGCTACTGACCTGGAAAGCTGGAGGTAATTGTATTTTGCATACGTGGTAGGTTCTTCACCGGTGTCGGAGTTGGACCCTGTTCTATTTGGCTTTATATCAGCTATGTACAAACTGAATTTCCATGCATGTTTTGCTTAGATGGTCCGAATTAAATTCAATGGAATCCAAGGGGGTCGGTGGGGGGCGCAATTGATTTATAAGGTCTTGTGGTTAGTTTTATAAGGTAAGTGATGGTGCTCAATTAGGCATCGATAAAATCTGTTGGTAATTCAATTCTCAAGGATTCTAAGCCTTGTTAGGTTACATTAAAAGGTTAAAGATTGGATCTTTCAGTCAATGTTGTATGTGTTTGTCCTTGTTACCTTCTAATGTTATATCTTTTAATGATGTCATCGTTACATTAACAAACAAATTTCTATATGGGAAAAGTAGGCTCGGATATTCGGCTACACTCATCAGCTTATAGTGTCCGACAAGCCTTATCCTATTAATTTCCTGTTTATGTAGATTGTTTCTTTTGCTTTGGAAGTTCCCTGCTATCTTTATTTGTTTTTATTGCTGCCTAAACATTAAATTTCACTTTTGTATGCCGAAAGACTTGCGTCTTCTGGCAAGCATGCATCTTTACTTTTGTATTTTCTCCTGTACCGGTTATCCAGATCCTCTGCTATTGAGCTATTGTTAACCTAAACAGCAAATGATTAAAGGGTGCCCATAATTTTAATAAGTGTATACTGAAATTTTCTCTTGATTGAGTGCTGAGAAATTACTCTTTGCTTTCCCACAGGTATGGGGTGTTTTGAAGAAAGAAGAAAATAATGGTGCAGTGCTTAGACGGGATTAAGCATTTGTGTGCTGCTGTGTTAAGGTGTTGTGACCTCGAGTTGTCTAAGCAACCGATAGGGCTTGAAGATCCAGAAATTCTTGCAAGGGAAACTGTCTGTATGTTCTCCATCATTTCCTAAAATATGATTTATAAATGTCTAAATAGTCTTTTCACTTATTTGAAGTTCTGGACATCTGAAACACTCAAATATTAAGATTATACATCACGCTATCACATGATGGGACAATATTCATTAATAGTGTTGAATTTGCATGTTTTGGAGGTTATTACCTTATTGGTCTCCTT
Organism: Papaver bracteatum; assembly: GCA_023529315.1. Lineage (NCBI taxonomy): Eukaryota > Viridiplantae > Streptophyta > Magnoliopsida > Ranunculales > Papaveraceae > Papaver > Papaver bracteatum. The sequence continues at coordinate 3,261,787 of JAJJWX010004839.1, forward strand.
CAACATCTACAATCAACATAATTGTTCTGGCATAGACTTTCTCAATACATGAGTGGAATCTCAGGTTTTAATACACGTTCAATGAGATCTTTGCCAAATGTTCCCTTTTAGACTTAGTTGACGAACTCTTGGTTTGACTTTCCATCTTTGTATCGTCTTTTTGGTTTACAGGTTGTTCAATCCCAGTACTGACCTAGTAACTGAAAATGTTATGAAACCATGTCCCAATTATTTTTGCTTTATTTGTTTTCTCCTCGAACTCTAAACGTCGTGGACTAATATTGCCGTTATTTTCCTGTTATGCTTCTTCAGTTAGTGTTAGCGAAGTAGAAGCATTGTATGAGTTATTCAAGAAGATCAGCAGTGCTGTTATTGATGATGGATTGATTAATAAGGTAGGTTCCAATACCCTGACTTTGTCAAGCAACTATTTATCCTTTCAAATACGTATTAGCAGTAGTGATTAAAGTTACGATGCCCATTCAGATTTACTGATGAGATATGCTGAACAATTTTAGTATTTATTTAGTCAGGGAGCATTGTACCTCATTTAGCCTGTTGAACTAACTGTTTTTCTCTCTCAACTATCATCATACAGGAAGAGTTCCAATTGGCGTTATTTAAGACTAATAAAAAGGAGAGCTTATTTGCAGATCGGGTATTCTACTTTTGGGACTTCCCTTTTTAATGCGATTACAGCTTCTTTTAATTGTTTTTGTGAATCGGGGATACATGCTTCTTTGATGTATTTGCAAGAATGAAGCTCTACAGGTCTTTGATGTGTTAGTTTCATTTCTTAATTCAGGTATTCGACTTGTTCGACACAAAGCACAACGGGATATTAGGTTTCGAAGAGTTTGCACGTGCTCTTTCTGTCTTTCATCCAAATGCTCCAGTTGAAGATAAGATTGAGTGTAAGTTATCTCTTTCATGAACTGACAAGTTTCTTTGCATATATTTGTGTTTTTGGACGTATCACGGTTGTGTATGGAATGATATTTGAGAAGCCAGCCTTACACATTCTTAATATGCAGTCTCTTTTCAACTATATGATCTCAAGCAGCAAGGGTTTATTGAGAGACAAGAGGTAATTACTTGGTTTTCTGAGATAGAAAATAATGGCTTTACCAAACAGCAACCTATAATTTGAGGAAGATTCTCTGCTGCAATAGAGTCCGTGAAAATGGTCATAAATGAACAACTTTTGACTTTGTAATGCCCAGGTGAAGCAAATGGTTGTAGCTACTCTTGCGGAATCTGGAATGAACCTTTCAGACGATGTTATAGAAAGTATCATTGACAAGGTGCCTTTTTAAAATCTATTCTTGTCTGTTTCTCGTCTCTCTTTCTGATTTTAACGAGTAACTCCTGTCTCTTGATCTCATGAACAATTTTTTATACAAGTTCTTTATTTTGTGTTGTCTGAATTAGACCTTTGAGGAAGCTGACACTAAACATGATGGAAAAATAGACAAAGAAGAGTGGCGGAATCTTGTATTGCGGCATCCATCTCTGTTGAAGAATATGACCCTGCAATATCTAAAGTAATGCCAATACTATTAGAGCAGCAAACTTCTATATCGTCTTGTTTTGTTGAGCTAACTGTTTGTTTCTTTTATTACTGAACAGAGACATCACCACAACATTCCCGAGCTTCGTATTTCACTCACAAGTTGACGATACATAAGTTCTTCCGGTGACACCTGTAGAGTTCTGTTGTATTGTTGGTTCCTTTCTAGAAATTGTTGAAATGTTGACCTGTGGATTTAACAGGCTGCAAAGAGAACTTTGGGGATAATCTCAGTGATGGTATGATTATAGTTATGGTGGTTATGTTTCTTCTATTTTTAACTTCTACATATTCCCCATTTTTTTGGTTTACATAATACCTTTACTTGAAAAAAAAAAGTGACAAAACAACGAAATTTTAAGATATGAATTGTTTTCTTGAAATTCGTTTTGTTTACATAATAGCACCTTATGAATTGTTTACATAATAGCACCTTCTCATTGTTTTCTTGAAATTTCTTTTAAGATATTCCCCATGTTGTGCAAGAACATATTAAAAAATAAAAAGTGACAAAACAACGAAATTTTAAGATATGAATTGTTTTCTTGAAATTCGTTGCATCTTTTATCTTCAATTCAATCTTCAAGTGTTACGATATTTATTTTCTAAAAGAAATTTTAGCTGTACACAAGGGGAAATGTAGAAACTCATCCCACCAAAAATAAAGTTCATAAAAAATCCAGTATGTTCCCTCCAACAAGGAGTCAAAATAGAGAAATGTGAGCACAGCCCACCACAACGTATTTTGGGAATAAACACCAGCAATTCCTGCTTCCCAAATCGAGTTTGAAACACCCTTTCCTTGGTGGGAATGGTTGTGTTCCTTGGAATAACCACACTCATTTCAGATACCAATGGTTGTGTTCCTTGGAATAACCACACATTTCAGATACCTTTGTCTCAATACCAAGGGAAAGAGGGGTGACATCCAACAGCACCAGGTCCTGCACCTTCTCATTGCCCATGACCACTCAAAATAGCAGCTTGCATTGCAGCAACGCCATAAGCCACAGCCTCGTCATGGTTAATGCTTTTGCAGAGTTCCTTTCCATTAAAGAAATCCTGCAATAGAGACTGCACCTTGGAATTCTAGTGGACCCTCCAATGAGGACAACTTCGTGAATGGCACTCTTATCCATCTTCGCATCCGTCAAACACAACGACGGAACCAGGAATTTATGTTTGGGGTCTAAAATTTTTTTCCAACAGACAGTACCATGAAATTAAAAAGAGAATATGATAGTGGCAAAATAGAGAGTAGTGAAACTACAACTGCAAATCCACCGAACAAACTTGGTTAGCAAAGTAGAGGAACTCAAAAGGGCTTAAAAAGTGCCTAATGGAAAGAAGCACGCAAGGTCCTAAACTATATGAGGGATGAGGAAAGAAAAGAAGTCATAAACCATCAAGTGCCATTCAGAAAACTACTTACGAGGGAGGAAAGAAGTAAAGATTTGAAGGCTAAGCTATATGAGAAGCTGTTAAATTTGATTACAATAGAAAGATTATCATCGCATTATAGTACTTAAAAAGAAAGATCACTATCCATTAGGATTGTTGTGAAAAAAGGAAATATTAAGGGGAAAGGATTGTTGTGAAAAAAGGAAATATTAAGGAAAAAGAGTTCAATGGAGCAACTTTTCCCATGAAAATATATATATCTCTTTGCTACGGGGCTAAACAAATGTTTCTCATGTTTAGTATAAGTAGTGAGATAATTTATAGATGACTTACTGCTTAGGAAACTTTCAACTTCCTTCGACGGGCTGGCGGAGCCGCAGATAACTTGATGGATATTCCCTCAAGCTGCAGCATCAAGACAACCAGGTCATTTTTCATCGAGGCAATTCAGTTGAACTTAAAACTACTGAATTAAACTAAGTATACTTGATGTGGCTGTAATTGAGCATAGCATGAGATCTGGAACACAAATACTGAATACTTAGGCTACTTGAAATAATTCTTAGGCTACTTTTACTAATTTTGGGGAGGGCTACAGGTCATATTCCCAATTGCCACTTGCCCATACCACCACTTCCCAATTGCAGATGAAGGAAGAAGCAGAAACTAATTCCCCACCACCCAACAGATAGGTAACAGATGGGGAAAGCAGTAAGAAACATCTCACCAGGCAATTGGGAGGGAACCCAACTCAGAGATATAAAAGTCCAGGACATGAACAATATAAGAAACACAGTACTCGGTAGTAATTTAACTATTCACCAATACTAAAAAAAATACTAAAAATTCTAACATATCCATCGGTATCCAAAACAAGAGAATATCCAGGGCAACCAAAACAAAAAAAGATACGTACCCTCAAACTTACTGTCTAAAGCAGAAAAAGAAAAGAAAACATAGTAGAAATAGAAATAAAGCTAAATCTGTTAAAAGAGAAAGCCCCAGCGCTAGGAACTCAAAGCAATGAACCAAAGGCTTAGTCGACCTCCTCCATCTTGCTGCCCTCAGCATCATCTTCAACAAGTTCAGGCATCTCCGGGTCGGCTTCAGTGTCAGCACTATCTTCATCAATGCTCAACCCCAACTTCAACATCCTGTGGATTCTGTTGCCGAAGGTGGTTGGCTCCTCAAGACTGAAACCAGATGTAAGAAGAGCAGTCTCAAACAGCAAGAGAACCAAATCCTTCACAGACTTGTCATTCTTGTCAGCATCAGCCCTCTTCCTGAGCTCCTCCATTATTGAGTTTTCAGGGTTGATCTCCATTGTCTTCTTACTGGACATGTACCCAGCCATGCTTGAATCCCTCAAAGCTTGAGCCTTCATGATTCTCTCCATGTTAGCAGTCCAACCATACTCTCCAGTAACCAAAACACAGGGAGATTCAACAACACGCTCAGAGACAACAACCTTCTCAACTCTGTCACCCAACACTTCCTTAATCACCTTGCAAAGACCCTCAAACTTCTCCTTCAATGTCTCAGCCTTCTTCTTTTCATCCTCACTTTCCTCCAATTTCAAACCCTCCTTGGTGGCAGACACAAGTTTCTTTCCCTCATAATCCTTCAACTGACCAACAGCATATTCATCAATGGCATCAACCATGTAAAGAACTTCATAACCCTTCTTCTTCAACCTCTCAAGGAAAGGAGAGTTCTCAACTGCTTTCTTGCTCTCACCAGTGATGTAGAAGATGTCATTCTGACCCTCCTTCATTCTGGTCACATAGTCTTTCAAACTGGTCATCTCATCACCACTCTTGGTTGAATGGTATCGGAGCAAATCAGCAATCTTTGACTTGTTGGTGGAATCCTCATGGATTCCAAGCTTCAGGTTCTTGGAGAAGGCTTCGTAGAACTTGTTGTAATCTTCTTTGTTCTCAGCAATCTCAAAGAAGAGCTCAAGGCACTTCTTCACCAGGTTCTTGCGGATGACCTTAAGGATCTTGTTCTGCTGCAACATCTCCCTAGAAATGTTAAGGGGAAGGTCCTCAGAGTCGACAATACCCTTAACAAAGCTAAGGTACTCAGGAATGATATCCTCACAGTTGTCCATGATGAACACGCGACGAACGTACAACTTGATGTTGTTGGGCTTCTTCTTTGTGTCAAAGAGATCGAATGGGGCTCTCTTGGGAACAAAGAGAACAGCCTTAAACTCGAGCTGTCCCTCGACTTCAAAGTGCTTGACAGCCAAATGCTCCTCCCAATCATTAGTGAGACTCTTGTAGAAGGCAGCATACTCCTCCTTTGTGATCTCATCTGGCTTCCTCATCCAGATTGGCTTTTGCTTGTTCATCACAGCCCATTCATGGGAGACTTCCTTGATAGTCTTCTTTTTCTTCTCCTCCTTCTCCTTTTCTTCGTCAACATCCTCTACCTTTCCCTCTTCATCTTTCTTCTCTTCCTCATCTTCGTCATCAGAGATTTCCTTCTCAGTGGTCTTCTCGGTCCACAAAGAGATTGGATAGCTGATGAACTCAGAATGCTTCTTGACCAAATCCTTCAATCTGCGCTCCTCAAGGTACTCAAGCTGATCATCCTTGAGAACAAGAGTAATCTTAGTACCCCTACCAAGAACTTCACCAGAGGTATCCCTGGTAACAGTGAAAGATCCTCCAGCCTGGGATTCCCAGACATACTGCTCATCATCATTGTGCTTGGTGGTAACAATAACCTTGTCAGCTACAAGGTATGCAGAGTAGAAACCAACACCAAACTGTCCAATCATACTAACATCAGCACCAGCAGCCAACGCTTCCATGAATTCTTTGGTTCCAGACCTTGCAATGGTACCAAGGTTGTTCACCAAATCTGAAACAGACAATCATAAACAGCAAATTAGCAATGTGACTACTTATGACAACTTAGGTTAAGACATAATAAACAGCAAATTAGCAATGTGGCTACTTAGGTTAAGACAACAGAGAAGTACTAACCTGACTTGGTCATACCAATACCACTGTCAATCAGGGTAAGGGTGTTGTTGGCTTTGTCAGGGATGATGTGGATAAAGAGCTCAGGTTGAGAATCAAGCTTGCTCTTATCAGTCAAACCCTCAAATCTGATTTTGTCCAAGGCCTTCATAACAGCAAATAACAAGAGATCAGAACCATACATACACAACATAAAAAAAAAACAATACAATAGAGAGCAGAATTACAGAAATACAATCCATACTAAGCAATCACACAACCATCGTTCTGTTTTTCAAATGAAGAATCATTAAGCAAATCAAGTCACAAACATGACATAATTAAGCATGGTATTTCATAAACTAGCAAATATTTTAGGGTTTAAGTCATCAACAAGCATGGAATTCAAAACCAGGCGTAAATATTAGGGTTTAAGTGATCACCAAGCATGTTATATCATATAGAAAAATCAATCAAATATTCCCTGGTATGGATCTATAGAAAACATTTACAAAAACTCAGAAGTTCTTATCTAACAAGATGGATTTGATTTGACCACTGCATATATCTCGAAACGAAACAAAGTAACAGACGACTAGATTCATGACCTAAACAGCTAAAACGCAATCAAGACATGTAAATCTAGGGATCTAGAATCAAACACAGTAAAAGGACATCATAACAAAGATTTTGACGGAATACTTACATCGGAAGAGTTACTGATAAGCTCCCTGAGAAAGATCTCCTTGTTAGAGTAGAAAGTATTGATGATCAAACTGAGAAGCTGGTTGATCTCAGCTTGGAAAGCAAACGTCTCGGTATCCGCCATTGATGAGGACTCTCTGTTGTAATCGCAGAAGAAAACTAAAGAGAGAAACTAAAAAGAAGGCGAGAGAGGAAACGAAATTAGGGTTTCGAGCTTGGGTGTGCAACTTAAGAGACTTGAGAAAGAGGAAGTGAAGTCTGCTTATATAGGGGCACTAGGGTTTCTAGAGTCTTCTATCGTTAGTATCGGTTTCAATTAGAACTCATTGGTTCCATATTATTAGAAGTCGGTTCCGATATTTTGGAAAGAAAAAATAACGGGCCCGATATATAAAAGAAGACTCTAGAATCTTTTTGACTTACCTACGTCTCACTCACGCGTTGCTTTATTCCTTTTCTAACTAACTCTGCCTCTGTCTGTTGGGTCTGGTCCTGATGGACATGATTTAATGGGCTCTGTGTTTCCATTAAGTAGTCGTGTGTCGTGGCTCGTGCACCCGTGCTGCTTGTACCCAGGGAGCCAGGCTTGACCTGGCTTGAGCCACAGCCAAAAGCCTAAAGATCATTTTCTTTCACTACCTATGGGCTGTTTGGTAACCATTATTTTAATGGATTATCAGCTTATAATCCATTATGCAGATTATAATGGATTCTATATGTGTTTGGTAACCATTATAATAATTTTTTATTTTAATCATAATTGAAAAATCCATTATTTTCATAAACAGAAAAAAGTTGTTTTGAAAAATTATTATAATCAATTATTTTTTCTAACGAACTCAAATTGAATTTTTTTTTTATTTTCTCTAGACTATCAAGAAAGAGACAAAAAAACAACATATGACTAAAAAATATCCTAGATCGTTGATCTTTCCTCTCCTTTCTGGGATCATCATTCTAAGATAACTAGTAGAACCGTTGCCACGGTGGAAGGGCCGACCGAAGATGGATTTTAAAGTTGATATTGTTGTTTGTACTCGTTGCGTAGATTTTTTTATAACCTTTCCAACGAGATAAAATTTGTAAAATTCTAAGGCATGGATTTTTAGATATGTTATATTAAAGTTTGCTTTCCAATTATACCCCTGAAAAAGTAGGATACATAAAGAATTATAGTAATTTGATTAAAAGGGAGGGATAATCTTGTCTAGTGAAAAAGTAACCAAAAATAAACCACATGGAAATCAAACTCAATTTTTTTATCAAAATTGTTAGGTTTCATTTTACAAAAAAGTGGTCATAAAAGGGACTCCCTCCCTTCGGGCCCTCCCTTCGGTCGGCCCAATCAATTATCTGAAGAAAACAAATGTTTGGAAAATTTTATTTTTAAAATGATTATATCAAAATCATTTATCCATTTATGATTATCTATAATCATAAATTTTACCAAACAAGGCCTATATTTTGAGTTGAGGTGATAAAACAGACCTAAATTGTAGGCTTAAGCCAGGTTGTAGAAGAGTTCAAGCTCAAAAGCCCTTTCCAAACTAAATTTCTAGTGGAAAATTTCTTGTTTGGTCCTAAGCCCATAAAGTTATTTATAGTAGGGTCCAACTGGATTTATTTTTTTTATCTTGAGGTCCAAAATTAATTAAAACATGGAAACGACCATAATACCCATTGTTAGCAATCGTGTGTGTTTACACGTTCATTATATCGAGTACATATCTATTACACTGATTATAAATTCGAGTACATATCTGCTACACTGCTTATAAATTCGAGTACATATCTGCTACATTACTTATAAATCTGAGTACATATCTGCCGCGCTGCTTACAAATAGAATACGTATCCGCTAAACTGCTTACAAATTCGAGTATATATCTGCTGCTTACAAATTCGAGTATGTATCTGCTGCACTGCTTACAGGAAAAGTACATGTTTGTTAGAATCAATGATAAGTAAATTAGAAAATGTATTACATCACATATATTGTAGGATCATACCAATTAATATCTAATATATTTCTTTAATACAATATTAAATCATAGGAAAAATAAAGGAAAACCTTTATATGCACTGTAAACACAGAAAAATCTATACAAAATTCGCACATATTTCAGTATTTCACATACGTACTCATGGATCAAAGAAATAAAAAAGTGGCAAAACTGAATAAAACAGAATGAGAAGAAATTTCTATCAGTACACCATATACGTACTTCATATTCATGAACTAAAAATCAACTGCATGTAGAGAAGAATTCATGAATTCATGAATATATAACATAATCAAAGCACATATTTTAGTATTACACATACGTACTCATGGATCGAACCCAAAAACAATGGCAAAACTATGAATAAAACAAAATCAGAAGAAGTTTCTAACAGTACGTCATATACGTATTGCGCATTCATGAACTAAAAAATCAAACCGCATATAAAGAATAAGTGATGAATCCATGAATATAACTGAATCAAAGCACATATTTCAGTATTACACATACGTACTCATGGATCGAACCCAAAAACAGTGGCAAAACTCTGAATATAACCGAATCAAAGCACATATTTCAGTATTACACATACGTACTCATGGATCGAATCCAAAAACAATGACAAAACTCTGAACATAACCGAATCAAAGCAGATATTTCAGTATTACACATACGTACTCATGGATCGAACCCAAAAACAATGACAAAACTCTGAATATAACCGAATCAAAGCAGATATTTCAGTATTACACATACGTACTCATGGATGGAACCCAAAAACAACCAAAAAACTCTGAACATAACCGAATCAAAGCAGATATTTCAGTATTAAATATACGTACTCATGGATCGAACCCAAACATCAATTAAAAAAACGCGGTGCAACAAAAATACACTCAGAGATCATACCAAATCGACAAAAGTAGACTCTTCCAGTTTACTATCAACATCAGATCTAATACCTAAACATTAGATTTTGCTATAAACATGAAAATTTCTCTAATCCGAGAAGAAAAAAAACCTAAATTAAAATAAGCTTTTGCAGAAGAAAGGAAAAATGAAAACCTAAACTTTACCAACAGTAAGGAAGTGAACCTACCGATTATTCTTAGTTTGAATTCACGAATTGATCAACACTTCAGAAGATCTTCATAGTCGGAGCTCATCACCAAACCACGGATGAGAAAATGAAGAAAAAGAAGAATAGATCGAGAAAATGAAGAATAAATGAATTTGCTTACTGCTTTTACATACTTGAGGGTGTTTTCGGTATTTAAGAATACGTCCTCATATGTTCCACACGTGTGCAGGACCAGGGATTAAAAAATTGGGTCCATTTTTCTGTTTTATTTTTATTATGGATCTTCGGTTACTGGGGTTTAGTGGGTGGACCTGCCACTAACTAAGAACACTATAATAGGATCTATAGGTAATTCCTGCATTTATAGTTCCGCTACTACTTGTACCAGTCAATGAAAAGTCCTCCACTTGTAGTATACATGAAGCCTGATTCATTTGAGTTGTTGGGTCGTAACAAGATTTTATCAATGCAATATGGGTATTCGGGGTGATGTGCATCCTTTTTTTTCTCCACTTTTCACTTATTTATCTATCCATCTGAATTATCCTTTATTCTGACCCCCACTAAAATCTGATGTGGAAAACTTTGATGAGAGTGTTGAAGAATATAGCTCTCTCATTCTTCATCGACTAACTGCTCCCACTTATATTCTTCATCGACTAACTTCCCCCACTTCAATTTTCACCACAAAAAAGTGAAAATCCATATTCGCCAACTTCAATTCTTCATCCTCAAATTTCTCTGAATGTTTTATTGCCAAAGGTTTATTTTTCAGTACCCAAAAAACATGGTTTTTACAGATTTCAATCTCATCAAATATCGCAACTCGATAAATCCTAAGTCACAAGAGGTAATTCTCTATCTTGCTTTACTTTGGTTTTATTATTTATTTAAATTTCGTTTATTGAAAGTTAGGGCTTTCTTTCTTTCTTTCTTTGTGTGTGTGTGTGGTGGGGGGGGGGGATTAATTATGTCCAAATAATCAGATAAAAAGTTTATGAGTGGAGTTGATGGGTTCCCTAAACGAACAGTCCCTCTTGGCAGGACAATTTAATAAGAGATATGCAGAGCCAAATTTCTAAGTAGTTCATCAATATTATCATCATGAAATGCTCTGTGTAATCAGGGTGTATGTGTTTCAACTTAAATTTTCTTTTCTTCGTATTATAAATTGGAGATTAATGAAGTTTTACAATATTGAGCCACTTTTTTGGACAATAGATGCAGGGATTCTGAGAAATTAAATGAAGGAGAAGAAATATGTCATTGCTTACAAAAAAATTCTTATGATTATCTATTTTTCAAATTCCCGTAAACAGTTAACCATGAGACATACTTGGTTAATTTTGATTTGTGTGTGTGTTTTTTTAAGAGTGATTTATGTGTTTCTAGATTGGTTTATAAGACGAAGCGTTGAGTCTTCATTCCGTGAGTGGGACTCCAAATGTTGAATGGGTAGAAGCATTTTTGCAAATGGAACATCAGATATCGGGGTTCAAAACATCATTTTTTTTATCATATTTTTATTTCTAAAATACTAATAACAAATCATACTCTCGTTAACATGTGAGAATTGTGGTTAAATGAGAGAAAAAGAAAAGTGATATTTACTTTTTGTATCACACATTATATTCGCTAACTAAGAGGCATTGGGTATATATAGAGATTCCGATTGTGGATTTCCGTCTTCAAAATTATTGATATATGTTCATCATCATCAAAAAATAACCAATGTCTATGTCTAGTAGGAGATAATTGTTTATGTTCATCCAAAATAAAAGGTATATATGCTTAAAAAAAAAGGTATAAAATTTGAATGTCCTTGAAATCTCAGGATTTTTTTTTGTCCATTTTATTTTTTTCAATTGTCCTTGAAATTGTGTAGAGCCTTACGAGGTTCAAGAGACGTAAGGAGAGCGACTTTTACTCAATCGCTTGGAGGGTGGATTTTGTCTCAACTACATTCCAGACCGAAGTTTTATAGTAGAATGGTATCTATAGCGGATTAATTATGTCCACATAATCAGGTAAAAAGTTTATGAGTGGAGTTGATGGGTTCCCTAAACGAACAGTCCCTCTTGGCAAGACAATTTAATAAGAGATATGCAGAGCCAAATTTCTAAGTTGTTCGTCAATATTATCATCATGAAATGCTTTGTGTAATCAGGGTGTATGTGTTTCAATTTAAATTTTCTTTTGCTTCGTATTATAAATTGGAGATTAATGAAGTTTTACAATATTGAGCCACATTTTTGGACAATAGATGCAGGGATTCTGAGAAATTAAATGAAGGAGAAGAAATATGTCATTGCTTACAAAAAATTTCTTATGATTATCTCTTTTTCAAATTCCCGTAAACAGTTAACCATGAGACATACTTGGTTAATTTTGATTTGTGTGTGTGTTTTTTTAAGAGTGATTTATGTGTTTCTAGATTGGTTTATAAGACGAAGCGTTGAGTCTTCATTCCGTGAGTGGGACTCCAAATGTTGAATGGGTAGAAGCATTTTTGCAAATGGAACATCAGATATCGGGGTTCAAAACATCATTTTTTTTTATCATATTTTTATTTCTAAAATACTAATAACAAATCATACTCTCGTTAACATGTGAGAATTGTGGTTAAATGAGAGAAAAAAGAAAAGTGATATTTACTTTTTGTATCACACATTATATTCGCTAACTAAGAGGCATTGGGTATATATAAAGATTCTGATTGTGGATTTCCGTCTTCAAAATTATTGATATATGTTCATCATCATCAAAAAATAACCAATGTCTATGTCGAGTAGGAGATAATTGTTTATGTTCAGCCAAAATAAAAGGTATATATGCTTCAAAAAAAAAAGGTATAAAATTTGAATGTCCTTGAAATCTCAGGATTTTTTTTTTTCATTTTTTTTTTTCAATTGTCCTTGAAATTGTGTAGAGCCTTACGAGGTTCAAGAGACGTATGGAGCGCGACTTTTACTCAATCGCTTGGAGGGTGGATTCTGTCTCAACTACATTCCAGACCGAAGTTTTATAGTAGAATGGTATCTATAGCGGATTAATTATGTCCACATAATCAGATAAAAAGTTTATGAGTGGAGTTGATGGGTGCCCTAAACGAACAGTCCCTCTTGGCAGGACAATTTAATAAGAGATATGAAGAGCCAAATTTCTAAGTAGTTCATCAATATTATCATCATGAAATGCTCTGTGTAATCAGGGTGTATGTGTTTCAACTTAAATTTTCTTTTGCTTCGTATTATAAATTGGAGATTAATGAAGTTTTACAATATTGAGCCACATTTTTGGACAATAGATGCAGGGATTCTGAGAAATTAAATGAAGGAGAAGAAATATGTCATTGTTTACAAAAACATTCTTATGATTATCTCTTTTTCAAATTCCCGTAAACAGTTAACCATGAGACATACTTGGTTACTTTTGATTTGTGTGTGTGTTTTTTTAAGAGTGATTTATGTGTTTCTAGATTGGTTTATAAGACGAAGCGTTGAGTCTTCATTCCGTGAGTGGGACTCCAAATGTTGAATGGGTAGAAGCATTTTTGCAAATGGAACATCAGATATCGGGGTTCAAAACATCATATTTTTTTTATCATATTTTTATTTCTAAAATACTAATAACAAATCATACTCTCGTTAACATGTGAGAATTATGGTTAAATGAGAGAAAAAAGAAAAGTGATATTTACTTTTTGTATCACCCATTATATTCGCTAACTAAGAGGCATTGGGTATAAATAGAGATTCCGATTGTGGATTTCCGTCTTCAAAATTATTGATATATGTTCATCATCATCAAAAAATAACCAATGTCTATGTCTAGTAGGAGATAATTGTTTATGTTCAGCCAAAATAAAAGGTATATATGCTTCAAAAAAAAAAAGGTATAAAATTTGAATGTCCTTGAAATCTCAGGATTTTTTTTGTTCATTTTATTTTTTCAATTGTCCTTGAAATTGTGTAGAGCCTTACGAGGTTCAAGAGACGTAAGGAGCGCGACTTTTACTCAATCGCTTGGAGGGTAGATTCTGTCTCAACTACATTCCAGACCGAAGTTTTATAGTAGAATGGTATCTATAGCGGATTAATTATGTCCACATAATCAGATAAAAAGTTTATGAGTGGAGTTGATGGGTTCCCTAAACGAACAGTCCCTCTTGGCAGGACAATTTAATAAGAGATATGCAGAGCCAAATTTCTAAGTAGTTCATCAATATTATCATCATGAAATGCTCTGTGTAATCAGGGTGTATGTGTTTCAACTTAAATTTTCTTTTCTTCGTATTATAAATTGGAGATTAATGAAGTTTTACAATATTGAGCCACATTTTTGGACAATAGATGAAGGGATTCTGAGAAATTAAATGAAGGAGAAGAAATATGTCATTGCTTACAAAAAATTTCTTATGATTATCTTTTTTTCAAATTCCCGTAAACAGTTAACCATGAGACAGACTTGGTTACTTTTGATTTGTGTGTGTTTTTTTTTAAAAGTGATTTATGTGTTTCTAGATTGGTTTATAAGACGAAGCGTTGAGTCTTCATTCCGTGAGTGGGACTCCAAATGTTGAATGGTAGAAGCATTTTTGCAAATGGAACATCATATATCAGGGTTCAAAACATCATATTTATTTATTTTATCATATTTTTATTTATAAAATACTAATAACAAATCATACTCTCATTAACATGTGAGAATTGTGGTTAAATGAGAGAAAAAAGAAAAGTGATATTTACTTTTTGTATCACACATTATATTCGCTAATTAAGAGGCATTGGGTATATATAGAGATTCTGATTGTGGATTTCCGTCTTCAAAATTATTGATAAATGTTCATCATCATCAAAAAATAACCAATGTCTATGTCGAGTAGGAGATAATTGTTTATGTTCAGCCAAAATAAAAGGTATATATGCTTCAAAAAAAAAAGGTATAAAATTTGAATGTCCTTGAAACCTCAGGATTTTTTTTGTTCATTTTATTTTTTCAATTGTCCTTGAAATTGCGTAGAGCCTTACGAGGTTCAAGAGATGTAAGGAGCGCGACTTTTACTCAATCGCTTGGAGGGTGGATTCTGTCTCAACTACATTCCAGACCGAAGGTTTATAGTAGGATGGTATCTATAGTGGATTAATACGGTTTGTTGTTCAAATATGAACGAGATCTCGAGGTTTGTTAGCTATTACGGTTTCCTCGTTAACAAGACTTCTGGTGTCTTGTGTTTTTCCCTTTCGGCATATATTGTGTATCTTTATAATAATATCTACATAAGTATTACACATTCAATCTTAGTAGATACATCCATATTAATTTTGATCGATTACGAGACTTGTTGTTATAGAATTCGTGTCTTAAAAGATAGATAATAAGTTTCATACTTGGCAGAATTTAGATATGCATATTTGAATATGATTAGATGGATCATGGATATTAATTTTGAGATCATTTAATACTCTTCTTAACAATCCGGTTCTTGGACTCCATTGTCTAGACTTTTTGATTGATAAGAGATATAGATATAAGCTTTACATACAGTTGGTTTGCTTGCTATTGTATTAGGTTTTATCTATACAGGTTGTCGAACGAAAACATTGGTGGTGTACTTGGTACCCTTTCCTTTTCAGATAGTTTAGGTTCTTATTAATTAAAATAAAAAACAAGACTCGTTCTTGTTAGATTCACATATTGAAATGTAGATTGAAAGTTTTATACTTGTTAGAATTCAGATCCTTTTGATTTGGATATGACATTGATCTTGGATATTGATTTTTGAGATCGTCCAAGAACTTTTCTACACAATCAGCTTTTACAGACTTTTAGTACAATTTTTTAATTATGGAAAGAGAAAGAGAAAATTGTACAAGGGTCTGACCTAGTTGCAATTGTATTAGGTTTTGTCCATACAGGTTGTTGAACGAAAAATTTGGTGGTGTACTTGGTACCCTCTCCTTTTCAATAAAATTTTCCCTGCCATATTGTTAGTTTTATTTACTTTTTTCTTTCATAATTCGTAGTTTTTTCTAAAATATTCAAAAGAAGATGAAAAAGGTTGAGGAAGCTTAGAATACCTTGCTTAAAACTTTGATTAAAAGCTACACAACATAAACATTGGTGCCTCAAATTGATAAAGAATAAGAGTTGGTCCTCTTACTAACTTATGGATTTTTTCGGTTGGTTAAGAGACTATCAAATTTTGGGATCTACTAGGTTATTGCTCCGGATTGCTCATACTGCTTTGCAGAAAATTTATGGACCCTCTTGCATCAAACGTCTAGTGGAAAACCTTTATTGCGCTAATAGTATTACTTGTCTTTAGTTTAATGACTGCATTTTATGTCGGAACAGGCAAGGCATAAACTATTGGTTTTATTTTGCTTGTCATTTGAACTTTACATCTCTTACTTCAGAAATAAAGAGTATGTGTATTTCTAAAGGCTCCATGCAAACACAAGTCTCTATGTATATGATGCCTGAGTCTGTGGTGGAAAACAATATTGCATTTTCTCATTTGCATGAAGAAAGTGATAACAATTATATTAAGATTTATGATTCCCAATTTTTTGAACTTAAGCTTTGACATCCTCCCTATGCTATACTCTGCAAAGTTACCAACTTATTTTTAACTTAAGCACACATACTACATCATTCTCAAAATTCTCCAAACTTTGATAAGGTATAAATTTTCTGAGCATGTTCTTTAATCTCAGAAGTAGTGACACACGTTAACATTTGGGTGAACGATTTGAAGTTTGATTGCTCTTCTCTTGTTTTTCAAAGCATGGACATGCTCTTCTGATTTTATATGGTAGATTCTCATGCACACCACCTGACACCACAGGCGAGTCCAAATTTTTTATTTACTTTGATCCTTACCCGATCATTTATTTCAATTTGCCTTTTCATATAATCATCTAATCGTCTATGACACGCATCGATGCGAAAATTGCTAGGGGTATTGCCATGACTATAGACAAGATTAACATTGTTTATTCGCAATCGATTCTCGATAGCGAGGCTTAATTACTGACAGTTTAGCTTCGCACCCTATCCGAACACTTGGTGGGAGTTTTAACAAAATTTTCTCAATTCTTATTGCCTCACCTGCTCGAGTGCATGTAAAGGTAGTACATGTTTTTATATCATCATCATCCTTCTTAGTTGTTCTTATATTTACGGCTAATCCCAATTTATTATTGTAATCTCTATAGAATTCAAATAGTTCTCTAAAACTAGCAAATGTCATATCAACCTTCGACTCACAATTAGAATCATCATATTTTTATTCTCATGTATCGTTATCAATAACTTCAAACATACCAACCATCGGCTCATAACGAGAATCATCATTTTTTATTCTCTTGTACTGTCAATAAGAACTTCAATACTCTATATTGCTGAAAAATAACTATAAAAAATACAAATAATATGCTGAAAAAGAACTATAAGAAAAATTGATTTGTGATGATGAAACTGTTATAAGGTTGTTTGTGCGATTAAGAAGAACCTTGAAGTTAAGAATGATATGCTCACTCGTTTCCACTTTAGCTTTTCAGTTATCAGAAGAGATGGTATACGTGAAGACATGTGTTTTCATATTTAAAGTTTTAGCGGATTAAAGACGTTTATGTATCTTTCGTATATGTATTTTTTGTTATCTGTAAAATGACACATTATTATAATCATATCACATTGAGATATTCTCATTTATAAAGCGATAAAGAGTTTGGGTTGATTTTAGTTTGCTTTGTGTAATTATGATTCTTACAACCGATAATCTAGACTTGATGCTTCACTTAGGTTGCAATCCTATCAGGTAAACAAGTTTTGATATTTGGGGCGTCGCAAGTACTACTCAAGTTATTTTCATGCACATACCAATAATCATCAAAATTAAAAAGTAAAAATTTTACAAAATTTAAAACAAAGGACAAATAACGGCATACGATCAATGATTGTATATGCAGGGGCTTAAAGTATAAGACTAGCTTCTAAGGCCACTACACCGCAACATATAAAATTCTATAAGTATATAATTATTATTTTATATACAATTTTCTAATTCCACTTACCCAATATGCAATACACATATTACACTTAAACATTGCAACAACTACCCCATACCTTACACAACATAATTGATTTACGAATATCATGTACTCAAACTGAAAATAAGATCTCTAATTAACAATATTGATCGTACAAGTTTAGATAGGATATAACTTTGATTAGTATGATTTAAAAGTTGACAACATATCTGGAAATGAGAGTTATTAAGGCAACAACCAAATTGTCTAATTAAATAGAGGAACCATGCAACGTTGAAATTCTGGAAATTGTGTTGCCTCGAGTGCTGCTGCTGGTGTAATCTCAATAATGTTGTAGTAAAAAGGTTCGTTGTGACTTGTGAAAGCAATAGATTTTAGATTTAATAAAACTTAAAAGTAAAGAAAACTTAGATCAAAATTGATTTCAAGATATGAGAAAATAACCAAGACACTGATTCCACTATTACACATGAATGAATGATGGTAAATAACCATAAACTCTAATTATCTTTAAGTCCCTTATTTTCTTAACTCACAAATAATCAGGCAAATTCTCAAAAATTAATTGTATCCCCTGAGCATAGATTATCTAAACAAAGCATAACCTATCTAATTGAATCACAACTAATGAATAAAATTTTGCAAACGATTACAAACTCTGCAAAAGCAGTGATTGAGTGAATTATAAATTATAAATTAGAGAAAATAAATAATTACCAATTTTTCATGCGTAAATAGCTTCCTCGTTGCCTTGGTTGTGGGAGAATTAGCTCATCATCATGTTGGAAACACGCTCAAAATTCATTATTATTGCTCAAAGGGTGTTTACAAAGATGAAAATGGGAGAAATATAATGAAAACCGGGTTTGTAACAGTTATATTTGTTACAAACCGAGTTGTTACAAAGAACAATACAAATATATCATCACTCTCACTATATCTATACGACCCTCGCCTCTGTGTCGTTATCACTGTTGATAAACGACTGTCTTTGGTGGTCTTTTGTTCTTCGTGTTCTTCACAGCAGCAGAAATGGTGGTTTCCTGCTACTTGATTATCTCGACTTTCTGATGCTCTGAAACTCTCCCAATATCTATGTAAACCTTGTATGCATCCCCTACTCCTATTTTATACTCAATAGGACAAAGAAATCACGTGTAATAACTCCAGATAATCTTCACATCTCCGGCAGTATAGAAAATATATTTTCTTTCCTTTTTGTTTCTTGTACGTATCTGCAGCAATCAATTACGTGTATACTATCCAAGTTTAACTCCTCCACGCTTCTCCAGCGGCCAAACACGAGCAACACACATAAAAACACGTACAATCCCGTGAAACACTTCTTCCATTGACGTGCTGCCCTGCTTTCTTCTCTAGGATTTCCTAGCCAAATTCAGTCGATTTTAAAACCCATACAACGCCTGTTGATCTCATTCAAGTATTGCCGCGCAATTACAGCTATTGAATCTCGCTAAAACATCACCAAAAATCCAACCCTAATCTTCCAAGGTGGATAACTTCTTTTCCCGCCAAAACCAAAATTCAAACAAAGAAGATAGGTGCGATGGATAAATGGGTTATATATAACCGTGGGTGCTGAGGACAAATTTGGGCTACACATAGCCGTGGCTGCCCCTTCTCCAAAGTGGGGGTCCTTGTTAATTGCATATTTTTAGTGTCAAATCCATGCTAGTAATTGCTATATATTCTTGCGAATTATTGTGCATTACTCTTGTTTTCTCTTATTTATGTTTCATTAGGTGAATCATCCGAAAAAGAAGTGAAAAGAGCTATAAAAGTGAAGTATACAAGTGGAGAAGTGCCAAAGACCAAGTAGAACTCATCCGAGTCCAAGATTTCTTGCTATCATGTTGAGGAGGACGAAAATACGAAGCCAACGGCGAAAGAATGGAGTCATTCCGAGTTCGTATGAAGAAGTTATGAGCAAAAACAAGAACTTGGAAGCATAAAATGACAAGTGTTTTTGACACCCCAATTGTACGTTAAGGGGTTGCCATTTACAAAGGAGCTGCTAAAGGCAGTTAGGACATTTACTGGGGGGAAGACAGAATTCTAAAGTTGTTAAAATCACCATCCATGCAGATCGGGGGCACCACCTTTCTTCTTCATGCATGTTCTTTTCACGACCAGTCTTTCTGGTTATATTTTAGGGACGCTGTTAGCTAGAGTTTATGGTTGTTTTTAAATCTTGGAAGAACACGGATTAGCAGCAGGAGTTTGATAAGATAAAAAGGCTCATACCAAACAAGAAAGAAAAAAAATGGATGCTACCATTTCCGATCAAGGATGATGATTGAGGGATAGAATGTTGTTGCTGATGGAGCTCGAATCTGCAGTGGTGGTTGACTGACGCTGGTCAGGAAGGTTGAGGATTAGTGGGAGATTCAGGGAAGTGATGGTACTAGAGTGAGTCTTGGTAACTCTCGGTGGTTATTGGCATGAAGATGGAGCTATAACGGTGATCGATGGTGCTGGGAGTTTGCTAACTTGTTGTAGGATGATCACGATGGAGAAGAGTATGGAGCTTGGTGATGACAGAAGTGATGGAGTTCACTGTGCTGGTAAAAATGAAATGGATATTAACGATAAAGGCAGGGAACGAGGTCAGAGATAGCCGGATTTGAGCTGGTGGTAGCTTGCCGATCGATGGAGCTTGTCAGAGGTGATCGGTGATTAATGGAAGAGATGATCAGAAGATGATGATGGAGTTCTGAAGATGATGGTAGTTAACAGTGGGTTGTCGAGATCATTGGCTTGAGTCTCTGATAAGCATGTTGGCTTATAACGACAAGTAATGCTCAAACTAGAAACCAATACAGGGAATGATGGAACTCGAGTTTTCATTGGTTGCTGTTGTGATGGAGGAGTTAGCCGTAGAGAAACTAAGGATAGAACACGAATAGAAGTTCCAGCCGTAACTGAAAGAATAGAAACCACGGAAAACACATGAGAACTTGCATCTTGAAAGTCTGGGACGTAAAAAATAAGTGGAAAATAGGGTGTTAGTTTCACGGAACTGACAGGCCAAGTTGATAATATGGGATGGACTTTTCTCCACGACATGAGCCCATTAGCTGCTGCAGTACACGGCCAACCCTTTGGACGTGACTTAAATTGGGAAATTTGGTGAAGTTTGGCAACCAATTTAGCACGGGACTTCTACTACTTGGACAACTATAAAAGAGACTTTTTAACTTAAAAATATATATCCTACATCTCATAATACACTTTTGTTCTTCATTCATATTTTAGGATTTACCCCTTTAGGGGGAAACCGGGAAATGGTGTAACATGAGAGGCTAAACTTTTATTGATTAGGATGAATTCAAAGTTCCGGGCGTGAAGCTTAATTATTATACAAGTTTATTCGAAGTTTTTATCATATTATCGATTGTCTTTTTTATATTTAGGGTTTATGATTGGTTTCTAGATTATTCAAGTGTACAATTGGATTAATCTTTTGATCATTCTAATGCTAGTAGAAGTTGGGAGATAAGTGTAATAGTCAAACAACTCTCTATATAAGCGCGAGACCTTACAGAGGGATTCTGTGGAGCAATTGCGAGTGAAGACAACATCAGCAAGTGAACCTTGAGCTAAGAGTTTAAATACTGCGATCAACCAAATTCACAAAGCCTAAAGCATTCAGTTGGATTACACCTTGAGTGAGCTACTACTTGGTGGTTCAGTTGGATAGAATCTGATATTGGAGAGCTTCCGTATCCGTGGTATAAGGAGTTTTGGGGATAGCACTGAGCTAGCTGCTATTCTACGGTTGGTAATATATGATTCTTACGAAAGGTAAACGAGTATACTATGCAAGTCAACGTTTGGTAACGGCTAATGACTCCTAATCATCTTTTCATCTTATTGTTTTCTTTTTACTTTACTTTAATCAAACAATCCCCTTTGTCTTTTATTATTTTGCTGAACTAAATAACATATCAATTACACTGCTCTTCGTGGGAACAAACTTGACTTCCATTATATTATAATTTAATTAGTGGGAAATATTTTGAATAATTTGTTGTGGTTACGACACGCATCAAATTTTGGCGCCGCTGCCGGGGAGCGGTTGTCAATTGATTTGCTATTTGTTTAGCTTGTTTTTGTTTTTAGATTATTTCTTTTGTTCTTGTGAGTCGTCATGCTTCCTTATAGACATAGCATGTACGGAGCACAAGACCAATCATAATATTATAGTGGTAATCAATATGGATTTCAATCTCATTCATATAACAACTACCAACCATACCCTACGGAGCCTTATGGATACTCTCATACATATCAAAAACCTTATGACGGGTATGTAAGTGAGAAATTACAGGGATGGAAGGATAGTTATACTTCTAATCAGTTATTTTCTAGTAATGTGCAGATGCCAAAGAGTTTGGAACTAAATACGATCGAATCAAGATATACTCCTCTTTATCGTGTTTTTCCTTCACTTAAAGAAGAGATACTGTCTAGAAACTCTATTGAGCATAATGGTGGAAAGCGTGTTAATGTCAGAAAACTTTTTAAGAAACACGAGCATCTAGAAGAAGCCAGTGCATCACAAAAGACTCTTGATGAAATTAACAAGGTCATAGAATTGGAACTTGAATGCCGCTTCGATATGGAAGATTATGAGGAAGATTCTGATGGTGAGGAACCTTTTGAAACTCCTTGCAATAATGGTAATGTTATTCCAACTCCATATCATAATAACGATCACTCGCCTATTCAAAAGGAGGAGAGTGGATATGACATAACTGTTTTTATCAATGGTGTAACGTACACAAGTGAAGATTTTAAGATTTGCACCAACGAACTAGACTTTGTAGGAGATGATTCCGATTCCGATGACGAGGTTGTTGAAGAGATAGAGATTGAGAATGAAACCAAATTGGTTAAAGTTGTGGAAGACCCAATTGAGCTAGCCAAGGATTATAAAGATGCTAAGATTTTGATTGAAGCAGAAACTGACGAATAATGGCTAAATAGTTTGATAGAGGACCACGATACAAATGAGGTAAATAATTCATTGCAATTCTTTAAGAATGATGAGGATCATGTAATACGAGAGATTGTGGAAGGTTTGTCTAATCCTTTGCATATTTCTAAATATTTTGATTCACATCACTTAGGATTGAGTATTTGTGCTTCTAAAATTATTAAGGATTATTTTACTTCTAATTATCCACCACTTGATGTGTTTGATTCTAGCACAATGTAGGTTCAACAAGAGGAACCAATAGAAGCTCTCTTATTTTATGTTCTATATCCACTTTCGAGTGTAGAAATGATTAAGTGTGGGGGAAGCTTTCAATCTATAACAATTTCATTATTCATATGTTATGCTAATCATTATTTGAAGTTGTTACTAGAGTTGCGGATTGTTTTCTGGGCAGACTACCAGATTTTCAGATTGTTGGTATATGGACGATAACAAAAGAGTCGGGCTGACGACTTTAAACCAAGCGATGAATGGGAGGCAACCCATAGGTTTTGTATCTTAAACTATTATATTTTTTTGTTTTTATTTTTTTCATATCATATTTGCATCCCCATGTTTAATTTCATTGAATCTGAATCTATCTTAGAAGAGAATTATGACGAATACATTTTTGTCAGAAAAATTCAGACTGTGCGTAGTTCAGTCCAGAGACCATAACTGTCAAACCGTTTATTGAAACACTGTGCCCTTTTGACACTTCGTAGAAAACATGTACATGAACAACTTTTGTGAAATGGAGTTTTCCAAATTCCTTACCAATTTGCACATTTTTTGCGTTTTATCTGCTGCTACGTCAGAATTCAAAACTTTCGATTTTACACATCGAGGACAATGTGAAGTTTAAGTGTGGGGGAGTATTTTGCATATAGATTTTTCAAAATTTTGCATAAAAAACCTTCAACTTGTATAGATTTTAGAGTCACTAGCATACTTTTAGGTATGTTTACATAGAGATTCTGACCGACATAACTAAACTTGGAAGTGTTAGGGAACCACATTCGGATTTCTTACGAATTGGAGTGTTAAATAATGGATTTAATCATGCCGGTGATGCAAATTAGGAGCAGGGAGAAATGCATTATTAGAGTTGCTAATCAATCATTAGTGGAGACTACCCATTTTCATATCAACCAAGGCATCAGACCAAATTTTCTTTGTAGCTGACTAAAGAGCTTTCTTTTGAGTGTGTGTCATCATACGTTAATTCCGGGTAGAATGGTGAGCTACCCAACTTCACACCATTTTCAGCACTATTTTTGATCTCTTGAGTGCTAATTTTGTAAATCATGAGGGTGACGTCCATAGATGAAAACCACCTTCTTGTAGTTTGATTTGCAGTTAGCATCATTCTCTCTCTCTCGCCAACAACAGATCCGTAGAAACACATCATCATCAACAGTGGAGCGACATCAAAATCTACAAGGAAAGTTGAAGACGTTTAAGGTTTACAAGCAACACTACAAGGAAGAGAGAAATTTCATATTCAAGTAAAGCAACATATACATGAGCAAAATTTAATATACATGTTGAAGACTTACACATAAGGAGCGTATTTTATATCAAAGTATGAAGACTTATTTACAAGAGCGAAGAAAATCAAAAGATGAGAGTTATTGAAGTTTATGATACGAAGACATTACAAGTTGTGAAGATCAAAGTGGTAATGTACTTCTTTCATATATGGTCATGTTAATTTTATTTCATATTTATTGTTTTAGTTGCAATCTCTTCAAAAAAAATAATATATATATATATATATACAGATATTTTCATTTAGGTTGTTATTTGTTCAATAAGGCCATGTGGAAGAAAAATATATAAAGAAGTTTCAAGCAACAAGGAATTGAGGAAAAGAGTACAAATTGTCGAAGTTCTACAAGTTCAAGAGTTTATCATCAACAGTTGAAGACCGAAGACGGAGACCAAAAAGATGAAGAAGACGAGCCGAAGGAAGGAAGACGTTTCTATTGGATGTTGTGAGATTGGTGCTTTCATCATTGAAATCGAATGTGAAGGTGGTAAGTACTCTTATCCTTTCTATAGTGGTTGATTTCCTTTCTTAGAGATCATCAGAAAAATATTTTTGTTTTCCACGATTTTGTGGAGTCTCCGGAAATAATTCGGATGGTTACCTTCTCACCATTCAACGTGTGTAGGATTCTCTTTTCATTCCTACCTGCACACATGTGAGACCCATAAAAAAGTCATCTTATTGAGTGCAATTATCATAAAATCCTCTTTAGTGAGGCAGAAGTCGAGGAGAAATGCTTATTGATCGCTCTCAAACACGCGTTTCTCTCATTATGGTATGGTTATTTCTCACTCAAGATTAAAGAATGAATATGTTCATTGGTATTTCTAACTTCTTATTACAAGCATGTAGAAATTATATGTCCTCATAGCTCTTTTGATGCTTGGGAAGCTGGAACGCTTTGAAGTTGGAGTAGGTTTTGTGGGTATATCTCTCATAAGCCCTCACGAGACTATAACTCGTCCACTAGGGACACATAGGGGTTTAAAGGCATGTTATTCATGCTAAGAGTAACCGTATCCTCGACGTCATAGAGTTGTTGTATTTTAGATAGTTTGCTCTAGGACTAGCAAAAGCTAAGTGTGGGGGAATTTGTTAAGTGCATGTTTTGCATATTTTTAGTATCGAATTCATGCTTGTAATTGCTATATATTCTTGCGAATTATTGTGTATTACTCTTGTTTTCTCTTATTTATGTTTCATTATGTGAATCATCCGAAAAGAAGTGAAAAGAGCTATAAAAGTGAATTCTACAAGTGGAGAAGGGCCAAATACCAAGTAGAACTCATCCGAGTCCAAGAGTTCTTGCTATCATGTTGAGGAGGACGAAAATACGAAGCCAACGGCAAAAGAATGGAGTCATTCCGAGTTCGTATGAAGAAGTTATGAGCAAAAACAAGAACTTGGAAGCATAAAAGGACAAGTGTTTTTGACACCCCAATTGTACGTTAAGGGGTTTCAATTTACAAAGGAGCTGCTAAAGGCAGTTAGGTCATTTACTGGGGGAAGACAGAATTCAAAAGTTGTTAAAAGCACCAGCCATGCAGATCGGGGGCACCACCTTTCTTCTTCATGCCCATTCTTTTCACGACCAATCTTTCTGGTTATATTTTAGGGACGCTGTTAGCTAGAGTTTATGGCTATTTTTAAATCTTGGAAGAACACGGATTAGCAGCAGGAGTTTGAGAAGATAAAAAGGGCTCATATCAAACAAGAAAGACAGAAAATAAATGCTACCATTTCCGATCAAGGATGATGATTGAGGGATAGAATGTCGCTGCTGATGGAGCTCGAATCTGCAGTGGTGGTTGACTGACACTGGTTAGGAAGGTTGAGGAGTAGCGGGAGAGTCAGGGAAGTGATGGTACTAGAGTGATTCTTGGTAACTCTCGGTGGTTGTTAGCATGAAGATGGAGCTGTAACGGTGATCGATGGTGCTGGGAGTTTGCTAACTTGCTGTAGGGATGATCACGATGGAGAAGAGTATGGAGCTTGGTGATGACAGAAGTGACGAAGTTTGTTGTGATGGTAAAAATGGAATGAAGATTAACGATAAAGGCAGGGAACGAGGTCAGAGATAGCCGGAGTTGAGCTGGTGGTAGCTTGCCGATCGATGGAGCTTGTCAGAGGTGATCGGTAATTAATGGAAGAGATGATCAGAAGATGATGATGGAGTTCTGAAGATGATGGTAGTTAACAGTGGGTTGTCGAGATCATTGGCTTGAGTCTCTGATAAGCATGCTGGCTCATAACGACAATTAGTGCTCAAACTATAGAAACCAATACAGGGAATGATGGAACACGAGTTTTCATTAGTTGCTGCTGTGATGGAGGAGTTAGCGTAGAGAAACTAAGGATAGAACACGGCCAGAAGTTCCAGCCGTAACTGAAAGAAGATAAACCACAGGAAAGAACATGAGAACTTGCGTCTTGAATGTCCGTGACGTAAAAAATTAGTGGAAAATAGGGTGTCAGTTTCACGGAACTGACAGGCCAAGTTGATAACGTGGTATGGACTTTTCTCCACGACATGAGCCCATTAGCTGCTGCAGTACACAGACAACCCTTTAGACGTGACTTAATTTGGGAAATTTGGTGAAGTTTGGCAACCAATTTAGCACGGGACTTCTAGTACTTGGACAACTATAAAAGAGACTTCTTAACCTAAAAATATATATCCTACATCTCATAATACACTTTTGTTCTTCATTCATATTTTAGGGTTTACCCCTTTAGGGGAAAACCGGGAAACGGTGTAACATGAGAGGCTAAACTTTTATTGATTAGGATGAATTCAAAGTTCCGGGCGTGAAGCTTAATTATTATATAAGTTTATTCGAAGTTTTTTTTTCATATTATCGATTGTCTTTTCTATATTTAGGGTTTATAATTGGTTTCTAGATTATTCAAGTGTACAATTGGATTAATCTTTTGATCATTCTAATGCTAGTAGAAGTTGGGAGATAAGTGTAATAGTCAAACAACTCTCTATATAAGCACGAGACCTTACAGATGGATTTTGTGGAGCAATTGCGAGTGAAGACAACATCAGCAAGTGAACCTTGAACTAAGAGTTTAACTACTGGGATCAACCCAATTCACAAAGCCTAAAGTGTTCAGTTGGATTACACCTTGAGTGAGCTACTACTTGGTGGTTTGGTTGGATAGACTCTGATATTGGAGAGCTTCCGTATCCATGGTATAAGAAGTTTTGGCGATATCACTGAGCTAGCTTCTATTCTATGTTTGGTGATATATGATTCTTACGAAAGGTAAACGAGTATACTATGCAAGTCAACGTTTGGTAAGGACGAATGACTCCTAATCATCTTTTCATCTTATTATTTTCTTTTTATTTTACTTTAATCAAACAATCCCCTTTGTCTTTTATTATTTTGCTGAACTAAATAACATATCAATTACACTGCTCTTCGTGGGAACGAACTTGACTTCCATTATATTATTATTTAATTAGTGGAAAATATTTTGAATAATTTGTTGTAGTTACGACACGCATCAGTCCTTATAGCAAATGTCCTCCGGGGGTGCTCCGAGCAACTTTTCGAGCCAAATTTTCCAAAAATGTTTATTTCCCCAAAATACCTACAAACATATAAAACACCATAATAAGTACGAAAACGAGTACTAACAATACGAAACATTGAGGACAAATTAGACACATAAATGCGTCTATCAAATACCCCCAAACTTATTATTTGCTAGTCCTCGAGCAAAACTAATAAAAAATAAAACCGAGTTAATCTTGGGAGGGTTTACCAGAGGTGTACCCACAAAATCATAACTTCTAATTGGTCACAAGTATACAAAGAGCTATGAGGACATACAACTTCTCAACCTATCTCCAAGTGACTAGAATGCCAGAGAAATTAAAGGTGCCAGCTCTAAAGCTGACTGAAGAAAAGGGTAGACACATCCACAACATTGCTAGATAAAGTGATATCCGCTACACAACTAGATAAACAGTGTAAGATACGTTCGCTGATTTACAACTGGATAAGATTAGAGAGATAAAAATGAGAGGGACATCTGCTACACAGCTGGACTAATTATGTATGATGAGTTGAACCAGTGCTGGGAAGATCTTGTCTCACATTGAAAGCGGACTAACAAAGCAACCAAATGTATCTTTCTTCGACTCTCTCATAGTACTCAGTAGAAACAACGTCTTCTTCGGTCTTCAACTGTTGATGATAAACTCTCGAACCTCATTGAACCTTGACAATTAACTCTTCTCTTCGATTTCTTGCTTGATTAAAAATTTCCACTTTCCTAAGGCCTTATTGAACAAAATTTAATTTAATTTTTTTTAATTTTTTTATTGAGTAATAACAAGACAAAAATTTACATGGCCATAAGGAATTTAACACTTGGATCTTCGCAACTTATATCATTTGCTCTTATAACTTCTTGTAACTAAGTCTTCAACTTTGATTTTTGAATTATTCTTTTCTATTGTTGCTTCTAAACCTTAAACGTCTTCAACTTTCTTCATAGATATTGATGTCGCTCCGCTTGTTGATGATGATAAGTTTCTACTGAGAGAGAGTTGTAATCCAGTAACTAAGACTACATTGTGAGGTTGCTTTGTCTTTCTGGCATTTCCCGACCTACTTGCCTTTCCATCATGGATGGTTAGGTCCATTACGGTTACCCTCTAAAAGGAACATGTTCTCTCCTGAATTTCAAGGATCTCAATGTATTTTTCTCTAATGTCTCAATAGGTTGTTATCCCTAGCATTCCAATTTTTATCTTTTCGGTGAGAAACAGTATGTAAACTTAGCTAACCGGATACCATGTGACGCTAGAAGTTTCTAAAGTGCAACTAAAAAGTTCTTCCCCACCCCCAAACTTAAATCTAACATTGTCCTCAATGTTTCTAATGAAAGAGCAATACCAAAAGTAAAATAACACGAGGAGAAGTTGGAGAGATAGTACCTGGGTGAAGAGAGAGAAAATCAAAACTAATATACAACATACAACTGCCTCGATGGTCAATCAAGGGTAAACAGGGTCCTCCAGAGGGACCTCCTCAACATCACCTGTATGAAAGGGCTCTAAAAAGGGTTTCAATCTCTGACTGTTAACCTTCAAAGAACTACTACCATCCGGTGTCTCAATTTCAACAGCTCCATGAGGAAAGACAGTGTGAACTATAAAAGGACTCGTCCACCGAGAACGTAACTTCCTAGGGAAAATTTGCAAGCGGGTATCATACAGAAGAACTTTTTGACCTGGAGAAAATGACTTCCGTAAAATATTTCTATCATGCACAAGTTTCATTTTATTCTTATACTCCTTTGCACTATCGTAAGCATCTATACGAATCTCATCCAACTCATTGAGCTGGAGTTTCCTATGGGCTCCTGCCTTGTCAAGTGAAAAATTTAGTTGCTTAAGCTCTATGTTCTAACTCAACAGGTAAATGACATGCCTTGCCATAAACAAGCCGATAAGGCGATATTCCAATGGGGGTTTTAAACGCAGTACGATAAGCCCATAAGGCATCGGTAAGCCTAGATGACCAGTCTTTCCGATTAGGATTAACTGTTTTCTCTAATATATGTTTTATATCCCTATTGGAAACCGATACCTGTCCACTAGTATGTGGATGATATGGGGTGGCTACCTTATGTGTAATACCATATTTCTTAATCAAAAGCTTAAAAGGTCCATTACAAAAGTGCGACCCTCCATCACTAATTATAGCTCGCGGTGTACCAAAACGTTTAAGTATATTATTTTTCAAGAACTCAATCACAACCCTATGGTCATTGCTTTTACACGCAACCGCCTCAATACACTTAGAGACATAGTCTACGGCGACAAGGATGTATAAGTTACCAAAAGAATTAGGAAATGGACCCATAAAGTCAATACCCCACACGTCAAATACCTCAACAATTAAAATCGGGTTCATGGGCATCATATTCCTACGGTAAATGGTTCATAATTTCTGGCAACATTAACAAGTAACACAGTAACTATGGGAGTCTTTAAACATCAAAGGCCAATATAATCCACACTGCAATATCTTAGCAGCAGTCTTCTTAGCACTAAAGTGACCCCCACAAGCATGATCATGACAAAAGGAAATAATACGGGACTGGTCACTATCAGGTATACATCTCCTAATAATCTAATCTGGACAATACTTAAATAAATAAGGATCATCCCAAAAGAAGTGCTTAACCTCGGCTAAAAACCTAGAACGATCTTGTTTACCCCAATGTTGGGGCATTCGACCAATAATAAGATAATTCACTATATTTGCATACCAAGGTGATTGGGAAACAGAGAACAATTGTTCATCAGGAAAGTTATCCCTTATATGAAGGGAGTCATTAGGGGAACTAAGAACTAGCCTAGACAAGTGGTCTGCTACTATATTTTTTGCACCCTTTTGTCTCTAATGTCTGGAAAAAATTCTTGTAATAAAAGGATCCATCTAATCAATCTAGGTTTGGTATCCTTCTTAGATAAAAGGTATTTCAAAGCAGCATGATCAGTATAGATTACGATCTTAAAACCTAAGAGATAAGGTCTAAACTTGTCTAAGGAAAACACAATGGCCAACAATTCATTCTATGTAGTGGTATGGTTCAACTGGGCATCATTCAGAGTTTTGCTAGCATAGTAAATCATATGAAGTAATTTGTTTTCTCGCTGACCTAGCACAACACCAATAGCATAATCTGAAACATCGCACATGATCTCAAAGGGTAGGTTCCAGTTGGGTGCCTGGACTATGGGGGAGGCAGTGAGTAAAGTATTACGCTTCTCAAAAGCCTCTAAACAAGCATCATCAAAGACAAACTTAGCATCTTTTGCAAGCAAATTGCAAAGAGATCTAGAAATCAAGCTAAAATCCTTAATGAACCGACGATAAAAACCTGCATGCCCTAAGAATGACCTAATATCTTTTACGGTTTTTGGGACCGATAAAGTTTTAATAAGGTCAACTTTGGCTCTATCTACCTCTATACCCTTCGAAGATACGATATGCCCTAGAAAGAACCATGAAATGACATTTCTCCCAATTAAGCACTAAATTCTTTTCCTTACACCTAGTCAAAACTAATGACAAATGATGCAAGCACTCATCGAAAGACGAACCAAACACTGAAAAATCATCCATAAAGACCTCTAAGAACCGTTCTACCTTGTCAGAAAATATGCTCAACATACAACGTTGAAAGGTCGCAGGGGCATTACATAGCCCGAAAGGCATGCGTCTATACGCAAAGGTACCAAAGGGACAGGTAAAAGTAGTTTTTTCTTGGTCTTCTGGGGCAATAGGAACCTGATTATAATCGCAGTATCCATCTAAAAAGAAAAAATGGCTACGTCCAGATAATCTTTTTAGCATTTGGTCGATGAAGGGAAGGGGAAAGTGGTCCTTCCTAGTGACCTTGTTCAATTTTCTATAGTAAAAACAGACACGCCAACATGTGGTCATTCGGGTTGGGATTAACTCATTGTTATCATTCTGGACTACAGTAATACCAGATTTCTTGGGAACAACCTGAACGGGGCTGACCCACTTACTATCTGAAATGGGGAAGATAATGCCTGCATCTAACAGCTTCAAAACCTCGGTTCGAACTACTTCTTTCATATTACGGTTCAGTTGACGTTGCATCTCCCTAGAAGGTTTGGTGTCTTTCTCTAAGTAAATCTGATGCATACAAACAGTAGGACTTATACCCTTAATGTCTGCTATGGTCTACCCTAAAGCTTCCTAGTTATTCTGAAGGACTGTTATTAGCCTACTTTCATGATCACTATCCAAGTCGGATGCTATAATCACAGGTAAAGTTTCAGATGGGCCTAAAAACACATACTTCAAGGTATCTGGTAATGGTTTAAGTTCCAATTTAGGAGGCTTTTCCAACGAAGGAACTAGGGTAGACTTAGAAATGGGTAGAGGTTCGAACTTAGGTTTCCATCCATTACTAGTGTCTATCAAAGGGGTTGAATCTAACAAAGCATTCACCTCATTAATCACATCATCATCATCAAAATCAATCCCAAAGTGAGCTAGGCATCTCTCTAATGGATCTTCTAACAAAGTGTTTGGTAATGACTCCTCGACTAATGTTCCTATCATTTTCACCTCTTCTATTCTCGAGTCATCTAGTTCAAAGGATAGCTTACTAATATGAAAGATGTTCAGCTCAATAGTCATATTACCAAAAGACAAATTCATAATACCAGTTCGACAGTTAATGATCGCATTGGATGTAGCTAAAAACGGGCGACCTAAAATTATCGGTATCTGGTTCTCTAGGTCAGGGACAGGTTGGGTATATAGGATAACAAAATCCACTGGATAAATAAACTTTTCGACCTCTATAAGAATATCCTCGATCACACCACGAGGAATTTTAACGGACATATCAGCTAACTGAAGAGTCATATGGGTAGGTTTCATCTCACCAAATCCTAGCTTAAGGTACACGTGGTATGGGAGTAAGTTCACACTGGCTCCTAAGTCAAGCAACGCTTTCTCAACACGGTATTTACGTATTATGCAAGCAATGGTAGGGGACCCTGTGTATTTGTACTTAGGAGTAATGGTATTCTGAATAATAGAACTCACGTGACTAGCTAGGAAGTCTTTCTTTTGAACACTAATCTTACGCTTTCGTGTACACAAGTCCTTAAGAAACTTGGCATAAGCGGGAATCTACTTAATCGCATCTAACAATGGGATGTTGATAGTAACCTGCTTAAAAACCTCCAATATATCATTAAAGTTGGACTCCCTCTTAGTTGGAACTAGCATCTTGGGGAACGGGGCTCTAGGAACAAAGCCTGGCTCAATATGACCCTCATTGGTCTCTTTAGAGACTCTATCAATCTCCTCATCATTTTCTGGCTCAGAAGGGTGAACTACAACATGTTCACTATCAGGCATGGTTACCTTGTTGTCTACCACTCTACCACTCCTAAGGGTTTTAATAGCATTCACATGTTCTGGTCTTCCACCTACTTCATGAACTCCTCTAGGATTGGGTTAAGTTTGACTAGGAAACTTACCTTTTTCCCCAAAGACTCATTTATATGACTAACCTGGGTTTTAAACTCGGAAATATCCTGAGAGTTAGCATAACCTATACTCTTACTTTCTTCTATCCCTTGCGCAACCATTTGGTTGATCTTTTCAGAGATTTTAATAAACGAGGCGAGAGTCTCCTCAAAACTTGTGATCTTTTTATCCGAATGGTTCTGGAACTGGGGTTGACCTGAAAAGTTCTTAGCATAACCAAAACCTGGGGGAGGCTGAGAATTACAAGACTGACCTTGATTCTGTCCCTTATACCAAGAAACATTAGGATGGTTTCTCCAACCAGGATTATAGGTTTCTGAGTATGGGTCAAACTTCTGACGGTTCTCAAACCTAGCATTGTTATAGACAGCATGAGCTTGCTCTTCACTAACCTGACCTTCCCAAAATGAGTTATCGGGCTCTATTCCACAACTAGAGACTTGAGAGGTTCTATTAGGTTCAACAAGGGACCTATTTTTAGACTGACCCATTTCCAAAGCTTCTAACCTTCTAGACAAAGAAACAAACTTAGCATCTGACGCAAAACTCGTATCTACCATATTGGTGCTACTTCTATTAACCAAGAGTCTTTTAGGGGGTTCAACACAAGACTCCCACTGTTGGAATTTCTCAGCAACAACTCCTAAGAAGGTAAATGCATCCTCAGCACTTTTACTAGTGAACTCACCAACGCACATAGACTCGACCATGTCTTTGGTCGAATAGTCTAAACCATCATAAATAATCTCTACGAGTTTCATCTTATCAAATCCATAGTGAGGACATTGGGATAGGAGATCATTGAATCTCTCTAAAAACCTATAAAGAGATTCTCCCTCTTGTTGCACACTAGCACTAATTTTCTGCCTAACAGCTGCAGTTTTATGCTTAAGGTAGAATTTCATATAGAAAGCAGCGATAAGCTCCTGCCATGTTTCAATGGATTCAGATGGTAGGTTGTTCAGCCAGGTCTTGGATTTATCTCTCAAGGAAAAGGGAAATATCTTAAGTTTCAGGACTTCATCAGTAAGGTCTTTTATTTTAACTGTCCCACAAATTTCCTCAAAGTCCATAATATGAAAATAAGGGTTCTCGTCATCTTTTTCTAAGAATATAGGGATCATCTGAAGAATACTAGGTTTTATCTCGAAATTAGTCGTATTGGCTGGCAATTTAATGCACGAAGCTAGGTTGGTCCTAGTTAGGAACATGTAATCTTTCAAAGTAGTCATTGCTGGCACAACTGAAGTACTAGGGGTACTTTCCTCACAAAGAGACAGATTCTCAAAATTGAAGTTTCAAAAAATGGGGCTCTTAAAAGAAGAGTCTTCGAGATCCCCCCCTTCACAAGAAGAACTAATAGGTTTGTCACTAATCAAACGACCTAGAGTGTTTCTTTTCCAAGCCCGTTCTCTAATGACTTCGGGCATACACTAGAAAAACAAAATTTGAAAAAAATCCTAAAAGGAAGGGACGTTCTATGAAAACACAAACAAGTCTAACTCCACCACAACAAACCTATTGATTTCTAGCAAACAAAAAGCATGATGGCTCCACTTAGATTGTTTCTAGACCAGCTTCTAATCCTTCGGAAGGGAATTCGTTACAATTTAAGAAAACCCCTCTGGAATCAATCCGAGTTTAAGTAGGTTGAATAGAGGCGAGGGAAGCTGCGTGGAGCTTTGATACCCAAGGCCTCACCGCATTACAAGGCGGCCCAGTCACACATTCAACTCACAGAAACCAACATGAACTTTGAAGTATGCTTAAAGAGTAACCAATATTTTTCGAATGACTTTCCTAGTAAGCTTGTTACCCTATCGGTCTCGTTTTATTCCAAATTTTAATATTAGGTCCGCGTTTGGTATCATTTTCCTAAGGCGGGCAAGAAGAGAACGGTGATGAAATCCGAACCCTTATCTTGTATGGCCAATCCTTTCCCTTTACTAGGAAATTAAAGCAGCCGTATTCAAGTCCTCAGCATATATGCAAACGAAGGAATACAGTAACTCGCTGACAGGGGATTCGCGAGTGTTTCGACAAACTTACCTCCCGTTCCAGACGGGGGATGAACCGTTGAAGTCGACTCGGGCCACGACTCCTATGTCATGTATGAACCCGATGGGCCGAGGTGATATCGTAATCACCGTCCTTCTCTGCAAACAGTTTAATATTTAATACTACCCTTCCATAGGGTTTAAAAAAAATAAAAGAATGTCCAAATGTCCAAGTCCAAAGTCCAAAGATTAAAGTGCAAAAGAAAAAGAAAATTACAAGAATAGAGAAATCCTAATACAATCTAAAAAAAATAAACTCTCTTTTTTTTATAATAAAAAAAAATCTTCTTCTTTCGCTCCTTTCGCTTTGCCTTTTACTCCAAGTCTTTAAGTATTCACCAAAAGCTTTGGCACAATTTTCTTTCACTCCAAACTCCAAATTTTGTAAGGAAAAGACAAAAAAACAAAAACGTAAAGAAGAACAAATATAATAATTAAAAAAATAAATCTAAAAAATAAAAATAAAAATAAATCTAAAAACTCTAGCCTAAAGACAAGTCCGTGTCGACGACGCCAAAACTTTGGTGTAATCTCAATAATGTTGTAGTAAAAAGGTTCCTTGAGACTTGTGAAAGCAATGGATTTTAGATTTAATAAAACTTAAAAGTAAAGAAAACTTAGATCAAAATTGATTTCAAGATATGAGAAAACAACCAAGACACTGATTCCACTATTACACATGAATGAATGATGGTAAATAACCCAAAACTCTAATTATCTTTAAGTCCCTTATTTTCTTAACTCACAAATAATCAGGCAAACTCTCAAAAATTAATTGTATCCCCTAAGCATAGATTATCTAAACAAATCATAACCTATCTAATTGAATCACAACTAATGAAGAAAATTTTGCAAACGATTAAAAACTCTGCAAAGGCAGTGATTGAGTGAATTATAAATTATAAATTAGAGAAAATAAATAATTACTAATTATTCATGCGTAAATAGCTTCCTCATTGCCTTGGTTATGGGAGAATTAGCTCATCATCATGTTGTAAACACACTCAAAATTCATTATTATTGCTCAAAGGGTGTTTACAAAGATGAAAATGGGAGAAATATAATGAAAACCGGGTTTGTAACAGTTATATTTGTTACAAACCGAGCTGTTACAAAGAACAATACAAATATAGCGTCAATCTCACTGTAACTATACGACCCTCGCCTCTGTGTCGTATCAATGTTGATAAACGACTGTCTTTGGTGGTCTTTTGTTATTCGTGTTCTTCACAGCAGCAGAAATGGTGGTTTCCTGCTACTTGATTATCTCGACTTTCTGATGCTCTGAAACTCTCCCAATCTCTCTGTAAACCTTGTATGCATCCCCTACTCCTCTTTTATACTCAATAGGACAAAGAAATCACGCGTAATAACTCCAGATAATCTTCATAACTCCGGCAGTAAAGAAAATATATTTTCTTTCCTTTTTGTTTCCTGTACGCATCTGCAGCAATCAATTACGTGCATACTATCCAAGTTTAACTCCTCCACGCTTCTCCAGCGGCCAAACATGAGCAGCACACGTAAAAACACGTACAATCCCGTGAAACACTTCTTCCATTGACGTGTTGCCCTGCTTTCTTCTCTCGGATTTCCTAGACAAATTCAGTCGATTTTGAAACCCATACCACGCCTGTTGATCTCATTCAAGTATTGTCGCGCAATTACAGCTATTGAATCTCGCTAAAACATCACCAAAAATCCAACCCTAATCTTCCAAGGTGAATAACTTCTTTTCCCGCCAAAACCAAAATTCAAACAAAGAAGATGGGTGCGATGGATAAATGGGCTATATATAGCCGTGGGTGCTGAGGACAAATTTGGGCTACACATAGCCGTGGTTGTCCCTTATCCAAAGTGGGGGTTCGTATAGCAAATGTCCTCCGTGGGTGCTCCGAGCAAATTTTCGAGCCAAATTTTTCAAAAATGTTTATTTCCCAAAAATACCTACAAACATATAAAACACCATAATAAGTACGAAAACGAGTACTAACAATCCGAAACATTGAGGACAAATTAGACACATAAATGCGTCTATCAGCTGCAAATACAATAACCATTGTACAACCACCACTGCAACAACACCTGCCACCACCACCTTTCCATCAACAAGTTTGTTATTTTGATATAAGGTGCAAGCGACGATGGTAGCGAGCTTAGGCGTTCACATCCATTCTTCTACTCATTTTCTACATGAAACTCCATCAAAATCTCCTCATAACTCACTTAGAAATTGGTTTTCAGCAAACCCATCTCTCATAAACTTTTAATATCTTCAATTTCTTTTTGTTCATCAAGCAAACTAACATCATCAACTCGTCTTCTTCCTTGGATTTTTATCCATAAAATCTTGTTCAAAATACAAGTAAACTTGCATCTTTCTTTATGTCAAACCAGCTTCAAATTCTTCTTCATTATTTTGACCATTTTAAAAGCATGCAAAGATATCTAGGGATTTTAATTAACTTCTTAGTCCTAAACAAAAACGAACAACTATAAATACCAGCAGAAACACATTTTACTAACATTCATAAATACATTTTTCTAACATTCATATTGAATTTCTTAATGTACAACATAACAACATATATACAAAAATAGAAAGCTATTGCAGGCTCTTTTACAAATAACAATACTAGAAGATGAAGTAATATACATCATCCAGATTTTGGTTGCTAAATTGAAAGATAAAATAAAGTAGCATACATCAACCATGAAAACGAGGGGGTGCCAAGTACACCACCAACTTTTTCGTTCGGGAACCTGTATGGATAGAACCTTAATACTATTCCAAATATAGACCAACTTAATGATCCTTAAACAAAACTGTACACAAAGTTTATATCGCTTTCTCTTACAATTAAAAAGTTATAAATAATGAGTCCGTGAACTTGACATAATTGGAAGAGTACATAGATGATTCCAAATATCAATATCCAAATTTGATCTAGTTGAATCCAATAATCGGATTGGAATTTTGTCAAGTACGCAACTTATTATCTGAAAACGCTGGGGGTACCAAAATACACCACCAACTTTTTCGTAGGAAATCTGTATGGACAAACTCAACACAACTCCGATAGTAAAAACTCAATCAAGGAAAGTGTTTAGAGTTATATCTCTATCTCTCTCGTGATTAGAATGTTTACATAATTGAATATGTGAACCTAATCACAAAGAGAGTTCTTGGACGGTACCAAAGACCAATATCCAAAGATCAATCAAGTCGCAACAAACTAGGTCGGACATATCTATTGTGATTGATCAATGCAACCTGTGATGTTTTAATTATAAAGATAAACAATATAATGAGGAAAAACAAATAACACAGACAACATAAATTTTGTTAACGAGGAAACCGCAAATGCAGAAAAACCTCGGGACCTAGTCCAGATTGAACCCCAAACTGTATTAAGCCGCTATACACACTAGCCTACTACCAATTAACTTCGGTCTGGAATGTAGTTGATACCTAAAAGGAAATCCATCGATTAAGGTACAATCGCGCTCCTTACACCACTTTAATCCCAGCAGGATTCTGCACAATTGATTCCCTTAGATGACGTCACACCTAGAGCTGTCAATTTTTAACCCGACCCGGGGGTTGGACCTAGCTTGGCTTGTTTCAACCCGTCTTGGCTTGGCCCGTTATCTAAACAAGCCGGGTTAGTGTTGTCATATCTAGCCCAAGTAAAAACAAGCCGGGCTAGGGTCAACCCGCGGGTTACCCGCCAACACGTCAATTTCCTATGAGTTACTAGTTTAGGAATTTTAAGTTTCTAATTTAGTAATTTTATGATGATTTTATGGTTTTGTGCTAGAAATCAAAGTTCATATATTCCTTAAATGATATAATACAATCCAAATTTCATTTGATTTAGGGTTACGGAGTAGTGGGTGCTTTCTTAGCGTCTTGTAAAGCATTGACCAACATAAATATACAATTATATATAAAAATAACAAGCAAAAGTAATCAACAACCACGAAATGGAAAAGTGGTTAAAGTTTTTAGATATGAACCAAGGTGGGATGAGTTTGAATCCCTCTGCCTACTGAGTTTTTTATAACTTTAAGTGATTTTACGTTTCATCCATCCCATTTAACAAGCCAACCCGCAACCCATCAGAGCCAACCCGTATAGAGCTAGGGTTGGGGTTTTGGGCTTATACATGAACAATATTAGGGCTAGGGCTGACCCTAACCTCTCCATGGCTTGTCAAGCTAGGGCCGGGTTCACCCTAGCTTACCCCGTTGACAGCTCTAGTCACACTAACTAAGAGTTACTTCAACTCAATTGAAGACTTTAACCAAATCTGCCTCCAACAAATTAAGCATATAAAATTGATTTCCTGAATTAGGGTCGAAATGGATGATCAGATCAAACGTATGATCAAGGTGATGGAAATCAATAGTAATTTGATAGAAGTCTGGCTATCCTCAAAATTCGAACTTATGCAACCCGATGCGTAGCCTAGATTATTATTCTCCTCACAAGTATAAAACTTGTGGAATCACAAAGTTTGAGACAAAGAAAACTTTGTGATTTCTATTTATCTTGTTCAAGTGAAAATCAACCATCGAACAAGATCAGGATACTCAGGTTTTCAAGATAAAAGATAACTGACCTAACTTCATGAATCCCAATGAAGTCTTTGATAGTCACTAAAACCTAAAAGGGATTCTAGAAAGGACGACTCTAGATACAACTAGGACACATCAAAAAGTAGTGTCAGGATTCAAATATTTCCAAGAGTTCCCTTATATAAACATTCAAAACATAAGTTGCTTTAGGTTTAAGATAAGCTAGCTTTGGAAAGCAAACAATATTCACCGTTACATGAAAACTTTAAATCTTATTCACATAAATAAGATATACACTCTGGTTAGGTAAACCGTAACCGAACTGTGTACAAAGACTATGTCCAACATAGTTAGCCGAAACTAGCCGATTTGAACTTAAAAGCTTAACACTCATTTTCATGAACACAAAAAACATTTCTCTTGAGTCACAATCATGTGATCAAATAAATCTAGTGTATTTATAAAGAATTGATCAATGCAAATTATCTCAGATAAATAATTTAATCATAATTGAATCATAATCGACATAGTTGGTAAATGCACAAAGTACAAATACTTGAGTCGTTCGTGAATCAGATGAGTCATGATACGTGGACCGGTTTGTAAATTATAAGCAAATCCGAGTTTCAGAGTTGATAGAACTTTTTTAGTTCACGTACCGGTTTGCAAACTTAAGACTTTTATAGGTTCTAGAACATAGAACTCTATTGGTTCGCATACCGGTTTGAATACTTTAACCTGGTTCCCTTATCACAGTTCCAAAATGGTTTGCATAAGAATATGCATACCTATCCTGATCACGAAACAAACAGATTTTCCCATGATATGCATTCGAATATGCGTATCACACAAATTTGAAAGTCGATAATATAGCTACTTCGTTACGTGTACAAGTACATGTAATACAACTTCAGACATATAACAGTTTTCTTAGTTTCGAAGGCCTCTTCCTATGGGTATGCCAAACACTGATATTTGGCATATATACACCCACTATGGGTATGCCAAACTGCCAAACTCATATGCCAATATGTTTTTCCTGTCATATAGGCATACACGACAGAGTTTCCATCGAGCGATAGAGACTTTATTGCTAGCGATATTCTCTTTATCTCCAACGATATTCTCTTTATCTCCGAGTAATTTTATATATATATAAATTCTCCTTCTCTCATACTTTTTCATTATTCTAATATATTTTTATATTTAAAGGGTCCCACTAAATATATTATAACACTAAAACTTTTATAAATACCCCACCACACAAACACAAATATATTTTTTATTCATTAGGGTCCCACCCAACACAATTAAATATATGTTTCTAATCAAGTTTGGCATATCTACCATAGTGGGGAAACTCATTTGCCATGCCACATGGCATGCCAAGCAACATTTTTTTTTCATACCCATAAATAGGCCCAAGACTGATAACATTGTCTTGTATTCCAAATATAGTAGTTATATATTTCTCTAAATCAGTTTGAAACATTCCTGAATAACATCAATGACACATATCACTGTTCCAGGCTATTTCCGAATGATAAACTTGAATCATAATTTGGCTCCGAACAATAAATTGTTCTCCATCAAAATTGATCAAGCATGAATAAATGTTCATTAAGCTTAGTCATTATTTTTCGAGAAATTCGTAAATTAAATAATTAGTTCTCGGCTCAAAATTCTTGTCTATGCAAGCTAGTCTAATTAGTTATCTTACAAACTTCTCAAGTATAAAAAAAGGAATATAACTTGATAAATAGGTGGTTCAGTCTTCACTTACCGTTTGTTAATGAAGTTATCCAAAAGCTTCGATTGATCTTCACCTTCAAACGGTAGAACGAAAATGATGACTGATGTGATCCGTTATTTCTCAACTATATTTTTATCCTAGTCCGAGACTTAACTAACTGTAGACTAAAAATCAAGATATAGTTTTGACAACTAAATTTTACAACAAGCTTGATATAGTAACACTTGTGAGTTCAACCAAGAAATGCTCTAACATTATCTTCAAGATACGAATTCTACAAGAACAAGTTACTATAATCGATCACAATCAATATGGATTATATAACTACGATTAGTTACGTACTACTTGTCATAATCATACTATAAAGATAAACAACATAAAGCGAAAAAATGAAAAATATAATACACCGGAAGTTTTGTTAACAAGGAGACCACAACTGCAGAAAAACCCCGGGACCTCGTCCAAATTTGAAAACCAAACTGTATTAAGCTGCTACATACACTAGCTTACTGT
Organism: Papaver bracteatum; assembly: GCA_023529315.1. Lineage (NCBI taxonomy): Eukaryota > Viridiplantae > Streptophyta > Magnoliopsida > Ranunculales > Papaveraceae > Papaver > Papaver bracteatum. The sequence goes on from JAJJWX010004839.1 coordinate 3,304,105, forward strand.
CAGAACTTCAGACTGGAATGTAGTTGAGACCGAATCCACCCTCCAAGCGATAAGTTACGGTTATGCTTCTTATGTCTCTTGAATCTCGCAAGATTCTACGTAATTGATTCCCCTAGCTGACGTCCTTTACATCTTAAGATTTGCTTCAACCTAAGCGAAGACTTTTGATACCAATCTATCTCTAACAGATAATCCAATATGATTTTTGTTTAGTTCGTGAGATCAAGATGAGGAAAAATTTTCGTGAGATCAAGATGATGATCATCCTAGATTATTATTCACTCCACGAGAACAACCTTATACGAGTTCAATTAATAATCGTTATTAGATATCTATCTTGCGGAATCATAAAGTATGAGACAAAGAAAAACTTTTCGATTATTATCTATATTGCCTAAAAGAGATTACATAAACCTCGATAACAAAAAAATAATATCATGATACGCGAACTATCAAGGTAAAAGATAGTCGGACCTTGTTTCACGAATCCCTAAGTGAAGTCTTTAATTCATTAACCTGATTATGTTTCATAGAGGAAATGTAGGTTAATAGAGGATAACTTTAGCATACAACTAGGACACATGAAAGTGTCAGGTATTGAATTTCCTAGTTGTTTGAGTCTCTCTATTTAAAGAGTTTCAAGATCGAAGATCGCTTATTATTTAAGCTAAGATAGCTTGGGAATCAACCAAATACTTTCTTTGGTTCGATGGAACTTTGATTAGGGTTTCAAGTAAGTATGTGAGAAATTAGACTTGAAATCACATAACATGATATATATTATGGTCAGCCGTAACAGAATTGTGCATGGACAAATTGTGAAAACGCGGGGGTACCAAAATACACCACCACTTTTTCCTTAGGAAATTTGTATGGACAAACTCAATACAACTCCGAGAGTTAAACTCAATTAAGGAATAATATCTTAGAGTTATATATCTCTCTCTTGCGATTAGAACGTTTACAAAATCAAATCTGTGAACCTAACCACAAAGATATAACTTGGACAGTACCAAAGACCAATCTCCAAGAATATATCAAGTCGTATCCAACAAACTAGGTCGGATGTCTCTACTATGATTGATCAATGCACAACATGTGATGTTTCAATTATCAAGATAAACAATATAATGCTGGGAAAAAAATTACACAAACACCAGAAGTTTTGTTAACGAGGAAACCGCAAATGCAGAAAAATCTCGGGACCTAGTCCAGATTGAACACCAAACAGTATTAAGCCGCTACAGACACTACCCACTACCAATTAACTTCAGACTAAAATGTAGTTGAGCCCTAAAAGGTATCCCACCGATTAAGGTACATTCACGTTCCTTACGCCTCTTGAATCTCAGCAGGAATGCGCGCAATTAATTCCTTTAGCTGACGTCACACCAACTAAGAGTTGCTTCAACTCAATTGAAGACTTTAAACCAAATATGCCTCCCACAGATTAAGCCTATATATGATTTCCTTTTAAAATCAAATATTTTGATCGTATAGAAATTGATAGCAATAGACAAAGTCTAGCTAACCTCAAAATTCGGACTTATGCAACCCGAAGTGCAACCTAGATTATTAGTCACCTCACAGGTATAAAACCTGTGGAATCACAAAGTTTGAGCCGAAAAGAACTTTTTAATATTTATCTATCTTGTTCAAGTGATAAATTAACAATCGAACAAGATCAGGATACACGAGTTATCAAGGAAATATAACTGGACTTGGCTTTACGAATCCCTATAAAGACTGTATAGTCACTAAACCCTAAAAGGGTTAGGAATAAGGCGACTTTAGATACAACTAGGACACACCAAAAAGTAGTGTAGGGATTCAAAGATCCCAGTTGCTTGAAGTTCCCCTTTCATAGACATTCAAAGCATAGGTTGCTTTAGGTTTAAGCTAAGATAACTTTGGAACCAAGCAAACAATATCCACCGTTTGATGAATCTTTGAATCTGATTCACATAAACAAGATATATACTATGGTTAGGTAAAACCGTAACCGAACCGTGTACAAATATTATGTTTGACACGGTTAGCGAAAACTAGCCGGTTTGAATTTAAAAGCTTAATCTTCGTTTTCATGAACACATAAGACATTAATCTCTGAGTCACAAACATGTGATCAAATAAGTCTAGTGTTTTTAGAGAATTAATCAAATGATAATTATCTCGTAAAAATAATTTAAACACACTTGAAAATATAATTGACATGGTTAGTAGGTGTATAAGGTACAAATACTATTGCCGTTCGTGAATCAGTTCAGTCACAGTACGAGTACCAGTTTGTAAACATTTAACCAAACCGAGTTCCGGAGTTAACATAACTTCTTAAGTTTGCGTACTGGTTTGGAAACCTTAAGACTGTCACCGGTTCCGGAGTTCACAGAACTGAATTAGTTTGTGTACCTGTTTGGAAACACAGTCGAGTTCAGGAACACATAACTGTTTCAGTTTGTGTACGGGTTTGGAAAAAATCCCGATTTTGTAACCACAGTTCAAAAATGGTTTGCATACAAGTATGCACACCGATATGGTTCACGAGTTAAACATATTTTCATTTTATATATGATATATATAAGAATATATGTACCATTAATCTGTAAGTCGATATATAGCTACTATGCTACATGTACAAGTACATGTAATACAAGTTCAGACATATAATGGTTTTCCCAATTTGTAAGACTGATACCACTGTCTTATTTTTGAATCAAAAATTGTTCTATATTTCTCTAAATCAGTTCGAAACATTCCTGAATAACATCAACGACACATATCACTGTTCTAGGCTATATTCGAATGATAAACTAGAATCATGATTTTGATTCCAAACAATAAATTTTCCTTAACCGAAATTCATCAACTGTGAACAAATGTTCATTAAGCTTAGTTATTATATTTTGAGAAGTAATTATCAAGATAAACTTTACTCGAAATTCTTGTCCATCTATAATAATCTAATTAGTTATGTGGCATCATCTCAAATGATTGAAAAGTGAATATAACTTGAGATATATGTGGTTCAGTCATCGCTTACCTTTTGTTGATGAAGTTCTCTAAAAGTTTTGGTTCATCTTCGCCTTCAAACGGTAGAACGCAATGATGACTGCTGTGATCCACTATTTTACAACTACAATTATATCCTAGTCGGTGACTTAACTAATTATAGACTAGAAATCAAGTGAAAAAGCAGGGGCCTAGCAACCACACCCAATATTTCGCTTAGCAATTTGTATGGACTAACTCCAATATACTTTTAAGAGAATCAACTAGACAGTCAGACTCAATCTTAAGAAAAGTATATCAAAGAGTTATATCTCGATTTCTCAATTCAATCTATAATCAAACAAATAGGAATTCGCGAGCCTGATTGAATATAAGAAATAACTTGGACGGTATCAAAAACCAATATCCAAGTGTCAATCAATTTAATCAACAACCAAAGGTTGGATTCCCAATTGACTGAACTTACGCACAACCTGTGATATTTCAATTATATAGAAAATATAATATGGAAAAGAAATAACAGAGACACCAGAAGTTTTGTTAACGAGGAAACCGCAAATGTAGAAAAATCCCGGGACCTAGTGTAGATTTGAACACCACATTGTATTAAGCCGCTACAGACACTAGCCTACTCCAAGTTAACTTCATACTGGAATGTAGTTGAGACCTAACCAATCTCACAATGATCAAGGTATAGTCGCGTTCCTTACGCCTCTGAATCCTAGCAGGATTCTACGCACTTGATTCCCTTAGCTGATCTCACCCAAAACTAAGAGTTTCTACGACCAAAAGTTGAAGACTTGATAAACCAGCTCGTCTCACACAAAAAAGTCTATTGAATAGATAAATATGTCTCCCGCAGATATACCCATGAGTTTTATTCCATCTTTTGATAAATCAAGGTGAACAAGAACCAATTGTTATACCGGACTTATATTCCCGAAGAACATCCTAGAAATATCAATCATCTCACAATAATCTTAATCGTATGGTAGCGAAACAAGATACTGTGGAATCACAAACGATGAGAAGAAGATGTTTGTGACTACTTTTTATCTTGCCTATCGGAGAATAAGTCTCGAGCAAATCTTAGAGAAGATAGTACTCAATACGATAGAAAATAGCAAGATCAAAATACACAACTACAGAGAAAATAGTTAGGTCTGGCTTCACAATCCCAATGAAGTCTTCAAGTCGTTAACCTATAAGGTTTCGTGAAAAACCTAAGGTCGAAGGAGAATCGACTCTAGTCGCGACTAGTATCACACATGAGGTGCGGGGATTGTTGCTAGAGTTCTCCTTTATATAGTCTTAAAATCAGGGTTTGCAATAATGTTACATTGGTAACAAAGCATTCAATATTCACCGTTAGATGATTACCTGATTAGACTCAAGCTAATATATTTAAACCGTTAGATCAAACTTAGCTTGTTACATACAAATCAAAAGTGACTTCATTTAGATATGGGTAACCATACCTAAATGTGTGCACCTTTGTTGGCTCAACAATAGTTAACCGAAGTTAGCCATACGAACATTTTCATATCAACCTCATTTATCTTAACTATAACTAGTTCAAATGACTCAAATGAAACTAGTTCTAGAGTTGTTCAATTGTTTATATTCTCATAGAAGTGTACAAGACACAATTGAAGCAAAATCGATTTTTATTCACTCGAATCAATTCATAAATATTATAGCCATGGTTTGCAAAATATTGCATTCCTTATTATATAAATGTATTAGTTCAAGAACAAATCGATTTTAGAACATAACCCACTCAAGTATGCAAACGGGTACGCATACCTAGGTGGCCGGACTAAGTTTGGATTCACCAGTATGTAAACTGGTATGCATACCACCAAACTCAGTAAAGTCCCTAAACTTGAACTTCACGCCAGTACACGTACCGGTATGCGTACTTGGTTCCCGGACCTTGACTAAACCAATCAGTACGCATACGGGTATGCATACCATGGTTCTCGGACTTGGATTACACATATGCAAGTACACATATTGTGCTTATATCCAATTGTTTTAAACTCCCATTTCAATCATTGAAACGTTCTCGGAAGACGACAATAGCCGTCTCACACAAACTTTTAGCTTTAAAGCAATTTTCAAGTGAGCGAATGATCAATACGAAACATTCTGAGTCTACATAAAATGATTGTCTCACACAAATCATGTAAGATGTTACCATGCGATTTTCACATGATCATCTTTTGACTTTCGTCAAGAATATAAGATGAACTTGGTTAAAGCGAAAGCTTACCAACACATATTTCGAGAAATATGTAAGCGAGTTAAACTCAGCTCGAAATATCAAATGTGTATAATTGAAGTTTATATAGCTATACGACTTTTGTCTCAAATAGGAGATATAGTAGATAGACTTTTGAGAGATAGATGAGTTCAAGTCTCCACATAACTTTTGTTGATGAATTAGCAGTTCTTAGTCTTTGATTGATGAATGTCGTGAAGTCTAATGCTCAACTACACTTTTTATCCTGATCCGAGACTTAGCTATAAGTAGACTAGAAATCAAGACTTATAGTTTTGGCAACTAAAATTGGCAACAAGCTTGAGATAGCAACGCTTGCGAGTTCGACTGAGCAGTTCTCTAACATCAAGATATAGTTCTGACAACTAAAGTTTACAATAAGCTTGAGATAACAACACTTGTGAGTTCAACCGAGTAATGCTCTAACAATCTCCCCCTTTGTCAATTTTAGTGACAAAACTATCATTACACATGTATAGAAAATAAAGCATTGACAACTTCTTGAATCCAACATGTCTTGATTTCATTGGATTCTTCAACTCTTTGAACTCTTCGTAATTTAAAGATGCAATGATTTTAAACGTGTTCAACTCGGCATCGTTGTTGTTGAAGAACAGATTCCATAACGATAATAATTTTAGAAAACAAATGCTTTCAATCGTCGTTATACAAAAGCATAATATTATTCCTTCTCCAAAGTTCGATTGTATCCCAACTCTGAAGTAATACTACAGTGATATGTTTCTCCCCTTTAATCAATACTTACATCTTTTGCATAATAGGTAAAACCTATAGATTATTGATTCACTCCCCCTTACACAATGATTCGTAAACCATATGCATGTGGTATGAAACTACTAAATACCCCCCCCTTTGTCAATACAATTAACAAAGGTACGAAAATCGCGGGATCGTAACGAATACAACCAAAAGATATGTCAAGTTTTAAGGAAGTTTTGAGATTCCACATTATAACATAGTTAAAATGCAACTCCTCATATCAACTTTTTTAGATGATATCACATAGTAATAAATACTTAGCGCTCATGTAGGAGATTAAAAAGATACAAGCATCCCTTCAAATTCCATAGGCACACTCCTCATAAAGATATATAAATTAAACACAAGTTCATTTAAGAACTCTCCCCCATTTGATGTCATTCCCAAGAGAACAACATGAATGACCTTGCTTTATAAAAAAATGGATTTTGTTGGACATTAACAATCATATGGATTTGTATCCGAAATTCGACTTAAAATAATCTCTACGTCAGTTACAGACAAAAGATAATTTTGATCAATATGACTCAACATAAGAAAATCTTTTGAAGTGTGTCAAGCAGTAAAAATACAAAAGTGTGATCACGAGTAGATCAATACTGCGAGAAAAATCTCAAAGAGTTTGTTCTATTTTCCGTTTTATATAAACATTATAGATTTGACTTTTGAGCATATATGAGATATTAGTTCAATTTACTAAAAGTAAAGGACACATACATTATAGATTTGACTTTTGAGCGTACCATGGGCCATTTCCGAACTAGAGCTACGTTTGTATGCGTACTGGGTATGCGTACCACTGATCCGAAACCAATACATTTATGCAGGTATGTGTACTGGGTACTGTACCATATATATATCCAGATTTTCAGTAGTTCTATTATTTTCTTCGAAACATTCCCAAATGATATCAATAAAGAATATCATTGATCGGGCTATTTTCAATTGATTAACTTGAATCATAACCTAGTTAATAAATAACAAATTGTTCTTAAATAAATGCATCAAGTATATGAATGACTATTGCTTTGAATCATATTTCGAGATGTTTAATAAGATAAACTTGACTCGAAACTTCTTCTATGCAATGTTTAAAGTCCACGTAGTCATACGACTTAGTATCAAAGTTATAAAAATGAATATTTGAGTAATATGTGTTTCAGTCTTCACACGCCTTTTGTTTATGAAGTCCTCCAAATATCTTCGGTTGTCCTCCGTCTTCAATAGGTGATTGAGTGATGTCTGATACTCAAATACAGACTTTTAATCCAAGTTCGAGACCTTACTAATATGTAGACAAATCAAGATATAGTTTTGTGCAACTAAATTTGACAATAAGATTGAGATTTCAAAACATGCAAGTTCGTCCGGGCAGTGTTTTAACAAACCAAATTTAAACTTGAAAATACAAAGATTTATCGTCACTTAGTTAGAATGATAAATAAGAGATAAAACTAATCTTTTTATTAGTTTTTGATGATTGGATTTTCAGATCCATTTATTGATAAAGATTTTTATCGTCACTTCCCAATTGGTGCAGACATTTTTTTTCGATGCTAAAGATTTAAAACCTTATTAACTTAAAACATGTGCATTGCCTGACAATAGTTGGCTTTCAATAATGCTAGGAGGACTATCAAGCCATACTCTAGTAATACCAAATCTTCTACTGAATTTAACTAGTTTGTCAGCAGATAACTTGTTAATCCTAGGGATGAAATTACACTCCCAATGTGATTGTTTTTAAACTATTAATAGCGTCAAGAAATATGTCTTCATTCTCCCATGCAATCATTGAAGACGATTTGTTGATATATCCTTCAATTCCCTTTAGATATGTTTCAAAGACTATGTAGTTGGAATGCAACACTTTGATCCAGTTTACCGCATCAAGGAACGCTAAACATTCTGTTTGTTTATAATTTTTTATTCCTGCATAGCATTTTGATTGACATCCCCACCATTTTCATGCACTATTTTTTTCAATTTCTCTCTTTGATGTTTGAAACCTTCCCAAATGCCATAGATATAAATATCTTTGCGTGTGCAATTTTCGTTTGATCTCTATAACACAAAAATAGTTCCTTGAACAATAAATTATTTCGAATTAAGATTTCTTAGACCAATGGACATCCATTGCTTGAATCAAATTTCAAGATGTTTAACAAGACAAGCTTGAATGAAAATTTCTTCTTTGCAATAAATCTACTACAAGTCATACAACATAGTCTCATAAAGATAAAATGGTAAAGCTTCTGAGTAAATAAAATAGCCCAGTCTTCACATACCTTGTTGATGAAGTTATCCAATTGTCTTCGTCAATCTTCAGTCTTCGAGGGTGATGTCTGATAATCAACTACCAACTTCTATACCTAGTGCGACACTTGACTTAGTAGACTAGAAATCAACATATAGTTTGTTCATCTAACATTGAAAACAAGCTTGAGATAGAAAAACTTGTGAGTTCGACCAAGCAGTGCTTTAATAGAAATGATTAAATTTCATTAGGTTAAAAAAATAGATTTAATTATTATACACAAGGGAGGATAGGTTTCTTACTGATAATTAAACGTATTTCCTTCTGGATGACGAGGGATATAATTATTGATGGATAAATGTATTCGTGAATCCCATGGAAAGAAGGGGTATTTATTCAATTTTCAATTGGTTTTATATACCACATCTTTCTATTTTTGGAGAGACCGAATAATTATAAGTTTTGATAGCATTGTTGTTAAGATTTTTACTAATTTTAGATTTCAAGTAGTCCCACCAAAACCGATTTCTTTAGTCTAAATTTCAAACAACTAATAATACGCATGTAGTTAAAAATTTATTTTTTCATTAGTTTTAAGTTTCGGATGATCCAACCACTACCCGCCATCACTTATTTCGCTTTGTGGAACCGGTCCTTCAAAATTAGTATGTTAGTCTTTAAATGAGACTACCCATAACTCTTGCTTTAGCATTAAAAGCTACAATAATTATCCATCTCTCGTTTTTAACTTATTAGTCAGCGATTGTCAGTAGCGCAACCAGGTCGCCAATATAGGAGGGGATTGACATTTATTTCGAGGGGGAAATTCAAGTCTATACTTTATCAACCAAAATTATAATAGGCTTTGAAAAACCATTAGTTTGGCTTTTGAGGGGCTGAAGCCTGGGTAAGCTAAACTCTAGTTCCGCCCCTGGATATCGTAACCGTAAGCTTTCCTAAGCTCAATAAACTTCATTTTATCACTTTTGTTTGAGTCATGCTGTCACGCGCATGCTTGGGTGACAACCAAAATGAAATCGCGGCTTTCAGCCATCTAATTTTTATCATCTGCATCAGATCGCATTATATACTATTCTCTTAGATTTTATTTGTTTTTCCTCCCTGAACTTTATAATATTTATCAAACGCTCCTTATTGTGGATGTTGCACAGAAATCTAATTCATCTCTTGTTGCAAAGTCAATCAGGTGGCTTTTCCCCCAAAAAGAAATCAGATCTTCAAGTTTCAGAGAGAGAGAAAAATGTTAAAGCGTGAGAGAAGAGTGAGTTTCTGTTTTGCTTTGTTAGAATCTACGGAAAAAAAATCATTTGTGTTTGAAATTTGTAAGTAAGAGGAAATGAGAAAGAAGATGATGAAATTTTTGTTTCAGTTCTACAGAGTTTTCTTTAAAAAATTGTCCGACAAATAGTTATTTAGAGAAGGTAAAATTTAAGGAGTGGGGATGGGTTATAATTTGAATGAAGTGATTTTTGTGGAAATTTAGAGCCTGTTTGGTACAATTTTTAAAAATAATTTTCAAAAATAGTTTTCTACGGATTAATGTGAATTAAATTAAAATTTTAAAACTAATATCAGATATTTTTTATAGTTACACACTTTTGGTTGGTAACCTAGCAACAAGGTGGGCTCCATCTCCTTTCTGAATAACGATACCTAATCTATGAAAAATAAAACTACCAACTCCACTACTAGCATCATTACTAACTAAACAGTTCTTTAGACGTTTGAAAAAACATAAAGTATCATCTCCCAATTCTCCTAAGGTAGAGAAAGCCAAAACTCCAAGCCCGTAACCAAGCAATGTACATTTATCCAAGTATTTAGTGCGTTTCCGTGCAACAACATTGGAGATAGCTTTGCCAGGAACGAAGGACCGAATACCATCACCTGTGAAAGGAGATACACATGTGACATCCATGCAAACATCCTTACCATTTTCCCACATAAGCACAAGGATATCCGCAGGCCGAAGATCTTTGCCATCATCCGACTGAAGCCCAAAAGAAACCTCCTTGAGCGCATGCACATTAGCTTTGTAACAAATGTCAACAACTATATCACGTACAAAGTCATGTCGGAACTTAATCCCAACATCATTAGCACAATGAAGCGCGTGGTCTCCATAAATGTCCATAGATTTATTACAGCTGGAGCAGAACCCATTCTCAACAAACATTGGAATGCCCAAGCGATAGCAAAGGACAGCTCTGAACTGTCTCGGCCCGAGGTATTGGTTAAGCCCACTAATAGGTATTGCTAATAAATAGTCTTGCGCATGATTAACTTGGTTGCATTGCCACAAAATAGAATCTCTAACAGACATAGGAAATTGGTCTGGGATTTTCTTCTTAATTGCATCAAAATAAGTAACTGCCAGGGAATGCATGGAAGGGGGGACAGTATCATCGATGCAATAAGAAGAAGGTAATCCACATACCTAAATGAAGTTCTGAAGAGCTAACTGATAAGCAGAGCCTTTGTTTATTGAGAATAAATCACCAAGGATCGCCTTTTGCACTGGTGCCGTCTGACTCTGAGAAGCAAGATAGCAAGCGCTGGTGTCTGCCATGGTGTAAATGCCCAAACCACCATCTTTGAAAGGAAAGGTGGCTAATCGCTGTTGTAAAGGGCCAAACCCTGAACCGTCGCCAGTAATAAGAAGCCTCAAATACTTCATCAAGTGATCATCGAAAAGCTCAGTAGCTTGTTGAAGGGCAGCAGGATTAGAAGTACGCAATGCAAAATACAATCTAGAAACACCAGTGCAACTGCGAAGTAAAAACATCTCACTTTGAGGGTCCTTGAGTTTTTTGATGGCGGTCATAAGTTGAACAGTCTTGTTCACTCTACTCAACATCATATCACTAATAAAGTTCAAATCCAAACTCATAGGACCACCCAAAAGTTTAACACCATTTGACGGTCTACCAATGTCAAGCGGGAAAACACCATCTTCAAAGCTTCTGGGATCAATAGAAGGCCAAAAGACTTCTGTTTTCTTAATATTGAGATGTAGACCTCTACCCGGCCCTTCAGTTTCGATAATACGCAGAGCCTTAGACACTTCAAGTGTATCACCGGTAATGGTTCCATCATCAAGATACCAAGCATGCAAATTGAGTTTACAACTGGAGGCGATAGTCTTCACAAGAGGATGAAGAGTCAGAGCAAACAGTAAGGGACCGAGTGGGTCACCCTGCTGGACTCCAAGGGCGGAAGACAAAATATACTGGTCGTAGTAAAGTTTAGCATGCCGCATATAGCAAAATTCTACCCAGCGAGAAATACCTGGACAATGAAGACGAACCTCCTGGATGAGTTGAGATCTACTCACCATGTTGAAAGCATTAGAGAAGTCAATAAGAAGCATTGACATCGTGTCCAAGTGGCCTTGTGACTCAAGGAGACTATTTACAGCGTGTAAAATGCTCTCCCCTCCAGCTGAGACACCAACCCCGAATTGGTGGTCGCCTAGATACAAAGTCATATCCTTCCCAACAGAGAAAGCAGCAACCTTAGAAACCAATCTACGCCAAATTGTGCCAACTGAAATAGGCCTGAGACCACCTCCAGGATTGAGTAAGGGTGTTAGGGGCGCACTAGCTATGAACTCACCTAACTCAGCAGGGCATTTCCTAGCCAACCAAAGGTTGACAACACCTGTAATTAAAACAAGTAAGTCATCTACAACAGCGGCTGCAGCCCCACTCATCGCATCAACTAAATGCTGCGCCCGTAAACCATCTCGCCCGCATGATGTTCCTTTAGGAAAACTCTTGATGGCTCCAAAGACTACTCGACAATCCACAGTAATTGGATCTGCAGTAATATCATCGTAAGGGATAACGGGAGGAGAAGCTGCTGGGTGCTTATCTTGCAATTCCAAAAAAGTTTGTTCATTACAAGGAGCTACACCGTTAGATGAAAGTACTCGAATTGCTGCGGCAAAATGACCACAACTAATTTTCTTGCGGCAAGCTGATAAGTTAGCTGAGACCTGCTTCTTCTCATCTTTTTTCTTAGGCCCAAAACTAGGGAGCTGTAGCATTTTTTCAACCAAAGCACGACAGCCATTGGGCTCTTTCCAAACTGATAAAGCATGGTTTATGGAATCAACTTGAAGACGCTTACGTTTACCGGATTTTGCATCAGCAGAGTTTCTCGGCCTAAAGAGACGTAATGTACAAATAGGGAGTAATAACAGCTGCAACCAAGCATTCAAATCAGCTGGGTTAATGATTACTTTGTCAAGAAAAAATTTCAAAGTTCTTGAAAAAGATAACCGGCACTGGAAAGGAATACACGTTACTGTTGTGAATTGTCACTGAAAAACAGAGTTGAGAAGCTCCATGGAGAGAGGGCAGGCAAGCTCAGCTGCAACGTATCCATCATTAACCTCCGAAGCAACACAATCCATAACGTTTGACGCATCCGAATCAACAACACTAACCTCAGAAGATATAGCTAGCCCGTGGAAAAGAAACTCAGCATCTTCACCATTGAGTGGACCAGCGACAACGTCTACATGAATCACACCCTCCTTTCCCTTGCACGGCATCGACCAGGCATGTAGGTGCATACACCTACAACACAACCACATCCGTAAGCCCCTAAGAATTTTCTCCCAAGTGCGTTGAACATGCTGATGCTTCACTATAAATTCTCTGCAAAATTCCTTGGTGATTTCGGAAGTAAAATGCTTGTCGTGTAAATGTCGGATGATGGATCCCTTGGCATACCCTCTACCCCTTACTCCATCTGGAAAACTATGGAAGCCTTTGAATGGACAATGGCAGAACCTATCTCCGTTATTAGCTTCTTCAGAGATCGTAGGTGAAGAATGAGATGGCAGGGAAGGAAGTGGAGAAGATGTTGTCAACCAGTTACGGGAAGAAGCTCTAATCGACCTAGCCATGAAGATTGCAACGAAACCCTTAAAAAAAATGATAAACGAACCCTAAAAACAAAAGAAGAAGAACGACGTATTCGGCTGAGAAAAGCGAGAAACGGAAAGCCAAAACAGGGAAAATCGTGGAAAGAAATCAAAAGGATAACAAAACCAAAATCAAAACTAGCAGCAACCATGATGAATCCGTCGAACAAAAATGGCTTTCAGTCGCCAAAAAAGTCGCCGGAGGGGAAGAAACATAGTCGCCGGAAAAAAAGTTTATAAACATACCATTTTTTCCTTGTTTTCATTTTCTAAAAATTATTTGGTATGATAAAAACTGTTTTTGAAAACCAAGGAAAATCAACTAAATCATATCAAATGTAAAGACTCGTGTAAGAGATGCTGATACTGGCCATGACTCATTTGCAATCATTCCCCCGATCTCTTACTTTGTTCTGAAAAGAAGAAGAATGAACAAAAAAAGAAAACATAGAAAACAATAATTTGTTGTTTTCAGTTTTTTATTTTCAAAAACAGAAAATAAAAAAATAGAAAATATTTTCTGAAAATGTCCCTACCAAACGCGTTTTCTTCCGTTTTCTTTTTTTTTGAAACTATACCAAACATGCTCTTAAATTCTAGGTTTGGAAGATTCAAGATTGAGTAAAATTCAAGTGGAAATTAAAAAAAATTATGGTAAATTTGGGGGATCCATTTGGTGTAATTTTGTCAACAACTGAGAATATATATTGACTGGAAGAAGAAGAAATTGAGAATTGAATGACAAAAAATCATCATATTTATAATTATTTTCTCTTTTAATCAACATTTTTATACATTCTTCATCTGATTGTAAGAATTTGTAATTGTTCATGTGAATAAGTTCTTGTTCATCAACATCTTCTATGCTTCAAAAAAAAAAAAACATCTTCTAGTTCTTTTCATGTGTTGTTGCATCTACTCAAAATGAATCTAATCAAACACAAATCCTAGAAAACTTGTTGGCTAAAGATTAATTTTCAATTGACATGATGGTGGAGATTTCTTCTAAAAAAATAAGAGAAATTACTACATGATTGCAATAGTGATTCTAAACTTTTATTTTATTGTTAGTGTTGTTGAATATCAAGGAAGCCAAAAGAAGATTTGTTACAGAGACCTGCTATCCGAAATGAAATTAATCATTAAAGAGCCATTTACAATTAGATATTTACTTGAAATTGTCAACAAGATTTAAAACCAAATCTCGAGACGGAAAACTTAATCTAACGGTATGAAACTTGCTAGCTCATAATGGCTTTGTGCGCGACCGTGCGGGAGAGCACAGCTCTGTTGCAAATTGCAAAAAGAACACCACACCAGCGTCCGTTCAGGAAGATATCACTTCATTCATATTGTCTTGCCCAAAGAAGAGATCAGTTGAATTAGTGGTAAAACTAGGAAGAATAGATAATATTCTGACAATTTTAAAAAAACAAAAAAATAACAAAAAGATCGAAGAATGATGAATGATGATGAGAATCTGGTAAAAAAGTTGATATTATGCATGAATAGCAGATGCTTTTCTTAAATGTACAATTTGAAAGATTGAATGACCGGGTATTCTTCTAGCAAACCAAATGAAGCCTGTTGTAAACAAGGGATTTTTTTATATATTATGATCGATTTGTGATTAATCGATCCTCCATTAATAGAAAAAATCAATGCGCTAGAGTGAGTTATTGGTGACCACCCGATCTTTAGCTAAACCCACTTGTATAGCACCAAAAGGGTTAGTGATCTCATCCTAAGCTTTTCATCCTTTGGATGTACAAGATTTATCTCAACAGAACCCATGTCGAATATCCTTTATTTGCAAGCTTGGTAAAGGGGCGTCATGAATTGGTAGAGGGGCGTCAAGTGTGATAGTAATGTCCCTTTTATTGGTTAGGGGGTGTCCTATAGGGGTGTAGAATGACTAGATTACCCCTTTCACCTTAAATTAACCAAAATCAAATCAATTTTTTTTAATTAACCAAAATCAAATCAGTTTTTTTTTCATCTTCTCTTCTCCTCCATCAACCCTAACCTCCATTAAAACCGAAAATGTCATCGTCTTTGATTAATCGGCGATTTGAAAAATGTTTGGAAAAACCCAGTTAGGGTTTAGTTTATTGTGTTGGATTTAAGTTAATTTTGTATCAAAAATTAGGGTTTTGAATGAAAATTGAAATTGAAATTTCTGGGTTTATGCTAGTTACGGTTGGTAATAACTCAAATACGAACCATTTGTAGATTGAGTTGATGTTACGGTTGGTTTAAACTCAAATTAAGTTCTTAGTTTTGGGAATTTGTTCAATTACGGTTTTTATTTGCATCATATTTATCAACCGTAATTGAGTTACGGTTTGAAACTCAATTAAACTTACCAACCGTAAATCATCCTGAATGTTAACAACTTATCAAATAGTTATGTACGGTTCAAAAGTTAAGATGACTTACCAACCGTAGGTTAGTTACGGTTGGTTTCTATTCATTAGTTACCAACCGTAACTGGGTTTACGATTGGATCTTCCCCAAATTTAACGATTCACGATTTTCCCCAACCGTAACTAAGAGTTACGGTTGGTCACGAGCAAAATTGCAACCGTAAGTTCTTCTGAAAATTCAAAATTTTGATTTTGTTATGTAATTTAGATAATTTTGAGCGAGAAAAAGCTAATTGGAACTAATTTAGAAGTATATCGGGTCACTGGAATCACTCATTTTGGTGGAGTGAATTAAAATCTAGGGTTTCACAAATATCACATAAGTTTTCTTCTCCTCAATTTTTTTTATAACTCTAAAAATCTGATTTTAGAGTTATAATACACTAATCTTGATTATCAACACTAATCTTGATAATCAACACTAATCTTAATTATCATTACTAATCTTGATTATTAACAATAAGGGCTAATTAGTCATTCACAGATTTTTATTGATAAGGGGCACTTGAATTTACTTCTAATGACCTTTTTTGTCTTATTAGTTTGACGCCCCTCTACCAATTCATGACGCCCCTTTACCAAGCTTGTTTATTTGAGATTTCCATATGGAGAGGGTTCAATAAGAAGTATTATAAAGTTCAGGGAGGCCTTAATAGCTTCCTTCAAAAGAACTTCTGCTTCCTCCGGAAATTCCTTGGTAAAAGATATGATTTCTTGCAATTGAGGTTTATTCGTTTTTAAGTAAGTACGTAATTGAACGAGAAATTTCTTTACCCGATCTATTTCTAAGAGAATAATATATAATACGATTTGATGCAGATGATACAAATCGGACGACTGAAAGCCGCGATTTTATTTTGGCTTTCATGTGAGCACGTGCATGACAACAAGACTTTTTTCCTTTTTTTTTTGAAATTTTTCCAAATATTCAATCATCTGTGAATCTCTCTATTCAGTACTAGCTTTTAAAAGCTGGAAAAGCAGAAGTTGTGGGCCCGTATAATTTGATTTAATTGATTCTTTATTTTGACCATGTTATGTTATTACAAAGAAAAAATTTAGCCTAGAATACTGTACACTTATAAGTATATTTATAACTTTTATTTGTTCCTTTATTTTCATTTTTCGTTTTAAAATAATAAGATAATAATAATAATAATCAATTAAATCAAAGCCAAATCTCTGTAAACTTTTATTTGTTTTCTCTTCTTAATAAAAGCCTTTATGGCCCCTTTTCATAATAATAATAATTATTATTAATGTCATGAGGCTCCCCTTGGCAAGGTTACCCATGAGGCTCGCTGGTAGGCTAGCACAGCAACCTGTTCAATTAATGTAGTAGTATGTCATTGGAGCCTAGCTTGTTAGGCTTCCAACTAGTTTCATGTAATAATATTAAATAATTATTAATTATAATAATAATAATAATAATTACATGATTTAGTAAAAGATATTCTGGCATACATGTGCTATAGAGCCGGCATTGTAGCTAGGAAGGAGGTTTCTTTGGGCATCATCAACAATAAGGAATTTCGACCAGCGGATATCATGGTTTATAATTAGGAAGATGGTAGAGATATTTGTCTTGATGTCACAGGGGTCTCTCCTTTCACTAGTGCTCAAACTCGTAGCTTCATACATGGTCATGCCATCTCTGCAGCAACCACTCGTAAGAACAAAAAATACTTAGATGTTTGCACTTCACTCGGATATGGGTTTGGTGTGTTGGCCTTCTCCACTTTTGGTGAGCTTGGTACGGATTTTCTAATTTTACTGAAAAGACTAAGAAATTGCATGGCAAGACACGATGCTAATTTTAAGATAGGCAATTCTCTTTTTCATAGGCTAGGGATCGTTATTCAGAAAGGTGTTGGTTCCCAGCTTGTTGTTAGGTTACCCACCATCTCTTGTAATATTGATTTTGATTCATAATAATAATGAAAATAATATTATATACAAATGTACAATAATTATAATAAAATATAAAGTAGGAGGGTCTCTTTTATTTGGTGAGTTAGGTGATGATACTTGTGTTTTTTTTGAGAAGGTTGAGGAACTATCTTGCTAGTCAAGATGCCAATTGTAAAGTATGAGAGTCTATTTTTCATAAAATAGGTATTATTATTCAAAAGGGAGTCGGTGCCCAGATTGTTGCTAGGATGCCAACACCCTCGATGTAAAATAATTAAATAAATAATAATAATAAATAAATATTAATAAGGGTTAGGAGACAGAAAGTCCGGACGATTTTTCAGGTGACAAAAAGCCTGTAATCTATTTCTGGAAATATCTATGGAATTCCCGAGCAACTTTTCCTCCAATTCTTTTATTTCCATCCCCCTTGTTAAGATCTTTCGAATGATGCCATTTACACCTGCTAATCTCCACAATCTCAAGACGGTTACGAAGGTTATTTGCAGTTATCACCATGCCCAGAACTCGTTCATGTTCTTCATCTAAAATATCAAACCCTAATGCCTCTCCTTGTTCACCATCACCTTCCTTTAATATCTCTAATACGTCTCCTGCTAAAGAAGACCGTATTCATTGCCCATTCAGGAATTTTGATGAGTGAAACGATGGAGTTAATGGCAGAGGATATGTTTACAGTTCCTTTCAAAGACATCTTACAGACATGCATTACTCTTCTGAGGAAACTAAGCAACTTTGTAGAGAATGATTGAGTAAAGATAGGGATGTTTACATTGCTTGGGAAAAATCTTTATAGCAGATGCGTTGTTGGTTGTGTAGTCATTGTATGTTTTTGCATGTGTGGAAAAAATCATGCAAACATAACAATGTAGTCATACTAGGACCATATAATGGTAGGTATGTCAACTTTCTTATCTCTGACATAGCCAAGCCCACTGCTACTATCGCTAGTAATCCTGCCTCCATTGTTGAGAATACTTCTGCATCTGTCTCTGTTGAATTTCTCAATGATGTCTTTCAACGACAATTCATTACTATTATGAGTATTCCTCCACCCTGCAGGCTGAACTTCTCAAGAACCCTTAAATCCTGTCGGGATACAATATTTCTCAGCCCAAGGGAGATATCGTCTTGGATCAAACTATTACTACTCCCTATTTGCATCCTTAACCTTTACATTCCTAAAATCTCTTCAGAAGAACAATATGGCAACGAAAAAAACTATAGATTGCATCCATTAATCAGGCTTTGATTGATTGGGGGTGTAGATGGTGAAATTTGGATAAGGGGAAAAAGTGTCATTTCAACCTTATAAACAAAATTCAACTCTCACGGGAGAGATTAAGCCCTTGGCCCTCAAGGCATCCTTAGCCACGATTTCTAGGATACATCCCTGCGAGACGCTACTAGTCGTGATGCCATGATTCCCAGCGCACATCCTCTACAAGATACTGCTGGTCACGTAGGTTCTGTAGAGCGTAAAACCTCCCCAACAGACATATGAATCGAACATCCACAATTCCAGCATGTCTTCGCGAGATGCAGCTGATTGTGATGTCATGATTCCTAGTATACATCCTCAACGAGATGCTGTTGGTCATGTAGGCTCTCTAGATGCGTAAATATGTCCCCGTCGGAATTATGACCCATAGCGGAGATTTGCATATATCATATAAGCACGGCTTACCCTATTTGAGATCAAGGACTGATTCCTAGTACATCATCGCGGGATACACTGATCATGTTTGCTCTAGGCTTTGACTCAACTTACTGAGGTTTCCGAATAACTCCTAGGATATCCCCGCGAGATACACTGGTTATTCTGCATCCGGGCCCTTTCGACAGACTCCTAGAACATCCTTATCTTCACCGACCTGAGATTAGAGAATTCGGTTATAAATAGGTCCTCTATTTTTTCAAGCTATATTAATCTTTACCTTTCAGAGTAATTCTTCCTCAAACCCTAAAATTCTCTGATCTCTCTCTTCATCTGCTTCCCTCCCTAAGACCAGCCCTAAATCTCTTACATGTGACTGAAGCATCCTTTGAACAGCCACTGTGAGTGGTTTAGGTGAAGTCTGTTCGTGCTCAACCTCCCGTAAATCACTTTCATAAACCCTAGAATCCTACTTCTAACCTCTCTCAGATTTTAAGTAACTATATTTTGGCGACCACAGTGAGAGGTTGTTCACTCAATTACATATATCAATCAAGGTATCTTAGAAAGGAAGACGATTCCAACAATCCAAATACAAAAATGTTCCATTGATTCAGTCTATGTAAATCCATTACATACTTAGCCGAGAAAGTTATCCCTACCTGCACTTTCTATTTCTTTCGAGTTTGACCTTAGTGAATAGGTTAGTGCATCCTGGATCACATGGATCCATTCCTGCATATAAAACACCCTAGTAACCTATTGTTTTGGGGTAAAAACTGATTTTGCAGTTTTTTGGTAAATTTGGGTGTGTTGATGAGAAGCGAATTCAAAACCTAAACAAATGTACTGCACATGAGTACTTTTAGATTCAAGATATCAATATGTAAGACTATGGCCTAAACCAAGAAATAGCCGTTTCAGATTCAATTCGGTTACAAAGTGAAAGAGAAGGGTAGATCTTAGGGAGGGAAGCGAAGAAGGTGTTTGAGATCAGAATGTTGAACTATGAAGGTGTGGCTGTTTTATGACTTGTATTAGAATATGGTTTCTTACTACTTGTGTTGATAACCTTGTCCTTTTAAAATAGGTTGAAAAACCTATTTATACAAGTCATTTAGCGCACCCCTGATCTCGTAGGAAGTGGAGGAAATTAAGTAGTGGAGAAGTGGGGTTGTGCAAAAGATAGTGACCATCACGTTTCCATTATGCGGGAAGACCAGTCACCCTTTCACCCACTACTCCCTCATTGTTGTTAACCGTCCGTCCTTTTCTGACACTTTCTCGTAATGGGCGCGTTGCACGCCGTAAGCCACCAGACCAATACCCCAGTGAGCATCCCCCAGTTTGTGACATGTTTGAGTCTTGAGTATTTTATAGGAAAATATGTACAACAGGCTGCTGAATGAGTCAAGTCACGAGATTCGTTGTTTACAATAACATATAGCGCTTTTAAATGAAATAATAAAATTATTTATGAGATCAATATTCATAAATCATCATTTATAATTGATGTAAATGAAACATTGCTTCCAAACAAACTGCTGAAAATTGTTTTAGAGTTCGTCCAAATTAGCTGTGAGTTGAATGTCTTAAAAAGAACATGACCGAACACCTTTGAGCGATCGTTTAGGAACCCTATGAGCAAGCCACAACTTGAACGATCATTCACTGTGGAGGAGGGATGGCTGGTGATTACATCGATACCCTATTGGCCTCCTAAAAATAAATCTAGACCATCTGACCAGTCTAGCAAAGTTGGATGGATGAGATGATTCGCGGCAGTTGCATACTGCCGTTGGATTATGCAAACAGCGCGACCAGCTTCTTTTGGGTGATCGTTCGGAGGCCACATGGGAAAGCCGTATCTTAGCCGATCGCTCATCGTGGAGAAGGGGTGGCCGGTGATCACATCGTCACCCTGTTGGTCATCTAGAATCCGATCTAAGTCTTTCTACTAAGCTGGCAAAAATGGACGGACGCGATTGATTTGCGGCAGTTGCATAATGCCGTTTATTCAATTTAGGGTTTTTAAAACATGCACGATCACTTTACTTTGGGCAACCGTTTCGATGCACTTATGGATTTTCGTGTGAAGTTCGACCAGCTAGGGATGAAGGTCAGTTGCCGGTGAACACACTAGCGCCTCTTTGATCATCCAAAACACGATATAAGCCGTCCAACTTGGCTGGCTAAGTTGGACCGATGCGATAGTTTTGAGACCGTTATGGTCGGTCTTAGCTCGTTTGACCTCTTTTTGCAACAACGCGATCACCATGATTCTGGCTAACGTTCAAGGATGTTGCGGGTGAACTAAAGGAATTCCGATCTACTGGGATGCTAGTGGGACCACCAGTGGACATTATCGAGATTGCCTAGTTCCTCTAGGAAGAGGCTAAGTTTGTTGAATTCTATGGCCAAATCGTGTGGCCGCGATTGCTCTTTAAGACTGACATGGATAGTCTAGATTTTCCTTAAGGAATTTAAGTGCGTCGATCGTGCTAAGCTTTAATTAAAAAGCACGTTGACACGAAAATTTCTTTTTCAGAGAGTGGTGTAGCTTGTGCAAGTGTTTTCATGCGGATCTCAATAATGACACTTCGGGAGATTCATGCTACTCCGCTGCGAGTGAACATTAATCGTCGTGTCATGCCAATATTGAGAGTTCTGCTGGGGAACATGGCATAGGAAAATACTAGACAGTAATGCATTAATGAATAATGCTGATGGAAAATAAAATTCATAGAATATTTGGGATTGTTGCTATATTCACCATTCTGAGTGAATTATATATATATATATACAAACATATTGAATTGCTCAATACATCTGTGAGTGAAGAGGTTTATGCATTCATCACTTTCAGATGGCTTTTGTTCCTTTGCGGGATGTCATTGTATTATATGCAAGGTTTTACTATTTTACCCTTGGACTAAAAACCACCATCAACGTTAAGTCCCATGCTTAGTACGTAACAATGACATTGTTGCGGGGTAATCACTAGATGGTGTCAGTCAAGGAAATTTACGAGAGAAGTTTGGCGTACATTACCAGGATAGGGGTTGGCTCGGCCCTTGAGAAAGATACGTTTCCTTTAAGCGCACGTCAATTATCCTTGGGTTGATAAGTATCCATTCGATTGTTATCCCGCATATGAAGCTTTTATACATGGTAAGTAGCGACTCCTTTTTTTTCCTGGGACCTTGCTGATTTGTGGAATATAAAGAGAAATATCTGAGCCTTTCTCCCCACACCGATCATCACAAATTGCATTCTTCTTCGTTCCATGTATTGCTCTATATGTCTTATGTGATTTGATTTTTTTTATTTTTTCTACTTGGATTGTTGGTATAATCATAATGCCTCTTTGCAGTATATGATGGGAACTGCTGGTGATGATTATTCTTCAACTTCTCCAGAGAAAATCTTTGAAGTTGACAAACCCAGGGCTAATGCATTCGATGAGCTGATGGCCAAAATAGATTTTCCATTTTGCGAAGATGGTCGTACTATACAAGGTATGTCTCTTGTGCACTTACGCATCGTTCGAGAGAGTGTCCAGGATTTTTTGGCTTCGGTTAGCATGGAGGAGGAGTGGAGGCGCGATGAAGCATCTCAGCCGATAAATGCAAGAGATGAAAGGTTTGCGGCTCGTCTAAAGCGGCGAAGGATCGATCATAAGTGGCCTCCAAGTGAAAATAAGAATGATTACCCCATTCAAAACGACATCATAATTATTGACTCCGATGTGGATGAACCCGAACACACAAAGGATGTTGGAGCAGTTTCTGAGAAGGATAATGAAGCAGTTCTCAAAGGTAATGTTGGCTCAGTTTCCGGAGAAGATGCTGAGGTGACTTCTGGAGAGAACATTGGGACGATTCTCGAAGGGGATGTTGGTGAAACTTCTAAAAGGGGAGTCGAGGCAGCTTATGTAAATGATGTGGTAGCGGCTTGTAAAGAAGATGTGGAAGCAGCCTCCAACAACGGCCTAGGTGAAGGCGCTGTTGATCTCGCCAGTGGATAGATTTCCCACTGTTACTTTCATAGATCACTTTTCCATAGCTTGTAGATGTTTCCTTATTAAACCCAGTGGTTTTAATTTATGTGACTGGAGCTTGAACTTTATCGAATAATAATCTTTTATGTTGCTTTGTTGCTAGGTGTGGGGATTTATCTCCAATTAATAGCGCGTATGATTGGACATGTCTGAAGGATTGGTTGCAAGCCAGGAGTACAACTGGTGATAGATGCCTCCTGATTATGTGATAGGATTCTTTCTGGATCTAGGCACAATGGGTTATGATAGAGAGGCAATTTCTTCATTGAAGTAGGCTGTACTTCAGGACAGTTGCCTAAAATCGTGTATTGGATGCTTGATAATTTCCCTTGGTCATCTTGCGCTTTCTTTTCCTTTGTGTATTCTTTTCTTCGATGTGTCTTGGGGGTAAGAGATATTTCCTCTATAATTTGATTTTATGCCTTTGAGACATGTTTGTGTTTGAGGGTTTTGAGGTTATTTGAGGCTTAGATTGGAATTATTCAAGGGAAATGAAAGAAGTAATATTTTAATTAACTCATAAAGAGAAACCCTAATTATGAATGCAAGCAGTGCACTCATTTTGGAGGAATTACAAATGTTGCATTAAAAGGGAAATTGCTAGAGGAAACACTAAAAGGAACATTGGAAGGAAAGGCAGCATGGCCTCTTAGGTATTGAAGTGTTTGAGCCATCGGGTATGCATTACTACGCCTTCTAGCTTGTCTGAATTGATAAGATTGTAGTAGCCTCCTAAAATAACTTCCGTCACTAGGTAAAACTCGTCTTTCCCTTATGCAGAATCAGATGGAGAGGGTTGGGAAGCAACTCTCACTACCATATCCCCAACTTGAAATGGGTTGGGAGTTATGTCATTACTTTCCTAGATTATTCATCTTTAACTGTGATAGCTTCTAGGCTCTTGATAAAATATTTAAAAGTACCAGCATCCCATTCGCATCTTCTAGTGACGGCTAGGTTGATAATCGGATCGAGTCCCCAAGCCTTGGGGGAAGGAGGAGTGACTGGTTGCAGAAAAGGTTGTTCGATAAGACTTACTTGTGCTCGGAATCTGCGGAGGAACGTCACCGGTCACTCTCCAGGAAGTTGTGTCACGTTGTCAAGCTGTCGATACGGCAACAGATAATCTTTAGGGTTGGATGGCTTGTTGGAAATCCTTTCAGGTATAGACACTGGCAAAGGACATACTCTTAGCTTTGCTTTATTGCTATGTGTTGATGGTGGATTTTGGTTCAGGGCTAAGATTGAAAACCAAATTTTTGTACAGCCGTCCTGCAAAGGATAAGGCCATTTGATAAGTGATGAATACTTCTGCACTTTATTAATTCACCTAGAATGGAGCATGTAGCAACAATCCCCAAGTATTCTGTGAATTTAAGCATTACCAATTAAGGCATGAATCACCTTGTATTTCCTGTGCTGTTCTCAGCAAAACTCTCATTGTTGGTATAGCATGATGACTGATTGTTACTCTCAGCAGAGTAACATGAATATCCAAGTATCAACAGTGAGGCATGCACGAAATATCCGTACATGCTACACCATTCTCTAACAAATAGAATCATCTCTCGGTGTGTTATAGTAGCCCGATCGAGCATAATTGAATCTGGACTGTCCATAGCGGTCTCAGAAACAATCACGACCACGCAAGTTGGCCGCACGATTTAACTAGCCTAGACGAACCCTAGCAGGAGCAGACTATCACTATAATGACCACCAGCGGGCCTATTTACGCCATGGTCGGTCAGGTACAAGTCACGCCAGTCAAACAACCACCAAACGCCAGCCTAGAGTTGGACGTACGTGCTGGTATGGAGCTGCTTGGAAGAACTCTTACGAACAAAGACTACCTACGACAGTCTCAAACCCATCACGGCCGATCATCTTCACCGGCATAATTGGACGACACGGAGCGTCCCATCCCTAGTCACGCAAGCTCAGTTGTGCACACCGGCAGGCCCCATGTTTACCTACATAGCCGACCATCTCACGACCTAGCCAGGGAGGAGCAAACGTTCACCCATAATTTGGCCGGCGTGATTCTTTTAGGGTCGCTAAGGGTCTCAAATTGATCACGACCATCCAACTTTGCCGGCATGTTTGGATGGCCTAGATCAAACCCATGACCGTCAGTCAGGTATCACCATGATCACCACGGTCCCAATGTGGGTCCCACATGGTCGGCCTCCTTAAAGGGGGGAACATATCCTACCAAATCGTTAGGGTGAAGTCGTGTACATACGACCGATTAAAAACCTTAATTAGGGTTTGCGGCATATTACATATGTCGCTAATCGATCACGAGCGTCCGTTTTTGCCAGCTTGGATGAAGGGTCCAGGAATAGACTACGCAGGTCCGGAGAGTATCAACATGATCAATGTGGGTCCATCTATCTCCATGTCCGATCAACCAAGACAAACTGTGGCTCGATGCCTCGGTTCGCGTGCCCTGAAGGTGGCATGCCATGCCCCTTTAGGAATCCTTTGCGGCACAGGATTCCTGTCGCAAATCAATCTCAGCCACTCTTCTTTACCGGTAAACTTGAGTGGCCTAGATCGCACCTTCGTGGGACAATGAAGTATGGACATGGACACCAGCATGCCGTCTACACGCATGCCTGATCATTCTCCATAAAACACTTTCCATGATTGGGTTCGATCAAGCTGAAAGGAGGTACTTGCGCACCTCCTAAACCCTAATCCGACGGTCGCAGATGTGGGTCGCAATTTATCTCGTCCGTCCAACTTCACCAACTTGGACGAACAGCCTAAGACATGGGTCATCCTACCAATGAGGCATCATCACAATCACCGTCCACCACTCTTCCACATGGAGTGATCGACCAAGTCAGGGGTTGCTTGTATAGCCTCCAGACGATCACTCGAAGAAGGCTGGACGTGATGCTATTTTAAGACGCATAAATTTGTGACTTACTCCGTTAAGCCTTAAAAAATAGCGATGCTTCATACATGCTAAATATATTCGATGCAGTACCTGCATAGAATACACACGATACTTCACTAGTATCAACTTCCTAAATAACTTAGTTATTTAATCTAGCATTACATGCTACCTTCTGTGGGTCCTACGATCCACACACTCGAGACATCAATCATGTCACAAACTGGGGGATACATACTGGGGTATTGGTCTGGCGGTTTACAACGTGCAGCGTGCAACACGCCATTACAAGAACGTGTCAGGAAGACATGGAAGGTTAGTGATGATGGGAGAAGTGGGCAAGACTAATCGTGTGACACTAACACACAACTCCACTACTTAATCACTGCACTTTCTCCACTTCCCACGAGAGATGTGAATAAGTCTCAAATGACTTGTATAAATAGGTTCACCTACAAGATCCTAACCTAGAAGGAAAGTTGTACATGACTTGGAATGAATCTCTCTGTAGAGTTAGAACATCGTGCCCCCATTTTCAAGAAGACAACACAGAAATCAAGTGTTAATACAATTGTATTCGAAACACCCTGAGCCTGCTTGCATTATTCGTAAGCCTGCTCATATTTTTGTTACAAGTCATGAAATAGCCTACACCTTCACAATCTCAACACCTTCTTCGCTGCCCTCCCTAAGATCAACCCCATCTCCTTCACTTTGTGACCAAAACAACTCTGGAATGGCTATTTCTTGGTTTAGGACAAAATTATTTAGATTGATCTCTCGAATCAAAAGCACTCCCGTACAGTGCATTTGTTTAAGGTTTAAACTCACTTCTCATCCACACACCCCCAATATTACCAAAACCGGCAGAGATAGTTTTTACCCATAAACAATTGGTGACCATGGTGGGAGATTAATCTCTCGGTTGCAATATCAATTTCCAATTTCATTCTTCAATTTCGATTTCAAGATGGTGGAACTTAGGTCTGGATCAACAATCAACCCTGATGGAATGAACACCGACAACACTCTTGGTATTTCTGTCCCTGGGGCTGCCGTGAAGAACGTGATCAATACATCTCGTGGGATTGTCTCCTCTATCACTAACACCAACGGAGCAGGAGATATTCTAGTAGGCGTGACACCTCCTATCACCAGAGACAGAGCAGCCGCAAATTCAGGCATTTCTTCAAGTGTAACGCCTCCAGTCGTCACCAGGGCAACTGCTACTCCTCCATCGGGACAAGGGGCTGGAGGAACAAGAGGAGGACAAACCCCTATCACCATGGTGGATTTGATGGAAAGGCAAGAAGTTCTTGATATAGCCCAAACGGATATGGCTGCGACTCAGAAAGAGGTACTTACTTTTCTCAAAACCCTAACCGAACGATTGCCGCGGGGGCCACGACAGCCCCTGGAGCCAACGAGGAACGTGTTTGATGCACCCGGGACAGGCACTTCAATGGCGCATTCCTGTATGGACGAAGAAACTAATGGCGCTCCTGAATGCCCAAGAGAAAGAGACCAGCCATCCAACTTCATTACGCGTGAGGACCTAGAGCGACTCCTCCAAAGCCGGGGCAGAGGAAATACAACGGGCATTCACCAGCATCAACCCACATACCCTCAAGATGTGCAACGAATTCCCCTTCTAAGAGGCTACACCTATCCTCAATTCTCCCTTTATGATGGTACTGGTAACGCTCGTGAACATGTCTCTCGATTGAATCTTTAGGGGAACACGAATACAATCATGTTCTCCGCCTGAAAGAGTTATTGAAGACACTTACCGGAAGAGCATACACTTGGTACAACAGTATTGCACCTAATAGTATATCCAATTGGAGTGAGATGGTCGGCGCCTTCTACAGAAAATATTATTTCGTGTCAGATCAGGTCACCTTTTCAGATTTGGGAAGAATCTTTCAACTGAGCAACGAACATCCGAACGACTTCATTAAGAGGTTCAGAACTCAGGCATTGGACTGTCATGATCCGAATATCACCAAACGCCAGTTGGTGGAGCTATGCATTAACGGGATGATTCTCATATACCGTTCTTTGCTAGAGAACCCGGGCTTTCAAACATTTTCTGAGCTACATGAAGCCGCTAAACGATTGGCTAGAACAACCCCAGCATTATTGGAGAGAACTAAGATCATCCGAAATGAAGATGCGCGTGAAAGCCGAGGAAGCATGCATCTCATCAACAAGAAATACAACACCGACCCTTCTGTGAGTGTGGTAGGCGAAGGAGGAAAGAGGAAAACATCAGCAACAGAACAACCGCCCAAGCGTGCGACACCCGCACATATGATTTCGTCTCAAAAGAGAGCGGACAAGGCTCCCGTGCAAGAGTCCGGAGACACAGTTCCAAACTTCCCCTTTCCCATGAATGAAATCATAGAACTCCTGAAAGCATGGATTCAAAATGACACGATCAAGATACCACCTATCATACGCCCACCGACCGAGGACGAGATGAAAAATCCCAAATACTGTCGCTACCATAGGTTTGTCCATCACCCGACCAAAGATTGCAACAAGTTGAAGCAAATCTTCAGAGAAAATGTGAAAGTAGGAGAACTCCAGTTAGGAGACGAGGGAGTTCATAGGGATCCTCTTCCCATTAGAAGTTGCATGATCTTGGGGGATTCTTTCCGTAAGACAGTGCAGACTATGATGGAGCGTTTGCGTGAAATCTTGTATCTCTCAAAGGGAAAACATCAAGACATGTTCACATCTCTCAACCATGTTGTGTCAGGTGGGCGTTTGTATCCATAAAAGGAAACAGTCTCGAGGCCACAGCATTTCCTTGAAGACACGACCAATAAAGGGGACTGGGGACTCCTGACCATCACTCATTTGAAGGATGTCAAGTTCGACAGCACATTAATTGATGTAGCCTCCGAGTTCAACATCATCAATGTCAAGACTCTGAGAGCCTCAAGGATTTCAAAACAAGAAGTTACCCACATCCCAACCATGATTAGGATCCCTAAAGGAGAACTCAGAGATGCATATGGATGCATTGACCTTGAGGTTAAAATCGGTAATTCTCTAACACATGCTAAATTTTACATAGTAAAAGAGTATCTGAATTACGACATGATCCTGGGATGCCCGTGGATACACAATAACAAAGCAACACTAGGAGTGAGTCCTTTACCGATTTCAGTACCTGAAAGAATTTCCAACAAGCCATCAAATCCTGAAGATTGTTTGTTGCCGTATCAACACCTTGCAAATGTGACGCAACTTCCTGGAGAAAGTCTGAATTCATACCTTAAAAGTTTTCGAGCCCAAGTAAATCTCATTGAACAACCCTTTCTACAAACAGTCAAACCTCTTCCTGCTGAGGCTCGGAGACTTTCTTCACTCAACAACCTAACCACCACTAAAAGATGTGAGTAGGGTTCCGGTCCATTCAAACATTTCGCCAAGAGATCGGAAGCAGTCAAAGGTAACGCGTCCCAGAAACAAGATGTTGGAGATATGGTAGCAAAGAGGACCACGTTTCAAGTTGGAAACATGGAGGTGAAAATGACTAACCAACCTGATTTATCAACAACAAAGGAAGATAAACCATATTTGGTAGTAGATGTCATCCTAGGCATCTATTGCAAGATCATCAACGCTGACAAGCTTTAAGGTGTGACGATCCACTCATGATGGCTTAAACCCTACAGTACCTAGAAATGATGTGCTACTCTTCCTCTCCAGAGTTCTCTGTAATGGTTCCTCCAGCATTTCTCCAACGATTTCCCTTTCCGTGCTATTTTTGTAATTCCTTCAAAAATGATTGCAATACTTGCGTTCATGATTATTAGGGTTCCAGTTTCTCAATTAATCAAAGTATCATTTCCTTTTAGAAGTTTTACCCCTGGGCATGACACAAAAATCTAGGTGCAACTTGAGTCATCATCAATCCCACCAGATTAAACCAGAGAACCCTAACGAGGAAAGCACCTTGATCAGTCTTCCCCAAGGCCCATGTCAGGAAAGTGAAGACAGGTCCGTGATATTTTATTACTCTTTTTTACCACAAGAATCACATGCAGTCATATAAAACCACACCATTGTGCCCAAGAGAACTCAGATGCAGTCTTAATGAAGTATTTATCTCAAAATAGCATAAATGAAAAACCTTGTTCAAGCAAGCAGCAATAAAAAAAAAAAAAAACTTGAACTCATCCGCCACTGAGTGCAAGGAGAAAAATGTTCACAAAATTACGGAAAATACTCAGAAAAAAAGAATAACAGGAAGATTTAGTCATCAAGAAGATCGACTGTGTATTCTCCACCATTGAAGTCTGCCTCAACGTCATCATAAGTCTCCACTGCTTCTTCCTCCGGGTCTGCCTCAACATCCATTTCGGGTATTTTTGCAGCAACGTTCTCCACAATGTCCTCATTAGGGGCAACTTCCATATCTTCCTCAAAAGCCGCTGCAACATTGGGGATCATGCTGGAAAATTTTGGGAGCTCAGGCTCGTCTGTATCAGAATCTGCAAAGAGAGGTTGTGATTATGTTAAAAAAAAATCATCACCAAGCAGATCAAGTTATGTAATGGATGTAGAGCAATACCTGGACAAAAGAAAGGAACAATTCTGCGATGGGAGAAGACTCAGCGTCAAATTTATATTTCACGATTTAACAAGATCCCTAAAAAAGGAGTATTCACTTACCGTATGCAAAGGCTACAAATGAGGGATAACAATCAGTGGATGTTTATCGAATATTTGAGGGCAACTGTCGTGCAATGGAAAGAATCGCATTCAGTCTAATAAACGGGTCAAGTTCTATCCTGGGGACTTGATTATGTCAATGTTCGGCTAATGGAATAGTACGAGCACACAGCGAGCCCATGCTCGAATGAAGCAGGCAGGTATTGGTCTACGTCATCAAGCAAGGTTGGTCAAGGTCACAAGGATGGTATAAGGTCGATGTTCTATCAGGCGCACAATGAGACCCACGTTCAATCGAGCATATATGGCGGGTTCGCATTCATCCACACGTATCATAGCACGATTTTTTATTTACTCATGGGAACTATATATACGAAATTCAACTCAAGGGTTTCTCAAGCTATAACCTAAAAGCTAGGTTTTACATGCAACGGTAAAAAAAAAAAAAAAACCTTGTCGGCGGATGGACGGTGACGGTGGCAACGTGACCGGCCGACAAGAAGGGGAGCTGAACGAATGAGAGGAAAATATAAAAAAAATGTAGGGGTCGGTCCCCTTTTATAGACGAACAATTGGGAAATCCTTGTGGGAAAAGGATTCCTCTTTTGTTTCAAGCGCCCAAGGAAGGAAACCAGTCCCACTTAGGATTCCATGCTTGCAACAACATGTTCACATGAGAAATTGCTAGCGGTCGATCAAGGCTTTTCCTGGTAAGCTCCCTTCATCTCATTTTCTCCCATGTATTTGTCACCATCTCATGCCTATCCCACAATAGTGTAACCATTATGTGTTAGGCAGGGGACATAATGTTGTTGGTAGATTTTGGTTCAGGGCTAAAGTTGTAAAACCAATTTTTTGAACAGACGTCCTGCAAAGGATAAGGCCATTTGATAAGTGATGAATACTTCTTCACTTTATTAATTCACCTAGAATGGAGCATGTAGCAACAATCCCCAAGTATTCTTTGAAATTTAGCATTACCAATTAACGCATGAATCGCCTTGTATTTCCTGTGCTGTTCTCAGCAGAACTCTCATTATTGGTGTGGCATGATGATTGATTGTTACCCTCAGCAGAGTAACATGAATATCCAAGTATCAAGATTGAGGCATGCACGAAATACTCGTACAGGATACACCATTCTCTAACAAAGAGAATCATCTCTCGGTGTGTTATACTAGCCCGATCGAGCATAATTGAATCTGGACTGTCCATAGTGGTCTCAGAAACAATCACGACCACGCAAGTTGGCCGCACGATTTAACTAGCATAGACGAACCCTATCAGGATCAAGATATCACTATAATGACCACCAAAGGGCCTATTTACGCCATGTCCGGTCAGGTACAAGTCACGCCCGTCAAACAAACACCAAACGCCAGCCTAGAGTTGGACGTCCGTGCTGGTACGGAGCTGCTTGGAAGAACTCTTACGAACAAAGACTGCCTACGGCAGTCTTAAACCCATCACGGACGATCATCTTCACCGACATAATTGGATGGCGCGGAGCGTCCCATCCCTGGTCATGCAAGCACCGTTGTGCACACTGGCGGGCCCCCTTTTTTATCTATATAGACGACCATCTCACGACCTAGCCAGGGAGGAGAAAACTTTCACCCATAATTTAGCCGGCGTGATGCTTTAAGGGTCACTAAGGGTCTCAAATTGATCACGACCATCCAACTTCGCCGGCATCTTTGGATGGCCTAGATCAAACCCATGACTGTCAGTCAGGTATCACCATGATCACTATTGTCCCAATGTGGGTCCCACATGGTCGGCCTCCCCAAAGGGAGAGCCTATCCTACCAAATCGTTAGGGTGAAGTCGTGTACATATAACCGTTCCAAAACCCTAATTAGGGTTTGCGGCATATTACATATGTCGCTAATCGATCATGAGCGTCTGATTTCGCCAGCTTGGATGAAAGGTCCAGGAATAGACTAAGCATGTCCAGAGAGTATCAACATGATCAATATGGGACCATCTATCTCCATATCTGACCAAACAAGACAAAATGTGGCTCGACGCCTCGGTTCGCGCCCCCTGAAGGTAGCATGACATGCCCCTTTAGAAATCCTTTGCGGCACATGATTCCTGTCGCAAATCAATCTCAGCCACTCTTTTTTACCAGTAAACTTGAGTGGCCTATATCACACCTTCGTGGGACAGTGAAGTATGGACATGGACACCAGCATGCCGTCTACACGCATGCCTGATCGGTTCTCCATAAAACACTTCCCATGCTTGGATTCGATCAAGCTGAAAGGAGGTACTTGCGCACCTCCTAAACCCTAATCCTACGGTCGCATATGTGGGTCGCAAGTTATCTCGTACGTCCAACTTCACCAACTTGGACGAACAGCCTAAGACATGGGTCAGGCTACCAATGAGGCATCATCACAATCACCATCCACCACTCTTCCACATGGAGTGATCGACCAAGTTAGGGGTCGCTTGTATAGCCTCCAAACGATCACTCGAAGAAGGATGGACGTGATGCTATTTTAAGACGCATAAATTCGTGACTTACTCCGTTAAGCCTTAAAAAATAGCGATGCTTCATACGTGCTGAATATATTCGATGCAGTACCCACATAGAATACACACGATACTTCACAAGTATCGACTTCCTAAATAACTTAGTTATTTAATCTTGCATTACATGCTACCTGCTGTGGGTCCCACGATATACACACTCGAGACATCAATCATGTCACAAATTGGGGGATACATACTGGGGTATTGGTATGGTGGTTTACATCGTGCAGTGTGCAACGTGCCATTACAAGAACATGTCAGGAAAACATGGACGGTTAGTGATTATGGGAGAAGTGGGAAAGACTGATCATGTGACACTAACACACAACTCCACTACTCCACTATTCCATCACTTCACTTTCTCCACTTCCCATGAGAGACGTGAATAAGGCTCAAATGACTTGTATAAACAGGTTCTCCTCCCTATTTCCAAGAAGACAACACAGAAATCAAGTGTTAATACAATTGTATTCGAAACACCTAGAGCCTGCTTGCATTATTCGTAAGCCTGCTCATCTTTCTGTTACAAGTCATAAAACATCCTAACCCTTCACAATCTCAACACCTTCTTCGCTTCCCTCCCTAAGATCAACCCCATCTCCTTCACTTTGTTACCGAAACAAGTCTGGAACGACCATTTCTTGGTTTAGGCCAGAATTGTATAGATTGATCTCTCGAATCAAAAGCACTCCCATGCAGTGCATTTGTTTAAGGTTTAAACTCATTTCTCATCCACACACCCCAAAATTACCAAAACCGGCAGAGATAGTTTTCACCATAAACACTATGCACCCCTGAGCGTCTCAGAACCATATCATACTTTGGGTATTCTTTAACAATATAAAACTTGGCGTGCGTTAGAGAATTTCCCACATTGATTTCTAGATTAATGTGCCCTTAAGCATTTGTTGATTCTCTTTTTGGGTTTTTGATCACAGTTGGGCAGTGCACAACTTCCTGCTTTGAAATTCCTACGGCGCTCAAAGTCTTGACAGTAACAATATTGAAGTCAGAGGCCGCATCAATCAGCTATCAAACTCAACATACTTCAAGTGAGCGGTGGTTAGGAGTCCCCAGCTGCATCTATTAGTTGCGTTTCCTAGGAAAGATTGGGGTTTCGGAGTGGCTTCCCTGACTGGAATAGATGCTTTCCTGATACGACACAGTTGAGGGCTCCAAACATGTCTTGACACTGCGCCTTGGAGAAATACATAATTTCACATAAATGCTCCATCATAGACTACACAGTTTTGTGGATGGAGTCCCCAGAAATCATGCAGCTCCTGATAGGAAGGTGGTATCTGTGAACTCCTTCATTTCCTAATTGAAGTTCTCCTGCATCCACATTTTCTTTGAAAATGTGCTTCAATTTGTTGTAGTCACTAATTGGGTGGTTGACAAACTGATGGAAACGACAGTATTCAGGATTTTCCTTCTCTTCTTCGGTTGGCGGATGTATGAGAGGGGTTAGCTTGATGGAATCATCTTGAATCCATGCTTCTAGGAGTTCAATGATTTCATCTATTGTAAATAGGAAGTTTGGAAAAGCATCTCCAGTTTCTTGTTGTTGCACAGGGGTCTTAGCCATAACTTTCCGATATAGAGTTGTCTGTGCTGGTGCTGCACTCTTGGGTTGTTGTTCCGCTGCTGGAACTTTCCATTTCCCTCCTTCACCTACTACTCTTACAGAAGGACCGGTGTTATATTGCTTGTTGATGAGTTAACTATTTCCTCGAGTTTTGCGTGCATCTTCACCCCTGGCCGTTATGGTTCTTTCTAATAGCGCTGGTGCGGTCGTATATGACCGCTTGACAGCCTCATGGAGTTCAGAGAACGTCTGAAAACACAGGTTTTCCAGTAAAGCATGATAGATGGGAACCATACTATTAATGCATGATTCCACCAACTGTTGTTCAGTCATATTTTGGTCGTGATAATATAATGCTTGAATTCTGAATCTCTTGACATAATCGTTTGGATGTTCGTTGTTTCATTGAAACATTCTTCCTAAGTCTGAGAAAGTGATTTGCTCATATATGAAGAAATACTTCTTATAAAAAGCGGTGACTATCTCACACCAGTTGGATATATTATTTGGTGCAATGTTGTTATACCATGTATACGCTCTCCCGGTAAGCGACTTTGAAAATTCTTTCAGGCAAAGGACATGATCGTATTCGTGTTCTCCCAAAGATGCCAGAAAACGAGAGATGTGTTCACGAGAGTTATCAGTGCCAACATAGAGGGAAAACTGAGGAGAGGAGTACCCTATCGGGAGAGGAACTCTTTGCACATCAGGAGGATACGAAGG
The DNA here is from genome assembly GCA_023529315.1 of Papaver bracteatum. NCBI lineage: Eukaryota > Viridiplantae > Streptophyta > Magnoliopsida > Ranunculales > Papaveraceae > Papaver > Papaver bracteatum. Next base: position 3,339,906 of record JAJJWX010004839.1, read on the forward strand.
TTGGTGTTGGTGCATGTCCACCGGGTTTTCTTTGCCTCGTTTTTGGAGGAGACGCTCCAGATCCTCACGTATGATGAAATTGGACGGCTGATTTCTTTCTCGTGAGTGTTCAAGAGCAATACGAACTTCCTCATCTATGAAGGCATTCCCTGTTGAAGTGCTTGAGCCAGGAGTGTTAAAATTACTCCTTATTGGATCCATGGGTTGACGCGGCTCTTGTGGTAGTCGCTCTATTAGAGTCTTGGGGAAAGTGAGTACCTCTTTCTAAGTCGTAGTCATGTCCGTATGAGCCTTAGCGAGAACTTCTTATCATTCTATCAAATCAACAATAATGGTGATAGAGGTTTGGATTCCCCTGGCTCCTCCAGTCTCTCGTCCCGATGAAGAAATAATGGCAGCCCTGGTGACGATTGAAGGTGTCATGCTCGAAGAAATATTAGGTGTAGCAACGGCTCTGGATCTGGTATTAGGAGGCGTCACGCCAGAGGGGATGCTTCCGGCGTTACTGGTGTTGGTGCTAGAGGATGTAACACCATGCGATGTGTTGACTGTGTTGGCAGGCGGTATATTGGTGTTAACAGCGAGGATATTGGTACCATGGGTGTTATCAGCGCCCGTGGCATCATGATTGGTAACTGACCCAGACCTAAGATCTACCATCTTGAATTTGAGAAAATTGAAATAAAATTGAAAATTGATCTTGCAACCGAGAGATTAATCTCCCATTGTGGTCGCCAGTTGTTTTGGGGTAAAAACTGATTCTGCTATTTTTTGGTAAATTTGGGTGTGTTGATGAGAAACGAATTCAAACCCTAAACAAATATAATGCATATGAGTACTTTTAGATTCGAGATATCAATCTGTAAGACTCTAGCCTAAACCAAGAAATGGCCGTTCTAGATTTAATTCGGTCACAAAGTGAAAGAGAAGGGTTGTGTAGCGCCCCCCAAGCTAGCAGCTGACTAATCCAAGAGATTAACTAAATAAGAGGTACTAAAAAAATCCAAATTAAACATTTAAACTTTCAATTAAGAAATCTGTTACAAAACTTAACCCAAAACTAACCCCTCTCAGAAATATATATACAAGATCTTCTCTCAAATGATACATATATAATAATCATTTGGTTTTCAAATAAAATATACAACATAATAAACATATCAGAATATAATCAACTAACGAAGTTAACTTCTCGGATCTTTCGCTGCGCAACTCGATCATCACGGAAACTGAAGTGGGAATAATTAACATTTAACCTTCTAAGTAATCATATGCAAGATTTGGAAAACAATAATGTTTTTCCGAAAATATTAAACAGTGACTAAGTCACTGAAAATAATCATACATGTATATGGAACAAACTCCTTCTTTCAAACAATGTACTAATATGGTTGTGAACCCCTAAATACCGGCAATTCACACCTATATAGCTATGGATGCCACCAAGACCATGGTGACCAACTCTATTCAATAAAAGCTCTAGGTATAAAAGTGAAGGAGCGTATCCTATATACCACAAGTGGAAATTCTCATTTCCCATAACAATTTATGTTGACGACGAAACAATACAAGTCCTTTCCACATCGTGGAAAGATTCACAGAAATAACAGAATTATCATAATGCATTTTAAATAAAATATGGAATGAAGAAACAAACAATGCATGAGTTTGTTAAGCATAATATTTTATAAAAATAACAATAATGAATACAAAGAGTCAAATGCATTCCCACACCTTTTTGATGACAGGCCACGCCTACCTCGAGATCCATGATCCACTGGTTCGTCCATTGAATCGAACGTTGTTAATAACAAACTGTTAATCACACAAGAATTCTAAGAAACTAGCCCCAAAGGCTCACACAAGAATCATATAATTCTATTTAAAGGTTCCAAGCCCAAGTCCACTAAACCGGCCCACTAATCTAAATCCCGGTCCAACAGTGTCACTTAACGGTCCAACGTAACGGTCAACGGGTCTCTAACAGTCAACGTCATTCAAGGTCAAAGTCCTGGTCAAATGGTCAAGATATAAAATCTAACTTGGTCAACTGGTCTGGTCACTGAGTCAAACCTATTCAACTCAGACTGACAAGGTAACTCGACTCAGTCAGATTAACTGAGTCAGGGTAGGATAGACCATTCAGCCAACTAACTAGCTGAAAAATACAAGACCTAAGCCAAAGCATAAACTAAGCCCAAACTGAGCAATCATTCCTCCCTGTCAGTTTTCAATTCAACTCCACTTCATTAACATTTCATTTCTATCAAACTTCAAATTATAAATCCATTCTTAAGCAAACTTCATAATTACAATTACAACTTCCGCTCTGTTTACCTGCATTTGCAGTAGCATCAAGTCTTCAATAGAGAGACTCAACTCAGCACATTCCTATCCTTCACTCAAATACAACTTCAACTAATAATTTCTTAAGTGAACTTCAACATGAAATTACAAACACAATTATAGTTACAAAACTTATTTACCTTAATCGAAAATTGCAAGATTTTGCTAAACCCTTTGCTATGACAACCTCACAACCAACACGGACTATACATCTTAAGAGCACAAACTAACTCCAAGAGTTTATACAATTCACAGACTACTTCAACTAAGTTCAGTTCAACAATTCTTCCTAAAATCTACCAACATCTCTCAACACCAACACCAATACCAGTTCCAATTACACGCACACACCCTGGCCAACTCCAACATAACCATGTTCTCAAATCAACTCATATTCATCTGCCACACTATAACTGACATTTCAATTCACTTATTATACAAACACCATCATAAACCCAAACTCAGCAACAACATTCCATCTCAACTGATTTCATCTCAAACATATACAGCCTGCACCATTATTTACATCACTTGATACATTTATGTTTTTTATCTCAACACAACAACACAGAGTCCTAACCTATTTATTCGAATCCAACTCCACTTCCATAACTAAAATCACCTCCAATTATCATTACACAAACCACCAACAACAACTAACTGTTCTTCATAAATCTCAATTAACATAACTCCAAATATAAATCTTAACTCCATAATTAAATCAAAACTGAACTCCATATAATCAGAACAACTTCAATTTAACAACAAACCCATCATTATTTAATTATTGGCAACTCAAATATCAATCAATTTAACGTATATCAAATCTGAACATCAAAACCATAATTTGTTTTGAAATCAAAATTAAACTCATACTATCAATTATACTTCATACCTGATCAAAACCCATATCAAATCTTCCCTTTAAACCCTCAATTTCATCTTCAAATTCTTCTTTGAACTTCCTGTGAAACCCTAACTTTCTCGATCTCCATTGAACAACTTCATAACTTCAATTTAACTCCAATCCTTTCTTCAATAATCTAAACCCAATCCTTAATTCTTTGTTTCCATCCTTAACTTCACACAAATCCAAAAATCGATTACAGAAACCCTAATTCCTTCGATTCACCACCGAATCAAGTACAGAGCTTCATTTCAGTTACAACCCTTCATTCTCCATCAATTGACAATCCGATTTAACCCATCAATTTCATTCGGCTCCAAAATTCATCTCAAAATACACGCAGAAGAAGAAGAACAGAGAAGGAGGAAAAGAGAAAAGAAGAAAAAGAAAGAGAAAAAGAATAAGAAAATGGTTATTCTCTTTGATCCGCTTGGAGATAAGGCCGACGAGAATTTACAAAGGCACCCAGCAAATTGATACGGGCATCCAAGGCGGTTTGTCTACAAAAGATTAAACTTTCTTTCATGCAAATCTGATGGTATCTCCTTTGTCCGGTATCCAAATGACACGTTCGAGTAGCCCATTCCGCGTAACTTTTCGATCTCTATTCAATGATACTAGTTTCGTATCTAGATCGTTGTTAGATTAATTCCTATTTATTAATGTTCGAGTTATACTAATCGATTAATTAGCGGCTAAGACGTCTCTTGACTGGTCTAATAGCATTGACGAGCTTGAGGATCGTTACAATCTACCCACCTTATATCATTTTCGTCCTCGAAAATCGAACCGTCCTTTTAGTCTTCATATACTCCCCACCTTATAGAATAATCACATCTCTTGTCTAAGCGCACAACAACATAAAACAAAGCACAAACCTATATGGCTTTCTACAATTAAAATTTGTGGCTCTAAGTTTAACTACGCTGATTTAGATTCTATCAAATAAGGAACTCTAAGTTTCTTACACGAAGCTCTATAACGGAAACTATGACTTTTAGATTTGAATTCTCTACACTAATTTCTATGTCAATAATTTACTGGTTCTAAGTACCTTGAAGATATTCAATAATAAAGTTTCTCATTAAAATTTGGGATCTATTAGTTCACTAATAGAAGTAAGTCTCCCTTCTATGCCTAGTGATACAAGAATGCAGTTGCCCTGTCTAGGTTCATGACGCCTGACAATGCCTACTACGTAACAAGTATCACCTGAACACACAAGAATTACCAACCTCACTATTCCCCAGTGATGGATTAACTAAATATTAATTTATTAAGATTAATTATTGTTTTTTTTTTAACTTTTATCTTATCTGATATAATTATGATAAATTTATTTCGTAAAATATATAAATAGTTCATATCATCTTAAGCAATTTAGTCGTCTGAAACTTAGTCACCATTATAAGTAAACCCAATTCGATTATTTTAAGTGCTAACTTACTACGGCTGATTAATTTCTAACTTCTATTGTAATTGCTTTAACTTGAAGATTTTACTTTATAAACTATGTACATAATTCACAGCATTTTAAACAATTTAAACATCAAAATTTATTTTATCTTATTTATTTACATGAAATTAAATTTTAATTCCGAATGAAACCATAATATTATAACTAAATAATTATTTAAAATTCATGTACTATTTTAAAATAACTGAATGTTATAACTATTATCCAAATGTTACTATTATTATTTCCAGTGTGTCTATTTGTTTATTTCATTATGCAACTTGTTAAAAGTAAATAACCACTTTAAATTATTTATTATTTTTATTTTATTTATTTTTCATGGCGTTTGGTATTAATATTTAATTATTGTTATTACATACATTTCTTATTTCTTAGACTGATATAAGTTATTCATAATTAATCATAATGCGAAGTTTAACTTTATTATTAATACTAGATTTGATTTGATCTAACTTTATTTCCTTAAGTTTATATTATTGTTAAGTAATCCTTAAGTTATATTATTAATAAAATCTACATTCTGCTATTACTATCCAATAATATTATCCAAATGATATTTACATTAACTCTAAATTTTATAATAATTAATATTAGACAGTATTATAATTTGCTTATTTTATCGAAAATTATTGTCTTAATTATACTATCATTTTCATTATTGTTTTATCAAATTTTCTTATTTGATTACTAGCATAACCAACATACAATCAAAATAATTATTTAGTAATGATACTTAGTTTAATTTTTTTAAACCCTGATCTCGTAAATATAATTTTACTTTCACGAAAAGATTGATATAACAGATTTTATTTATTCAGATTGAATTGGTAATATAGTATATCTTATTACATATTGACGTTAGTAATTTAATATGATTTTAAACTTTAAGTCTGCATAAAGATTTAATATGCCTTAATAGTCTTTAGATTTTGGTAATAATAATAAGTATCTATTTCACATGCAATTTTATTCTACTTTAAGTTTAATTTTGTTCTAAGAATTCAAGTATTATAGATATCACTTCATGTGCATAATTTAGTGATTTAGTGAATCATTTATTGAACTAAAGATAATCTAGGTGTAAGATCGTTAACAAGTTTTAGTCTTTATTTTATGCCTTATATGACCTCATGTTCTTAATCCTACAGAAGAAGTCTTATTTATCTATCTAGTTTAAACGCAAAATAAAAAATTCAAATTTGTTATTAGTTAACTTTGCAGGACTTAATTATAAATGAGCACTAATAATTTTCCACGGCTATTTAATCATAATCATTATTTTATCGCTATATATTTGTTAATCAGATTTTAATTTAGTTAGGTTCAATATAATATTAATTTAAATTCTAACAATTTAATTTCGTCATACTAATATTTCCATTTCAAAAGATGATTAAATCTAGTTACAAAGAAGAATCTTATTTGATATACAAATTTACTTTCTTTTAATTCTAATATTACACTAAGCATATGAATATTATTATTACTACTTTACAAGTTGAATGCACGTGCTTTGCACGTTACCAAATATGTATTCATACATTATGGAGCAAATAATCCTTTCTTAGATGAAGAATTTTTGGTCGCTCATTCTTGCATGTGCTCTGTGGGCTACGCGGCTTGATATAATATGCTCATTAGCCAAGAAAAGATTGAACGGAATGAATGCGTTTGTGTTTGGAAATAAAATTTTACTTATCAAAATCTAGGATACTTACTGCTTCACCACGTGGCTTTGATAGCATAGGTGTTTATATCTACTTTTCATTTTCTCACCAAACTTCGAAATCTTCCTCTCTCTCATTTCTCCCTTTGGTATCTGTTTTTTCCTTTTTTGATGTTTCTTTAGAAAATTTTAAGGCGCAAAATCACCACCACTTCTGTTTCCTTTCTTACCTGTAAAATATCCAAATTTTGAGGTTGGGTTTTGATTGATTCTGAGTTTTTATGTGGAAACCCATTAAAATCTGTATCTTACCTGTTGAATCTCACGACAGCATCGAAAATTATTAAGTTGGGTATTTGATCAATTTTGAGTTTGTATATGTGAAACCCATCTGGTATCAAAAAAAAAAAAATATGTGAAACCCATCAAAATCTGTGGTGATTGAAAAATATTAGATTGTTTGATTGATGTTAACATGAGGCAAATGAAAATGATGGTGAGAAGAACTATAATAACTCGGTAACCTGCGTGGTAACACATCGACGGCCTACTTCGATTCATGACGTTAAAAGTCAGACGATCTAACGTGTGTGATCAACAGTTCACACGGAATTTTTTTCTCCGAGATCTAACGGTTTCGTTTTAAAATTAGCATATCCAACGGCCCAATTTAACTCCGTGTTTTAAATTGGGTAAGAGTTTCCGTCTGTCCTTGGGCTCATTAAAAGGGGGGAGATGTTTTATTTTAAAGATTTATTCGATCATTTGTTAGCCTAAATATAATTTTACTACAAGATTTCTAACAAGTTAAGTCTTTTTATTTTATACATTATTATATCCTCGCTTTCCTAAGTCTAACGCCTAATAAGCATTACATTAGTTGTCTAGTTTAGAAGTAAAACTTATATCTCTAATTTGTAATTAGTTTAATTTACAAGACTTAACCGTAAACAAGTGTTATTAAATTTTCCATAACTATTAAATTAATCATAATTATTATTTTTATCGTTATATATATCTTTAATGAATTTTAGTTAAGTTAAGTGCAACATGACATTAATTGATAATTGCTAACAAAATTTTATTTACTTTTATAATTACTTTTATTATCATTTATAGTTACTGTTATAATAATATTTTATTGAATTATTATTCTAACAACTCATACAATTTTTTTATTGAGTCCCAAAATATTATTGACATTTATGTGATTATAAAATGTTGATTCTACGTATAAGTCAAGGTGTTCAATAACTTTCTATGTGACTTTCAAAATTCATCAATAATATTAATCTCACTATTATTATAACATTAATTATTTACATGTTCATACTTTTTGGATTAATTATTATCAAATCCTTATCAGCTAAAGTTATTGGTGTACCCTACAATTTTTACTTCATTGTTGAAAATACAAACAACCAAACAAGCCAATCAATCAATCAAATAATTATATTATTTATTGATAGCTTTTAGTGATTAAGATTTATCACACAAACCCAACCCAGTTCTAACTAATCTAGTACACTAACTGGCACTGGCTATTTCTATCGTCTACCATATAAGATCTACTAGTGAGCTCTGATACCAACTCTTGTAGCGCCCCCTAAGCTAGCAGCTGACTAATCCAAGAGATTAACTAAATAAGAGGCACTAAAAAAATCCAAATTAAACACTTAAACTTTCAATTAAGAAATCTGTTACAAAACTTAACCCAAAACTAACCCCTCTCAGAAATATATATACAAGATCTTCTCTCAAATGATACATATATAATAATCATTTGGTTTTCAAATAAAATATACAACATAATAAACATATCAGAATATAATCAACTAACGAAGTTAACTTCTCGGAGCTTTCGCTGCGCAACTCTGATCTGTCACAGAAACTGAAGTGGGAATAATTAACATTTAACCTTCTAAGTAATCATATGCAAGATTTGGAAAACAATAATGTTTTTCCGAAAATATTAAACAGTGACTAAGTCACTAAAAATAATCATACATGTATATGGAACAAACTCCTTCGTCAAACAATGTACTAATATGGTTGTGAACCCCTAAATACCGGCAATTCACACCTATATAGCTATGGATGCCACCAAGACCATGGTGACCAACTCTATTCAATAAAAGCTCTAGGTATAAAAGTGAAGGAGCGTATCCTATATACCACAAGTGGAAATTCTCATTTCCCATAACAATTTATGTTGACGACGAAACAATACAAGTCCTTTCCACATCGTGGAAAGATTCACAGAATTATCATAATGCATTTTAAATAAAATATGGAATGAAGAAACAAACAATGCATGAGTTTGTTAAGCATAATATTTTATAAAAATAACAATAATGAATACAAAGAGTCAAATGCATTCCCACACCTTTTTGATGACAGGCCACGCCTACCTCGAGATCCACGATCCACTGGTTCGTCCGTTGAATCGAACGTTGTTAATAACAAACTGTTAATCACACAAGAATTCTAAGAAACTAGCCCCAAAGGCTCACACAAGAATCATATAATTCTATTTAAAAGTTCCAAGCCCAAGTCCACTAAACCAGCCCACTTATCTAAAGCCCGGTCCAACAGTGTCACTTAACGGTCCAACGTAACGGTCAACGGGTCTCTAACAGTCAACGTCAGTCAAGGTCAAAGTCCTGGTCAAATGGTCAAGATATAAAATCTAACTTGGTCAATTGGTCTGGTCACTGAGTCAAACCTATTCAACTCAGACTGACAAGGTAACTCGACTCAGTCAGATTAACTGAGTCAGGGTAGGATAGACCATTCAGCCAACTAACTAGCTGAAAAATACAGGACCTAAGCCAAAGCATAAACTAAGCCCAAACTGAGCAATCATTCCTCCCTGTCAGTTTTCAATTCAACTCCACTTCATTAACATTTCATTTCTATCAAACTTCAAATTATAAATCCATTCTTAAGCAAACTTCATAATTACAATTACAACTTCCGCTCTGTTTACCTACATTTGCAGTAGCAGCAAGTCTTCAATAGAGAGACTCAACTCAGCACATTCCTATCCTTCACTCAAATACAACTTCAACTAATAATTTCTTAAGTGAACTTCAACATGAAATTACAAACACAATTACAGTTACAAAACTTATTTACCTTAATCGACAATTGCAAGATTTTGCTAAACCCTTTGCTATGACAGCCTCACAACCAACACGGCCTATACATCTTAAGAGCACAAACCAACTCCAAGAGTTTATACAATTCACAGACTACTTCAACTGAGTTCAGTTCAACAATTCTTCCTGCAATCTACCAACATATCTCAACACCAATACCAGTTCCAATTACACACACACACCCTGGACAACTCCAACATAACCATGTTCTCAAATTAACTCATATTCATCTACCACACTATAACTGACATTTCAGTTCACTTATTATACAAACACCATCATAAACCCAAACTCAGCAACAACATTCCATCTCAACTGATTTCATCTCAAACATATAAGCCTGCACCATTATTTACATCACTTGATACATTTATCTTTTTCATCTCAACACAACAACACAGAGTCCTAACCTATTTATTCGAATCCAACTCCACTTCCATAACTAAAATCACCTCCAATTATCATTACACAAACCAACAACAACAACTAACTGTTCTTCATAAATCTCAATTAACAGAACTCCAAATATAAATCTTAACTTCATAATTAAATCAAAACTGAACTCCATATAATCAGAACAACTTCAATTTAACAACAAACCCATCATTATTTAATTATTGGCAATGCAAATATCAATCAATTCAATGTATATCAAATCTGAACATCAAAACCCTAATTTGTTTTGAAATTAAAATTAAACTCATACTATCAATTATACTTCATACCTGATCAAAACCCATATCAAATCTTCCCTTTAAACCCTCAATTTCATCTTCAAATTCTTCTTTGAACTTCCTGTGAAACCCTAACTTTCTCGATCTCCATTGAACAACTTCATAACTTCAATTTAACTCCAACCCTTTCTTCAATCAGCTAAACCCAATCCTTAATTCTTTATTTCCATCCTTAACTTCACACAAAGCCAAAAACCGATTACAGAAACCCTAATTCCTTCGATTCACCACCGAATCAAGTACAAAGATTCATTTCAGTTACAACCCTTCATTCTCCATCAATTGACAATTCGATTTAACCCATCAATTTCACTCGGCTCCAAAATTCATCTCAAAATACACGCAGAAGAAGAAGAGCAGAGAAGGAGGAAAAGAGAAAATAAAAAAAAAGAAAGAGAAAAAGAATAAGAGAATGGTTATTCTCTTTGATCCTCTTGGAGATAAGGCCGACGAGAATTTACAAAGGCACCCAGCAAATTGATACGAGCAACCAAGGAGGTTTGTCTACAAAAGATTAAACTTTCTTTCATGCAAATCTGATGGTATCTCCTTTGTCCGGTATCCAAATGACACGTTCAAGTAGCCCATTCCGCGTAACTTTTCGATCTCTATTCAATGATACTAGTTTCATATCTAGATCGTTGTTAGATTAATTCCTATTAATTAATGTTCAAGTTACACTAATCGAGTAATTATCGGCTAAGACGTCTCTTGACTGGTCCAATAGCGTTGACGAGCTTGAGGATCATTACAGGTTGGTCTTAGGGAGGGAAGCAAAGAAGGTGTTTGAGATCAGAATGTTGAACTATGAAGGTGTGGCTGTTTTATGACTTGTATTAGAATATGGTTTCTGGCTACTTGTGTTGATAACCTTGTCCTTTGAAAATAGGTTGAAAAACCTATTTATACAAGTCATTGAGCGCACCCCTGATCTCGTAGGAAGTGGATGCAATTAAGTAGTGGAGAAGTGGGGTTGTGCAAAATATAGTGACCATCACGTTTCCATTATGCGGGAAGACTGGTCACCCTTTCACCCACTACTCCCTCATTGCTGTTAACCGTTTGTCCTTTTCTGACACTTTCTCGTAATGGGCGCGTTGCACGCCACATGCCGTAGACCACCAGACCAATACCCCCGTGAACATTGCCAAGTTTGTGACACGTTTGATGTCTCGAGTATTTTATAGGAAAATATGTACAGCAGGCTGCTGAATGAGTCAAGTCATGAGACTCACTATTTACAGTAACATATAGCGCTTTTAGATCAAATAATAAAATTATTTGTGAGATCAATATTCATAAAACATCGTTTATAATTGATGCAAATGAAACATCGCTTCCAAACAAACTGCTGAAAAACAATCAATGTGCAGGAAGCATCGTTGTTTTAGAGTTCGTCCAAATTATTTGCGAGTTGAATGTCTTAAAAATAGCGTGACCGTACACCTTTGGGCGATCATTTAGGAACCCTATGAGCAAGCCACAACTTGTTTGATCATTCCCTGTGGAGGAGGGATGGCTGGTGATTACATCTATACCCTATTGGCCTCCTGAAAATAAATCTAGACAATCCGATCAGGCTAGTGAAGTTGGATGGATTAGATGATTCGCGACAGTTGCGTACTGCCATTGGATTATGCAAACAGCGCGACCAGCTTCTTTTGGGTGATCGTTCGGAGGCCACATGGGAAATCCTTGGCTTGGTCTTTCGCTCCTCATGGAGGATGGGTGGCCGGTGATCACAGCGTTACCATGTTGGCCATCGAGAATCCGATCTAAGTCGTTCGACTAAGCTGGCGAAGATGGACGGACGCGATTGATTTGTGGCAATTGCATAGCGTCGTTTATTCAATTTAGGGTTTTTAAAACACGCACGATCACTCTACTTTGGGCAACCATTTCGATGAGCCTATGGATTTCCTTGTGAAGTTCGACCAGCTAGGGATGAAGGTGAGTTGCCGGTGAACACACTGACGTCTCTTTGATCATCCAAAACACGATCTAAGCCGTCCAAATTGGCTGGCTAAGTTGGACGGATGCGGTAGTTTTGAGACCGTTATGGTCGGTCTTAGCTCGTTTGAGCTCTTTTTTCAACAGCGCGATCACCTTGATTCTGGCTAACGTTCAGGGGTGTTGCGGGTGAAATAAAGGAATTATGATCGACTGGGATGCTAATGGTCCTACCGGTGGACATTATGGAGGTTGCCTAGTTCCTCTAAGAAGAGGCTAAGTTTGTTGAATTGTGTGGCCAAATCGTGTGGCCACGATTGCTCTTTAATACTGACATGGACAGTTAAGATTTTCCTTAAGGAATTTAAGCTCGTCGATCGTGCTAAGCTTTAATTAAAAAGTGTGTTGACACAAGAATATCTTTATCAAAGAGTGGTGTAGCATGTGCAAGTGTTTTCATGCGGGTCTCGATACTGACACTTCGGGAGATTCGTGCTACTCCGCTGCGAGTGAACATTAATCGTCATGTCATGCCTTTATTGAGAGTTTTGTTGGGGAACATGGCATAGGAAAATACTAGACAGGTAATGCATTAGTGAATAATGCTGGTGGAAAATAAAATTCATAGAATATTTGGGATTGTTGTTATATGCACTATTCTGAGTGAATTATATATATATATATATATATACAAATATATTGAATTGCTCAATACATATGTGAGCGAAGAGGTTTATGCACTCATCACTTTCAGATGGCATTTGTTCATTTGCAGGATGACAACGTATTATATACAAGATTTTACGATTTTACCCTTGTACTAAAAATCACCATCAACACCTATTTTCATAAAAATCCACTTCTAATCCTTGAATTTTTTTGATAAGGACCATGGAGAAATCCCGGAGACTCAACAGAATCTTACAAAATTTCAGATCGACATCCAGACTTATTTGAAAATGCCTTTAGAGTTACCAGTTGGGATAGATCCAAAAAATCTTGATCGAGTACAGTTTCCTAAAGAAGGAGTACTAAAACTGCTGAGAATAGCACTGACGGGATCTTGCCTGCAATCGACCTAACGGGAGAGGATAAAGCTCATTACGAACGCGATAGAGCAAAAGAGTAACCTTCCAGTCGACCTTATCACTCTCAAGGACCTCAAGGACCAGATGAAGTTCTAAACTTGAAGATTCTGACGAATATTTGCTCCAAAATTCGTTTAGGTCAAGGGCCCTCAACCTGATCACAGGGGACTCGGGAAGTTTACTTCACTTTACTATTTTACTTATAACTCTTTCATTATGTATCAGATTGACCTAGTTCTTTTTCTGTCGGATTTATCTTTTCGTTGTTTACAAGATAAACTTAGCGAAAACTTGGAAAGGTTCCAAAAAATTCGTGACCTAGACAAAAACTTTGCAGATCCACATAAGGTCATAAATCACCAGCTGAGATGCATCTTTTCGTTTTCGTGTTTCAGAGGATCATGACTAGAACGCGAAAAAGTATAAGATGAGACTAGTTTCGAAGTTATTTCTCGGACAAATCTCATATTTATCTGAAGATTCAAAGCCACCGGTCGATATGCTATCTCAACACTTGTCCCGTCAGAAAGAAAATGAGTCTAGCAATTGTACGACCAAGTCTCAATGAGCCTCCATCTCGGATACACCAACGATTATCCAGTATCATTTTATGATGGGACCTCAATTCACCCAAGAAGGAGAAGGAGAATGTCTTCGTACCTAAACCTAACAATTGAAAATAAATCCAAAGTGAGGCCAAGATAAAATTTCGTTACTCGACATACAACTATAACCAACTACTTTCACTGAAGTAAAATAAGAAAAAGATCCGAGACCATAGCTTCAGGATACACGTTACTCATTCATGCACATACTAGCAGTTCCCTCGGTCAAAGTCTCTTCTGTCGATAAAATCCAATTGACAGGTTATTCCATGAGTCAGGCTCAGACGCGATGAGCAAAGGACAAGATATGACAATCACATACAATTTCCTCGTGTCAAAAAACGACCCCTCCGCGTGAATAATTACCTAGCAGGTTCCCAGAGAACTCTTCCATTAATAAAACAAATAAAAATCGACTGCGCAGTTGGACCTAAATGTATCTATTACCCTAATTATACCAGAAGGCATATACTACTCTCAAGTTCGGTTGAGCATTCTCCCAAAAGAAGAATAAATCTCGACGGATAATTTTACTACAGAAGTTCACATGAATCCCTGTCAAGATACCTTGTAGAGGCGGAACAACAACTTCATTTTGTCCATAAAGACACATGTGGTAGTATGTCGACATGACTCTCCAAAGACTCTCCAGCCCACAGATTATCGCTTTCGCTCCTTGAAGATTCAATCTCGTACGCTACAAGGGTCTTACTTCATTTTCCAAACGTCCCAAGTTAATGGGAATCCCTAGTCTTATGTCAAACTGGGGACTAACGGATAATCGTGCGTCACATACATGCATGTCCAACAAGAGGTGGCCCAGATATCCATTTTTCATATAACAAATTTAGAAATAATCAGCGCAGGAGTCTCAAAAGATCGGGACACATCAAGACCATTCAACTCCCCAAACCCACAACATAACATGTTATTACTTGGGATTAGGTGACTAGAGATCGACCTTTAAAATCGTGAAGGGGACTTATCTCGAGAAATCTCGCATCTCTCTATGGTCTCGTAGAATTCTTCTCCGTCAGCATATGTACTCAGCTAAGGGTGCACAGGAACCGAGCCGTACCGACTGACCATCCCGGTACCAGTGGAACCGTACATGATTTTGGACCGAACCGAGAAATGGGGTACAGGTACCGGTCCAAAAAATAGGAACCGGGGTCTGGGGGTACATGTACACGGTCCTGCCCTAGTACCGTGCCGTACTGGACCGAAAGTACCGAATAATTCTAACTATAGGATTTATGGGTACTAGATTACTGATAGCCGTTAGATCTAGGGCTGTATATATACATAATTTTCGCTAGGGTTTGATTTCTCATTTGGTGGTTTTTTTTTTTTTTTTTTTCCGTCTTCTCTCTGAGAAATAAAAGAAGAACAAGAACTCCATTAGAGATTTAGAGTTACAGCCAGCCTTACAGGGAAGATTTCTTCTCTTCTACATACTTCAACAGTTCAACTCCACGAACTCCATATTTCACTCTCGATCCAGAAGAAGAAGAATAAAAAATCAGTGATAAAATCGATGCCCTCGTAAGTTTTTTTTTCCTTTTCTTCTTCTTCAATTTTAATCAAGTTGTATTCATTATTATTTTTAAATCGTTTGATTTGGACTACTGGGTTACTTGACTTTTGTTAATTTTAGCTTTATTTTGATTTTTGAAGGGAAAAGATTCAAGGAACAATCAATCCAACTCAGAAATTGTTAACCAAGGGTAAGTAAGTTCATCAAAATCTTTGCTTTTAATGAAATCTGGGATTGGATTAATGGGGTTCTGTCAATTTTGAGTTCTTATGGGGTTTACTTATTTTGAGTTCCGGAGTAATGGGGTTTTGTCAATTTGTTGAATTGTGCTGAAATTTTAGTAGATTGTTACTTTGTTAGTGATTGAATCATGTATAATTGTAGTGTTCTTTCAATTTTTCCGTATTGGGGGCATATAATTGTGCTGAAATTTACTAGATTATGTGATTGAAGTGTTCTTTAGATTTTTTTACTATTGGGATTCTAATTGTGATGAAGGTTACTAGTATATGTGATTGAATTATGTAGAATTGCATAGTGTTCTTCAATTTCTTTTGATTATGTGGGCATATAATTGTACAAAGAAATTGGCTCTAAGATGTTGGGACACTGAAATTGACTCTAAGATTGAATTGTGATCAATGTTTCTAAAAGTCTCATGTCTTGTTTTTAAAATTTCTTTTTGATTGCTTTGTTTATCTGACTTGATCAAATGTATTGTTGCAGGTTATCTTGATTAGTTGCTGAAGCCTGTTATTGGACTAGAGACAGGACATCAGATAGCTAGTTGCTCTTACTGAGGTTAGCATTTTACTTTTTTGTTGTGTTGTGTCATGTAACTCATGTGTGTAGTTTACTAGTTTGGCATTGTGTAGTTTACACAACTGAGGTTATATGGAATTGTTTGTCAGTTATGGATGCATCAATTCCAGCTAGGGTTCGGAACATAATATGGCATATTAGTATATTACATTATTAGTTTATTACTTGTGTTTGGCAGTAATATACATAGACTAATAGTTACTAACTTCTATTACTTGTTTTTGCAGCGTTACTTGGTCCTATCAACATTAATGCCACCACTAGTGTTGCTTCTATGGAATAGATAGATATTCAAGACTTTGTATTTGCCATTTCCACTCAGTGCTACTGCAAGTCTGCTAATTGTTACTTGGACTCTTTTACTACTTCTTACTTCTTAGTTCTTAGTTCTTACTACTGTTACTTGGACTCTTTGACTCTTATGGTACTTCAGTACTTGTTATTTTTCAGTTTTTTAAGACTTGGTATTTGTTTTCTACTTTTCTTTTCTAGTATTTAAGACTTGGTACTTCAGTACTTGTTACTTCTTATTGTTAATTGTTAACAAATAACAATACATGCTTAGTAAAACAGGTTACAGGTCCTTACTTATTAACAAGAATTTTTTTGTTTGGAACCGAGTATAGTACCGGAACCGTACTGGTCCCGAACAGTACCAGAACCGAGGTACAGGGTACAAGTACCGGTCCAAAATTTTGGAATCGATCCTAGGGAGGTATAGGTACTCGGTCTTGGCAAGAACCGAGCAGAACCGTACTGTGTGCACCCTTATACTCAGTAATTGCAACCATGTCCTAGATCCTGACAGAAGATAAGACGTTTTAGGGTTTTATACATGTGTACCAGAACTATATCAATTATAAAAAGAATTCAAATTATCCCTCGATAATAAACACATGCAAGAGCAAACTAGGGTTCACAATCGGTTTGAAGAGGAGTGTATAGTATCCACTCTACTCAGACGCGACTCATACTTTAGTCACATGACTCGACGAACTAAGACAAATGGATAGAGAATTCGACAACGCACCATTGATAAAAGTATCGGTCCATGTCTCTCCTACCATGTGTTAAAATGGCATGATGTTTCAATACACGGTCCAAGAGATATCATCAAAACACTTGCATGAATTATTGCTAAATAGATCTGGACTCCAAGTTCAACTTCATATGGACATATCACCAAAAAAACAAGCTCGAAAACTTTTTTTTCTCTCCAATAAATGAAGGCTGGGTCTTTTCTGTTCGATAGTTTGGGTCAACCACTAAAATCGGACGTCAAACGAAGTTTTTACAGCCTCTGGCGCGCAAGGAAAGAACTTCTATTATGAATTTAAATTATGGTTTTCACCTACTCGCATACCCGACGGATAAATCTAGGGTTTTCATCAAGTTCGAACTCATGAGGGTCCTATTCCTTTACCATATGCATATGGAAAAAGTTTCAGAGATAGAAAATATCAACCCTGGAGAAATCTTCTGATAGAGCCCCCTAGAGAAAATCTCTTTCTTCATGTTCCACTGCTTCACTTTGGCCCCTGCATCTCTAGCCACCTTCTTAGCATGTTCCAACTCTTCATTTACCATGCTTCATTCCAGATTAAGAAACTCTCTAAAATACGAGGACTTGAACTCAACTCACTCCGACGGATCCTGACAAAATTGAGCCCAAAGATTCTCACGGGTTGTCACCAAGTTTCCCAGGTTTACAAATTCATCAGAAGCAAGACTGTTCGGAGTTATCATTCTCGTGATATAATCTATCAGTAGGTGTCTCATCCGAAGTCAAGATATGGGTTCTGTGAAACTACCCTCATACCGGTCAGTTGTCTCTGCACCCGAATCTTTTCCTGAAATCTCTTTGAAATTGTTGAATCCCGCCTCATCCACATTCGACCAAGATATAACTCATTCTCACCATGAAGAGTACTCTACAAACAAAGAAAAGATCATATAAGGCTTCAAATTTCAAATTACATAAGTTAAAATCAAGGGAGCAACAACACAGGACTATGGTTTGATTTACATGAGGACCAACCTTTCCCCCTAAAACCTTGTCCTCCTAAAATCCCTTCAAGCCTTGTCTTCTCATAGTCCCTTCAAGCATACCTTCATGCCTAGAGTCATGTACTTATCAAGAAATCCATCTCACATCTCATGAGATACTCGTGGATTTGTTTGGGTCCACACTTCACAAGGGATCAAGCAAAATACGTTTTCTGGAAACCAAAGAGTAAAAACGAATAATCAGTACCACGGACGTGTCTCTAGCCTAAGAATACATAATTCAGGACCTAAACCAATCTAAGAAAGAGTAATGAAGTCATAATACTCCAAAGGGTTGCGCTTGAAGCAAGAGAACATTTTAAGAATCCAACTGAAACAAGGATTCCTTTGGTAAGTCAGATTGATGAACATTGCATCGCGAAGACTTGAAAACTAATGACAATTCATAAGGATTTTCGGGGTACTTTATGAATAAAACTAGATCTTAACCCGTGCCGTTACGGCACGGGATGTTTTGTCTCTAATACGATATTATTCACATTCCTCTTTCTTCATTTTTTTCGTGAGTAATTATTTTGATATTCAAATAGGTTTTGGGAAACAAAATGGGTTACCTGATCTTTTTATTTTTTACTAAAGCATGTTATTCCAATTTATTATCTGGACGGAGTAGTAATGTTGTGCCAACATGAAAAAAAATAAAAAATACAGTAAATAAAAAATTTCCCCATTCATTGTTCCATCATACCATAATTTCAAAAAGAATATTTCATCTAACAGTACATACACCTAAACTGGCAATCCAACTCCATGATGTTTATGAATACATATGTTCCGAAATTATTGATAACTAAGGCTCTAAGGAGTGAAGCAAAAACCCATAATATTTTTCATACTATAGATAAACACTATTTATTTATTTATTTTGCAAATGTGAGAGTTATAAAAATGAAGAACCCTTGGCTATTGGAAGGCTGAGATATACACATGTGAGTTGAAAAAATAAACTTATAATAGTAAATCAAAACATGTGTAAGATTCTTTATCAATCATATTGATAACATAAAATTGAAGAAATTCGTGGATAAAAAGATTTCACACCAACTATGCTAAGTAGTGCATGAATGACGTTCTCACATCTAGTGTTACTCAAGTAATTTGGAGTTTTAAAGAGCATAGTCATATTGATATTTGTATCTACATAAATTCAACTAACCTTCCGAAGAAAAATTATTAGTTTCAAGGTATAGCCGACACAAACTTATGTCTCCTTCAATGTATACAACACAGACTGGGTTTAATCGGCCTTGAGATTAAACAAATACCCCAACATTAGTCAAATAATGTCTACAAATACGGAATCGAAATAAAGTGCTAACGGGAAAAATGAGAGACTAACATCAGTGCTACAAATAAAATACCCTATATGTATCAAAGTTTGTTAACCAAACATGTATTCAAATTAAAAAGTCATCAACTTAACACAAAAATATAAAAGAACCCAAGTTAAATCAATACTTGCATAAACAAAACTTATAAGAGAATTTTGTAATTATTAAATACCTTTAAAATCACTATTAGAGATTTAATTACATGCCTCGTTAAAAACTACGGTAGGACAAAATCACCAGATTAATCTGTAGAAATTTCACTGTATATGTAGCAATTCAGAGAAGTTTACACTGGTGGTGATGCATTCCATCTAATTGTTGTTCGACTGATTATTCTTTTTAGAAGGTTTCGGTTTTCATTGGAGAAACCGAGAGGGAGCGTTTCATTATATTCATTATCATTCAGAAATCCAAGACCAACTCGCCCTCTGCTTACGGTATCTCAATACAACCTTAGATTTATCTATTGGACGGAGAAACGTTGATACTAAATATGTAGTTTTTAGTGTTATTTATTATATAACGTGACATCCAAATGTTTTTTTTCTTCTTCTTAATTTTCATGTATTTTAACCGAGTTTATATTAGCATTAAGACGATCAACCGCATTTCTAATTTATAGTGTTATCCTTTTGTAGCAGCACATAATTAACATAGTCAATTACTACTCATCAATACCGGCCAGTATCACAAACCACCAGATATCACTTCTTTCTCCACCACCACCATTTTCCATCCCTCGTAGAATATTGGGCACACTTATAACTTTTAATCCCACGTGTCATGTATAAAGTTTAGATTTAACAAACTTAGGTCGTCAATTAATTTATTCAACTATATGTTTTTTGTTAATAATGAAAATCATGCGTACGAACGGTTACCAAAGATAGCAGTGGTGCCAAAAACAACCATTTTGTCTTATAAGATTTGGTATCATCCCGAAAGTATTTGTTATCCGCCTTTATTGATCATGTCAAAAACAACCAACTATAATTTTCACAATACAATGTTACCCGTCATGTAATTTTTTTTTTTTTTTTTTTTGATTCCAAAAGAAAAAACCAATACCACCGCCATTAAAACCATCCAGCGCCACTATTTCTTCCACCAAAACTAATGTTATCACCTCCACCACTTAGTAACACCTTCCACCGCTTCCACCACTTACTTCTTCCTCTACTACCACCATCACCACTAATATCTATTGAAATAATTTTTGTCAAAATTATTATCTATTGATGGAGATATGTATTAATATTAATTAAGGGATATTTATGATGTAAAATTAATAAATCATTTATCATGAGAAATTAATGAGACATCAATTAATAAAACACTTATACTAATTAATATTTAAGTTGAACAAATCATGACCATAGTTATATCTTCTATATAGACAAATCACTTATACTAATTAATAAAACATTTATACTAATTAATATTTAAGTTGAACAAACAACCACTGTTGATTTATCTTTTCTATTAATTCCAACCAAGGTGGAACAATGGTTAGAGGCCACTCTCATGACGCAATAGGTCATGAGTTCGAACCTCCCCGTTATAATTTTTGAAATTCCATATCTTGACTTGAGTATTCATTTTTAATTCATAATATTGGAATGAACACCACTTGTGCGAGTTGTAGGGTGTGGTCTGTACAACCACAACCTTTGATTTATCTTTTCCATGGATAAATCCTGACCACCACTCAGATAGGAAAAGTTAGCTAAACTATGCTTTATACTATTGATGTGTTCCTCTATGTCTTCCCAACAACATACCAAAAGAGCGCTTCAAATGGACAAACAAGCTAGGAGATGTGGTCCTAACACCGAAGTAAGTGCAATATGAAAAACTCCTGAAATTTTATACGGGATTTTTGAAGTCAAAAGTATACACGGATTTGATTGTCCAAACGAACTCAGAATCAAGTCATTATTTTTGCATTAGAAAGCATATTCTCTTTTATTTCAAATATGGGGTTGGGGACTCAAATCAGAGTCTGTATAAAGAGTTTACAACCATTCTCCCTAAGTGTCTCAAATCTGTAGTTTTTGTTTGACGAACACCTAAACAAAGTGAATCCTTGACAAATACGACTACTCATTTAATGGTCGAAGGAATATGGATATATGATCAAGGAGGGACAAATATCAAGAATTACTAAAGATGACTCTATGGAGAACGAAGGATGGGTATCTACATCAACAAACTCAAGATGATAAGTACTTCTGTTAACTTCTATGTCATCAGTTTGAAGATTAGTATCATTTTGAAAGAAGAACAAGGTTACCATATATGCAAAAAAAAGATGCTATCACTTAGCACGTCATTATTAAGAACTCAATTTAAGTACACCAAGCATTAAAAATCAGCACGCTAATTTCCTTCAAAGTGCAATATAAATCCTACTTCAAATAAAAGGATGAATCTCACTTGAACAAGGAAACCAACTTCCAAAAAGAGTCTAGGACGTGTTCTACTTGTTTATATCCTTACCCAAGTAAATCACAAGTCATTCCAAAGTTTCTCCACCTCCTTGCATGAAGACTTATCAAGAAAAAAAGGCAAAAGTAAAGACAGAAGTGGCCCTAGTTCGATATTTTGGCTATTTTGAAGAAAAGGGGATTTGGCTAAGAGAAGTGATCAAATTCTTATCCAATCATGGAACTAGACCCATGCATATGGTTTTCAAGTTACCTCAGCGTCCAATGCGTCCAACTAGAGTTCAAGTCAAACAAGTAAAGGAGTTTTAAGAGAAAGCAAAGGAATTCAACTTAAACAAGGAATTCTACTGTGAATAAAATTCGTGGAACATACTGGACCAGTATCTAAAAATAGAACACGTCCAAAATACTTCTCTTTTCAATTTGATTTTAAAAGTGAAGGCTTGAAGCAAAAGGAAAAAGATTTGGAGTTAAAAGAGGAAATTAGAGGAATTTGGATCAAATAAGGAAACTGAGGGTTTTCTTTCTTCAAAAAATTCATCCAAACCTTGGACAAGCCATTTTCATGCGTGAGGATGCTCTCCTAGCACAGTGGGACATGATTTATTCTCTCGTAATTTGTTCAGAGGGATCAAAGTCTAAGAGAATTAGGGTTTTGACAAAAATTATCCTAATTTCAAGAATTTGGTGAAAAGGGGATTTATTCTAAAAGAAAGGGGACCGAGCCTCTCCCATTCTCTTGGACGGTTTTCTAGGAATCTCTAAATCCCTTTTATCTCATTACTCCTCAACAAAAAAAAAAAGAGCTCATAAGGTATTTTGACCAAAATACCCTTATATTGCAATTTTGAGTATTTTCAAAGAAGAAAGCCTTAATACAGCTAGAGACCGATCAATCTCCCATATAATCATTCCAAAGGCCTAATACAAGTGAATATTGAGTTCTCTAAGTGTTCGAAGAAGAATGGAACCGAAACGGAATCCAAGAAGGCAGAATTTAAAAGAAAATAAAGGGAATCTGGCTCAAAACAGGGAATTCAGATTCATGATTTCCAAAACCAGGACCAGAGTGTTAGAACACTGCTTGGTCGAACACGTAAGCATTGTTGTATCAAGCTTGTTTGTCAATTTTAGTGATCAAAACTATAAGTCTTGATTTCTAGTCTACTTATATTAATGTCTCGGACTAGGATAGATTGTGTAGTTGAGCATTAGACTTCATGGCGTTCATCATTTGAATACGAAGAACTACAAAGGAGAGCATGTGGAACTTCATCAACAAAAGGTATGTGGAGACTGAAATTCATCTATCACTTGGAAAGTCTATTTGTACTATATCTGCTATATTGAGACAAAAGTCGTATTACTATAGTTTTCGATTATACACATTTGAGATTTCAATCGGAGTTTAACTCGCTTACATATTTCTCGAAATATGTGTTGGTAAGCTTTTGGTTCAACCAAGTTCATCTTATATTCTTGACGAAAGTCAAAAGATGATCATGTGAAAATCGTCGAGTAACATCTTACATGGTTTGTGTGCAATCATTTGGTGTAGACTTGGAATGTTTCGTTATGATTATTTCAATAACTTAAAAATTGCTTTGATGATAATAGTGCGTGAAAACGGCTATTGTCATCCTCTAAGAATGTTTCAATGATTGAAATAGAGTTTGGAACACTTAACCAACATTGGATTATAAACATGTTATGTACTCTTGCATATATGTGATCCATGTCCGGGAACCATAGTATGCATACCCGTATGCATACCTATTGGTTTGAGAAGTCCGGGAACCTAATTACGCGTACCCTTACACATACTGGCGAAAGGTTTGTGACCGGAAAATTCGGTTGGGTTTGGAGGTATGCGTACCCATTCGCATACTGACGAAAACCAAACTTGGTCTGGCTACTTCAAGTAGCGTACCCGTTTGCATACTTGAATGTTAAAGTTCTAAAATCTGTTGTAACATGAACAAATACATTTATATAATAAGGAATTCATTCTTTGCAAACCGTGGCTATAATGTTCATGAATTGATTGGAGTGAATCAAACCGATTTTGGTTCAATTGTGTTCTTGTATACTTCTATGAGAATATAATAATTGAACAACTCTTTAACTGGTTTCATTTGAATAGTTATGGTTAATATGAATAAGGTTGATATGAGAGTGTTCATATAGCTAACCTCGGTTAACTATTGTTGAGACAACATGGCGTACATGTTTAGGTATGGTTACATAAACCTAAATGAGGGTACATTTCATTTGTGTATAACAAGCTAAGTTCGATCTAACGGTTGAAAGATATTAGTTTGTATCTAATAAGGTTTTTACCTAACGGTGAATATTGAATGCTTTGTTAGATAGGTAACTTAGATTGCAAACCCTGATTTAAAAACTATATAAAGGAGAACTCTAGAAACTGGGAAACCTAATCCCCACACCTCCTGTATGATACTAGTTGTGACTAGAGTCGATTCTCCTTTAATGTTAGGGTTTTCACGAAGCCCTATAGGTTAACGACTTAAAGACTTCATTGGGATTGTGAAGCTAGACCCAACTATTTTCTTTGTAGTTGTGTGTTCTGATCTTACTATTTTCTATCGTGATTGAGTACTATCTTCTCTAAGATTTTCTCGAGATTTAATCTCCGATAGGTAAGATTAAAAAGTAGTCACAAACATCTTCGTCTCATTGATAGGTCGGGAAATCCACAATAAAATACTGCAAGTGCACAGTGTCTAACTAGTAGAAAAATGGCAAGTACAGGTCGTTCCCATGAGGAGTGTGAAATACTCTGCCAACTAATACCAAAAACTAAGTAATCGTAATATGAAATAACAAATAATAAGAATAATAAGAATGGGTTATTAGGGATTTCGATTTCCACCAATTCAATCATATAAAACTCTAATAATCTCTATTTATTACTCAAGACAAATTTTCCAAATCAATCTCATGTCTCGGAAGATGGTATATTAATTATAAAATATAGTTCCTCCGCTGTAATTTCCTTCGCTTCATGGGTAGTGATCCTAAAGCATTACCTATCTATCCTTGCATACCACGTCTAGGAATTTTAACCGAAGCACGAAATATCAATTCAAAAGCATAAATAATCAAGATAATCACATAATCAATTCAATGCCAAGCAATATGAAGAGAAATTACTAATCAATGAATCATTATTAGAAATATCATCGTAGAGTTTATATAATCAAAATGGCTTCTATCTAAACCCTAACATGGATTATCTAGACATGGCTTTCTTAAAAACCACAAACAAATATGAATAAATCCCTAGCTAATTGAAATCAAATGGGAGAAAATGAAACTCCAAACTCCAAACCCTAATCTTTGTTTCACAGTAGCCGCTCGCCGGCTTCCTCTTCCTCCATTTCTCGCGACAGAAAATACATATAGGTATTCTTGACGTTCAACGAAGACCTAGCTAATAAGCCCAGTCCAATATCCATATGGATTTGGGAAAATTAGGGGGAGACCCAAAAAAAATAATATTCTCATTGTCAAACCCACAATTAATTTTTGGTATGGTGACACCCATAATTATATGAAATTATTAATGAATCAATACATAACTCGTTATGCATACTATCTTTTCAGGTATAACTTGTTATGCAGCCTAATTTTGCAGGGGTATAATTGGAAGCGAAACTTGGACATAACATATCTAAAAATCCGCGCCTTAGAATTTTACAAATTTTATATCGTTGGAAATCTTTTTAAAAGAGCTACACAATGAGTACAAACAAGAATATCAATTTTTTGTTTTTCACGAAAAAATCGGAGGTGATCCTCATTTTAGGGAAAATTTTCGAAAACTTGATACATAACCATTATGCAGTCACCAAAAACGATGCATAACACATTCTGCAGACGCATAACGAATTATGCAACCATTTTCTCTACTGCATAACACATTATGCATTTGGACAACAAAATTATGCATCTATAACAAGTTATATTACCATTTTTTTGGTTGATTTTAGCGCGCATATATAAAAAATTGACGCATAATGCAGTATGCATCCATATTTACGGATGCATATCAGGTTATGCATTTATTTTCTCGATGCATAAAAGATTATGCAACAATTTTCTCAATGCATAACACATTATGCAATCATATTTTCGGATGCATAACTGGTTATGCAACAAATTTTATAGATGCATAATAGGTTATGCAGATATTATCATAGGTGCATAACGTGTTATGCAGCCTTTTTTTTTTGTTGGTTTCAATACCTCTCGTGAAATTTGGTCGTTTCTGATCTCGAATCTGAAGAAACTACAAGTGAAAATGAGGAATTATAAAACCACTTTTGAGTTTCTGGACACAATTAAGCCTTATTGGAACTATTGCAGCGGCGGATTTTAAATCAAAATCTTCTTCTTCTTCTTCTCCCGGAAACATCAACATCTTCTTCTTCTTCTTCTTCTCCTGGAACTCAAACAAACACAACACCATCACCTTCGTCTCCAACTAATCAATTTAACAAGCTTCCTAAGAACAACTCACAAGATTTAACTCAATTCTATGAACTACTAATCATAACAAAACAAAATCCCATCAACAACAGTAGCTCTCCCTCTCCAACCTAAGTCAATCTCTATTTTCACAACATCCTAAGACAGCTCCTTTGTATAGTAAACAAGTCTACCTCTATCCGCCATTGCATACACCTTATCCCCAATCACAGCACGCCTATGCATCCTTTTCTCCTTCACATCAACCAGACTCGGCACCGCCTCCCATTCTCCCTCAACTGGATCAAAAACCTCAACCCAATGACTCGATCTAAACCATGAATCAACCAAACAGCCACCGATAACATAAATCCTCCCATTGACAACCCCAGCAGCTGCAAATTCCCTCGAAACTCTCATTCTTGGACCAAGTTCCCATTTTTTAAAACGGGAATCAAAAACCCGAACATTGGGCGATGGAATATCATTAATAGAACCACCAATTACATAGATTTTATGGCCTATTGCAGCAAAAGTTGAACCAATTGATTGAACTGGAATTGGAGGAACTTGGAAAGGGGATTTGGGGTTCTTTGGTTCAAAAAAATACCATTTGTTAGATGAATTGCGAACACGGATGTTGATGAATAAAAGGGTTTCTATAGAATTGAGATTGAAACAAGTATCGAAGAAATGAGAGGGTCGAAGAAGTGAATTCCATGATTTACAAGGATCGAACAACTCACAAGATTTAACTCAATTCTATGAACTAATTCGGCGGAGGAAGAACAAGAGAAGAAGATAAGAAGAACGAAGGGAGAAGAAAGAAAAGAGAAACCAATTTTTTTTTAATTTTGGGTTTGGGAATAATTTTTTCCCCTAAAAATGGGTGCGCGCCTTCAAATTTCTGAGGGTGGGTTTCTCTGTGGAAAAATCTGTGGGAATGGGTCTCACTGTAGTTTTCACTATGGATTTCTGAATCCAGGCCCTACACCGTAACCACACCTCCAGCTTCCGTCTCCATTCCCCGGGTCTTCTAGATATCGTCCAATTTGAGCACCACTTTTGCTCATGCAACAAGAGTTGACCATAACCCACTTCCCTGAACTTTTGAATGTCTTCACCAGTAAGGCATATTCAAGTTCCTTGTTAAACTCGAACTGCCAATGAGATCCATAATCACCAAAATCCACCAGTAACACACCTTTTCAGTGCTGCTTTCATGGAAAGACATGTTGGATATTTTCGTCAAACCCTTGAATGCAGTCATTTATGCAGCTGGAGGTGTATAGATGAAGAGACATATCTGTTTGCACTGAAAGGTCATCTTCAAAGGGCGTTATTCCTCTTTAAATATCAGACTTGTTTTCCATACAAAACACATCTCTCAAGTTTCTCTGATTTCTTTCTAACAAGCATCATCAGTTTCAAAACCAGTGTGTTCTTGGTTGGATCAAAGTTGTACAAGCTTTGAATCCAACATCCGTTGTGGGGCTTCAAGTATCCTGACGGCAATATTCTTTGACCTGTTTGTACACTTCTTCCCAATTGGGAAAGGGTCGAATAATTGTCGAAAAGAATCTTTCACAAGAGCCTTGAACCCTAAATACAACGTTCTTTTCTTTACCCTGTTTAGTGTGTCTATTTTCCAACAAGACCTCCATTGACATAAACGTACTTCGCTCCGTCGACATTCGTTAAGTTGAAGATCATATTAATCCCCAGACTCCACTTGAATCAAACAGCCAGTAATCGATCCCGTACAATCCCATCATAGCCATCACTTGTTCTGACCCACCATTTCAGCCCTCAATCAACTGTATCTTCACTTTCTTGCGAACAGCTCCATTATCCCCTTGTAAGCACCCTCTCATTGTAACGATCACCAACAACTTTTGAATATGAACTCCAACGCCGCCTGCAACTATTTAGCCAACGAGACCATGCCATCGACTATTCAGTTCAATCAACTCCACTTTTAGTCGAATCTCAATGTTCACAGTAAACCCCATGAATCTGTACCATCCAAGATTCCTGGACCATCCAAATCTACTCGGCCATGGCACCTACTCCATCTGCTGTCCGTGAATTATATCAACAACTCCATCGATACACGGCACACAAAACATTTGCCTTCAATTGAGATGAACATCACCAGAGCCATCGTTGATGTTGTTAAGAACTCGAGAGTCACCACTGCATGCGCTGTCTGATTGAAATGTTATGTTTCTCAGTAAAGATTACACCCCAACAGACAGGACACAGAGAGATATTAATACTCTCATTACAGTCACATACCACATACTCAATAGACCAAGCAATGTAAGACACGTGTAACTGTCAGCTCACCAATGACATCACACACGGACAGCTCATCAATAACAACTCACACATACAGCTCACTAATGACAGCACACACATACAGTTACAGTAATACAGTTATAGGATGACTAACACCCCCTTCAAACTGAACTGTGCTGAAGGCTTTGTAGACTGAAGACATGAAGTTTGTCTTTTAGCATTGCAAATCTAGGACCAAGAAGACCCTTTGTAAAAATGTCTGCTATCTGATCAATAGTAGAGATATAGGTAACCTGGAGGGACTTAGCCTGTACCAGTTCTCTGACAAAGTGAAAGTCCAAGGCCATATGCTTCATTTTACTATGAAACACTGGATTAGAAGCTAGAGAAATACTGCTGCTATTGTCACAGTGAAGAACTGGTGGAAATGGAAGAAAAATGTATAAATCCTGAAGAAGCTGACATAACCAAACAACTTCAGCAGCAGTATGTGCAAGAGCCCTATATTCAGCCTCTGTACTAGATCTGGCAACAGTGGATTGCTTCTTTGCACTCCAAGAAATAGGATTGTGACCAAAGAATATACAAAAGCCACTAGTAGATATTCTATCATCTGGTGAACCAGCCCAGTCTGCATCACTGAAACCTTGCAAAGTGTGAAGACCTTTGGTGAAGAACAAACCATGAGTGATAGTACCTTTGACATATCTTAGAATTCTCTTAGCAGCACAGAGGTGAACATCAGTAGGTTGATGCATGAATTGGCAAACCTGATTAACTGCAAAACTGATTTCTGGCCTTGTCCAAGTTAAGTACTGTAAAGCACCAACTAATGATCTAAATTCAGTTGGATTAGTAAGTGGAACTCCATCATGAGCACTCAATTTGCTAGTAGAAGAAGCTTGAGTAGAGCTAGGTTTGGCACCAACCATTTGTGTTTTATCCAACAGATCCAGAGCATATTTAGTTTGACAGAGGAAAAGTCCAGATTCATTTCTTTGCACCTCTAACCCCAAGAAATAATGAAGAGAACCCAAATCTTTGAGTGGAAAATGAGAACTCAAGGCTGTAATAAGCTCAGTGCAATAAGTAGAAGAAGTACCTGTTAGAAGGATATCATCTACATAGACAAGAATAATAGTGATTCGGCTGCCAATTCTTTGAACAAATAGAGAGTGATCTGCTGAAGAAGGTTTGAAACCCATTGCAACAAGGATATGATAAAGTTTGTCATACCAAGCCCTGGGAGCCTGTTTGAGGCCATAGATAGATTTATGAAGCTTACAGACATAGTGTGGTTTATCAGCATCAACAAAACCTTGAGGTTGCTCCATAAAGACATCTTCCTGTAAATCTCCATGTAGAAAGGCATTACTGACATCTAGCTGATGAATATGCCAGTTAAAATGAACATCTAAAGAAAGAAGTAATCTGATGGTTGTTGGTTTTGCCACATGACTGAATGTTTCATTATAATCTAAACCAGCATGTTGATGATATCCCTTTGCCACAAGTCTAGATTTGAACTTGTCTAGTGAACCATCAGCATGATACTTAATTCTATAGACCCACTTGCAACCTACTACATTTTGACCAGGTTCAGGTTGTACAAGTGTCCAGGTGCCAGCATTTTGTAGAGCAGTATGTTCAGTTACCATGGATGTTTTCCATTGTGGAATTTTAATCGCCTGAGTAAAACAAGTGGGAGTGATGTGAACTGTGGGACTGAGCAGGGCAGCTGGAAGACGATGTTTGGTAGCAAAGTACATCTTTGGCTTTGTAATACCTGATTTACCTCTAGTTGTCATAGAATGCTCATTGTGAACAACAGTAGAGAGTGGTGGAGAAACATGTAAAGTAGTGACCTCAACTGATGCTAAGGAATTGCTTGAATCATTATTTAAAGAAGGAGATGAAGACTGAACAGTGAGTGTGTCCTGGAAATCCTTTGCAAAGTTTTCATAACATAAGGAAGAAGCTGAGGTAGGGACAGATAATATAGAAGAATAAGGAAAAATAATTTCATTGAAAACCACATGTCTTGAAATGTAAACCTTGCCAGAGATTGGATCCAGACATCTATACCCCTTTTGCTGAGAACTATATCCAATAAACACACAAGCTGCATTTCTGGGAGCTAGTTTATGAGAAGAATAAGGTCTTAACCAAGGGTAGCATACACAGCCAAAACTTCTTAAGAAGGAATAGTTGGGAGACTTACCAAATAATTTCTCAAATGGAGAAAGAAAGTGAATACTCTTGGTTGGTAGTCGATTAATAGTATAATTGGCAGTGATGAAAGCATCAACCCAAAAAGAATCAGGTAGATTAGCTTGGATAAGAAAAGTTCTACCAACATCTAGTAGATGCCTATGTTTAGCTTCAGCGACACCATTCTGTTCTGAGGTATAAGGACAAGTGTACTCATGTTTTATACCATGTAGTTGAGTAAAAGCTGAAACTTCCTTGTTAATGAATTCCCCTCCTCCATCAGTCCTTATAGTAACAATTTTAGTAGATAATTGGTTTTCTATCTGAGTTTTGAAGGTTATAAAGATAGTCTTGAAATCAGATTTAGCTTGAAGAGGAAATAACCAACAAAATTTGGAAAAATCATCAATCACATTCACATAATAGAGATAGCCACTGTTGGACATTACATGGGATGGACCCCAAAGATCCATATGTAAAATTTCCAAAGTCTTGGAAGTACTAGAAGATGAAATACTAAAAGGTATTTTATGAGCTTTTCCTAACTGACAACACTCACATAAGAGTGGTGTTTTTATTATATTGCAATCAAAGGATTTACATACTTTTTGTAGAGTTTGAAAGGATGGATGAGCTAATATATGATGCCAGATAGCTGGGTTGACTTTGCTGATATGGAGAGCTTTAGGTGATGTATAAAAATTGATAGGATAGAGACCATTAACATGAGGGCCCTGCAACAGAATCTTCCCAGATTGAAGATCCTGCACAGTGTAATCAGATGGTGAAAAAGTAATGGTGCAATGATTATCAGTAGTGAATTTGTGAACTGATAATAGATTGTGAGAGGAAGTAGGAACATGTAAAACATTTTGAAGTGTGAAATGCTTAGCAGATGTAGGTAAAGACACAGAACCAGTAAAATGAATGGCCATACCTTCACCATTAGCTGTTTGAATATACTCATAGCCATCATATGATGTGTAATCCTCAAGAGTTGAACTATCATTAGTTATATGATGATTGGCTCCACTATCAGCGTACCATGGATTCTCACCAAAGATGTTAGCTGCAGCCAGAATAGCCTGAAGATTCTTTGGTGGTGATTTCCCTTGATATGCAAAATTCAATCTGTTGGAGCATTCTGGAGCCAAGTGATCAGCATCACCACATATTTGACATGGAATCTTAGCACCAGAAGTCATAGATGCAGGAGGTGGAACTGAAGTAAATGTCGGAGCAGTAGATCGAAATGAGGATGAATGAGGAGCACCTCGATAAGATGGATTAAAGGGTCGTTTACCTCTGTAATTAGGACTATGGCCACCTCTCATAACAGATTGAGGATTACGAAATGAATATGATGAAGGATATGAAGATGATTGATAATTCTTGTAATTGTTATGAACTAGAAAAGCCTTATTCTCAGTATCAGTAATGATAGACTTAGATCTAGTAGAGAGAACAATTTCTTCACTAAGAAGGAGATTATGCAGTTCAACACTGGTTACTGGTGGATACCTTACTCTAATTGATGTAGCAAAAGCATCAAATGAAGAGCTCAAACCTGATAATGTAGTTACCACAATTTCAGTATCACTTACAATTGATCCTGCAGCAGCCAAAGCATCAACAACCGTTTTTATTTCTGATAGATAAGTGGTGATAGAACCATTTCCAAGGCGAATGGACTGCAATTTGGTGCGTAGTTGAATAGTGTGAGTAGCTGAAACTTGTGAGAATCGATTTTGAATGTTTGTCCATAACGCAAAGGCGGAAGTAGCTCCAGCAAAGTAAGGAACAACAGTTTCTGACATAGTGGAATAAAGAAGAAGAGTAATAGTTGAATCTTCATCTTTACACAAAAGATAAGCCGGATTAGAGGCACCGGCAATGAATTGAGGCGGACAAACATTAGTACCAGTAAGATAATCAGTTGCCCTAAATTTTGATAAAAGAGCAAGAAACAACGATTTCAAGGTAAGAAAATTGTCCTCTTTGAGTTTGAGAGTAACAATGTTGGCCAATTGATGTAAAGGAAACTTAGAAATTGATTTTGGAGGATCCATAAGAGTTGATTTTAAAGAGAATCAAGAAAAGGTGATGCAAATAAGATCAAGAAAATTAGATTTAGATTAAGAGCAACTGAGAAACACCGTGAGGCGAGTGATGCAAAAGGAAAAGAAAGATTGAAAGAAAAATCACCCTATGTTATACTTTACTTGCACTTGTTTACACTCCTAGTAAAAATAAAATTTGAGCTCAATTTTATTGAAAAATGTGTTTATGTTGATGATTATTGGTCAGAGATAGCCATTAATGGCGAAAAAATGTGGATCGAAAACCCTCAGAAATTTTCAGTTCTAGCTCTGATACCATGATTGAAATGTTATGTTTCTTAGTAAAGATTACACCCCAACAGACAGGACACAGAGAGATATTAATACTCTCATTACAGTCACATACCACATACTCAATAGACCAAGCAATGTAAGACACGTGTAACTGTCAGCTCACCAATGACAGCACACACAGACAGCTCATCAATAACAGCTCACACATACAGCTCACTAATGACAGCACACACATACAGTTACAGTAATACAGTTATAGGATGACTAACAAAGTAATCACCACTGCTTAACTGAGTTCATCCATCTTTCTTCGCCGGTAGAACCAACTCAACCAACTACCGAACACAATCCAAGTCCAAACTCTTGGAAGTATAAACCCCATTGAGCACAGTCGATATCTCCACCTCCATGCTAGCAAAGCCATCTCCTTTCATGTCCGCAAATTTGTTAACCACCACTGCCAAATCTCTGCCATCGTCATGCCAGATACAGAAACGTCTATTTGCTATTTAACCTCGAGCTGTCCCCTTCATCCCTTTGTTACCGAGCACAACTCCCGTTATCACTGGCACTGCTCAAATCGGAGCTTCCTCCATCTAGCCACTGGAAGCAACTATCACCATTCGTTTTAGACAAAACCACAATATAAATCATCACCACTGCGTCGGAAATTACCCATCAAGTTCTTGCACAAGAGCAGCAACAGTGAACGTCT
The DNA here is from genome assembly GCA_023529315.1 of Papaver bracteatum. Lineage (NCBI taxonomy): Eukaryota > Viridiplantae > Streptophyta > Magnoliopsida > Ranunculales > Papaveraceae > Papaver > Papaver bracteatum. Next base: position 3,374,119 of record JAJJWX010004839.1, read on the forward strand.
CCTTCCCTTGCTCAAACCATCTCTGTGCATGTTCATTTCTCATCCACAATACGCATGCAGCTAACCCGATTCCATTGATGAATTCAGCTATATACTTCAACTGCCATCCTTTACTCGACTAATCCAGTCAACATACATCTCCACTTCGTAGTTAGATTCATGGATTTCTTGCGCGGCTTCTAAATGCAACATTTCTCTATGCAGTCTACATTTGGTACTGTAAAAGAAGACTGAAATTGCACCTAAGAGATGGTGCTCGAAATTCACTTCTGTTCTGATATAAGAAAATGAGATGTGGTGGGTGGCTTGGCACGTCACAAAAATCAAGCTTATCACAACACCTGTTTACCCACTAGTGGGGTTCTTTAACTTGACTAAAAAAAAGGCACTTCATGTTCTTTAGCCGTGAAATAGCTTGGATCGCGCCTGCCATGTCCCACTAATTGTTTAACCTCTTTAGACTAAGTCTTATGGGCTAGATTGGAGGTGCTAGATTAGCACATAAGTGTTGCAATTCCAAAAAAAAATGTACCAAAAAATTTAACACTAGTTCTCTTTCCCACCAGTTGCTAGCATGTGAAGTAGCATGCTAGATTGATAAACAGAATGATTCAGCGCTAGAAAAACTACCTTTTAGCGGAATGATTAGTACGATGAGGATTTATTTTTGATCTCACGATTGAGATTGGTTGCTATTTGAACCATTTAGTGTTGAGCGCGAATGATTTATTTGGTATTGAATGGTTCAGTCATGGGCTGACGTGGACTGTTAATCTAGCATCTAGATTAGCACTCCCATAAGACTTAGGAGGTATTCCTGACTGCTAATCTAGGTGCTAGACTAGCACCCCATAAGACTTAGTCTTAGCTAGTCCATCCACTTTCTCTTAGCCACCAGTGGAGTCGACATCCATAAACAAAGAAAACATTTCTTTGTTCCATTGATCCAATCTATGTCCGTGACCTGAATGGTTGCTGATATATAGAAATACCATGCCAACCATATTTGGTGAGTATTGCCGCAAACGCCGTTCAATTGTTCATTTAACCGCTTATTCTTTTTGGTGATTGGATTGCTTGTATTTCCTGTAAAAGGCTCAAAATGGTATTATTAGCCAAAATATCGAGTCCTAGGTAATATAAATATGGGTATAAAATATAGCACATACGTGCTTATCACTCATCGTTTGTGATTTCACAATATCTTGTTTCGCTACCATACAATTAAGATTATTGTGAGGTGATTGATAATACTAGGCTGTTTTTTGGGGAACATAAGTCTGGTTTATCAATTGGTTCCTGTTCACCGTGATTTTTCAAAATACGGAACAAAACTCGTAGGTATTTCTGTGGGAGACAAATTTATCTATTCCGACAGACTTTTCTGTATGAGACAGATTTGTTTATCAAGTCTTCGACTTTGGGTCGTAGCAACTCTTGGTTGTTGGTGAGATCAGCTAAGGGAATCAAGTGCGTAGAATCCTGATGGGGTTCAGAGATGTAAGGAGCATAACTGTACCTTGATCAGTGTGATATTGATTAGGGCTCAATTATTCCAGTTCTAAGTTCATTGGTAGTAGGCTAGTGTCTGTAGCGGCTTAATACAATGTGGTGTTCAAATCTGGACTAGGTCCTGGGGTTTTTATGCATTTGCGATTTCCTTGTTAACAAAATATATGGTGTCTTTCCGCATTACATTTTTTTATATATTAGAAACATCACAGGTTGTGCGTTGTATCGATCAATTGGTATATCCAACCTTTGGTTGTTGATTGAAATTGATTGATCCTTGAACATTGGTCTTTGATACCGTTCAAGTTAACTTGGGACCTTAGATAATCTCACCTACAACTAAGAGTTGCTACGACCCAAAGTCGAAGACTTGATAAACAAATCATTCTCACACAGAAAAGTTTATTTTAATAGATATATATGTCTCCCGCAGAAATACCTACGAAGTTTTTGTTCCATCTTTTGATAAATCAAGGTGAACAAGAACCAATTGATAATCCGGTCTTATATTCCCGAAGAACATCCTAGAAATATCAATTACCTCACAATAACTTAACTATATGGTAGTAGAATAAGTTATTATGGAATCACAAAGAATCGGGCGGAGAGCGAGTCAAGCTCTGCAACTCGGGCGACTAAATCGTATTTTTTTCGTCTTAATTTCTTCGATCTCGAATTTCGATTCTCATCAATAATTCAGGTGAAACAGTTTTGAATAATGATTGGTGTTTTTTTTTCTTCATAATTTATATATCACCTTATTCTTTTCTAGGGATTATTTCGTAGATTCAGTCTCCATTTCGATGGAAACCTCACCTGGATCTACTTATTTTAGTTCTTCTTTAAACCCAGAAAAAGGGTGTGATCCTGAGATTTGTATCTCAGATGAAGATATTGATGAATGTCTTGAAGAATGGAAACATAGTCTTATTGGTAGATTGGATTTCTCAAAACTATCTATGGAAGCTGCATCAAAATCACTGAAATCCCAATGGGTTCTTAAAGGTAATTGTCAATTAATCCCTATTGGAAAAGGTTTTTTTGTGATTAAATTGGAAAATAATGATGATAAGCAATATGTTTGGTCTGGATATTGGGAATTGAGAAACAAAGTGTTAAGCTGAGGAATTGGGAGCCAAATTTTAAACCAGCAGATCAGAAGATATCTACAACTTTTGTCTGGTTTCATTTACCTGGACTAAGTATTGAGTACTGGAAAGAAAAGATTATTATGGACATTGGTAAAGCTTTGGGAAGACCTGTTAAGGTTGATGATGTTACTCTTAAAAGACAAATTGGTTATTATGCTAGTGTTCTAGTGGAAGTGGATTTATCTAAATCAATTCCTGATAAGGTTTGGTTCAAAACTAAATATGGAGGTTTTTCTCAAAGGATTCAAATGCCTAAGGTTCCTAAATTCTGCAATCACTGCAAAATTATAGGTCACTATGTTGCAGAATGTAGAATTAAGAAAAAAGAAACTGCTCAAAAAGAAAGTTCTAACACTGTAGTTTCTTCCTTGATCAACAAAAGTAGAAATAAAAACAAAAACAAAGAAGATGTTACTTCTATAGGATTTGATATCTATTATTCTGATAAAGAAGATCAATTGCCTGAAGTCCAAGGATCTCATGTTCAACCCATCTGGAAGAGGGGGAAATTTCATCAGGGAGATATGAAGCTCTTAAGGAAATGGATTCTAGTCTTGATAACATAGAGGATTTTCCTCCTTTAGAAGCTAGTAAGTTACTGGAATTGTCCACATCCTCAACCTCCAGTTCAGCAAAAGTGGTTCCATCAGTTAAAGAAGTTATCATTGAAGTTGCAAAAAAAAATTGAAACAAAGACTGAGATGCCAAAAGTCCTAACAAGAAATCAGGCAGCAAAAAAGGGTGACTATGGGAAGAAGAGCCCTCCTCTTCAACCTCCTTCAAAATGAGAATTCTCTATTGGAATATCAGAGGTATAAAAAGATTGAATGCCTCTGATAAACTAATAAGGTTAGTTAAAAGTTTTAATCCATCTTTGGTTTGGATTGTTGAGCCAAAAGTTAAGGTTAATACAAAATATATTAGATTTTTGAGAAACTTGGGTATGAAATGTAGTCTAATGCATAATGGTGATTCTGATAAGAAGGGGAACATTTGGTTGTGTTGGAGTGCATCAATTGCTGATCCCAAAATTATCTCTATTAAAAAATAATCTATAACAGTGGATGTTGGAGGTACTCTTGTTATAGGAGTTCATGGTGCAAATTACACTTTGGATAGAAGGATCTTGTGGTAGGAGTTGGAAGCAATTAGTTTGTATAATCTTCCATGGATAGCATTAGGAGATTTTAATGTTGTATTACATAGGGAGTAAAAAAAAGGGGAAGAAGTCCTTTAAAACAAGCAATTCTGGATTTTAACAACTGTATCAACTCATGTGGTTTAATTTCTTCTTCAAAAACTGGTATCAGATACTCTTGGTGCAACAACAGAGCTAGTGTTAGGAGAATACTCTGCAATTTAGATAGAGCATTGTTTAACTCTAAGTGGCTAGATTTATATCCTAACTGGGTATATAACATTGGAGCTAGGGGAGTATCGGATCATGGTCCTTTAACTGGAGGAAATAAAGAAATCTGTAAACCACATAACATCCCTTTCAAAGCTTTCAAAGTTTGGTCCACTCATATTACTTTTATGAAGGTAGTTGAAGAAGTATGGCAACATGAATTTCATGGTAATCCTATTTTTGTATATATGCAAAAGTTAAAACTACTAAAAGTTACTCTTAAAAAGTGGAACTGGGAAATATTTGGTGATTTGAATGCTAAGATACAAGAAGCTGATAAGGAAGTTTTATCTGCCACTATATTGTCTGATAGTAATCCAGAAGATACTTCTTTGCTAAATAATTTGGTGACTGCTAGAGGAGCTTAAGAAATACTTTCAACTCAACAAAGGGAACTCCTCCATCAAAAATCCAGAGTTAAATGGCTTAAAGAAGGGGCTGCAAATACTAGGTTCTTTCATACATATGTGAAAATCAGGAATGCAACCAATAATATTTTTGAGCTTGAGACACCTATTGGAGCATTAGTGGCTACTTATCCTGAAATTTCAGAAGAGCTAGTCAATTTTTTTGAATCCAAATTCAAGTATTCTGAGGTACACATGTCAGATAACATCATGGATGTAATTCCACAAGTTCTTAGCTCTGGTGATAGATTTATACTTGATTCTACTCCTTCTATTTCAGAAATAAAAGCAGCCGTACCTGAGTTGGGCCCTGATAGCTCTCCAGGTCCTGATGGTTTTGGTGGTTGGTTTTATAAAAAATGATGGGGAATAATTGAATCAGATGTCACAAAGGCTATTCAATACTGTTGGAAAATATGCTATATTCCTAATGGGCTCAATTCTAATTTTCTAGTCCTGATTCCTAAGGTGAAGAATGCTAAAAAACGTCAGCAATTCAGGCCAATTGGGCTAGCAAATTTATTCTTCAAAATCTTCACCAAAGTTATAGCTATAAGAATAAGTAGTATATTGAGCAAGATTATCACTCCTCAGCAGGGGGCTTTCATTAAGGGTAAATCCATTCATGAGCAGATTGCTTTGGCTTCAGAAATGGTTAATGAATTAGATACTTCTAGAAGAGGAGGGAATGTGGCTATGAAGATACATATATCTCAAGCATTTGATACAATAAGCTGGGATTTCTTATTTGCAGTGTTAAGTAAGTTAGGTTTCTCTAATAACTTCATCAAATGGTTGACAATTCTGTTCTCTTCTACAAGAATTTCAGTCTTAGTAAATGGAGGCCCAGCTGGATATTTCTCTACTAGAAGAGGACTTAGACAAGGGGATCCCCTTTCCCATATATTATTCATCATTGTTGAAGATGTACTGAGTAGAGCTCTGACAAAAATTGTGAAAGAAAATAAACTCATCCCTATGGTAAACTGAAATGGAATTTGCCCTTTTCATATCTTCTTTACAAATGATATGTTGATTTTCTGCAATGGAGACAAAAGAAATATCAGAAGATTAATGAAAACTATATCAGACTATCAAGAAGCTTATAGTTAATGCATTAGCTCAGTTAAAAGCAGGTGTTTTGTAGGTGGTACCAATAATACCAGGAAAAAATCTATTGCTGTGGAATGTAATATGAAGTTATCAAACTTCCCAGATAAATATTTGGGAGTAATGTTATTTCCAGGAAGAGTTAAATCATGCCATGTTTGGGGGATTGTGGAGCAAATACAGTCTCTTCTAGATGGATGGATAGGCAAAATGCTGGCATTTCAAGAAAGGTTGGTCCTAATAAAAACTGTTCTTTGCAGTCTTCCTATTTACAACATGTCTGTCTACAGGTGGCCTAGAAATGTGATTAAAGAATGTGAAAAAATTATTCGAAACTTTCTTTGGTCTGGTGATTCAAAAGTAAGAAAATGTGTTACTCTCAAATGGGATAAGGTTTGTTCTCCCTTAGAAGGAGGAGGTTTGGGGATTAAAAGGCTTCATATAATCAACAGAGCTCTCCTCATGAAGATGGCATGGGAAATTCAACAAGGTGAAGAATAATGGACTCTTTTCTTTCAAGCAAAATTCAAGAAGAAGAATGGTGACTGGATTTCATATTACAAAAAATCATCAATCTGGCCAGGCATAAAAAGTGTGATGAATGATGTGCTAGCTTATACAAGATGAGTTGTGGGAGATGTTCAAACAATTGACATATGGGAGGATGCATGGATTAAGTATAAGCCATTAATCCATATCTTTCTAAACAATGAAATCATACAACAACATCAAAATATGAAAGTTAACTCACTGATTGTCAATGGAATTTGGACCATTCCATCTGAATATCTAAATTTATTTGGAATTCATGAGCTTCCTGTTTTTCATGGCTCATCAGATAAGAAAATATGGAGTGGCACTAACACAGGTAAATTCAATGTTTCTTCAGCTATCCAATGCATAAGGAAAAAGTATCCAAAAATTATAGATCTTAAAAAGCTCTGGAAAGCTTGTGTTCATCCCACAGTTAAGGGGGCAGTATGGAAAATAGTTAGAAACATTTGTGCCACTGATGATAATATGAAGTATAAGGGTTTTCAAATGGCCTCCAGATGCTACATCTGTAAAGCAGAAGAAGAAACTCTAGATCATCTGCTATGGAGCTGTGAATTCAGTGCCAAACTTTGGCTATGGATGGGAAATTTATTTAAATTCAGCAATCCTAGCTCCTTTCATGATATTCTTGGTCTTGCAAATCATAAAAGCCTAGTTATCCAAGAACTCTGGATAGCATCTGCTTGTCTTATATTGAGAGAAATCTGGTTTTTCAGGAATAACACAGTCTTTGAAGAAGAAGCTGATAGTTTGGACAAGATTAAAAAGAAGATAGTTCACTTAATAAAGGAGAGTGAATTCAGGCTTAAAGGCTGTATGAAAAATGAAGATTATGACCTTCAAATTCTGAGCTTCTTTGGACTGAAGTACATGAAAGCTTTTTCAGTCAGAGTAATGGAGCTAAAATTCACCCTGCCAAACCATCCAACTGTGCTTATATGTTGTGATGGTGCCTCTAAAGGGAACCCAGGCTTTGCTGGATATGGATTTATAGCAAGAAAAGGGGTGAAATTCTTGATTGCGGTAGCAGGAGGAGTTGGGATAACAACTAACTACTATGCTGAGATAATGGCCATTATTTGTGCAGGAGAATGGGCAGTTCAAAATAATCATTTACAAATTTGCATAAGATCATATTCTAAAGATGCAGTCTTGGCATTCTCAAATAACAAGCTTCCTTGGTTTGTCACCTCAAGATGGAATAAGGTCTGTGCTTCTCTTAGAAACATTGAATATGAACACAGTTACAGAGAAATAAATTTTGGTGCAGATAATCTAGCTAAGGAAGGTAGTGGGCTTCATAGAAACTGTGTTAAAATTTATGCTGAGTGTAATTCTCTCAAATTAGAATCTCCTCACAGAACATTCTATAGATTTTATTAAGTTTTCTCTGATTCTATAAATCAACCTTCTTGGCATTGATGTAATCTCTGTTCTGATAATAGTTAATAAATACAATTTTGATTGAGCAAAAAAAAAAAATCCGACGGAGAGCTTTGTGATTACTTTTTATATCTTACATATCGAGAGATAAATCTCGAGCAAATCTTAGAAAAGATAGTACTCAATACAATAAAACAAAGTAAGATCGGAATACACAACTACAGAGAAAATAGTTGGGCCTGGCTTCAAAATTCCAATGAAGTCTTTAAGTAAATCATACTATCAGAAGGTATCCACTTGTTGACTCATCTTGAGATCCAGTAGACCTATCGGAATCATAATCAGACATTATTTTCGATATAATTTTCTTCTTCCTTTCTGTATTGATTCCTTGACAATTCTAAACCTTTTGAGCTTCCTCCTTACTGTCATTTGTAAAACTGCGTGTTATTGAAGGCATAATTAGGGATTTAAATAAGAATTAATCAGGGTTTCTCAATACAAGCAAGAGATAGTTTCTCTTAAGAAGAGACAACTTTCAGACCGAAAATACTTAGGAAATTCCAAAAATATATACAAAATATATTTTGTTTCTTATGTCCGAACTTCTCATGCTGGAAGGTTTATTAAAATCGAAAGTTTCAAATAAAACCTATTTTTGGAAGATCATGGTAAACATGAGCAATTTTTAGACAAAAATGGATTCGCATCTATCCAGAGATTGTCACAGATTTTTCTGATAAAAAAAAAAAAACAAAAAATTGTGCTCTCGTTTTATCCAAAATAAAAATGAGCACTAGCTAGGATGAGAATACACATTCTCCATACAACTAGGTTGCATCGGAGTAAGCCTTTTTTTGCTTACACCAAGTATCAGAAACATAGTTCATGTTTCTCTTTGGAAATTTCTGCCCAAAGTATTTTTTTCCAATAAGATGATCCTTCCTTGATCTAAAGGTATGATCATGTGGAGAAACAGTACTGATGTGAGAATTTTTAGAGATAAATAGATCTCTCTTAATTTTTTTAATGAGATTTTCATAAGATTTTCTCAGTCTAAGGATTTTCTTATTATGATGTACATAAGTATGATTATCTGAAACAATTATAGGAAATCCTAATTGTTTCCTTTGGCAGAGATTCTCTCTTTCCATTTCTTCTGGAATCGTTCTTCATGTACATAGGGGTTGTTTCGACATGAGTGAGGAAGAACCTTTTTCCAGAAGCGATTATCAACTCTTACTTCAGAGCCTTTTGAGTTGATCTTATCAATTTGGGATATATTTTGTCTTCCCAGTGAGGAATGATCTTTCAGTTTTTTAAGACAAGAAACATCTTTCAATACTTTTACCACAGTATTTTCAAGAAGTATAAGTTTCTTGTCAAGTGACTGAAAGTTGTATTCCTTAAGATCTTTTTCATGGAATTTGTTAGAGCATTACTAGGTCGAACTAGCAAGTGTTTCTATCTCAAGCTTGTTTATCAATGTTAGTGATCAAAACTTTAAGTCTTGATTTCTAGTCTACTTATAGTGATGTCTCGGACTAGGATGGATTGTGTAGTTGAGCATTATACTTCACGGCGTTCATCAAATTAAAGATGGATGACTACTAAGGCGAGCTTGTGGAACTTCATTAACAAAAGGTATATGGAGACCGAAACTCATCTATCTCTTGGAAAGTCTATTTCTACTCTATCTCCTATATTGAGACAAAGGTCGTTTATGGTTTTCGATTATACACATTTGAGATTTAAAGCTGATATTAACTCGCTTATATATTTCTCGGAATATGTGCTGGTAAGATTTCGCTTCAACCAATTTCATCTTATATTCTTGACGAAAGTTAAAATATGATCATGTGAAAATCGTTGAGTAACATCTTACATGGTTTATGTGATACAATCATTTGATGTAGGCTTGGAATGTTTCGTTATGATTATTTCAATATCTTAAAAATTGCTTTGATACTAGTAGTGTGTGAAAACGGCTATTGTCATCCTCTAAGAAGGTTTCAATGATTAAAATAAAGTTTTGAATACTTAACCATCATAGGATTATAAACATAGTGTGCATTCTTGCATGTATGTGATCCATGACCGGAACTAAAGTATGCATACCAGTATGCGTACTTGTAGTTGTGAAATTCCGTGTACCAAGTACACATACCGGTACGCATACTTGCGTAAGGTATAAGTCCGGGAATTTCTGTTGGGTTTTGGAAGTGTACTTAAGTATGCGTACCCATTCGCATATTGGCGAACCCAAACTCAGACCAGCTACTTAAGTATGCGTACCCGTTTGCATACTTGTGTGGTTAAAGTTCCATAATTGGTTTGTTCATGAACTAATACATTTATATATTAAGGAATGCATTCTTTGCAAAACATGGCTATAATGTTCATGAATTTATTTGAGTGAATCAAACCAATTTTGCTTTGATTGTATTGAGAATATAACAAATGAACAACTATTTAACTAGTTTCATTTGAGTCATTTGAACTAGTTATGGTTAAGATGAATATGGTTGATACGAGAGTGTTCATATAGCTAACCTTAGTTAACTACAGTTGAGCCAACATGGTGTACACGTTTAGGTATGGTTACATAAACCCAAATGAGGGTACATTTCATTTGTGTATAACAAGCGAAGTTCGATCTAACTGTTGAAATATATTAGCTTGAATCTAATCAGTTTTTCATCTAACGGTGAATATTGAATGCTTTGTTACCAAGGTAACTTAGATTTCTGTTGATGGTGGTTTTTAGCTTAGGGTTAAAATCGAAAAACGCTAAAACCTAGCAGACAGAGATGTCACAACATTTAAAGTAACAAGCATTTACTAGGCACATTTACTGAAACCTTACGTGTTTATAAATAATTACCGGGGTATCTTTTTCAAATCAGGGTTACGACAAGCCAAACCCTAATTCCCACGTGTGCCAATGGAAAATCATGCCAGCCACACTGACCGCGCCAAAGCATGCCTACCATGCTAGCCGCACCTCTGTGCCAATGGAAAATCATGCCATCCACACCGACAATGCCAAAACATGCCAACCATGCTAGCCGAACCTCTGTGCCAATGGCAAATCATGCCAGCCACACCGACCGCGCCAAAGCATGCCAACCATGCTAGCCGCACCTCTGTGACAATGGAAAATCATGCCAACCACACCGACCGCGCCAAGCATGCCAACCATGCTAGCCGCACCTCTGTGCCAATGGAAAATCATGACAGCCACATCAACTGCGCCAAAGTATGCCAACCATGCTTGCCGCACCTCCATGACAATGGAAAATCATGCCGGCCACACCTACCGCGCCATGCCAAACGCACCTCTCCATGGCCCCATGCCGCGCCACCATACCGGCCTTCATTACGCGGCTATCAAAACGAAGGCGTGCAACAATCAACGGTTTCCCTTCAAATCCTAGGAGCAAATCATGGCCGTCTAAGGTTACCAAACGACCTTTGCCTCAAAACCCTAGCTTGATCACGCACCTAGCCCAAGCTAGTCACGCCAGGCGTCTATGGAAAACCCTTGGCCCCACATGCCAAGCCAAAACTGCACCTAGCCCAAGCTAGTCACGCCATGCGCCTATGGCAAACCCTTGGCCCCACATGCCAAGCCAAAACCGCACCTAGCACAATCTAGTCACGCCATGCGCCTATGGCGAACCATTGGCCCCACATGCCAATCCAAAACCACACCACGCCCAAGGCGAACCCTTGGCCCCACATTCCAAGCCTAACCACACCCTATCCGCGCCACCCTATTGGAATTCCCTATGCGGACACCAAAACGAAGCGTGCAACAATCAACGGTTGCCCTTCAATCCAAGGAGCAAATCCTAGCCATCCAAGGTTACCAGACGACACATGGTAACCTTTGACCCGAAAACCTAAAGTTTGCCACGCCAAACCATGCCATGCCAACCTAGCCGCGCCACCATGTTGGCCCTCACTACGCGGCTACCAAAACGAAGGCGTGCCACAATCAACGGTTTCCCTTCAATCCCAGGAGAAAATCCTAGCCATCCAAGGTTACCAGACGACACATGATAACCTTTGGCCCAAAAACCTAAGTTTTGCCTCGCCAAACCATGCCATGCCAATGGCATGCCAACCAAGCCACGCCATCACGTTGGCCCTCACTACGCGGCTACCAAAACGAAGGCGTGCAACGATCAACGGTTGCCCCTCCTCTCAAGATGCAAAATCTCGACCGTCGAAGGTCACCAGGCTGGAAAGTTTCCCGAGCTTGACTTTCCAAGCCACAACAACATGCTACTTGTTTTCCAAAAATATTCGAGACATCAACACAAACTGGGGGATCCTCTTTGGGTATTGGTTTAGCGGTCTACAACGTGCGGCGTACACTACGCCAGTCATAAGGAAGTGTCATAAGGGTGAGGCGGTTAGTAAATATGGGAAGTTATGTGTGAAACATTCATGGGACATAAAGCACATACGTTAACAACTTTATGGGACATAAATTCCATAATATTAGCAGTTTCATGAAAACCAGTTTCATGTGTTAACCACTTTATGGAACATCAATTCCATACATACGGTTACCACCTACTCTCACTTACTTCCCCACTCCTTAATGAGACCAGGGTATGTTTTTACTCCGACTTGTATAAATAGGTCTTACCTATTGCCATTGAACAACAAGTTCATACGGGAGATGCAACACTCAGAAATACTTACTTGCTAGCTCATCTTGTTATCTCTCTAACTTTTCTGATAACAAGTCGTAGTAACCCAACTAATCTTCCAGAATCAACTATTATGGTCTCACCACTATCCTTGCTTCCCTCCCCAAAACCAACCTATTCTCCTCCACTTTGTGACCGAAGCAAGTCTGGAATAGCCATTTCTTGGTTTAGGCCGGACTTATACAGATTGATCTCTCAAATCTAAAGTATTTCCTTGCAGTATATTGTTTAGGGTTTAAATTTTTCCTCACCTGCACACCCGTAATTACCGAAATAAGCAGAAACCATTTTCACCTACAAACAATTGGCGACCACAGCGGGAGGATTGATCTATCGGTTACAATATCAACTCCAACTCCTGATTTCTTTTCCCGAACGTCAATCCCAATATGGTGGAACTCAGGTCTGGAGCGGCTGCCGAGAATACCAGCACGGAGCATGTCCCTGATGTTAACGTCTCTCCCAATAACGTTGTTACATCACCTACTGACTACAGTAACTCCGAAGGCACTCCCTCAAGCGTAACACCGCCAATCACTAGGGCCAGAGCCGCCACCGCCTCTAATATATCTGCACAACCATCTAATCACATCAACAAAAACACCTCTTCGGGCGTTACGCCACCAGTCGCCAGAGCTGCCGCTGCGGCTCCTAATGCTTCGTCTATCATGGCACCCCCGACCACAACTAAGGTTCCAACTACCCTACCGACGGGACGAGAGACCAGAGGGACCAGAGAAAGCCGTCCTTATGTCACATCGCTGATTTGATGGAACGACAGAAAATGCTCGCCGGAGCTCAAACGGATATGGTTTCGACATAAAAAGAAGTACTCGTCTTTCTCAAGGCCCTGACAGAGCGGTTACCACGTGAGTGACGCCCGCCAGAGCCGTTTAGGAACGTCTCCAACACCCCCGTCGCTAGCACCTTGGCAGAACATGCCTCCGCAGACGAGGAGATTCACGCTAGAATCCCATCGGAAATAAATCAGCCATCCAACTTCGTCACACAAGAAGATATGGAGCAACTTCTCCGCAAACGAGTCAAGAATGATGAAATGGACATGCATCAGCACCAACCTCCTTACCCATCCGAGATACAAAGAATCCCTCTTCCAAGGGGATACTCCTCTCCTCAATTCACCCTGTATGATGGCACCGGAAATGCACATGAGCATGTCTCCCGCTTCCTGGATTCCCTAGGCGAACATGAGCACAATACGTTCTTCGTCTGAGGGAGTTTTCGAAATCACTTACCGGAAGAGCGTATACATGGTACAACAACATCCCGCCAAACAGTATCCCCAACTGGGGTAGCATGGTTACCGCATTTTACAAGAAGTACTTCTTCGTGTCTGAAAAAGTTGCTTTCTCATACCTTGGAAGAATATACCAGTGGAACAACGAACATCCGAATGATTTCGTTAAGAGATTCAGGGTTCAAGCACTGGACTGTCATGACCCAAACGTGACCGAGTAATAGCTGTTGAATGCATACATCAATGGTATGGTTCCCATTTACCGTGCCTTGCTAGAGAACTTGCGTTTCCAGACATTCTCGGAACTCCATGAAGCTTCCAGACATTCTGCAACGACAACACCAGCGTTACTGGATAGGGATAGACCGACTCGAGCCGAAGACATACGCGAAACTCGCGGGAACATACGCCTCACCATCAAATAATTTAATGTTGGCCCCTCCTATGTAAACATAGTAAATGAGAGAGGGAAAAGGAAGGCCCAAGATATAGATCATCAGCCTAAACGTGAAGCACCAGCACAACGGGCAACCCCGCCGCGGAAGGCCGCCCCTAAATCTCCCCTGCGTCGACACGAAACTGAAGGGAATGCCCAAGATTTCCCGTTTCCCATCGAGGAGGTGATTGATCTCCTAGAAGCATGGATTCAAGACGATGTTATCAGACTGCCACCTCCCAAACGCCCACTGACTGAGGCCGAGATGGCAAACCCCAAGTACTGTCATTATCACAGATTTGTTCACCACCTAACCAGTGATTATAAAATACTAAAGCATATCTTCAAAGAAAAGATAGAAGCAGGAGAGCCCCAACTAGGAGATGAGGGATTACATCGAGACCCACTCCCAATAAGAAACTGTGGGTTCTCTGGGGACTCCGTGCACGAGACTGTACAATCCATGATGCAACATGTATGCGAAATTCTCTATCTTTCCAAAGTGCAGCACTAAGATATTTTTGCAGCTCTCAATCGCGTTGTTTCCGGCAAACGACTTTTTCTCTCCCTGGAAACCACACTAGGGGCCCAGGCTTTCCAAACGGGAGGAATCAAAGGGGAGAACTGGGGAATGCTGACCACATCCCGTTTAAGAGGTATCGAATTTGACAACACGCTCATCGACGCGGACTCTGACCTTAACATCATTACTTTCAAGACACTAAAGGCTGCAGGATTTGCAAAAAAAGACGCTACCCATTCCCCATCTGTGATTAAGAACCCGAGAGGAGAAGCTTTGAACGCGCATGGCTACATCAACCTCGAGATCAAGATGGGAGACGCTATAACGCATAGCAAATTCCACATTGTCAAAGAACTGGGTCACGACATGATATTGGGGCACTTATGGGTACTCGACAACAAAGCGAAATTAGATGTGCACCCTCTACCGACGTCCACGCCCGAAGGAATTTCCAACAAATTATCCCACTGGCTATCGCATTGACGAGTTATCAATGGAACCCAGACATCTGGAGAAGACCTGTTGGCCCTAGCTCATGGATTTCAAATGCAAGTAAGTCTGGCCGAACGACCATCTCTACAACCAGTCATTCCTTCCCATATTCCGTCATGGGGACTCGGCGCGATTACTGGCACGGACGCTGTCAAGAAATGTGAATGGGGTTCTGTGCCATTTGAACACTTTTCAAAAATCTTGGAAACTTCCATCGAAACCAATGAAGCCAAGACTCAAACGATTGCACAACGCCTGAACCCATTTTCAATCGGAGATATAGTGGTTAAGGTAAATTCGTTTCAAGTTGGGAAGATTACGGTAAAAATGGCTATTCAAATTGGTTCGCCCAATGGAAGAGAAGACGAGCCGTATCTGGTGGCAGACACCCTTTTAGGAGGATATTGCAAGCTCATCAACACATACACACCTGAAGGCGTCATAGTTCACTCACGATGGATCAAGGCCTCCAATCCCTAAAATGCTGTACTCTTCCAGCCACTCTCCCTTTAGTATTTCCTTTAAAAATTCCTCTTAGTAGTTTTATTTCCGCAAGATGAATACACCGTTTGTATTCTTCCCTGAAATTTCATTTTTTCGTCAAAAAAAAAAGAAAGTATAAACACATCTCTTTCCAAACGAGTTCTCCAGATATCAGAGAAATACATCAAACTAACCCAGAAAACCACTGCAAAGCTATCATACCACAACCAGAAATACCTCATTCAATCATTCAAAATAAATAAATATATAAAGAGAAATGTTGACTGATGAAGAAGAAGGTAAAGATGAGTTTACGAAAAACATCAGGGGAACTAAGCAACTAACATGAATAACAAAAGGGAGGAAATAGCCCTCGAAGGATGGAACACGAGTCCCCTTGGTCAAGGCTATATTCAAGCATTTCCCCCAATAATCTCTCGGGCAACAAAGATTCCATTCAACGGTGTTAGCAGCGGAAACCTCAACATCCCATCCCGAAGCAACCACATCAGTAACAATGTCCGCTTCGACGACCGGTTAAGAATACGCCACCATGACCCCTCCAATATCGCCAACGACACCTCTAGCGTCAACTCCAAAGGCTACTTAGGTCCCGTCAGACGCTTCCTCGGAGGTTTTCTCATTGACCCTTCGAAGGAGATTTTTTGATTCATCCGCATCAAAATCGAGAGCCATGGCGCTTGCCTCCAAAAGCTTCACATGCTCGATTTTTTGTTGCTCCGACCTAGAAACAGTTCGATCCGCCCTATAACTGGACCGAGGAAAGGTTTTGCCGCACTAGAACTTCTCAACACGCCAAGGTTCTTCCTAATTTTCTCGTCCCTCCTCCATGTTCGCCGAACCCAAGAAAGTCCGAACACGCACCTACACTTCATGGAGATAGACGGAAGGGAGGTCCTTGATGATTTCACCAGCTTCATGGAATAGAGATTCGATTCTAGCTAATGCCTCCTCATGAGAAGAGGAGCGGTTTCCGCCAATTCTGAAGTCCTTCTCCGAAGAATTAAATACATGGCTATCCCTGGAGGGTCCCATCATACACTACAAAGAACAAGGAAAATGGTCAAGTTCCACCATATCTATCTATACACACATAAGAAAGAAGATAAAATAAAAATGAGAAGGAAACGCGAGGCGATACCTGTAAAGAGGATGTACGAAGACGAACTACGTGAATATAGAGTTCAAGATCATCTTTTATGTACAGATGATGCAACCTCAAAAGGGAAAGTTTTTATACCAGCCATGAGTTAAGGCATGATATCCGATCCTAATTAAACCTCATGCCTGGCTGTGAGAAATAATTATGGTTGGTGAGGAAGCGTGGAAGAACGTGCTCGAGGCATACTATATCGTGTTTTCCTTTCCCAGCGCCAACGCTAAGCTTCAGAAGCAAAACCGGCAACATAACCAAAGCAGAAAGAGTAACGGTTTTCCTCTTTTTGTGGGCGTAACGTTTTGGGTTGAAGAGAAGAAGAACTTCCTGGTCGATTAAAATAAGGAAAGAGGCAACCAAGCCCTTGAAGATAAATCACAAAGCAATCCGTGCCATGTCTCATCCTCACCGCTACTGGCCATCTGTGCACGTCTCACCCCACCAAACCGCGCCTTGTCATAGTCACGCTAGGCCAAGCCATCACTCCATTGTCGCGACCCCACCACGCCTAGCCATCCGTGTACGTATCATCTTGCCAAGGGCACACTATGCCAAGCCGCCTTCTCCACTGTCGCGACCCTATCGTCCATGCGTGTTTGCCTTACCAAGACCACGCCACCTCTTGGCCCCTCGAGCCAAGCCGTCCACTGGCGTCGCCTTCCAAGACCGATCCCCCTTTGCCTTGGAGATGTACGACCAGACCAAGCTAGTAACTTTCATCTCACCACTTCATGGTCTGCATTCCCATTACAACTTACGCAGGGCCGCCAACACGGGAAGCCAAAACTCTCTTTACCACTGAAAAAGGTTAGTCGGATTCTCCTGACCATATTTGCAATGATTTACACCTCGATTCTGTCCTTGTCTATCACCATCATATACTTACCTCGCAACAAGGCACCTGTTCCGAGCTAAGAAGGGGACTTAATGTTGATGGTGGTTTTTAGCTTAGGGTTAAAATCGTAAAACACTAAACCCTAGCAGACAGAGATGTCACAACATTTAAAGTAACAAGCATTTACTTGGCACATTTACTGAAACCTTTAATGTGTCTCTAAATAATTACCGGGGTATCTTTTTAAAATTAGGGTTACGACAAGCCAAACCATAATTCCCACGTGTGCCAATGGAAAATCATGCCATCCATATCCACCGCGCTAAGGCATGCCAACCATGCTAACCGCACCTCTGTGCTAATGGAAAATCATGCCATCCACACCGACCGCGCCAAAGCATGCCAATCATGCTAGCCGAACCTCTGTGCCAATGGAAAATCATGCCAGCCACATCGACCGCACCAAAGCATGCCAACCATGCTAGCCACACCTATGTGCCAATGGAAAATCATGTCAGCCACACTGACCACGCCAAAGCATGCCAACCATGCTAGCCGCACCTTTGTGCCAATGGAAAGTCATGCCAGCCACACCGACCGCACCAAAGCATGCCAACCATGCTAGCCGCACCTCTGTGCCAATGGAAAATCATGCCAGCCACACCGACCGCGCCAAGCATGCCAACCATGTTAGCCGCACCTTTGTGCCAATGGCAAATCATGCCAGCCACATCAACCGCGCCAAAGCATGCCAACCATGCTAGCCGCACCTCCGTGCCAATGGCAAATCATGCCAGCCATACCTACCGCGCCATGCCAAACGCACCTCATCATGGCCCCATGCCGCGCCACCATACTGGCCTTCACTACGCGGCTATCAAAACGAAGGCGTGCAACAATCAATGGTTTCCTTTCAAATCCCAGGAGCAAATCCTGGCCGTCTAAGGTTACCAAACGACCTTTTCCCCAAAACCCTAGCTTGATCACGCACCTAGCCCAAGATAGTCATGCCA
The DNA here is from genome assembly GCA_023529315.1 of Papaver bracteatum. Lineage (NCBI taxonomy): Eukaryota > Viridiplantae > Streptophyta > Magnoliopsida > Ranunculales > Papaveraceae > Papaver > Papaver bracteatum. Next base: position 3,392,586 of record JAJJWX010004839.1, read on the forward strand.
GGCGCCTATGGAAAACCCTTGTCCCCACATGCCAAGACAAAACCGCACCTAGCCCAAGCTAGTCACGCCATACGCCTATGACAAACCCTTGGCCCCACATGCGAAGCCAAAACCGCACCTAGCCCAAGCTAGTCATGCCATGCGCCTATGGCAAACCATTGGCCCCACATGCCAAGCCAAAACCGCACCACGCCCAAGGCGAACCCTTGGCCCCACATTCCAAGCCTAACCACACCTTATCAGCGCCACCATGTTGTCCTTCCCTACGCGGTCACCAAAACAAAGGCGTGCAACAATCAACGGTTGCCCTTCAATCCCAGGAGAAAATCCTAGCCATCCAAGGTTACCAGACGACACATGGTAACCTTTGACCCGAAAACCTAAAGTTTGGCCATGCCAAACCATGCCATGCCAACGTCATGCCAACCTAGCCGCACCACCACGTTGGCCCTCACTACGTAGCTACCAAAACGAAGGAGTGATACAATCAACGGTTTCCCTTCAATCCCAGGAGCAAATCCTAGCCATCCAAGGTTACCAGACGACACATGGTAACCTTTGGCCCGAAAACCTAAGTTTGGCCATGCCAGACCATGCCATGCCAACCTAGGCATGCCACGACGTTGGCCCTCACTATGTGGCTACCAAAACGAAGGCTGCAACGATCAACAGTTGCCCCTCCCCTCAAGATGCAAAATCTCAACCGTCGAAGGTCACCAGGCTAGCAAGTTTCCCGAGCTTGACTTGCCAAGGCACAACAACATGCTACATGTTTTCCAAAAACATTCAAGACATCAACACAAACTGGGGGATCCTCTTTGGGTATTGGTTTGGCGGTCTACAGCGTGCGGCGTACACTTCGCCCGTCATAAGGAAGTGTCATAAGGGTGGTTAGTAAATACGGGAAGTTATGTGTGAAATGTTCATGGGACATAAAGCACATGCGTTAACAACTTTATGGGACGTGAATTCCATAACGTTAGCAGTTTCATGCGTTAACCACTTTATGGAACATCAATTCCATGCACACGATTACCACCTCCTCTCATTTACTTCCTCACTCCTTAATGAGACCAGGGTACTTTTTTACACCGACTTGTATAAATAGGTCTTACCTATTTATATTGAAAAACAAGTTCATATGGGAGATACAACACTCAGAAATACTTACTTGCTAGCTCACCTTGTTAGCTCTCCTCGTGTGTGATGGTTGCATCTTAAGCTGTAGGTGGAGATTAATGTTGAGATGTTGTGACAATGGCTAAGTGGTTAGCTGGGATGCAGAGAATGGATTGATTGGAACTCGCAGATGCATAGGTGATGCTGCAGAAATTGTGTGAAAGTGAGCCAAAATGGCGAGCCAGTGAGCATAGTTTCGGTTGCCGAATTTCAGAAGTTAAAGTATGAATTGCAATATTTCAGTGAATCGCGAAGGGGGTATGTGTTGGATACAAGAGTTGGTGGCCGGATATATGTGTTGGATACAAGAACTGGTTCTGATAAAAAGTCGTAGTAACCCAACTACTCTTCCAGAATCAACTATTCTGGTCTCACCACTTTCCTTGTTTCCCTCCCCAAAACCAACCCATTCTCCTCCACTTTGTGACCGAAGCAAGTCTGGAACGTCCATTTCTTGGTTTAGGCCGGACTTGTACAGATTGATCTCTCAAATCTAAAGTACTCCCTTGCAGTACATTATTTAGGGTTTAAATTGTTTCTCACTTGCACACCCGCAATTACCGAAATCAGCATGAACCATTTTCACCTACAAACAATTGTAAACCATGATTTGAAAACTATATAAAGGAGAACTCTAGCAACTGGGAAACCTAATCCCCACACCTCATGTGTGACACTAGTTGTATAATTTATAGTCGATTCTCCTTTAACCTTATGTTTTTCATGAAACCCTGTAGGTTAACGACTTAAAGACTTCATTGGGATTGTGAATCCAGACCCAACTATTCCTAAGTAGTTGAGTGATATGATCTTGATGTTTCTATCGTATTTGAGTACTATCTTCTTTAAGATTGGCTCGAGATTTATTCTCCGATAGGCAAGATAAAAAGTAGTCACAAACATTTTCGCCTCATCGTTTGTGATTCCACAATATCTTGTTTCGCTACCATATGATTAAGATTATTGTGAGGTGATTGATAATACTAGGTTGTTCTTCAGGAATATAAGTCAGGTTTATCAATTATTTCTTGTGCACCTTGATTTATCAAAAGACGGAACAAAACTCATAGGTATTTCTGTGGGAGACAGATTTATCTATATTCCAATAGACTTTTTTGTATGAGAAATATTTGTTTATCAAGTCTTCGACTTTGGGTCGTATCAACTCTTGGTTGTGGGTGAGATCATCTAAGGGAATCAAGTGTGTAGTATCCTAATAGGATCAGCGATGTAAAGAGCACAACTGTACCTTAAATCAGTATGAGATTGATTAGGGTTCAACTACAGTCCATTACGAAAGTCATTGGTAGTAGGCTAGTGTCTGTAGCGGCTTAATACAGTATGATCAAATATGGACTAGGTCCCGGGTTTTTTTTGTATTTGCGGTTTTCCTCGTTGTTTATGGGTAAAAACTATTTCTGCTGGTTTTGGTAATTTTGGGTGTGGATGAGAAATGAATCTAAACCCTAAACAAATGTACTGCATGGGAGTGTTTTTGATTCGAGAGATCAATCTATAAAATTTTGGCCTAAACCAAGAAATGGTCGTTCCAGACTTGCTTCGGTCACAAAGTGAAGGAGATGGGGTTGATCTTAGGGAGGGAAACGAAGAAGGTGTTGAGATTGTGAAGGTGTTGGTTGTTTATGACTTGTATCCGAATATCAAACTGGCTTGAAATAATGTAAGCAATCAGCTCTGGTGTTTTCTGTATACGAATGACAACACTTGGTTTTTTGTGCTTGTCTGTGTTGTTTGGAAAATAGGCAAAGGAACTATTTATACAAGTCATAGAGCGCAAACCTTCATCTCGTAGGAAGTGGAGGAAGTCGAGTGATGGAGTAGTGGTGTCGTGTGGGTGATTGCACGATCACTTATTATCCCACTTCTCCCATCATCACTAACCGTCCATGCTTTGCTGACACGTTCTTGTGATAGCGCGTTGCACGCTATAAACCGCCAGACCAATACCACAATAAGTATCCCCCATTTTGCGACATGTTTGATGTCTCGAGTGTGTGGATTGTGGGACCCACATGAAGTAGCATATGGTGCTAGATTAAATAACCAAGTTATTTAAGAAGGCAATATTCAAGAAATATCATGTATGTTCCGCGCATGTAATGTATCGAATATATTTAATATGCATAAAGCATAGCTGTTTTAAAGCTTAACGGAGTAAGTCACGGATTAAGCGTCTTAAAACAGATGCATGTCTACCCATCTTCGAATGATTGTTTGGAGGCTGCACAAGCAATCCCTCCCTTGGCCGATCACTCTATGTAGTAGAGCGGCGGATGGTAATCACCACGACACTTTATTGGCCACTCAATTCCTAGCATGAGATGTACAACCAAGCTGGTAGAGTTGGACGGATGAGATGATCTATGACGTTCATCTGCGACCGTTGATGGAGGTTTTATGGTTTTGAAGAGGTGCGCAAGCATCACTCTTCAACTTGACCGAAACCAAGCATGGGAGACGTTTTTGGTGGGACCGACCGGGAATGCGTGTAGACGGCCTGCCGGTGTGCATGTCCGTACCACTTTGTCTCATGAAGGTGTGATCTAGCCAATCAATTTGACCGGCAAAGAGGAGTGGTTGAGATCGATTTTCAAAAGGAATCCTGTGACACAAAGGATTCTTAAAGGGGAGTGGCATGACTCCTTTAAGGCGCATGAAGGCGTCCGACCATGCTTGGCCTAAGCGGATCGGTCATGCGTGTAGATGGTACCACGGCGATCATGTTGACATGCTCGGGACCTTTTAAGTCTATATCTACACCTTCCATCCAAGCTTGCGAAGATGGACGCTCGTGATCGATTAATGACACATGCAGCAAACCCTAATTAGGGTTTTGGATTGGTCATGCGTATGAAACTCCAACCGATCGATTTTGCAAGCTATGTTCCTCCCTTGAGGAGGCCGACTATGTGGGACCTACATTAGGCCGGTGATGAGCATGATGGTACTTGTCCCACTGTCATAGGCTTGATCTAAGCCATCCAAACATGCCGATGAAGTTGGATGGTTGTGACCAAAATGCGACACATATGAAATTCCGTGACCCTATAAAGCATCATGTCAGCCTTGTTTTGAGCAAACGTTTATTGCTCAAGAGTGTATAACAACGCTTGACCGACCGGCCATGGAATAATCCACGCCGGCGAAGTTGGACGGCCGTGGCGGATTTTGAGACCGTCGTTGGCGGTCTTGCTTGAACGAGCTTTCTCCAAGTTGCTTCACAACCATCCTTTTTCAGGCTGGCGTTTGATGGATGTTTTGGAGATATGATATGTATTCGACCGGCTAGGGAAAAACGGGCCCGCTGGTGGTCATTGTGGTGATAGCCTGCTCCTTCTTGGGTTCATCTAGCCTGGTAAAATCATGCGGCAAACATGCGTGGCCGTGATCATTTCTGAGACTGACACGGACAGTACATATTTCCCTTAGGGAATTAAATATGCTCAATCGGGCTAATATAACACACCGAGAGATATAACATGTACGATTATTTCGTGTATGCCTCATTATTGACACTTGGATATTCATGTTACTCTGTTAAGAGTAACAATCAGTCATCATGCCACACCAATAATGAGACTCATGTTGAGAACAACACATGAAATACAAGGCAATTCATGCATTAATTAATAATGCTAAAATTCACAGGGTTTTTTGGGATTATTGCTACATGCTCCATCCTGGATGAATTTTGTGTATTTAATTCACATAACATTTGGGATTGTTGCTACATGCTCCATTCTAGGTGAATTAATAAAGAGAAGAGATACTCATCACTTATCAAACAATTTTATCCTCTGCAGGATGTTAGCACAATAATTTTGGCTTTACAATTTTAGCCTTTAACCAAAATCCACCATCAACATTAAGTCCCCTGCCTAGCACATGATGGTTACACTATTGTGGGGTAGGCATTAGATGGTGACATATACAACGCAAGAAGATGAGATAATGGAAGCTTACCCAGAGGAGCTTTGTCCGACTACTAGCAATCGTCCATGTGAATACGCGGCGTGTATATGGGGCTTTGGTGGCACCGACTTCCTTCCTTGGGCGTTCAAGCTATAAAAAAAATATTCCTTCTACTGGGATTCCTCCAGCATGGGTGTTTGTACATTGTTGGTTAAATCGCTCCTATCCAGCGGCTTCTCTTGATTAGGATTCGAAAGAAAGCACGACTTGGTCGGTGTTGAATCCTCGTATATCGGTTAGATTTCACCGCAGTCGCCTTAGTCTCCCTTTAAGGTTTCTTCAACATATATGTATATGTAGGGATTTTGAACCACTTTTATAATTTTTCAATAGGATCTTCTTGCAGAAACCCCATTTCTTTATCATGTCAAACAATAATGGATCATCTTGATCCTCATGATGAATCCCCTGCTCGTGTTCTCCGAGTTAAGAAGATCATACCGGTTCGTTTCTATTTTCCTTTTCTCTTCCGAACAGTTGCTTGTCTTTCATGATCAGGCGAATAATCCTATCTTTTTTGTAGAGATACCCCACTGGAACATGCGTGATGGTTATCGATGACGACGACTTAACTAGTCCTCTTCATTCGAACTCAAACACGCCTACCCCTGCGGACCTTGAAGATGTTGACCTGGGTATCATCTTATGAATAACCTAATGCAGGTCTTTCATTCGATATCCACATGAATTTCCTGTCTTCCAGCTACCGATATATCAATGGATTCTTAGTGCGGAAGGAGTTTGTGTCTTTGTACACAAAGATATGGAGAAAGTATGGCCACATCACAACCAGGAATGTAGTTAGGCACTGTTCATCTGCTTTGATCACCACGGTAAACTGCCTTCTTCCCATGATTGCTGAGATGGAGAATATTTCTGTCCGCAACGTTGCTGAATCAAATCTCAAAAAGTGGGAGAACATGATATCTACCTGCGAATCCATGGAGTTCAACATGGTCTGGTTGCAACAGCGCCTTGATATCATCAAGGTCGATCGATCTGGTATCCTCGTGAATGTAGTTCCCACTGAGAAAGCTATCTTGGAGGAGGAGAAGGCCCTAGTTGCGGAATCAAATAAGGTGGAGCATGCAGTTCAAGACTTGAAGAATAGGTCGGAGAGATACCAAACTAGGCTGAAGATGATGTTCTTAAGGAACTAAAATCTGTTGGATGGACTCTTCTAAGCCACGCTTCCTTATTGTCAATTTTCCTTTTGAACATTCTTGAGAAATTAATTGCATTAGTTTCTTGGTAGATGGATGAAGTTTTTTTTTTTAATTAACATTTTTTTTTTGAATAAATTTATAATTCAAACGTGTAATGAGAATGCCTGCATTTTCATGTCATGGGACAATAGCGGGACAATAATCAAGCATGGTATGCCTTGAGCCATTTTACATTAATGACTGCTTCTAACTTGCCTCCATCTACCTTAATGATTTTGTAGTAGCCGGTACTGTAAGCCTTGGTAATCACGTAGGGACCTTCCCATTTCAGAGAAAACTTTGGTGCAGACATGTCTTGCTGAATATGCTTGGTTGTCTTCAAGACCAAATCTCCTACTTTAAAAACACGTGGCTTCACAGTCTTGTCATACGCCCTAGAGATCCTATTTTTGTACACCTGAGCACATTCCTCTGCCTTGCTTTTTATGAAATCCAGAGTGTCTAACTCAGCAATTCTTGAGTTAGATGCTTCAGCCTCGCTCCAGTGGACCCCACTTGCTGCTGCAATCCTGGCTGACGGAATCTTGATTTCTGCTGGGAGGATTGCGTCAGCACCGTAAATAAGTGAATATGGAGAAACCCCGATGGAACTTATAGGTGCCGTACGATAGGCCCACATCTCCATCGGTAACTGCTCGTGCCATTCTCTGGGGTTGTCGTGTACTGTTCGACTGAGAATCCGAATTAATGTTTTGTTGGTGCTTTCAGCCTGTCCATTTCCATGAGGAAAATAAATGGTGGAGAAAACCTATTTAATCCCATATACTTCAAGCAACTCTCGTACCTGTTTGTTGGCGAAGGGGGTGTCGTTATCAGTGATAATGTGTTTAGGCACACCAAAACAACAAATAATGTACTCCTTAATGAAGGACGCAATCGTTGATTATGTAGTTCCTCGTAGAGGAATAGCTTCAACCCATTTGGTAAAATATTCGGTTGCGGTTATGATATACTCGTGCTGCTTTGATGACGATGGATTGATCTTCCCATTAATGTCAAGTCCCTAGGTGTAGAACGGCCACAGACTGCTTATCGAGTGTAAATGAGTGGAAGGTGCGTGAACGAGATTCCCATGAATATGACATTCGTGGCAGCTTTGAAAAAATGCAGTTGCATCATCCTCCATGGTCAGCCGATAGCATTTCTTGTGTATTTGGAGAAACAGTTTCTTCGTCCCTTGATGTTCCCCTTCATGCATCTCTTTCAACATAGTTGGAATCTCTATCTTATCCAGGCATCATAATATATCTCCTTCGAAGCTTTTGCGATACAATATCCCTTCGTGGAATACAAATTGTTTCGCCTTTTGCTTCATTTTGACAGCATATTTTTGATTAGCAGGAGCTACTCCATCACAGAGATAGCTAATATATGGTTCTCTCCAATCTTCAGCATAACTTATGTTGAAAACTTCCAATTGATGTGGCGGCACTTGGCAATTAAAGCAAGACTTTTGGAGTAAACGATATCGGGTTTCCATTTCTGGCCAGTAATAGCCAAGGAGTTGAAGATGTCGATAGAGCGTTACTACCAACGTTTGTCCACAAACTTCATCGTGAACATGGTTAAGCTGCAGCTTCGCTTCTTCATATCCGAGACATCTTGATAGGGAACCATTCGGGTTTCGACGGTATAGCATATCATGAAGCATGAAGAAGTTCTGCAGGGTTTTGAGACTGACCTTTCCTTGAGAAAGAGAGCTGCTAAGTTCTTGAATGATATGAGTTTACCAATCACAGGTATCAGTGTCTTTGTATTGAGAAAGCCATGTTGATTCCAACGTCCTCCTCTTTACCGTCAGGGTTTCTTCTAAGCCTTCGAACTACAATTTGGATGCCAGCGTGGATAAAAAATAGGCATGTCTGTTTTTGTTGTGACCAACATGGGTTATGGTTGCATCAGCAAAATAGTATAATAATATTTGCGCCTCTGACCGATACGGGGTCAATGTTGACTCCTTCAACGCATATACCCCATTTATATGATTAACCAGCAACTAAGAGTCACCTCTTATCTCCAGGTGAGTGGCCCCTGCTTGTTTGGCTATTGATAGTCCTATGAGAAAGGCTTCATAGTCTGCTGAGTTGTTGGTGAACTAAAAGTCCAACTTGAAGGAATGCGAGAAAACTTCGCCAGTTGGAGACACTAGGACTATACATGCCCCTCCAGTGTTATTTCTAGGAGTGGCGGAGCCATCAAAATATGGAAGCCATGCCTCTCCTTCGACAAAGAAGATCTTAGGAAATTCTCCGGGAAGATCCTCGTGTAGTGCAGGAGTGCCTTCTCCATGGAACGCTGCCAGTAAATCAGTGTTTATGGGTGAAAACTATTCCTGCCGGATTTGGTAATTTGGGGTGTATGGATGACGAATAAATCTAAACCTTAAACAAATGCACTGCGCGGTGAGTGATTGTAGATCGAGAGATCAATCTGTGCAAGTCCGGTCTAAACCAAGAAATGGCCGTTCCAGACTTGTTTCGATCACAAAGTGAAGGAGATGGGGTTGATATTAGGAAGGGAAGCGAAGAAGATGTTGAGATTGTGAAGGTGTTGGCTATGTATGACTTGTATCAGAAATCTGAACTGGCTTGCAGGATGTAAGCTATCAGTTACGGTGTTTGAATACAATTGTATCAACACTTGCCTCTGTTATCTCGTCTTGTTCTGTTCTTTTTGAAAAATAGGGTGGAGAACCTATTTATACAATTATTTTAGCCTAACCTTCGTATCTCGTAGGAAGTGGAGAAAGAGAAGTGATGGAGTAGTGGATTAGTGTGTTGGTGTCACACGACCAGGCCTGCCCACTTCTCCCATCATCACTAACCGTCCATGACTTCCTGACACCTTCTTGTGATGGCGCGTTGTGCGATGCACGCTGTAAACCGCCAGACCAATACCCCAGTATGTATCCCCAAGTTTGTGACATGATTGATGTCTTGAACGTGGGGATCATGGGACCCACATAAAATAGCATGTAGTGCTAGATTGAATAACTGCGTTATTCAGGAAGTCAATAATTGTGAAGTATCATGTGTATACTATGCAGGTACCGCATCGAGTATATTCAGCATGTATGAAGCATTGCTGTCGAGCGTCTCAAAACCTCATATCCATCATACTTCATGCGATGGTTTGGAAGTTGCGCATGCAAACCCTCCCTTGACCGAACACATGGTGTGGTAGAGTGACGGATGATGATCACCATGACTCCGCATTGACCAATTAACTCCTGACAAGGGTTGTACAGCCAAGCCGGTGAAGTTGGACGGACGAGATGATCTTTGAGACACTCATCTGCGACCGTTGATGGAATTAGGGTTTATGAAAAGGTGCACAAGCATCACTTTTCAGCTTAGTCAAATCCAAGCTTGGGACACAATTTTGTCTTGGCCGATCGTGCATGCGTGTAGACGACATGACGGTGTAGGTTCTCATACCTCATTGTCTCACGAAAGTGTGATCTGGGCCAATCAATTCGTCCTGCGAAGTTGTGTGGTTGAGATCAATTTGCGACAGAAAACGGGTGCCGCAAAAGCCGCTCCTCATGCCATCTTCATGCGCGCGTTCCAAGACGACCAGGCTTGGTCGGTCCTGGACGATTGACCCAGTGTGTAGGTGGTAGGCTTGAGTTCACGTCCATACCCTGACATCCCTCAGAAATGTGATCTAAGCCACTCAATTTGTCTGGTGAAATCGAGAGGTCAAGATTAGTTTGCATCTTGGGAGGTGCGACCACACTTGTTTTGGGCGCGCGAATTGAGACATATAGCCAAGTTAGGTCTTGGCCGATTGGGTGTGGAGATAGGTGGGCCCGCATTAATCATGTTGATACTTACCGGACTTGCTTAGCCTATTCCGGGACCCTCCATCCGCTCCGGGGAAGATGGACGTTCGTGATCGCAAGACAAACCCTAGTTAGGGTATTGCCGACCGTGTGTCACACCTAGTTTTGGGAGTTCGAATCGAGGTGACCAACTATAGTTGGTCCTGATCGATTAGTCAGGTATGCAGGTGGGCCCACGGTGGTTGTTTTACATGCTCTGGGCCCTCTGAATCTACATCTACACCCTCCATCTATACCTGCGAATATGGATGGTTGAGACTGTTTTGCGACACATGTAATGTGCTGCAAACCCTAATTTAGGGTTTTCCGTCCATATTGCTATGGTTTGGACGTTTTGGCAAGCTAGGCCAATCTTTTAAGGAGGCTGACCATGCGGGGACCGTATTGGTTCGGCAACGGATATTCCATACCGGCTTGGGGGTTATGGAATTGATCTGGGCCATAAAATCATGCTGGTGGAGTTGGATGGTCGTGATCATATCCAGACTGATACGGTCAGTCCGTATGCTCAATAGGGCTAGTATAACACACCGAGAGTGGCTCAATCGGGCTAGTATAACACACCGAGAGTTGCATCTTGTACGGGTATTTCGTACATGTTTCATTATAATGCTTGGATATTCGTGTTGCCTGCTGAGAGCAACACTCAATCGCCATGCCGCACTGATAATGAGTACAGGAAATACAAGGCTAGTTGCGCATTAGTTAATAATGCTGTAAATTCACATGGTATATGGGATTGTTGCTACATGCTCCAACCTGGATGAATTTCGTGTATTTTATTCACAGAATGGGATTGTTGCCACATGTTCCATTCTTGGTGAATTAGTAAAGTGAAGAAGTATTCAACAGTCGTTAATGGCTTTATCTTTTACAAGATGTTAGCGCATAATTTTCGGCTTTTACAATCTTAGCCTTAAATAAAAATCCACCATCAACATTAAGTCCCATGCCTAGAACATAATGGTTACACTATTGGGGGTTAGGCCTGATATGGTGACAAATTTGTACACTGAAATGACCAAGCTAAAGTGAATGCATATTTACCAGATTGGTTGACATCGTCAGGCGTCGCCATGGGAGTCCTGATTAGGGTTTGGAGGAGAAGTACGACCTGGTCAACGTTGAGACCTCATTCATCGGACGAGTTCCGTTGTAGTTGATCCGGTCTCCCCTAGGGTTCCCTTCAGTGTATTTGCGTGGTTTAAAACCGATGTTCATTGATGAACTTTTCTGCAGAAAGATCTATCTCTCCAACATGTCAAGCAATAATAAATCATCTTCTTTGTACCACCAAGGATCTTCTGTCAAGCGTACGGGATCTGCGTCCGAGCTTCATGATGAATCCCCTGCTCGTGTTCTTCGAGTCAAGAATATTTTACCGGTTTGTCTTCTTTCCTTTTCTGATCAATTGCTTGTTCCTCATAATGATCAGGTGAATAATCCTCTCCTTCTTGCAGAGTGATAGGTGTCATAAACACCTTCATTTATATCTATAGTTTATGCTTTCTTTGCTATATTTTCTTGTAAATTATGTATTTTATGTTTATTTTAAGTTTTATAGGTGTTTCGGAGTCGTTGAAGCAAAAATAAGTGGAACTCGCTCAAATCCTGGAATTCTTCTCCTCATCTTGAAACGGGCGAAAAGACGAAGCCAACGGTGAAAGGATGAGGTCATTCCGACTTCATATGAAGAAGCTGCAAGATTTTAAAGCATATCAGAGTTGCAAAATTGAACTGAACATGAAAATCACTAAAGGGTTGCCATATCTGTTGGTGGCCCTTATCCAATGGCGGGGTGCATGTATTTGTTTCATTCATTACAATCCAAAAACCCAGAGAAACATTTTCCCTTCTCGTTATTGTGTTTGTCGGATTGAGAATGAGATAAGAGAGGAATTGAGATGGCGGCTTCGTTAATGTTCACAAAGAGGTGAGGAAATGGAGGAGATGATTGCTAAAGAAGCTGTTTCTGTTGTTGATGGTCAGGGTTTGCTGTTGAATCCGATATTAAGAATTGAGATGAAGAGTGCAGCTCACATCTAGGGTTCGAATGGAGATGAAGATGCAGAAGTTGATTTGGAGTTTAAATGAAGAATTTGATGTTGACAAAGACATAGCAAATGGGGGTATTTGTTAATTCAAGTTCTAAGCTAGCTCTCTCACTGATTTGAGTTGAATTAGGGAGAAAATAAGTCTCTGATAGATTTGAAATTGGATGGGAAAAGGAGAATCGGCACTGCTCATGGATTTATTGGTGGTTGAAATGGAGTTTGATGCTGCAATCGATTGAGAGGAAATGGTTGTTCTTATGGTGTATAGGTGATGATGGAGATAAAGATGCAGAGATGATGGGTTAGAACAACACAACAAGCTTACTTCTGCCAATATCAGTTATGCACACAGGGTGTCTGGGAAAATGGCTAAGTGATGGTGCAATGCTGTCTTGTAATGGCTTACAGAGCTGATCAAGTGAGCGGTGCAGTTGTAGCAGGGTGCATCTGGTGGTGTTTCAGGTTGCAATGGTAATTTATGAACTCGTGTTTGCAGGGGTGGAGAGCATCTCAATATCAACAAAGACAAGAAGAAAGTGGCTGATCAAGATGGATGTGAAACTTTGGCAGTGTACAGGGCCTCAAGTCGAGCATTATTGGGAAGATGGTTTTGTTACTGCCACCATTGATTCTTTTAACTGAATGGAGTGAATGGTGGAATGTTTTTCAGGGAAATATGTGTCTTAGACAGTTGAGGGTGCAAGAAGCTGGATGAACTGAAGTTGGTTTGGCTGCTGCTGGGAAGTTGGTTAAGAGTATGGGGTTGGAGATGCAGCTGCGAGTGAGAGCTGGTAATGATTTTCTGGTGAGATGCAGTCAATGAACTGGATTGATTTTAGAAGAATGGGTTACAGACTAGTGGTGGAATTGAAATGATACTATGACGTAAAGGGTAATGAGGTAGAGATGCATGAATCTGGTGATGCCGAGAAGAACAATGGAGAAGAGTTTTTTGAGTCAATGGGTCAAGAACGGCAGCTGAAGCTACACAAGAGCTGAACGAGCATCGCAGGAAGTTGACCTGAAGTTGGTGATGCTTATCTCTGCTTTGGCCTGTATTGAATGAAGACGGAACTAGTGTTTATGATGTTCACTGAAATGGGTGGAAGTGCCATGAATTAGAGGTTATTGTGTGTGATGGATAATGGTAGTACAATGGCTGCTATCAGTGATGAATGAGCTAATGAAAGCTGGAATTGCATGTGATGCTTGTCATGGCTATATGCTGCTGGTGGTATTGAGGTTAAGATATTTAATTGAACTGAAGCTGGTGGTACATGCAAGTGGTGCAACCGCGGTTAGAATGAATGGAATGAACTGGTTTTGGTACTGAGCAGGAGTTGCTGATACTGCCAGGGACCTAATGGGCTTTGATTGGAGGTTTTGCTGGTGGAATTGTGCACTTGCAGGTTAGTGTAAATGCATTGCAGGTGATGGGGTTCGAGCTGTGCTGGTTATGTGTGTTGGTTGCGACTTAAGATATAGGTGGAGATTGATGCTGAGATGTTGTGACAATGGATAAGTGGTTAGATGGGATGCAGAGAATGGATTGATTGGAACTCGCAGATGCATAGGTGATGCTGCAGAAATTATGCGAAAGTGAGCCAAAATGGCGAGCCAGTGAGCATAGTTCCGGTTGCCGGATTTCGGAAGTTAAAGTATGAATTGCAATATTTCAGTGAATCGCGAAGGGGGTATGTGTTGGATACAATAGTTGGTGGCCGGATATATGAGCTACATGGCACGTTTTTGGGCACATTTTCGCAAGAATTCGATAATTGGTTTAGATGGTTTATATGTGATGTATGTCTCTGAAGTGTGAGTATATGAACTGCAGAGAAGGATAGTGAGTTGCTGGGAGTTATGGTAGTCGGATGCAGGCTCAGGTGGTAGGAGATAGTTTTCCGGTGACCGGATTCCGGCAATGATGGCCAGATTCCGGTGATGATGTCAGCAAATCCGGCAACCAACTTTGGACCCAAAAAATCCAGAGACATATTTCTCACACATGGGCTTGGTGGACTAGTAGATGGACGTGGACTTGAAGATTATGAAGACTTAACCTAATTTTGGGAAAGTATCCTTTTGGGAGAAAAGCATATAAATAGAAAAGTCTTTTTCTAAACCTAGAGATATATCTCCATGAGGGAGAACTTATACTTTTGTTCTAGGGTTTAGAAACATGATAGTTTTTCTCTTACTTCTTGTTATGAACTCCATGAATATGAACTAAGTTTTCTTATTGTTTAAATATGCACTTGGATTTTGAAAACAAGTTTTGATCTTTATGAGTTAGTTTTCTCTCAAAACCATCGTTCACTTTCTACTGATTATAATAATTGCATGATTGATGTATTGCAATATGATTGAATGTTTGTTTGGTTGAGTCTAGAATTGATTGAACATACATCTATATCTATATCTATTTTAGGGTTTTCATCAAGCGATAACCTTGAATACGAGTAGCATGATATGATTACGGTTTGTAGTGATACACTCTCGATATCATATGTAGAAATTTACCATTGTCCGAATTGTCATGCGCAATGTAAGACAATTGCATTGATTAGCCTATTTCCAAAACTTAATGCTCCTAGGAATTGAACTTAATTAGCGCAAGACGTTAGGTCATTCTTTAGGTAGAATTCACATACGCGGCTCTAATGTGTGTGTTGATAGATTTAGGAAATTTACGAAGTATTCTTGCAATAAGGTATTCTAGGGATTTTGATGATAGCGAGATTAAATACGAATTCTATTCATATATTCAAAAACTTGTTTACAATTGAAGATGAAACCTTTATCCAATATTCTCACAACCTTGATTTGCGTGTTTACTTTTTATTGTCTTGCTTAGTTTATTAAAATCAAAAAACCCCCGGTGTTTTATATAGGAAATCGAAACAATTTGACAACCTAGTCCTCTCTGTGGGAACGATCCTTTCTTGCCCTTGCTTCATTATATATTTTGAGTAGTAAGAAAGTGTAATTTATTTTTGAATAGGACTTCTGAAGTAGTCTGGATTGAGTCTCCATCTCCGGCCAGTAATAGCCCAGACGTTGGAGTCGTCGGTAAAGTGTTACCACTAGTGATTTTCCACAAATTTCATTGTGAACATGATTCATTTGTAGTTATGCTTCGTCATCTCCAAGGCATCTTGACAGAGAGCCGTCCGGATTTCGATAATACTGCATACCATGAAGTATGAAGAAGTTCTATAGGGTTTTGAGACTGACCTTTCCTTGGGAGAGCGAGCTGTTGAGATCTTGAGTGATCGGAGTTCGCCAATCATCAGTCTTGGTGTCTCTGTATTATGATAGCCATGTCAATTCTATGATTCTCCTCTTTACTGTCAGGGTTTCTTCCGAACCTTCGAACTTCAATTTGGAAGCCGGTGTTGCCAGACAATCGGCGTGTTTTTTGTTGCTGCGACCAACATGGATTATGGTTGCGTCGTAAAAATAGTTTAGTAACCTTTGCACTTCTTATCGGTATGGAGCTAGTGTTACTTCCTTCAATGCGTATACTCCATTCATCTGATTTACCAATAACTTGGAGTCACCTCTTATCTCCAGACGCGTGACTCCTTCTTGCTTAGCTATTGACAGCCCTATGAGGAAAGCTTCATACTCTGCTGAGTTGTTGGTGCATTCAAAGTCCATCTTGAAGGAATGTGAGAATACTTCTCCAGTTGGAGAGACTAATACCATACCCGCTCCTCCAGTATTACTACTAGGGGTATCAGAGCCATCAAAATACAGGATCCACACTTCTTCTTCCAAAACGGAGACGTCTGGAAATTCTCCAAGAAGGTCTTCGTGTAGTCCTGTAGTGCCTTCTCCAGGAAATGCTGCCAGTAAGTATGCAACTGCTTGACCCTTGATAGCTCTAGGTGACGCACATGTTACGTCCAGCTCTGACATTTGGAGAAGCCATTTTCCTGTCCTTCCCGTCAGGACCGGCTTTGAAAGTAAAAACTTTGCAAGATCATATTTAGACATGAGTATCACCCTATTAGACAGTAGGTAATGCCTAAACTTCTGAATGTAATGGATCAAGGCCAAACATGCTTTTTCCTCCCTAGGGTATCTGAGTTCGACGTCTCTTAATATTCGACTGAAGTAGTATATAGGATGCTCGACTCCCTCATCATCTTCCTGAGCGAGTAGAGCCCCTACGGCGGTGTCACTGAAGGCGGTGTAGAGACGCAACGGCTTCCCTTGGACAGGAGACTTCATGATGGATGGGGATGATAGTATTCGTTGAATTTTCCAAAAAGCTTCCTGCTGGATTGCGGTCTAGACGAAGCTAGCTCATTTCTTTAGTAAGGGAGTGAATGAGGTGGCAAGTTGGGCTAGACCAGGTATAAAACGTCGGATGTAGTTTACCTTGCCCATGAAACTTTGGTTTTCCTTCACAATTTGGGGAGGTGGCATTATGAGGATAGCTTGTGTCTTGGACGGGTCTACCTTGATTCCTTTTGCGGTCACTTGAAATCCTAGAAATTTGCCTAAAGAGACACCGAAAGCGCATTTCAAAGGATTCATCTTCAACTTGTATTCTCGACACCTCTCAAACACTTTCCGTAAGACGTTGGCATGATCTGCTCGGGCCCTGGACTTGACCACAATATCATATACGTAGTCTTCTACTTGTTTATGCATCACGTCGTGGAAGATTGTCGTCATAGCACGTTGATACGTTGCGTCAGCGTTCTTTAAACTGAATGGCATAACTGTATAGTAAAAGTTTCCAAGAGGGGTTCAGAAGGCTGTCTTACTTGTATCGTGCTCATACATCCTTATCTTATTATAGCCGATGTAACCATCCATGAAGGAGAACATGTCCTGTCCACTGGTAGCGTCTACTAACATGTCGATGTTAGGTAGAGGAAAGTCTTCCTTGGGGAAGCACTTGTTCAAGTCTCTGAAATCCATACTGCACCGAATCTGTCCGTTTTTTTTTACTAGGACCACATTAGCTAACCAGGTTGGATGATGGATAGGTATGATGAAGCCAGCAACTAACAACTTCTGAATTTCGTCCTTGATTTGTTCTTCCACTCCGTGTCTGAATTGCCTCGGAGATTGCTTGACCGGTTTGGACCCGGGTATGACATGAAGGTGATGGGTGACCAATTTCTCGTCTAGACCTGGCATTTCCTCGTATGTCCAGGAAAACACATCTTGGTACTCCTTGAGTAGTAAGACAAGACTCGCACGTTCGGCCACGGACAGAGTTGAGATGATAGAGACAGGCCTGGGAGATTCTTCATTCCTGATGTTAACAATCTCGAGTTCGTTAGTTGTGGAGTTGATGCCATCTTGTAGCTGTCGCGGAGATCCTAACACCTCTTCTTGTGTTTGTCATTCTAAAAGCATTCAATTGTGCGGAGCCTGCTAATTTCTAACAGCGGCGCCGATATATTATCTTCCTCTTCTGATCACGGCTTGCCTCGAAAGTGAGTTCCCTTTTGGTGTGAGCATGGGTTGAAACTTCATCGGGTAAAGGTGGACGCCTCGTCAGAAAAGGTGTGTCATGGCGCTTAGTCCCCAGTGATGCAAGTTGGTCTTCTTCCTGGATTGAGGCCCACGTTGGTAGTGGGGTGCACAGGACTTCATCCGACCTACCCCGCAGAGTTTCTTTTGACTCGAACAGTTCTACTCCGCATATTGGCGCGTGGAGACAATGATGCAGGAATACGTATGACCTCCTCATTTAGCATGGTCTTCAGGTACTGGTGATATGTTGAAGGGACGACTTTATTGTCATGAAGCCACGGTCTCCCTAGTATCATATGGTAGTCTGGCTCTTTTTCTATGACTTTAAATTTTACTTTCGACTGAACGGGTCCTACTGATAAATTCAAATTAACATACCCGTACATGCTAGTATGGTTTCCTTCGAAGTCCGTCATTGTGGTTGGCTGCCGTACAATTTTGCATGGATTAACCTTGGATGTCCTGAGAGTCTTGAGAGTAATCACGTTCGAAGACGCTCCTGTGTCGATGAGGGCCCTCATGAACTCCGAACCTTTTATGCGTGCGGTAACATGTAGGGCCCGGTTGTGACGTTCCTCTGCCATCATGTCGTCTTCTGTAAACGTAACGTTATTTACAGATGTTTCCGATGTGATTAGGACTTTCGGATGTGAAGGAGGCAGGCGTATGTCCATAACTATTTTATTAATTGCAGCAAACGTCTCCGCCTATTGATTCTTCGAGAGGTGCAAGAGTTCACACAAACTTTCCACTAGAGATGCTGCTTCATGATCTGCTGGTCTCTGGTTCGTAGTAAAGTTGTTGATCTGGGGAGAACTAGTCTCCGGTGTAGAGGTCTCCGGAACGCTCACCTCTGAAATCATCTTGATGAGGAGATCAAGTATGTCGTTAATTGTTTCTTTGATCAACTCCATGTTCTTCATATGAATCTCCTGTAACCGTGCTAGTTCGCTTAATGTTGGGAATCTCTTGATCATGCCGTCAGGTACGTCGTTATGAGGATGGGTATCTCCGTTAGAGGAACTATCGGGATTCGAGACTGTCGAGGAAGTCCTAAGACAAACCATCTCCAAATTGATTGAATGGTATTGAAGAAATTGGATTTACAACCGAGAGATCAATCTCCCAATGTAGTCGCCAATTGTTTATGGGTGAAAACTATTCCTGCCAGATTTGGTAATTTGGGGTGTATGGATGAGCAATAAATCTAAAACTTAAACAAATGCACTGCGCGGTGAGTGCTTGTAGATTCGAGAGATCAATCTGTGCAAGTCCGGCCTAAACCAAGAAATAGCCGTTCCAGACTTGTTTCGGTCACAAAGTGAAGGAGATTGGGTTGATCTTAGGGAGGGAAGCGAAGAAGATGTTGAGATTGTGAAGGTGTTGGCTATGTATGACTTGTATCAGAAAGCTGAACTGGCTTGCAGGATGTAAGCTATCATTTCCGGTGTTTAAATACGATTGTATCAACACTTGCCTCTGTTATCTCGTCTTGTTCTGTTCTTTTTGAAAAATAGGGCGGAGAACCTATTTATACAAGTCTTTTAGCCTAACCTTCGTATCTCGTGGAAAGTGGAGAAAGTGGAGTGATGGAGTAATGGAGTAGTGTGTTGGTGTCACACGACCGGGCTTTCCCACTTCTTCCATCATCACTAACCATCCATGACTTCCTGACACGTTCTTGTGATGGCGCGTTGTACGTTGCACGCTGTAAACCGCCAGACTAATACCCCAGTATGTGACATGATTGATGTCTTGAACGTGTGGATCATGGGACCCACATAAAATAGCATGCAGTGCTAGATTAAATAACTGCGTTATTCAGGAAGTCGATACTTGTGAAGTATTGTGTGTATACTATGCAGGTATCGCATCGAGTATATTCAGCATATATGAAGCATCGCTGTTTGAGCGTCTCAAAACCTCATATCCAGCCTACTTCATGCGATGGTTTGGAAGTTGCGCATGCAAACCCTCCCTTGACCGACCACATGGTGTGGTAGAGTGACGGATGGTGATCACCATGACTCCGCACTGACCAATTAACTCCTGACCAGGGATGTACAACCAAGCCGGTGAAGTTGGACGGACGAGATGATCTTTGAGACACTCATCTGCGACCGTTGATGGAATTAGGGTTTATGAAAAGGTGCGCAAGCATCACTTTTCAGCTTAGTCGAATCCAAGATTGGGACACAATTTTGGCAAGGCCGGTCATGCATGCGTGTAGATGACATGACGGTGTAGGCGCTCATACCTCATTTTCTCACGAAAGTGTGATCTGGGCCACTCAAATCGTCCTAATAAGTTGTGTGGTTGAGATCAATTTGCGACAGAAAATTGGTGCCGCAAAATACGCTCCTCATGCCATCTTTATGCGCGCGTTCCAAGACGACCAGGCTTGGATGGTCTTAGCCGATTGACCCAGAGTGTAGGTGGTAGGCTGGAGTTCACGTCCATACCCTGACATCCCTCAGAAACATGATCTAATCCACTCAATTTGTCTGGTGAAATCAAGAGGTCAAGATTAGTTTGCAGCTTGGGAGGTACGACCACACTTGTTTTGGGCGCGCTAATCGAGACATATAGCCAAGTTCGGTCTTGGCCGGTTGGGTGTGGAGATAGGTGGGACCGCAATGATCATGTTGATACTTACCGGACCTGCTTAGCCTATTCCGGGACCCTCCATCCGCTCCGGAGAAGATGGACGTTCGTGATCGCAAGACAAACCCTAGTTAGGTTATTGACGACCGTGTGTCACACACATTTTTGGGCGTCCGAATCGAGGTGACCAACTATAGTTGGTCCTGACCGATCAGTCAGGTATGCAGGTGGGCCCACTGTGGTTGTTTTGACATGCTCTTGGCCCTCTGAATCTACATCTACACCCTTCATCTATACCTGCGAAGATGGATGGTTGAGACTGTTTTGCGACACATGTAATGTGCCACAAACCCTAATTTAGGGTTTTAGGTCCATAATGCTATGGTTTTGACGTTTTGGCAAGCTATGCCAATCTTTTGGGGAGGCCGACCATGCGGGGCCCGCATTGGTTCAGCGACGGATATTCCATACCTACTTGGGGGTTATGGGATCGATCTGGACCATCTAATCATGCTGGTGGAGTTGGATGGTCGTGATCATATCCAGACTGATATGGTCAGTCCGGATGCTCAATCGGGCTAGTATAACACACCGAGAGTGGCTCAATCGGGCTAGTATAACACACCGAGAGTTGCAGCATGTACGAGTATTTCGTACATGTTTTATTATAATGCTTGGAGATTCGTGTTGCTCTGCTGAGATCAACACTCAGTCGTCATGCCACACTAATAATGAGTACAGGATAAACAAGGCTGGATGCGCTTTAGTTAATAATGCTGTAAATTCACAGGGTATATGGGATTGTTGCTACATGCTCCAACCTGGATGAATTTCGTGTATTTTATTCACAGAATGGGATTGTTGCCACATGCTCCATTATTGGTGAATTAGTAAAGTGAAGAAGTATTCAACACTTATTAATGGCTTTATCTTTTACAAGATGTTAGCGCATAATTTTCGGCTTTTACAATCTTAGCCTTAAATGAAAATCCACCATCAACAATCAGCAATGGCTTGTCCTTTGATAGTGTTAGATCATAGCTCGGTTTAACCCACTAGCGTTGGTATGTCAAGTTAGTTGTCAATTTTAGTTGCCAAAATGCATTTTTGATTTAACATACTAAAGATAGTTTCGGACTATATTAGGTCTAAGAAGTTGAATCGAAGCTATCCTTAAAGGATGAAGATTGAATATTGAAGACTACAAGAAGACATCAACAAGTACTTCATCAACAAATGTATGTGATTGATTTTGATTCTTATTCAATTCTACCTTTCTAATCTATCGAGCTAAATGCTCACTCAATGGAACATTTCCAATGATGGTAAATGTACATTTATGTATATATACTTGAGGTTATTTGATTCATGACCTTTGTGACAATAACATTTATACCTATAAAGGATCTCATGTTATAGTGAATGAGCTTGTGAATTCAACGAGCCAAGAATCACTCAATTCCGAGTTATAACGATAAAGTTATGAGTGATTTAAGTTCAGTAGTAGAACTTGGTCCGCGAACTTGGGCCCAGTACGTGACTAAAAGGGATTTTTGGTCATGTTGGTGATGTTTCTTTATCTAGGAAAGTTAGCTATTGGTCCAAACTTGGGGTGATCATGGTTCGGTTTGGTTCGGTTTCAAGCCAAACCAAAACCGAAACCAATACTATCGGTTTCTAAAAATTGAAACCAAACCAATCCATTAACCATTGGTTTTTGGTTCCAATGGTTCCAGTCGGTTTCGGTTTTTCCCAGTGGTTTTTGGTTAACCAATAATTATGTCAAACCAAAAAAAAAATTACACAAATTTACAGAAAAAAATAGTATTGGTTTACAAAAATTTACAGACAAAAAATAAATAAAAAGAATATCAAGAGTAGTTAAGGATTACTCTAAATCTAGAGATCAAAAGAAGATTTAATTAGTGGTAGGCTATACAATGACATCTCTAATGAAAATTTAATCAATGATTTTTTTTTTCAATATTCGGTTAACCATTAGTTAATGGTTCGGTTTCTCTATCAAACCAAAACCGAAACCAATACTATCGGTTTTCATCTTTTCTAAACCAAAACCAACCATTAGTTAATGGTTTGGTTCAGTTTCTCCCTAATCGGTTTGGTTTGGTTCGGTTTCTCGGTTAACCGGTAACCATGTTCAGCCCTAGTCCAAACACTTTTGATTACCATATTAAAGTGTTTATGATTCCTGCCTAAGTTAAAATGTGATTTATTCACATAAATATAATTTTTGCTAAATAATTTATTTATTTAATTATTTTGGCAAGAGTTTTAACTTGGGAAAGACTCCTATTTTTAGTAGAGTCTTGTAAAAAGAAAATAGCTAAATAAGTTATTTGCTTAGCTTCTAAGCTATTGTTCACTATAAATAAAGGGTACAAGAGTCTACAAGGTTTTCATCCCCTTTGGAAAATTGGTGTTAGTTTCATAAGGTTGTTTTCCATGTCTTATGTTCTTCGTGAACAAGAGTGAGATAAAAGTCTTTGTATTGGGGATAACAAAGCCAAGTTGAATCTAGTCTTCGTGATTGATTATACAACTTGTAATCTAGGTTTTTCACCTCTTGTCTATTCTAAGGTTTTCTCTTCTGATATAAAACCATTCAACAGTTGTTGATCATAAACCCTAGGTTTTGATAGATTTCAGTTTCCGATCGTATACCAACACTTGTTAGTCGAAATCGGAGACTAGAAAGAAAAACTTCTATTGAGGCATCTCGTAAAAATCCTTGAGAAGTTTTAAACAAGATATCTCTAGATTTATCTAGTTGTTCTTGTTGTAGAATTATTAGGGTTTTCTTAACTTGGAAATTGATCTTTGGAATCACCCAAGTTCACTTACGAAAATCAGGTTCACGGACTTCTTGTGAGTACGCATACTGATTGTAAGTTAAAACCCTAATCTACAAGATTTTCAAAACCTTGATTTACATCTAAAGGGAAATCAAACTTGTGTTTTGTGCAAACAAAATATTGAATCATATCAATCGTGTTGTTGTATCTTCTAAAGAGATCCTTGGGTTCTGCTAGAAGATTTATGTGAAGAGTTCCTAAAGAGAATCGTGTTCTGCTAGGAGTTATGTAAGAATACATCTAAAGAAGGTATTACATCTAGTCCGAATAAGTAGTAGGAAATTGGTGTAACATCTTATAATCAGTGTGTGTTTATTCTGGACTAGGTCCCGGGGTTTTTCTGCATTTGCATTTTCCTCGTTAACAAAATTTCTGGTGTTTGTGTTATTTCATTTTCCGCATTATATTGTTTATCTTTATAATTGAAATAATACAGGTTGTACGTTAATCAATCATAGTTGTTAAATCCGACCTTGTTTGTTGGATAAGACTTGATTGATCTTGAACAATTGATTTTGTTATTTTCACATTGTTAGACCAGTCCGGACTAACCCTGTTTCAAGTAGACACCGTGTTGAAATATTCCTTTAGTGATTTTTGCTTAAATAGGTTTATACACGGTGGATATTGAATAGGTTGTGATTAACACAAAAGCTTGTTTCAAGAAACCTCACACTAAAATCAGGTTTACGAACTTGCTTCTGTTTAACTATTGATTGTGTTGAGAAGGAGATAAATCTCTTTAATATTATTTCTCAATTGAGTTTTTATTCTTGAGATTACATTGAAGTTTGTTCCATACAGATTTCCGAACGAAATATTGGGTGTGGTTGTTAGGCCCACGTTTTTTCAATTGGTATCAGAGCAGGCAAACACGATAAGACCTCATAAGTCTGTGTTTGAAGCAATCTGATTGTTATGGACAGAGGTGCTATCTCTATAAACGTACCACCAGTCTTCGATGGCACGAACTATTTATGGTGGAAAATTGCTATGCGTTCCTTTATTCAATCGCGAGATTTTCAATCATGGGTTCGTATTGTTAATGGCTATGATCCTCCATCAGTCACAGTAGACGGTGTGACTGTTGCAAAGGATATTGGTGAATATATTGATCTTGAGATTCTTGCTGCAAAGCAAAATTTCGATGGATTACATGCTATCATCCATGCCATTACCCCAGATCTTCAGCACCATGTTACTACATGTAATAAGTCTAAAGATGCTTGGGATATCTTAGAAACTGTATTCGAAGGGAATACCGCAAAAAAAGAAGCAAGGCTTCAAAACTTAGCTTCTGACTAGAAAAACCTTCGCATGTATGATGATGAAACCTTTGATGAGTTTAACCAAAGACTTTCTCAAATAGTTAACGCCTCATTTGCGTTAGGAAGAACTATTCCAAAGAAAGTTATTGTGTGCAAAATTCTCAGGTCTCTACCGTCAAGATACGAGTCTAAGAAACATGTCATTGAAGAAGCAAACGATCTTTCTACACACTCCAAAAATACTCTTGTTGGAAAGTTAAAGATCTTTGATAATGAACACGTGTCTAAAAAGGAGGTGATTTCTTTTAAAGCTACAAACAATTCTGAATCCTCTAAGGATAAATCTGGTTCGCCAGATACTAAGAATGTGACTCCACGACAATTTAGAAAACTCTTGAGAGACAGGAATTTTTTTTTTTCTAAAGATGCAATATCTCCTAATGATGATGTACAATACTATAACTGTCATGGTTTCGGGCACTTGTATTCAGTATGTCCTAGATGGATCCGTAGATAATCGGAATATGCAGTAGCAGCCACTCTTGATGATGGACCTGAATTTTATAATCCTCAAGAGTTGGAAGGCGAGGTTGCATTAGCTTCTGGAAAAATTCTTTCGGATACTGATTCTGATTCTGACGAAGAAGTGTTCCATGATGATCCAGTTGCTAATAATATTCTTAAGGAATGTCATAAGAAACTCTCGGAAGCTAAAAGCACCATTTTCAGTAAGAAAGTTAAATATGAAATACTTTGTAGTCGGAATAAACACTTGCAAGACCAACTTGATTCTAGTGGTGCAAGAGATTATCTCAACGAAATACGAAAGCTTAAAGAAAAAATTACCGAAGGTCGAGATCGGGAAATCATTCTTCAAGCAAAGCTAGATAACTTGGAGAACATCGATATAAACTTGTTATTTGATACGGAACGAGAAGATCTCAAAGTTCAATGTGAATCATCCAAGAATGATCTAGTTATTGCGCTTGAGAAGGTCAAAAGTTTGGAAGAAGAAAAATCGATCTTAAAAGAGAGTTTGTCTAGAAATAGCAGCTCAGATAAATTAACCTCAATATTGGGAGCATGTAGAATTCATCGTGATACACGAGGATTGGGCTATGAAGGAATAGATGCTCCTAGTATTTGCAAAGAGGTAAAATTTGTCAAAGCTAAATATTCTTCTCAATTAAAACCTTCCACGGTTGAAAAAAATAAAGTATCTCGATAAACTGCTGATAACGAAAAGAGGAAATCATGTCAAGTTCCAAAGCAAGCACATACACATTCAAGTAACACTAAACATAACTTTTTCCATTACACTAAACATTGCTTTTATTGTGGAAAACCAGGTCACTTGCAAAGGAATTGCATATTTCTTAAACGAGATAAATCCAGATCTGATTCTGTTAAGAAGACAAGATATGATATTCCAAACTGGAGAAAAACTGAGTCTCATAAAATCATTTCTTGTAATAACCTGTAATTTTTTTATATACTGTTTCGGGTCGGGTTATACCTAGATTGGTTAACCTTGTGTTTAGATTGTTATTCCTTAAGACCTAACCTTAAACTTAACCCTAACCTTAAACTTAACCTTAAATGGGTGGATTGAACAAGAAAGGCTCCAAGTTAGGGTGGAAATAGAGCCACCCAAATTCATTGTTTGTTTTTCCTTAATAATGTTATTAAGGTTTGATAACTAAAACTTTAGAAATTTTAGAGAGAGAAACTAAAAACTAGGGAGAAGAAGGAGATGAAGTTAGAGTTTATTTTAGAGGGGGAAAATCAGTGGAGAATTAAGAGGAGTTTTTTTTTAAGCTATTGAGGTAGTATGCTAGATTCCCTTTCTCTTTACGTTTTTTTTATACTTGATTTTGAATTTGTATGATTATATCTAAGTGATTTATTGATTAAAAACTATGAATCTAATTGATGATCGGCATTTAATATTGATAGATAACATGCTTAGGTATCTCTAGTTAAAATTTGAGAATATTTCATCACATATTCACCATAAAATATTTGTTTGTACTTGGATGTTGATTTCTAAATTGTTTTGTACATTTTCGCTTTGTATGTTCTTGACTGTACTTAGGACATCTTGATGATATCAAAACGATTTTTGATCTTGATAAAAGTTGTAGATCTATGTCTTATCTTTAATTATGCGTTGAGTTTGCTAAATTTAGAATTTTTATGAATTTACGGTGAATTGTTTGGTAAAATGATGCAATCTGTCCAAATGTTTGAAATGATCTTATAAAATCAATAACTCTCATTTGAACCATTGGGTTTTCGTAAAAATTGAATATGATATAGATCCATATGTTAGAAATGCTTCCCTAAAATTTGAAGATGATCGGATTAATGAATCATTATGAAACATGTAATATAAAATTCTAGTTGTTATTGAAAATAGATGAATTGAGCCAAGAACAAAAGAATTTTTTTGATTGATGAAAATAGTTGTTGTTAATTCTATTTTTCTTTTGATTTATGAGAATAGTTGTTGTTAATTACTTTTTTCTTTTGATTGATGAAAATAGTTGTTATTAATTTTTTAGATTAAAGAATCTTTGATTTTTGAAATTAGTTATTATTAATGCTTTTCTTTTTCTTTAGATTAAAGAATTATTAGTGGGACAAAGAATCTTTTGATTTTTTTGAAATTAGTTTTGATTAATTATTTTCTTTTTCTTTAGATTAAAGAATTCTTAGTGGGACAAAGAATCTTTTGCTTTTTTTGGAATTAATGGTTATTAATGATGAAAGTTAAGGAATAATAGGTATTAATAACTTATTATATTCAAATTTGAATTCTTTTTGTTTTTTTGGTGGAATCCTAGGAAACAACTTTTCTTTATAGTACTGTTTGTTTTAATAAAGAATAAAAAGGAAGAATTATGTTAGAGAGAGAAATAAATTAAAAGAAGGTGGTAGTGGTAGACATAAATAATTAGCTATCACTTTGAAGACATAATTATTAGATTCTTATCTTGACCAAACTTTTAAACTTGAGGTTAGGTGGAACTTGTTTTAGGTTGTGAGTATATATATATATGTATATATCTTATACTAAGAAGAAAAGAGTTACCATACTAAGAAGAAAAGAGTAAACATACTAAGAAGAAAAGAGTAAAACAAAAATCTAAATTAATAGAAATAACGAGAGATTCTTTTAGTTCATATCAAAGACAATTTCTTCGGTGATAAAGCTTTTCCTTCTATTATTTATAGTTTTTGGATTGCGATTTGAGGTAGGCGCAACACAATCTAAAACTCTTCTTTTATTTAAGTTTCTTTTAATTAAATTTATGTTTGTAAGTTTCCATTAATATATGGATGATAATCGATGTTGTGAGCATGATTATGAATGTTGGGCTGCGGTCCATAGAATGTGATTCTTAAAGATTATTTATGACGGGATACGAGATATCCTTGGAAACGGTATTTGTTTCCTAAACCCACGTGGGAGCTCCCTTGGGCGAGCGGATTGATTGAATTTATTGTTGTATAATGTTGGGATACGAGATATCCTTGGGGACGGTTTTGTTTCCTAAACCCACGTGGGGGGGGGCTCCCTTGGGCGAGCGGATTGATTGAATTTATTAATGTATATGGATGTGGTGTTTCCATATGTTTGTGGTGGTGTTAACCATGCAACTTGTTTTGAAAAGAAATTGAAAAATATTGCATAAAATGTTTTGTTGCTTCTTTTCCTACTGAGTGTCACAACTCACGTCGTATTATGACAAAAATTCCAGATTTTATGACACCACAAGGAGCTAATGGCGGAAAAGCATAGAGATCGGTTTTGGTGTTTTAACTAGTAGTTGCATATTATGATTGGAAATTTGTAATAAAATATCATCAAACTCTCTTTTGGATGATTTATTGAGTGCTTATTGAGTATTTATATTTTGGAGATTATTGGGTTAATGTATAATTAATGGAACAATGTGTTATTAAGACGATTTTGTTTGGTTAGATAAATAAAAATTTCTGAGTCATGTCAGTTTGACTGTTAATGATAATTATTTTACAAGATATTTATGATTGAATATTTTATGGTATGCATAAAACTCACGGATTATGAAGTTGTTAAAATATTAGAATTTTCTGAGTGACGGAATTATTTTTAAAACAATTGTTTATTACTATAAGAAATTCAGATATGTTCTGACAGATTCAACTATGTTGAAGTTTTCCTGTTTTTAAACTATTCTATGTCGTGTTTTAGTCTTTGGTGTCTTCTGTAAACTTGAAGATATTTCTTTTTATATTCCAAAATGGTAAACTAAACCTGATTTGGAGTTGTGAGTGATTTTATATGATTTTATAAAATGGACTATCTCTGTTTTTCTTTTCCGAAGTTCTGGTCAACTACGTATTTGACTGTGGTCAAAAGGTCTTTAAGATAATCTAATTTTTTTTATAAAATTTATGAATGGAACTATACTCAATTAGGATTCAGAACATATAATAATAATAATATTTGGATTTGAAATAGGTTCGGTAAAATTCGTGGAGTTAATTGATGTCTGTTTTTAATTTATAACTCTTCCTTAAATATGCGATTCTTTTGAATTAAATCTGGAACGTTTAACGATGAAATAAATTTTATGGTAAACTATAGTTCTTTATTGTTCATGTGAGTTAAAAATAATGACAAGTTAACGGTTAGATGTTCCCAAAATAATTTTTATGTATCCGCTGCGACAAAATTTCTGAATTGAACATAAATAAAGAATAGACAAAGAATTGGTTGTTTGGACTTGGGCCAAGTGTGGAAGTCTAGGATTGTTATTAAAAAGTAACATTTCAAATTTTGGGTTTGGATTTGGGTCGAAATCCAGGCCCGGAATTCGGGGTGTCACAGTTTGGTATCAGAGCCGACGATGGTTCACCTGCCGAGGGTGGGAAGGAACGCTGGACGGGGTTGTTCCAGGTGCTTCTCATGAGGGCGAGGAACGTTCGAGTTCGGGCTTGTATATATTCGAGCCGAGGACGGCTCCAATTTAAGGTGGTGGTATTGTAATACCCCAATATCGGCAGTGGTTAGCCGAATGGAATATAAGTAATGGTTTGTCCTTTCCTATCACCGAGGCCTTTTCAGCACAATTGGCTCCAGAGTTGGCAGAAAACTCTGCAGTTAAGCGTGCTCGGGCGGGAGTAATTGTAATGACCCGTCCTTTCACCGATACTGTCCCCAATTAGCCACTGCGGTTATCCGGCAGTGTGGGATTTTTAACGGGCATCGCTGCGGTAATCCAGCAGAAACTTCCCGGATGGTCACCAATCCATGGATTACTCCCGCGAGCACGCTTAACGCAGAGTTTTTTCGCCAACTCGGAGCCAATTGTCCGAAAAGGCCTCGGTGTTAAGAAAGGACAAATCATTACTTATATTCCATTCGCCAACCACGCGAATCGGGGTATTACAATACCACCACCTTAAATTGGAGCCGTCCTCGGCTCCGGAATATATTTTCAATCCCAGATCTCCGACGTTCCCTGCCCCTCATGAGAAGCACCTGGACAATTCCCGCCAGCGTACCTTCCCACCCTCGGCAGGTGAACCGTCATCGGCTCTGATACCATTGGTAATGACCCGTCAAGAGACTTCGACCTTTAGAGTTTACTGAGGATGACTTGGTGTTACTCAAAGTGAGCCCGAAGAGAGGTGTTAAGCGTTTTGGCAAGAAAGGAAAGTTATCACCACGTTACATTGGACCTTTCCAGATTATGCGGCGTGTTGGTGCAGCAGCTTATCAGTTGGAGTTACCTCAGCGAATTGGGCATGTTCATGACACTTTCCACGTGTCAATGTTACGGAAGTACGAGAGAGATCCTTCATATGTTATTGACCCTTCACATATTATTGCTTGGGAAGATTTGGAGATTCAAGAGGATGCTACGTACGTGGAGAGACCGGTTCGAATTTTGGACTTTAAGGAACATGTGCTTCGCACAAAGACCATCCCTATGGTTAAGGTGCAGTAGCGGCGTCGCCAAGTCGAGGAAGCAACGTGGGAACTAGAGTCCGAGATGCGGAGAAAATACCCTGAGATTTTCCAAGGTAACTTCTAAATTTCGTGACGAAATTTCTTTTAAGGGTGGTAGAATGTAATAACTGTAATTTTTTATATATCTTTTTCGGTCGGGTTATACCTAGATTGGTTAACCTTGTGTTTAGATTGTTATTCCTTAAGACCTAACCTTAAACTTAACCCTAACCTTAAACTTAACCTTAAATGGGTGGATTGAACAAGAAAGGCTCCAAGTTAGGGTGGAAATAGAGCCACCCAAATTCATTGTTTGTTTTTCCTTAATAATGTTATTAAGGTTTGATAACTAAAACTTTAGAAATTTTAGAGAGAGAAACTAAAAACTAGGGAGAAGAAGGAGATGAAGTTAGAGTTTATTTTAGAGGGGGAAAACCATGGAAAATCAGTGGAGAATTAAGAGGAGTTTTTTTTAAGCTATTGAGGTAGTATGCTAGATTCCCTTTCTCTTTACGTTTTTTTTTTATACTTGATTTTGAATTTGTATGATTATATCTAAGTGATTTATTGATTAAAAACTATGAATCTAATTGATGATCGGCATTTAATATTGATAGATAACATGCTTAGGTATCTCTAGTTAAAATTTGAGAATATTTCATCACATATTCACCATAAAATGTTTGTTTGTACTTGGATGTTGATTTCTAAATTGTTTTGTACATTTTCGCTTTGTATGTTCTTGACTGTACTTAGGACATCTTGATGATATCAAAACGATTTTTGATCTTGATAAAAGTTGTAGATCCATGTCTTATCTTTAATTATGCGTTGAGTTTGCTAAATTTAGAATTTTTATGAATTTACAGTGAATTGTTTGGTAAAATGATGCAATCTGTCCAAATGTTTGAAATGATCTTATAAAATCAATAACTCTCATTTGAACCATTGGGTTTTCGTAAAAATTGAATATGATATAGATCCATATGTTAGAAATGCTTCCCTAAAATTTGAAGATGATCGGATTAATGAATCATTATGAAACATGTAATATAAAATTCTAGTTGTTATTGAAAATAGATGAATTGAGCCAAGAACAAAAGAATTTTTTTGATTGATGAAAATAGTTGTTGTTAATTCTATTTTTCTTTTGATTGATGAGAATAGTTGTTGTTAATTACTTTTTTCTTTTGATTGATGAAAATAGTTGTTGTTAATTTTTTAGATTAAAGAATCTTTGATTTTTGAAATTAGTTATTATTAATGCTTTTCTTTTTCTTTAGATTAAAGAATTATTAGTGGGACAAAGAATCTTTTGATTTTTTTGAAATTAGTTTTGATTAATTATTTTCTTTTTCTTTAGATTAAAGAATTCTTAGTGGGACAAAGAATCTTTTGATTTTTTTGGAATTAATGGTTATTAATGATGAAAGTTAAGGAATAATAGGTATTAATAACTTATTATATTCAAATTTGAATTCTTTTGTTTTTTTGGTGGAATCCTAGGAAACAACTTTTCTTTATAGTATTGTTTGTTTTAATAAAGAATAAAAAGGAAGAATTATGTTAGAGAGAGAAATAAATTAAAAGAAGGTGGTAGTGGTAGACATAAATAATTAGCTATCACTTTGAAGACATAATTATTAGATTCTTATCTTGACCAAACTTTTAAACTTGAGGTTAGGTGGAACTTGTTTTAGGTTGTGAGTATATATATATATATGTATATATCTTATACTAAGAAGAAAAGAGTTACCATACTAAGAAGAAAAGAGTAAACATACTAAGAAGAAAAGAGTAAAACAAAAATCTAAATTAATAGAAATAACGAGAGATTCTTTTAGTTCATATCAAAGACAATTTCTTCGGTGATAAAGCTTTTCCTTCTATTATTTATAGTTTTTGGATTGCGATTTGAGGTAGGCGCAACACAATCTAAAACTCTTCTTTTATTTAAGTTTCTTTTAATTAAATTTATGTTTGTAAGTTTCCATTAATATATGGATGATAATCGATGTTGTGAGCATGATTATGAATGTTGGGCTGCGGTCCATAGAATGTGATTCTTAAAGATTATTTATGACGGGATACGAGATATCCTTGGAAACGGTATTTGTTTCCTAAACCCCGTGGGAGCTCCCTTGGGCGAGCGGATTGATTGAATTTATTGTTGTATAATGTTGGGATACGAGATATCCTTGGGGACGGTTTTGTTTCCTAAACCCACGTGGGGGGGGGGGGTTCCCTGGGCTAGCGGATTGATTGAATTTATTAATGTATATGGATGTGGTGTTTCCATATGTTTGTGGTGGTGTTAACCATGCAACTTGTTTTGAAAAGAAATTGAAAAATATTGCATAAAATGTTTTGTTGCTTCTTTTCCTACTGAGTGTCACAACTCACGTCGTATTATGACAAAAATTCAGATTTTATGACACCACAAGGAGCTAATGGCGGAAAAGCA
The DNA here is from genome assembly GCA_023529315.1 of Papaver bracteatum. NCBI lineage: Eukaryota > Viridiplantae > Streptophyta > Magnoliopsida > Ranunculales > Papaveraceae > Papaver > Papaver bracteatum. The sequence goes on from JAJJWX010004839.1 coordinate 3,425,597, forward strand.
TAGAGATCGGTTTTGGTGTTTTAACTAGTAGTTGCATATTATGATTGGAAATTTGTAATAAAATATCATCAAACTCTCTTTTGGATGATTTATTGAGTGCTTATTGAGTATTTATATTTTGGAGATTATTGGGTTAATGTATAATTAATGGAACAATGTGTTATTAAGACGATTTTGTTTGGTTAGATAAATAAAAATTTCCGAGTCATGTCAGTTTGACTGTTAATGATAATTATTTTACAAGATATTTATGATTGAATATTTTATGGTATGCATAAAACTCACGGATTATGAAGTTGTTAAAATATTAGAATTTTCTGAGTGACGGAATTATTTTTAAAACAATTGTTTATTACTATAAGAAGTTCAGATATTTTCTGACAGATTCAACTATGTTGAAGTTTTCCTGTTTTTAAACTATTCTATGGCGTGTTTTAGTCTTTGGTGTCTTCTGTAAACTTGAAGAGATTTCTTTTTATATTCCAAAATGGTACACTAAACCTGATTTGGAGTTGTGAGTGATTTTATATGATTTTATAAAATGGACTATCTCTGTTTTTCTTTTCTGCAGTTCTGGTCAACTACGTATTTGACTGTGGTCAAAAGGTCTTTAAGATAATCTAATTTTTTTTATAAAATTTATGAATGGAACTATACTCAATTAGGATTCAGAACATATAATAATAATAATATTTGGATTTGAAATAGGTTCGGTAAATTTCGTGGAGTTAATTGATGTCTGTTTTTAATTTATAACTCTTCCTTAAATATGCGATTCTTTTGAATTAAATATGGAACGTTTAACGATGAAATAAATTTTTATGGTAAACTATAGTTCTTTATTGTTCATGTGAGTTAAAAATAATGACAAGTTAACGGTTAGATGTTCCCAAAATAATTTTTATGTATCCGCTGCGACAAAATTTCTGAATTGAACATAAATAAAGAATAGACAAAGAATTGGTTGTTTGGACTTGGGCCAAGTGTGGAAGTCTAGGATTGTTATTAAAAAGTAACATTTCGGATTTTGGGTTTGGATTTGGGTCGAAATCCAGGCCCGGAATTCGGGGTGTCACATTTCTTCTAGTATTCCCCCGAAAAAGTTTCATAATTACATTGGGGAGAAAAAGAAATGCGTTGCTCCAAAAGTTACTCAGAAATGGGTACCAAAGAAGATAAATAAAGAAACAAGTAAGAAGGATCTCCCAGACAAGAGTTCGACAAGGGATAACATCTTAAAAAGGTATAAAATAGTTATTGAAAGTTTCAAGGGAGTTCTTAAATTCCTAGAGTCCGTGCATGATTTTGTTTCAAATACCTGTGATGAGCAAGATTTTGTTCACCTCAACACAACCTAATTGTGTTGAAAGTGCATCCTCACCAAAAATCCCTTATAAATACGGTGAGGATTGCAAAATAATTGGGGCGCAAAAATTATGTTGGTAAACTTTAGCTTTAGCCGAGTTCATCTTTACCTAGTGACGAAAGTCATGTTAAGTTTCAATCATTTTGGAAATCTCTCTAATGAAAACTAGTTTGTGAATAACAACTATATGACGTCCTATGAGAATGTTTCAATGATTGAAATGAGAGTTTAGACAATATAACCACTGGGGATATAAACATTGTTGTGGTAACATATATATGTATAAGTCCTTAGCACTTGAACCGAAGTTTGCGAACTTTGTTGATCAAGTGAAACCGGAACTTGATCATTCAACCCAGTCCGCGAACTCAGTCTGCGAACGTGCGTAGTTCTTGAACCCGAGAATTTCTGCTGGAGTTGTAGCTCGGTTTCAGTCCGCGAACTGACGGAAGTTCTCAAACCCGAGAATTTCTGCTGGAGTTTGTGAACTCCAACCGCTTAACTTGAGTCCGCGAACCCAGTCTGCGAACTTGAGTGGTTATGTCTAAAAACGATGTTCGTGAACTTATCTAAATTATCTAAGGAATGCTATTAAAAACCGTGGCTTTATAGTTCATGAATTGATTCGAGTGAGTCACATCGTTTTTGCTTCAATTGTGTCTTGTGCAGTACATGATATCTCATAGCAATTGAACAACTCTCTAACTAGTTCATTTAAGTCATTTGAACTAGTTATGGTGAAGAAGAATAATGTTGATATGAAAGTGCTCATACGACGCATATGATTCTTAATTACCTAACTTGATTTGTGATTGAAATTCTTAAGGTTACAAGAAATTATCAAAGGCATGGATGTTGGTTTTATTACCATGAGATAGTTATAATTTTTTAGTAACACAATCTCATGAGAGACTTTCAATGATTGGTTCATAAATCGTATCTCCTTGTAGGATTTCTAAAATCCATTATATAAATCATTCTCCCTAGAGAAAGATCACTCTTGTTGTTCTTTCGGGAATGACATTTTATATGGGAGAGTTCCTCAATGAACTTGTGCTTAATTATTATATCTTTTAGGAGAGAAGCGGTTATGGAACATGTAGGGGTTAACTTGTATCTTAATAAACTCCTTGATGAAGTCACTAAGTTTCGACTATGTGATATCGTCTAAAAAAAGTTGATATGTTTCTTTCTTTTTATCATGAAATGTCTCCGTGAAAAATTCATGAGGATCCCACTAGTTTTCGTACCTTTGCCAATTTATATTGACAAAAAGGGGGAAAATTAATGTGTAGTTCATACTACAAATACATATGGTTTACGGATCATTATGTAAGGGGGAGTGGTTTTCATGTTGAGATGGAGTATTAACTAAGGGGGAGTGATACATATCACCGTAGTATTATTGTCAAAGTTGTGATACAATAAAACTTTGATGCTGTGTAATAATACTATGATGGATCTTCAACGAGTACAGGATGGACACACGTAGAGTTGAAGAACCAAGGAAATCAATATTGTCGATTTTGCTTTTAACAAGTTCAAACCATATGTAAAATGGTTTTGTTACTAAAATTGACAAGGGGAGAGATTGTTAGAGCATAGCTCGGTTGAACCCACTAGCGTTGGTATGTCAAGTTAGTTGTCAATTTTATTTTCCAAAATGCATTCTTGATTTAGCATACTAAAGAGAGTTTCGGACTAGATTAGGTCTAAGAAGTTGAATCGAATCTATCCTTAAAGGATGAACATTGAAGATTCAAGACTACAAGAAGACATCAACAAGTACTTAATCAACAAAGGTATGTGATTGATTTTGATTCTTTTTCAATTATACCTTTCTAATCTATCGAGATAAATGCTCACTCTATGGAACATTTCCAATGACGGTAAATGTACATTTATGTATATATACTTGAGGTTATTTGATTCATGACCTTGGTGACAATCACCTTTATCCCTATAAAGGATCTCATGTTATAGTGAATGATCTTGTGAATTCAACGAGCCAAGAATCACTCAATTCCGAGTTATAACGATAAAGTTATGAGTGATTTAAGTTCATTAGTAGGAAACGTTCCATGTGCCCTTGAGTCCGCGAACTTGGGCCCAGTACGTGACTAAAAGGAATTTTTGGTCATGTTGGTGATGTTTCTTTATCTAGGCAAGTTAGTTATTGGTCCAGACACTTTTGATTACCATATTAAAGTGTTTATGATTCCTGCCTAAGTTAAAATGTGATTTATTCACATAAATATAATTTTTGCTAAATAAGTTATTTATTCAATTATTTTGGCAAGAGTTTTAACTTGGGAAAGACTCCTATTTTTAGTAGAGTCTTGTAAAAGGAAAATAGCTAAATAAGTTATTTGCTTATCTTCCAAGCTATTGTTCACTATAAATAAAGGGTTCATGAGTCTACATGGTTTTCATCCCCTTTGGAAAATTGGTGTTAGTTTCATAAGGTTGTTTTCCATGTCTTACGTTCTTCGTGAACAAAAGTGAGATAAAAGTCTTTGTATTGGGGATCACAAAGCCAAGTTGAATCTAGTCTTCGTGATTGATTATACAACTTGTAATCTAGGTTTTTCACCTCTTGTCTATTCTAAGGTTTCTCTTCTGATATAAAACCATTCAAGAGTTGTTGATCATAAACCCTAGGTTTTGATAGATTTCAGTTTTTGATCGTATACCAACACTTGTTAGTCGAAATCGGAGACTAGAAAGAAAAAATTCTATTGAGGCATCTCGTAAAAATCCTTGAGAAGTTTTACACAAGATATCTCTAGATTTATCTAGTTGTTCTTGTTGTAGAATTATTAGGGTTTTCTTAACTTGGAAATTGATCTTTGGAATCACCCAAGTTCACTTACGAAAATCAGATTCACGGACTTCTTGTGAGTACGCATACTGATTGTAAGTTAAAACCCTAATCTACAAGATTTCCAAAACCTTGATTTACATCTAAAGGGAAATCAAACTTGTGTTTTGTGCAAACAAAATATTGAATCATATCAATCGTGTTGTTGTATCTTCTAAAGAGAACCTTGGGTTCTGCTAGAAGATTTATGTGAAGAGTTACTAAAGAGAATCGTGTTCTGCTAGGAGTTCTGTAAGAATACAGCTGAAGAAGGTATTACATCTAGTCCGAATAGGTAGTAGGTAATTGTTATAACAGCTTATAATCAGTGTGTGTTTATTGTGGACTAGGTCCCGGGGTTTTTCTGCATTTGCAGTTTCCTCGTTAACAAAATTTCTGGTGTTTTGTTATTTCATTTTCCACATTATATTGTTTATCTTTATAATTGAAATAATACAGGTTGTACGTTAACCAATCATAGTTGTTAAATCCTACCTTGTTTGTTGGATAAGACTTGATTGATCTTGAACAATTGATTTTGTTATTTTCACATTGCTAGACCAATGCGGACTAACCCTGTTTCAAGTAGACACCGTGTTGAAATATTCCTTTAGTGATTGTTACTTAAAGAGGTTTATACACGTGGATATTGAATAGGTTGTGATTAACACAAAAGCTTGTTTCAAGAAACCTCACACTAAAATCAGGTTTACGGACTTGCTTCTGTTTAACTATTGATTGTGTTGAGAAGGAGATAAATCTCTTTAATATTATTTCTCAATTGAGTTTTTATTCTTGAGATTATATTGAAATTTGTTTCATACAGATTGCCGATCAAAATATTGGGTGTGGTTGTTAGACCACCGCTTTTTCAGACAACCCTTGGTGATGCACATGTTATGTCTAGCTATGACATTTGGAGAAGCCACTTGGCCGACCTTCCCATCAAGACCGGATTTGAAAGTAAAAACTTCGCATGATAAAATTTAGATATAAGCACCACCTTGTTGGACAACAGGTAATGCCTAAACTTCAGAATGGAGTGAATCGGGGCTAAGCATGCTTTCTCCGCTTTGGGATATCTGAGTTCAACATCTCTTAACACTCGACTAAAATAGTATATGGGATGTTCGACTCCCTCATCATCATCCTGAGCGAGTAAAGACCCTACGATGGTATTACTGAAGGCGGTGTAGAGGAACAACGGTCTTCCTTGGACAGGGGACTTCATGACCGCTGGAGACGACAATATCTGTTGAATATTCTGAAACTCTTCCTATTGTAGTGTGGTCCAGATGAAACTTTCTCCTTTCTTTAGGAAGGGGGTGAATGAATCAACGAGCTGGGATAAACCAGGTATAAAGCGTCGAATGTAGTTTACTTTACCCATGAAGCTTTGGAGATCCTTCACAGTCCGTGGCAGTGGCATCGTAAGGATATCTTGAGTCTTGGATGGGTCCACCTTGATCCCCTCAGCAGTTACCTGGAATCCCAGAAACTTGCCTAAAGAAACGCCGAAAGCGCATTTCAAAGGATTCATCTTCAATTGTACTCACGTCACCTTTCGAACACTTGCGTAGGACTCCTGTATGATACGTCCGAGCTTTCGATTTGACTACTATGTTATCCACGTAGTTCTCAACTTGCTTATGCATCATGTCGTGGAAGATTTCCGTCATAGCGCGTTGATAGGTTGCGCCGTCATTCTTCAAACCAAATGGTATTACAGTATAATAAAAATTTCCAAGAGGAGTTTGAAAAAGCTGTCTTACTTGCGTCATGCTCGTACATCCTTATCCGATTGTACCCGCTATATCCGTCCATGAAGGAAAACATGCCGTGTCCGCTGGTGGCATCTACTAATATGTTGATGTTAGGTAGAGGAAAATCGTCTTTGGGGCAGCATCTGTTCAAGTCTCTGAAATCCACGCAGTACCTGATCTGCCCATTTTTATTTTTTACCGGAACCACATTATCCAACCAGGTCGGATGATAAATGGGTTTAATAAAGCCAGCAGCTATCAACTTCTGTATCTCAGTCTTGATTTGTTCTTCCACCTCGTGCCTGAATTTCCTATGGGAATGTTTGATCGGCTTGGACCAGGTATGACATGCAGGTGATGGGTGACCAATTTTTCATCTAAACAGGGCATTTCTTCATACGTCCAAGCGAATATGTTCTGGTATTCTTTGAGAAGTTGCACGAGCTTCGTGCGTTCATCCATGGACACGGTTGAGATGATGGAGATAGGCCTGGGAGATTCTTCATTCCCGATATTAACGATTTCAAGCTTATCAGTCGTGGAGTTGGTGCCGTCCTGAAGTTGTCGTGGAGCATCCAACACCTCTTCCTGTGGATCTTCGTTGTTGTAGCATTCCATTGGGCGGAGAGCCTAGGTAACAGTCTCTCCTGCTAATTGCTAACAGCGGGATTGGTACACAGTCTTCCCTTTCTGATCACGGATCGCCACAAAAGTTCGTTCTCTCTTAGTGTGAACATGGGTTGCGGCTTCACCGGATGAAGAAGGATGTCATGTTAGCGAATACGTATCGTGGGGTTTATCTGTTAATGATGCAAGTCTGACTTCCTCCTAGATTGATTCCCATGTGGGGAGTGGGATACAATGAAATTTTCCTGATTATTCTCGTGGAGTTTCTCTTGGCTCAAACAACTCCATTCCACATATCGGTGCGTAAGGAGACAACGATGCAGGAATGCGAACGACTTCTTTATTCAATATAGTCTTTAAGCACTGGTGATACGTTGAAAGGATAATCCTATTTTCATGAAACCACGGTCTACCCAGTATCATGTGGTAGTCCGGTTCCTTTTCTATGACTTCGAATTTCACCTTAGAATGGACATGCCCTATAGATAAATTCAGATTGACATACCCATACGTGTTGGTTTGGTTTCCTTCAAAGTCCGTCAAAGTGGTAGGTTTCCGCACGATCTTGCTTGGGAGAACCTTTGACGTCCTGAGTGTCTTGAGAGTAATCACATTCGAAGATGCTCCCGTGTCAATGAGAGCCATCTTGAACTCTGAATCCTTGATGCGTGCAGTAACGTGTAAGACCCGGTTGTGACCTTCTTCCGCCATCATGTCTTCTTCTGTAAACGTAAAGTTATTCACGGACATATCTCTTGAGGCTTCTGGATGTAAAGGAGATAAACGCACGTCCAGGGCTATCTGTTTGATGGCATCAAACGTCTTCAAATGCTGGACCTTCGAGAGGTGTAAGAGTTCGCATAAACTTTCCACTAGAGAAGCCACCTCCTGATCCACCAGTCTCTGGTTCATAGTGAAAGTGTTGACTTGAGGAGGATCATTGCAAGGATCAGTCCCCAGTGCATAAATCTCTGTGACAGGAGAATCACTCATATCTGATGTCATCTTGATGAGGAGATCGAGTATACCATTTATTGTCTCCTTGATTAGGTCCATATTCTTCGTATAAAACTCATGTACCCGTGCTAACTCGATCAACATTGGGATTCTTCTGGTTATGCCAATAGATACACCATTGGGAAGGGGGTATCTTCATTGGAGGTACTCCGACCGGAATTTGTAATTGTTGGGGAAGTCCTAAGACCAACCATTTTGAAATCAGCCAAATGGGATTGGGTAATAAAGGAATTGATATTGCAACCAAGAGATTAATCTCCCACTGTGGTCGCCAATTGTTTATGGGTAAAAACTATTTCTGTTGGTTTTAGTAATTTTGGGTGTGGATGAGAAATGAATCTAAACCCTAAACAAATGCACTGCACGGGAGTGCTTTCGATTCGAGAGATCAATCTATACAATTTTGGCATAAACCAAGAAATTGACGTTCCAGACTCGCTTTGGTCACAAAGTGAAGAAGATGGGGTTGATCTTAGGGAGGAAAGTGAAGAAGGTGTTGAGATTGTGAAGGTGTTGGCTGGTTATGACTTGTATCAGAATATCGAACTGTCTTGCAATAATGTAAGCAATCAACTCTGGTATTTTCTGGATACGAAGGACAATACTTGGTTTTTTGTGCTTGTTTGTGTTGTTTGGAAAATAGGCAAAGGACCTATTTATACAAGTCATAGAGCGCAAACCCTCATCTCGTAGGAAGTGGAGGAAGTTGAGTGATGGAGTAGTGGGGTAAAGTTGTAAAACCAATTTTTTTGCCGACATTCTACAAAGGATTAGGCTATTTGATAAGTGATGAATGCTTATCCGTTTTATCAATTCACCTAGAATGGAGCATGTAGCAACAATCCCCAAGTATTCAGTGAATTTTAGTATTATTAATTAATGCATAAAATCTCCTTGTAATTCCTGTGTTGTTCTCAGCAGAACTCTCATTATTGGTGCGGCATGATGACTGATTGTTACTCTCAGCAGAGTAACATGAATATCCAAGTATCAACAGTGAGGCATGCACGAAATACCCGTATAGGCTACACCATTCTCTGACAAAGAGAATCATCTCTCGGTGTGTTATACTAGCCTGATCGAGCATATTTGAATCTGGACTGTCCATATCAATCTCAGAAACAATCACGACCACGCAAGTTAGCCGCATGATTTAACCAGCCTAGACGAACCCTAGCAGGAGCAGGAAACCACCGCAATGACCACCAGTGGGAAAATTAACGCCATGGCCGGTCGGGCACAAATCACACCCTCCGAACGACCACCAAACACCAGCCTAAAGTTGGATGTCCAGGCTGGTATGGAACGGCTTGGAGGATCTCGTACGAGCAAGGGATTCCTACAACAGTCTCAAATCCATCACGATCGTTCGTCTTCGCCGGCACAATTGGACGGCGCGGATTGTCCCATTCCCGGTCGCGTAAGTACTGATGTGTACACCGGCGAACCCCCTTTTTACCTGCATAGCCGACCATCTCACAACCTAGCCAGGGAGGAGAAAACGTTCACCCAGAGCTCGGCCGGCGTGATGCTTTAAGGGTTTCTAAGGGTCTTAAATTGATCACGACCATCCAACTTCACCGGCATGTTTGGATGGCTTAGATCAGAACCATAACTGTCAGTCAGGTATCACCGTGTTCACCACCGACCCAATGTGGGTACCATATGGTCAACCTCCCCAAAGGAGGAGCATATCCTTCCAAAATGTTAGGTTGAAGTTGTGTACACATGACCAATCCAAAACCCTAATTAGGGTTTGCGGCATATTACATGTGTCGTTAATCGATCACGACCATCCAACTTCGCAAGCATGGTTGGATGGCTTGGATCACTCCCAATATCATAGAACAAGTACATACATGCTCACCGCCGTCCTAATGTGGTCCTACATTGGTCGGCCATCCCAGACAAGGAGCATAGTTTGTAAATTCGTCCAGCCAAGGTAGCGTGCACATGAAACCCTAATTAGGGTTTGCAGCATATCACATGTGTCGCAAATCAGTCACAACCATCCATCTTCGCAAGCATAGATGGAGGGTGTAGATGTAGATTCAAAGGGTCCCAATCATGTCAATACAATCATCGTGGGCCCGTCTACATATGTGACTGATCGACCAAGGTCGGCCATGTACACCAGCATGCCGTCTACACGCATGCCTGGTCGGTCCTCTCTAAAACACTTCCCATGCTTGTTTTCGACCAAGCTGAAGAGTGATGCTTGCGCACCTCTTCAAAACCCTAATCAATGGTCGTAGATGCGTTATCTCATCTCTCCAACTTTACCATCTTGGTTGTGCAGCCCAGGCAAGGAGTTAAACGGCCAATAATATGCCGTGGTGACTACCATCCGTCACTCAACCACATGGAGTGATCGGTCAAGGGAGGGCTTGGTTGCACATCCTCCAAACGGTCATTCGAAGATGGCTAGGCATGCACCTGTTTTTAAGATGCTTAATTTGCGACCTACTCCGTTAAGATTTAAAACAGTGATCCATGCTGAGTATATTCGATGCATTACATGCATAGAATACACACGATATTTCATAAATATCGACTTACCAAATAACTTAGTTTTTTAACCTAGCATCGTATGCTACTTCCCGTGGGTCCCATGATACACACAATCGGGACATCAAGCATGTCACAAACTGGTGGATACTTACTGGGTATTGGTCTGGTGGTTTACAGCGTGCAGTGCACAACGCGTCATCACAAGAACGTATCAGGAAGACATGGACGGTTAGTGATGACGGGAGAAGTGGGCAAGACTGATCGTGTGACACTAGCACATGACTCTACTACTCCATAGCTCCACTTTCTCCACTTCCCACGAGATACGAGGGTTACGCTCAATGACTTGTATAAATAGGTTCTCCTCTCTATTTCCAACACAAGACACGACAAACAGAAACCAAGTGTGAATACAACGTATTCAAACACCCAGAGCTGATTGCTTACATTATTGCAAGCCAGTTAGGTATTCTGATACAAGTCATAAATAGCCCAAACCTTCACAATCTCAACACCTTCTTCGCTTACCTCCCTAAGATCAACCCCATCTCCTTCACTTTGTGACCGAAACAAGTCTGGAACTGCCATTTCTTGGTTTAGGCCAGAATTGTATAGATTGATCTCTCGAATCAAAAGCACTCCCGTGAAGTGCATTTGTTTAGGGTTTAGATTCATTTCTCATCCACGCACCCAAAAATTACCAAAACCAGCAGAAATAGTTTTTACCCATAAATAATTGGCGACCACAGTGGGAGATTAATCTCTCGGTTGTGTAGTCATTTCCATCAATACCCAATCCTATTTGGCTGATTTCAAAATGGTTGGTTTTAGGACTCCCCCAATAATTTCAAATTTCGGTCGAAGTATCTCCAATGAAGATACCCCCTTCCCAATGGTGTATCTAATGGCATAGCCGGAATAATCCCAACGTTGATCGAGCTAGCAAGGGTACAGGAGATTCACACAAAGAATATGGACCTGATCTAGGAGGCAATAAACTGTATACTCGATCTCCTCATCAAGATGACATCAGATATGAGCGGTTCTCCTGTCACAGAGATTTCTGCACTGGGGACTGATCCTCTCAATGATCCTCCTCAAGTAAACACTTTCACTATGAACCACAGACAAGTGGATCAGGAGGCGGCTTTTTTATTGGAAAGTTTATGCGAACTCTTACACCTCTCAAAGAGCCAGCGGTTGGAGATGTTTGCTGCCATCAACCAGATAGCCCTGGACATGCGTTTAGCTCCTTTACGTCCAGAAGCCTCAAGAACATCAGAGATGTCTATGAATAACATCACGTTTACAGAAAAAGACATGATGACGGAAGAAGGTCACGACCGGGCCATGCACGTTACTGCACGCATCAAGGATTCAGAGTTCAAGAGGGCTCTCATCGACACAGGAGCATCTGTGAATGTGATTACTCTCAAGACACTCAGTACGGCCAAGGTTCGGCCAAGCAAGGTCACGCGACAACCTACCACTATGACGGACTTTGAAGGAAACTGAACCAACATGTACGGGTATGTCAATCTGAATTTATCTGTAGGGCCTATCCAGTCAAAGGTGAAATTCGAAGTCATAGAAAAGGATCCAGACTACCATATGATATTGGGGAGGCCATGGCTTCATGACAATAGGATTGTCCCTTCGACATATCACTAGTTCCTGATGACTATGCTGAATAAGGAAGTCATTTGTATCCCTACATCGTTGTCTCCTTATGCACCAATATGTGGAGTGGAATTGTTTGAACCAAAAAAAGCTTCGCGGGAAGAATCAGACAGAGTTCATTGCATCTCACTCCCCACGTGGGCGTCAATTCAGGAGGAGGACCAACTCGCATCATTGAGGGCTAAGACTCACGATACATCTTGGCAGGCAAGACGTTCTTGTTTATCCGATAAAGCCGCGACCCACATTCACACTAAGAGGCAGTGAACCTTTGTGGCAAGTCATGATCAGAAAGGAAAAACCGTCTACCGACGCCGATGTTAACAATTAGAATGGGAGAATGTTGCCCAGTCTCTCCTCCCAATGGAATGCTACAACAATGAAGAGCCACATGAAGAGGTGTTGGACGCTCCACGACAGCTGTAGGATGACACCAACTCCACGACTGACGAGCTCGAAGTTGTTAATATCGGGAATGAAGAATTCCCCAGACCTATCTCCATCAGCTCAACCTTGTCCACAGATGAATGCACGAAACTTGTGCAACTTCTTAAAGAGTACTAGGACATATTCTCTTGGACGTATGAAGAAATATCCGGTCTAGACGAAAAATTGGTCACCCATCATCTACATGTCATACCTGGATCCAAGATGATCAAGCAATCTCCAAGGCAATTCAGGCACGAGATAGAAGAGCAAATCAAGATTGATATTCAGAATCTACTAGTTGCTGGCTTCGTTAAGCACGTCCATCATACGACTTGGTTGGCTAATATAGTTCCGCTGAAAAGGAAAAACGAACAGATCAGGTGCTGTGTAGATTTCAAAAACTTGAACAGATGCTGCCCAAAAGACGATTTTCCTCTACCTAACATCGACATGTTAGTAGATGCTACCAGTAGACACAACATGTTCTCCTTCATGGATGGATATAGCGTGTACAATCAGATAAGGATGTACGAGCATGACGCAAGCAAGACATCCTTTCGAACCCCTTTCGATTTTTTTTATTATACTGTAATGCCACTTGGTTTGAAGAATGCTGGTACAACGTATCAACGAGCTGTGATGGAAATCTTCCACGACATGATGCATAAGCAAGTCAAAGACTATGTGGGTAATATAATAGTCAAATCGAAAGCTCGGGAAGATCACATAGAAGTCCTGCAGCAAGTGTTCGAAAGGTAACTGATGAGGGAATCAAAGTGGACCCATCCAAGACCCAAGATATCCTCACGATGCCCCCCTACGCGAACTGTGAAGAAACTCCAAAGCTTCATGGGCAAGAAAAAAACAAGTTTTGTCTGGACCTCACTACAACAAGAAGCGTTTTGGAAGATTCAACGAATATTGTCATCTCCAAATCATCATAAAGGGTTCGTTTATTATGTCAGCCTGGACGAAGAGCGGTACATATTCACTGGATCAGACACCTCAAGGGAGCAGCCTCAAGAAGATAGTGATGTCCGTATCATCATGTCGAGAAAGAATCCGTAGCTTGGGTGAATCACTCTAATAGACTTAAGAGGAATGCTTCAGCGAAACAGCGAACATCCAAATGATTATGTCAAGAGGTCCTGAATTCAGGAACTGAAGGGTCACAATCCAAATGTGACTGAATAATAAGTGGTGTAATTGTGCATCAATAGGATGGTACCTGTCAATCATGCTTTGTCGAAGATCCTATGCTTTCATACACCCTCTGAACTCCATGAAGCTGCTAGATGCTCAGGTTGCAACAACACCTTCCCTGCTAGAAAGAACAAGCCTGCCCGTAATAAAGAGCCTCATGATGTTCGTGGAAACATACATCTTACCAACAGGCAATGCAAGCTTCGGCCTTCTGTAAGCAGTTTCGCTGAAGTAGCAAGAGGAAAACCACCGAGATACAACATCCTGCACGTCCAAGATCACCAACTCCAAACTCCAGTACCATATGCATGATTGCCACAATGGTGAAACAATGTCCAAGATATTCCATATCTGGATCGACGGTAACTACGCCAATGAGAGAGGCTTTCAGAATTTGTCTCCCGTAGAAGAAGTAATTGTGTTAACAAAGGAGTATGACAGGGGACTGCTTAGCACTACCCATTCTCAAAGATGGTGAATTTAGATAGATGCAAGCATGCTAGCATTATGATTCCAAGATATCCAAAGACGAGGATATACTCAAGAGAGCAGGCGTAAAGACATCCTCATGAACCTAGCGTGACAACATCTATCAAGTCAAAAGATCTGGATACACGTGGGCAGGGGACTATCTCCATCTTCTTTATTCCATGAAGAAACATCAAGATAGCCATCGTTTCCAGCTTATCCCTCTAATAACGAGACGATCTCTGCCATTGTATGAAGAGTGCCAAGTTCGTACAAGTTTCCACCACGCCTCTCCCTGCCAGTCTCTTCTTATCGCAGATGCTTCCAAGAACCGTTGTTGCTCGTCGATTGATACCATCCAGAGCTTCACCATATCAGCGACCACTACGTACAAATGACCCATCGGGCATACAAGATAGAGCCACATAAACCACGCTTGGGGATTGAGGCTCAACATGAAATTTCTCCACCGTCAGTCAAGAACTTCTTCAACACGAGAGAGATGGTCAATCAAGAAGCATGTATTTCTCAAGGGGAAACCAAACTGAAGAAGAAGCCGCTTCAACACTCTCTCCAGCAGGATCCGCTTCAACGCTCCCTCCAGCAGAAGCCGCTTCAAATATCTCTCTCTCCAGAATAAGGAGTTTCAACTTCGACACTTCAACACTCTCTGGGACTTATTCTCTCCATACTGCTTCAACACTCTCCGGGACCTGTTCGCTCCATAATGCTTCAACACTCTCCGGGACCTGTTTGCCCCAAAAGATGCTTCAATACTCTCCGGGACCTGCTCGCTCCAGAAGCTGCTTCAACGCTCTCTATAGGACCCACATCCATATTTGAGCACACAAGGTTTATTTTTGAGCAAAGAAAGCACGCAGTGAGTCCCACGTTTGAGCAAAGCAGGCAGCAAGGTCAAGGAAGCAAGGCCGGTATTTGGTCAAGATAGCAAGGTCGGTGTTTGGTCGAAGTAGCAAGGATGATGCTCGAGCAAGCACATCAACCGTACGATCAAAGAAGGCACATAACAGGGTCAACGTCTTACACATGTACACGGTGGACCCGTGTTTGATCGAAGCATGCACATCTGCCCATGTTCGAAGGAAGCATGCTCACATCAGGTCCCATGATCGATCGAAGCAGGCATAACAAGGTCGATCGAAGCAGGAAAGACCGACATTCGAGCGGGGAAAGCACGAAGCAGGCATAGCAATGTCGATTGAAGCAGGCAAGACCGACATCATGCTAGGGGAACGCTCGCCGGGACGCCTCTTGAACGTGACATGCTCCAAGGACAGGACGACCCGTATCTCCTTGTAATATCTAAACTTTGTCTTAAAAGTTTTATCTTTATTTGTCACTATCTAATGCCTACCCCACAATAGTGTAACCATTTCATGATAGGCAGGGAACTTAATGTTAATGGTGGATTTTAGTTCAGGGCTAAAGTTGTAAAACCAATTTTTGTGCCGACATTCTGCAAAGGATAAGGATATTTGATAAGTGATGAATGCTTATCCGCTTTATTAATTCACCTAGAATGGAGCATGTAGCAACAATCCCCAAGTATTCTGTGAATTTTAGCATTATTAATTATTGCATAAAATTGCCTTATATTTCTTGTGATGTTCTCAGTAGAACTCTCATTATTGGGCGGCATGATGACTGATTGTTAGTCTCAGTAGAGTAACATGAATATCCAAGTATCAACAGTGAGGCATGCACGAAATACCCGTACAAGCTACACCATTCTCTAACAAAGAGAATCATCTCTCGGTGCGTTATACTATCTCGATCGAGCATATTCGAATATGGACTGTCCATATCAGTCTCAGAAACAATCACGACCACGCAAGTTGGCCGCATTATTTAACCAGTCTAGATGAACCCTAGAAGGAGCAGGAAACCACCGCAATGACCACTAGTGGGCCCATTAACGCCATGGCTGGTCGGGTAAAAATCACACCCTCTGAACGACCACCAAACACCAGCCTGAAGTTGGATGTCCAGGCTGGTATGGAACGACTTGGAGGAGCTCGTATGAGTAAGGGATGCCTACATCAGTCTCAAATCCATCATGATCGTTCGTCTTCGCCGACACAATTGGACGACGCGAATCGTCCCATTCCCGGTCGCATAAGCACTGTTGCGTATACCGGCGGACCCCTTTATACCTGTATAGCCGACCATCTCACGACCTAGCCAGGGAGGAGCAAACATTCACCCAGAGATCGGCCGGCGTGATGCTTTAAGGGTCGCTAAGGGTCTTAAATTGATCACGACCATCCAACTTCACCGGCATGTTTGGATGGCTTAGATCAGACCCATAACTGTCAGTCAGGTATCACCGTGTTCAACACCGGCCCAATATGGGTCCCACATGGTCGGCCTCCCCAAAGGAGGAGCATAACCTGCCAAACCTTTAGGTTGAAGTCGTGTACACACGACCAATCCAAAACACTATTTAGGGTTTGCGGTATATTACATGTGTCGCTAATCGATCACGACCATCCAACTTTGCAAGCATGGTTGGATGGCTTGGATCACGCCCAAGATCATAGAGCAAGTACATACATGATCACCGTCGGCCTAATGTGGTCCCCACATGGTCGGCCATCCCAGACAAGGAGCATAGTTTGCAAATTCGTCCAGCCAAAGTAGCGTGCACATGAAACCCTAATTAGGGTTTGCAGCATATCACATGTGTTGCAAATCAGTCATAACCATCCATCTTCGCAAGCATAGATGGAGGGTGTAGATATAGATTCAAAGGGTCCCAAGCATGTCAATACAATCATTGTGGGCCCGTCTATATATGTGACTAAACGACCAAGGCCGGCCATGGCCGGGCGCCTCGGTCCGTGCACCCAAACTAGGCATGGTCATGCGGTTTCCAACTCCTTTGCGGCATAGGATTCCTGTCGCAAATCAATCTCAGCCCTCCTCTTTACTGGTAAACTTGAGTGTCCTAGATCGCACCTTCATGGGACAGTGAAGTATGGGCATCGACACCAGCATGTCGTCTACACGCATGCCTGGTCGGTCCTCACTAAAACACTTCCCATGCTTGGTTTCGACCAAGTTGAAGAGTGATGCTTGCGCACCTCTTCAAAACCCTAATCAACGATCGCAGATGCGTTATCTCGTCCGCCCAACTTTACCAGCTTGGTTGGGCAGACCGGGCTAGGAGTTAAATGGCCAATAATATGCCTTGGTAACTACCATCCGTCACTCTACCACATGGAGTGATCGGTCAAGGGAGGGCTTGCTTGCACAGCCTCCAAACGGTCATTCGAAGATGGCTAGGCATGCACCTATTCTTAAGATGCTTAATTCGTGACCTACTCCGTTAAGCTTTAAAACAGCGATGCTTCATCCATGTTGAGTATATTCGATGCATTACATGCATAGAATACAAACGATATTTCATAAATATCGATTTCCCAAATAACTTAGTTATTTAACCTAGCATTGTATGCTACTTCATGTGGGTCCCACAATCCACACAATTGAGACATCAAACATGTCATAAACTGGTGGATACTTACTGGGGTATTGGTCTGGCGGTTTACAATGTGCAGCGCACAACGCGCCATCACAAGAACGTGTCAGGAAGACATGGACGGTTAGTGATGATGGGAGAAGTGGGCAAGACTGATCGTGTGACACTAGCACATGACTCCACTACTCCGTAGCTCCACTTTCTCCACTTCCCACGAGATACGAGGGTTAGGCTCAATGACTTGTATAAATAGGTTCTCCTTCCTATTTCCAACACAAGACAGGATAGACAGAAACCAAGTGTGAATAAAACGTATTCAAACACCTAGAGATGATTGCTTACATTATTGCAAGACAATTCGGTATTCTGATACAAGTTATAAACAACCTACACCTTCACAATATCAACACCTTCTTCGCTTCCATCCCTAAGATCAACCCCATCTCATTCACTTTGTGACCGAAACAAGTCTGGAATGGCCACTTCTTGGTTTAGGCCAGAATTGTGTAGATTGATATCTCGAATCAAAAGCACTCCCGTGCAGTGCATTTTTTTAGGGTTTAGATTCATTTCTCATCCACACACCCCAAAATTACCAAAACCAGCAGAAATATTTTTTACCCATAAACAATTGGCGACCACAGTGGGAGATTAATCTCTCTGTTGTGAAGTCATTTCCATCAATACCCAATCTTATTTGGTTGATTTCAAAATGGTTAGTCTTAGGACTCCCCTAACAATTTCAAATTCTGGTCGAAGTATCTCCAATGAAGATACCCCCTTGCCAACGGTGTATCTAATAACATATCTAGAAGAATCCCAATGTTGATCGAGCTATTACGGGCACATGAGATTCACATGAAGAATATGGACCTGATCTAGGAGACAATAAACGGTATACTCGATATCCTCATAAAGATGACATCAGATATTAGCGGTTCTCATGTCACAGAGATTTCTACACTGGGGACTGATCCTCGCAATTATCCTCCTCAAGTCAACACTTTCACTATGAACCAGATACCAGTAGATCAGGAGGAGGCTTCTCTAGTGGGAAGTTTATGCGAACTCTTACACCTCTTGAAGAGCCAGCGGTTGGAGACGTTTGCTGCCATCAACCAGATAGCCCTGGACGTGCGTTTGGCTCCTTTACGTCAAGAAGCCTCAATAACAATAGATATGTCTGTGAATAACGTCACGTTTACAGAAGAAGACATGATGGCGGAAGAAGGTCACAACCGGGGCCTGCACGTTACTGCACGCATCAAGGATTCAGAGTTCAAGAGGGCGCTCATCGACACAGAAGCATCTGCAAATATGATTACTCTCAAGACACTCAGGACGGCCAAGGTTCACCCAAGCAAGGTCACGCAACAACCTACCACTATGACGGACTTTGAAGGCGCGCTGCACGCTGTAAACCGCCAGACCAATACCCTAGTAAGTATCCCCCAGTTTGTGACATGTTTGATGTCTCGAGTGTGTGGATCATGGGACCCAGATGAAATAACATACGGTGCTAGATTAAATAACCAAGTTATTTAATAAGTCGATATTCAAGAAATATCGTGTATATTCTACGCATATAATGCATCAAATATATTTAATATGCATAAATCATAGCTATTTTAAAGCTTAACGGAGTATGTCACAGATTAAGTGTCTTAAAATAGATGCATGTCTAGCCATCTTCGAATGATCGTTTAGAGGTTGCACAGGCAAGCCCTCCCTTGGCCGATCACTCTATGTAGTAGAGTGACAGATGGTAATCACCACGACACTTTATTGTCCACTTAACTCCTAGCCTGGGATGTACAACCAAGATGGTAGAGTTGGATGTACGAGATGATCTATGACGTTCATCTGCAACCATTGATGGAGGTTTTAGGGTTTTGAAGAGGTGCACAAGCATCACTCTTCAACTTGACCGAAACCAAGCACGGGAGACTTTTTGGTGGGACCGACCGGGAATGCGTGTAGACGGCCTGCTGGTGTGCATGTCCGTACCACCTTGTCTCCTGAAGGTGTGATCTAGGCCACTCAATTTGATAGGCAAAGAGGAGTGGTTGAGATCGATTTTCAACATGAATCTTGTGCCACAAAGGATTCTTAAATGGGCGATGCATGCCTCCTTTAAGGCGCATGAATCGAGGCGTCCGGCCATGCTTGGCCTAAGCCGATCGGTCATGCATGTAGATGGGCCCACGGTGATCATGTTGACATGCTCGAGACCTTTTAAGTCTATATCTACACCTTCCATCCAAGCTTTGAAGATGGACGCTCGTGATCGATTAGCGACACATGCCGCAAACCCTAATTAGGGTTTTGGATCGGTCATGCGTATGCAACTCCAACCGATCGATTTTGAAAGCTATGATCCTCTCTTGAGGAGGCCGACTATGTGGGACATTGGTCCGGTGATGAGCATGCTGGTACATGTCCCACAGTCATAGGCTTGATCTAAGCCATCCAAACATGCCGGTGAAGTTGGATGGTTGTGATCAAACTACGACACATATGAAATTTCGTGACCCTTTAAAGCATCATGCCAGCCTTGTTTTGAGTAAACGTTTAAGCCTAATCCCAATGGGAAACTGAAAGGTTTAATACTCCGTTCTTTTCTTTCAACTCCAACCAAGTTTAAAATGCTCAAATAAGTCTGAAAATAAATCTGGGAACCAAAAATTGTGTTTAACTAGTAGTTGTGTCAGACAAGTTCTTCACCAAATCTTCAGAAAGATTATTGACATATTATAACAAGTGACACAGGACACAATTTCATGTTATCATATAGTTCAGGCCTGAAATGTATGTGAAAATAAGTGATATTTCAGGAAACTCACTAAAGAAGTCGCTAACAATTTCTAAAGAAATACTTAGGAGTTAGGTCCCATAGGCTTTCTTGCTTGTTTCTAGGATGTTCACATATCCTCTACTACGCTCAATTGAATAGTACAGATTAGCTTGCACCAAGATATTAAGTCAGTCATGGTCCTTGGGCACTCTTTCGTAAACTAAAATGTGTACCCTTTACAACTAGAAGGCAACAAACAGTTACTACCTTGCAGCTAGTACATCTGCAAAAAAGGACAGGTTAAGGATGAACCACATGTGGAAGTCAAACCACCAGTAAATAAACATCTACAAGAGCCTAACACTAGCTAACACAAATATTCTTGAACTCAAATGTAATGCAGTCATCATAGGATGCTAACAACTAGCCGAGCATCACATTCACAATGGGAACAAGTTTAGTGACTTAACCAAGTATCAGAATCAAAAAAAAAATCTGAAGCTCTTACAGTTAAAAGATGCTGACAGCTACCAAACATCAAATTAGCTACTGAGATTATAATTAGATGGATGATATCATTGCAGCAATATCCTGCATAGGGAGACAATAGAAATATACAATCACATAAGCCGACATAGATAAATATTCCTCTAGAACTTGGTAAACTTATAAACAATCTAGATAATTTAAGAACTTGGTAAAAATATAGCAACCTGATTAGGAGAGAGAAGTTTAAATATTTCTAACATCTTGTCCATCTTTTTGTTCGTCTCTTCGTTGCTCTTTATCAAGATCTCATTCACCTTTTGCAATTTTTCACGACCCTTAAGGCATTTGATTTTCCAAAATCTAATGAAAATGGACAACGACAACATTGTCTTATCAGATCCAGGATACAACTCCTTTTTTGACTCTTATAGTAGCTTATGGAACTGAGCTGTAACGCTGTCATCTGGACTTTGACTTAATACTTCTTCCCCACCAACAATGTCTGCATTTACACCCGGATAGAGATCGCGAAACATACCAAGCATATCATCTTCGCGGGTACCAGCAGTACGATCTTCAGTACTCGGAACTCTAGTTTCAGGTGTTGAAGTTGATTCTTTCCTTTCCCCATGATGCAACCAGGTCGTTGTTGTATAAACACCCAGCATCCCATCACATACTAAATGGTCAAAAAACTTTTCTCTAGTTTGGAATATAAAGTTTTTACAGTTTACGCAAGGACATTTCAGATTTCCATTTTCATCGACAGTACCGTGTTCATAAGCATAATCTATGAGTGCAAGTACTCTGTTACGATATTCCGGAGAATGAGGATCCAAGTGTATCCAATTCTTATTTATCATCTTCAACTACCTTTAAAGCTGTGAACAGAGTGAAAATTAAGTAGAAACAAGAAGTAAAAATGGAACACAATAAAATTGACCAAGGGCTAGTTAATTAGGATACCATATACATCATCCATATTATCTGAGAAAAAACAATGTCATAGTACATTTGCACCCTCTTGTGATAAAATGGAATTTCCAATTGAAACTTAATATCCAATTTATAAAAGATGAGGTGCAAATACTATAGTTCTGTAAATTTTCTAAAGATAATCAATATGATGATTAGAAAATCCCAAATTAACTATATCCCAATTAAGAAGTTCAACTAACCATTCAGCCAACAAATCCAAGTTACCTTTCAAAAAATAAAACAAAACAAAAGAAAAAAAAATCCCAGTTACCCATATCAAGTTCCAGGATTCTAACACCAACAACAACAACACTATGTCAAATCAAGGTAAAACTACTCCTGTCAAACTGAGTCATGTGTACGGGAATGACAAATACACATAAACTATGACTGTCCTGCAACTAATCCAACAAAACAAAACTCACGATTCGCTTTTCCTAATTGACAACAGCGCAATTTATCAAAGATAATAATTACTGGGTACTGTACCCTAGCCAGCAGCATCTTCTTATACAACCTAATCACATCCAAATAACGTGACAGGCCTAGGAAGTTGAGTTTATAGAGTGAAACTACTTCTGGCAAGCTCGGATCACTCTAATCCCAATCCATGAAAATGAATGACCCCCCCCCCCCACACACACACACAGAATTGGTGAACTCAAGTGAGTTCACATTAACTGGTTACAACCTGGTTACCCAGTAATACACATAAAGTGATAAAACTTAATATTAAGACCCAGTTATATGCATAATAGAAACTAATACGTAACTAAGAGCCAAGTAATGCAGCAGTCAGTAAGTGAAAATCACTAGTTATCTGTAAACAAACCGACATACCAAACACAAAAATCAATATTCAATCAACCCATAACCAAACTTTATTTATGCGCAAGCCTCATCTAAATTTGTCATTTAATTTAAACCTATTAGATATAATGACAATAGTTTATGGCATAAAAATAGTTAGCTAGATGATTCCTCTTAACTTGTGAGCCACAGCCATTCTCAGCACAATACTATGAAGTCTAACACTCAATAATTTCTCACTACCCATGCCATAACCCATGTCCAATTTTAAATCTACTATACTTAAATCATGAACTGATTTGTAACTTAGCTATGTGGTTTTAGATATGTTATACCTTAATCATGAACCAAGTTTTTCTCATGCGAATTTCAGTAATTCCCTTTTCTATCCAAAATCATTAAAATACTATAATTCCTAGTCAAAATACTACAACAGATAAATCCCCACACACAAAACGAAAAAATTGATTTCTCGTGCTTAACAACAAATTTAACTAAAGTAAACAAGCATCTGTAAAATCATCAATCATAGCTTAGGTTTAAAAGAAATTACAACTTCACATCAGAATTAGGTTTAAAAGAAGAATTAAGAAGTGAAATTCGACTTACCAAATCATCAATCATAGCTTAATTAATAGAAATCGAAATCAATTATTGAACTGTAAAATCAATTTTAGGAGGAGAACGTACCAACGAATTCGAGAAATCGGAACTGAAAAGTCACACGAATTGAATAAATCAGCCTTCAGGCGGTAGCAATTGATGAAGTTAGGGGAAAATGATGAGGGGATCTGAAAAAAAAATTGGGAAAAATGATGGCGGAGAAACTAATGTGACGAAAGAGGAGAAACCAAAGTTATAGATATGTTTCTTCTGTTGCCCGAGAAAATGTGGGCACCCTAATTGGCTGCCCAGAGAAATTTTGGCGCTAAAGTAGAATTTATCCCGCGCATTTTTAGGGGTGACGGAAATTTTGGCACTTGTGATGGCACATTTTGACCAGTCAAACGGAAGTAAAGTAGGCATAACTATTTGTGACGGCATATTTTCCTGGTGACAACTGTTTCCATCCACATTGCCAGTTTACCGTCACAAAAGAACTAAGAAATAGTGACGGATATAATTGGTGTCACACTTGACCAGCTTTTGTGACGAAAGTCCCAAATGATCCGTCACATATGCCTATCATTTTTATAGTGCGGGCTAATATAACACACCGAGAGATATAGCCTGTACGGGTATTTCGTGCATGCCTCATAATTGACACTTGGATATACATGTTACTCTACTGAGATTAACAATTAGTCATCATCCCACACCAATAATAAGAGTCCTGTTGAGAACAACATAGGAAATACAAGGCAATTCATGCATTTATTAGTAATGCTAAAATTCACAGGGTTTTTTTGGGATTGTTGCTACGTGCTCCATCCTGGATGAATTTTGTGTATTTAATTCACATAACATTTGGGATTGTTGCTACATGATCCATTCTAAGTGAATTAATAAAGCGAAGAGATACTCATCACTTATCAAATAATTTTATCCTCTGCAGGATGTTAGCACATTAATTTTGGCTTTACAATTTTAGCCTTTAACCAAAATCCACCATCAACACTCGTTAACAAAATTCTGGTGTCTGTATTATTTCTTTTTCGCATTATATTTTGTTATATAATTGAAATATCACAGGTTATGCGTTGAATCGATCATTTGGGAAATCCAACCTTTGGTTGTTGATTGAAATAGATTGATCCTTGAACATTGGTCTTTGGTACCGTCAAGTTATTCCTCTTATATTCAATCAGGCTTGCAAATTCCTATTTGTTGATTGCGGATTGAATTAAAAAATAGAGATATAAAATTCTTTGATATACTTTTCCCTAGATTGAGTCTGACTGTCTAGTTTATTCTCTTGAAAGTATATTGGAGTTTTTCTATTCAGATTGCCAAACGAATTATTGGGTGTGGTTGTTGTACCCCCCCCCCCCCGCTTTTTCAGAATCGGTTCAAAGTTTCCTTTGGACAAGATTTCATTTGATCATCAGTAGTTGTAGAAGATGGTTTCTCATTCTCTTCTGACTTGATGTAGCTAGATAGACTACCACCATCATGATCTATTTCAGATGTGATCAAACAGGTGTTATCGCAATCTCTAAAAGTAGAACAATGACTTTTTGTTTTTTCATCGGAAGAAATTATAACTGAATCATTAGTCAGAGTCATAGGATGAGTCTCTTGATCTTGAGTAAGAGATTTACCAAGAGTTTCTAATTTGACAGTGAGATCCATATTCTCTTTGGCTAGAATATTTAGTTGAATGTATTTTTCTCTGATCTCGTGCATAAGAAGATTAGATTATGTCTTTAATATTAACATCCGTGTAGACAAAGATCTTATCGGCCTTAGGATTTTTACCAACTCTTTATCAATATCTTCTTTTCCATCAGAGATAGACTCGGATGTTTTCATAACTCCTAGATCACGAGTCAACGAAGTTGTAACATCTTCAATAACGTTAGATGAATCAAACATAAATTCAATTCTTATAGGTTGGATTGCACCAAACACAAATTGTTAGATCTTTTCGTGGTTGCCTTCTCTGATACCAATTGAAAATACGAGGGTACCTAAATACACCACAATCTTTAAAATATCCACCTATAAGTCCTCTTACCTAAATCTATGGACAAAGTCGAGACAATACGAAAAATCGGTATTCACACTTTGTGTGATTGTCTATGGATACGATATCGAGACAATACAACAATCAAAGTGTGATTACTTGATAATATGTTCGGACTTAACCAAACTCTATAGGATTACTATAAAGTAATACGGAGTTAACTTTTGTGTATTTTACTTTTAATTATAGTAAACAATTATAATTGCAGAAATAGAAAAGTAAAAGACACAACAATATTTTATTAACGAAGAAACCGCAAATGCAGAAAAACCCCGGGACCAAGTCCAGAATTGAATACTCTCATAATTAATCCGCTATACAAAATCTAAACCAAACTTTGTATAGTTGAGACTAGGCAATTAAACCTAGTTAACTTAGTTTCTTCAGTATCCCTGCGCTTCCAACATTCAATAAGTGCACGCACTGGAACAATTCCTTTGGATCGCATTCCAAATAGTAAAGGAACAACAAATATGTTTGGTAACAACTCTATTGATTCTTTATAGGGAAAGATATCTCAAGTCATATGCAAAGGATCTTCCATTTAAACTAATAAACTCCTTTGCCTGGTTAGATCAATCCAATCTCTATTACCTAAGTAATAAGATTCAGATTTGTAACAATCAAAATGGAACTCAAAAGAACTATTAGGTATTACCGATCTCACATAACTAATCAATCGAATAAATCTGATTCTAGTTGGATCCCAGCCGATCAAGGTTTGTGCTACATAGAGATATGAGAAACCAATCAAAAATCTTTTTCGTCTTCAAATCTTCTTTAATCTTTAATTAAACCTGCACAACACCACTTGAATCTCTTGTGATCAATCACGTACAAAATGGAGTCTGTTAGCAATGGATTATCACAAGATGTCTTTAAATCTATAAACAGTTCTAAAGATCCCGCCGACACTTCGATCTAGTTTGAGTGAATCTTATATCAGAAGAGAGGATTTTTAAGAATAAACAAACTAGGTGCAATCAAAGTTCAATAACCGTTTGTCAATCAAATCAATCGAAAACTAGTAAACTGCAATTATCTAGTTTCCCACCAACGGTACTCGTAGAGCTTCTTGATCCCACAAAAGTCTTTAAACGAGCGGTCGTAAGAGATTTCGCCTAATTAGGGACTTTCCTCTCCGGATAGACGGCTCCACCAGAAAGAACAAAAAGATAAAGTTTTCCTGGCTATTAGGATAGTTTGCAAGAAATACAAACTTAGGTATTTATAGACCAAGGATGTTTTGACACCAAGGAATTTCCAAAACTGAATATTCTCAAGATATGCAATAAATGCCCAAATCGGTTTTCATAATTCCTGGAAATGCTTTGTCCGATATTTTCTGAAATCTCTCAATAGAAAATCTCCATTTAGTAAATGCACATTACTAATTTTTATTCTCTAGAGATATGCATTTAATTGCTGGTAATTAAATCATATAAAACTAACAACCTTAATTAAAAGATTCTTAATTTATTTCGGACCGGGATCTCCTTGAGTAATTAAAGAATATATTTGAAAAAATAAAGATAAGAGATAATGTTCGTGTTCAAAGTATGTTGACATATTTTTCTTTGTAAATCCTCTTTCATATTTACAATCTTGGAATCGATTATACCACACTTCCAAACAAGTTTAGAATTGGTTCATCTGTATTCCAATACAACTATGTGATTAATCAAATATCAAATCACAATCATGGGTTTAATCGATTTTACTAATAACAAGGATCGGTTCTACCTCAATATGGATTACTTGTGATCGAACACACAGGTTACCAAGACCAGTTACATCAGTTACTAGGATCGGTTACGTCAATTACCAGAACCTGTTATCATATTCTTATGGTATTGCTTGTGATCAGTTACACAAGTTAATAGGATTGGTTACACCAGTTACTAGGACCGGTTACACCAATTACAAGGATCGATTACATAATTCTTTTGTGATTGGTCATACCAATAACTAGGATCGGTCACACCAATTACAAATATCGATCATACTATCTCAGGTGATTACTTAGGATCGATTATACTAATTAATAAAAACCAGTCATACTAAATCATAAGTCAGGCACTGTGATTAGTTATACCAAGATACATAACAAGTAATGATCAATTCTACTAACTCACACATATTGGTAATCCAAAGATATGCAATGAATAACAGATGCAATAAGCCTAACGATTTCCCTTTCAATTCATAAAATAAGTTCATGAATGTACTTCCTTTAAAAAAAATGTAAACATTGTTTCCTATGATGAAATCTTCACCTTTACCCATACAATAATCACAATAACATTCATATGATTATGTCGATGTCATATATACGAAGTTCAAAAAATAAGCGTTATACTTCGTATTCTAATTCCTTAATACTATGATCATGTGATCATGTCTCACTACTAGAGTATAATAATCATTCACAACTTTGTATTTATGTTTTCAATATAACACGACTTTAAAGATACGTTAGGAATGAAACAATTCAATTCAATATTACTAACAGTTCAGGTTAATGAATCAGCAGTTATCTGGCAGATAAAGTCTGAATTAAGTGACTGGAGAACATCAAATTATGTTATTTCAGTCACTAGCAATTCAGAAAACATTGTAACACCAAGGTGGAAGTGCTATGAGCACTTAGTGGACAAGATTAACTTTGATGCATCTTATATTAAAAGTACTGAGAATTGTGGAATTGGACTAATTTGTAGAAATATTACAGGTGAATGCAATGGAATGCGAGGGAAGCCAGCAAAAGCTTTAGATCCAGAACAAGAAGAGGCCATGACACTTCTGGAAGCAGTGATATGGGCAAAGCAAATGGGAATCAGAATAATACACTTTTAAGGAGATTGTGTGAATGTAATAAATGCTCTGAATGGCAATCATTTGTCAGTCAGATGGACAACATTAAGTTTTATTTTAGATGCTTTGGTTATTTTAGAAGATTTTGAATTCTGGTTTTGCTCTTATGTTCATAGAGATGCAAACCATGTCGCAGACTCGATTGCAAAACACGCAAGGTATGAATTTAGTAGTTTTGATTGGTCAAACAGTTATCCAAATTGGGCTCTAAATTTCGTCCATCAGGATATAACTCTCTTGTAATGTTATTATATTATTCAATAATAGCTCCTTTCCTATTAAAAAAAAAAGATGTCGTCATTGTAGCTTGTTACTTCTTCACATTCTTCAGGTCTTCGAGTAATACTTGTATGTCTCATAATCCTAGACTTTCTAGTCTAACCTATATGAAGTTGTCTTTAGTACATAATCAAGCAACTCTTAGATGAGTTTTGATTCACTAAAATATGACAACCAAACTTGACATACCAACGCTTGGTGGGTTCAACCGAGCTATGCTCTAACAAAGTTTATATCTTTCCACCGTTGGACGGTCTTTATCTTGTTACACACAAATAAAATATACCTTCATTTAGATATGGGTAACCGTACCTAAACGTGTATATTGAGTTGGCTTAATAACAATTAATCGAAGTTAGCCGTATGAACAATTTTCTCTTAACCTTGTTCATCATAACACTTCTAGATCAACTGATAATCAAGATCAATCTAATTGTGTTACTCATAGAGTTGTTCAATTGTTTATATTCTCATAGAAGTATACATGACACAATTGAAGCAAAATCGGATTGATTCAAAAGAATCAGTTCATGAACATTTTAGTCACGGTTTTTAAATTGCATTCCTTAATTTATAAATGGATTTGTTCATGAGTATAAAATCATACTTAACCGATTTAAGAACCTGAACCACTTAAGTTTGCAAACGGGTACGCAAACTTAAGTTCCGAACATTGGTCACGAGCCGACAGTTTGCAAATGGGTACGTAAACTTTAGTTTTAGAACGAACTCAGTTAAAACGGTTTGCGAACGGGTATGCAAACTTGGCTCCCGGACTTCAACAGTTAAATAAGTTTGTGAACGGGTATGCAAACTTAAGTACCCTGACTTAAATAATTGAATAAGTTTGCGAACGGGTATGCAAACTTTCG
Source organism: Papaver bracteatum (assembly GCA_023529315.1). Taxonomy (NCBI): domain Eukaryota; kingdom Viridiplantae; phylum Streptophyta; class Magnoliopsida; order Ranunculales; family Papaveraceae; genus Papaver; species Papaver bracteatum. The sequence goes on from JAJJWX010004839.1 coordinate 3,454,805, forward strand.
GTCCTGAATTTCGTCAAAACAGTTCGTACACTAAATACACAAACCACAATGTATTCAGATATGGGTTTTAGCTCTTAACTCCCATTTCAATCATTGAAACATTCTTAGAAGACGACAATAGCTGTCTCACACAAACTATTAGCTTATAAGAAATTTTCAAGTGATCAATACGAAATATTCCGAGCCTACATCAAATGACCGTCTTACACAAATCATGTAAGATGTTATCAGGTGATTTTCACATGATCATATTTTGACTTTCGTCAAGAATAATGATGAACATGGTTAAAGCAAAAAGCTTTCCAATACATATTTCGAGAAAGATATAAGCGAGTTAAACTCATCTTGAAATATCAAATGTGTATAATGTAAAGTCTATATAGATATACAACTGTGGAAATTTCTGAGGAACCCAGTAGGACTAAATTAACCTTTATTTATTATTACTAACAAATTTAATTAAATAAGAAGAAGTTATTCTTTATTTACGGCGATGGTTACTCGCCCTGGGTCCATTAGATTATATATGACCAGATGGCACAAAACAATCTTGAAACATGGGTTTAGTCTTTGTTAGTTGTTATTGTGCGTGTCTCAACCATCACCATTAATATTAAAACTTAGTTGGTTGGTTTTTTCAGTGGCCAATGAGATCAGTGACGATGAGATATAAGTGTTGTTAAAAGAGAGTAAGAGATTGATTTGTTCTTGTGTTTTTTTTTGTATGACGTTTTTGTCGCATATCATGAGATTTATAGGAGCGTAAACAGAGTTTCGTGATGCGCATACAGAAGATAAAATTAGAATGATGTTCATGATTAGTCGGAGCTACGGGGATGGTGTTCATGTTCTTTTTTTCTCTTTCCTTTTTTTTCATCTGATTTTTATGATTTTTGGTGCATGATTTTTAGCTTTTAGGGTTCACTGGTGATAATTGGCTTTCAAAAATCACGATAGAGTATTTGCAGGTGATAATTGTAGTTTCCATCAAATATAATTGTGAAAATTTCAGTTATCACCCTGGAAAATGGAATTTTCATGTGAAAATTTCAGTTATCACCCTGGAAAATGGAATTTTCATGTGACATATTTGGAAAAACTACAATTTTCACAGATCTCGTCTCAGTGAAAAGTGGAATTTTCACGAATTTTAGGAATTAGTTCATAAGAGTATTTTTAGGAATTAATTAGTTCAAGCGAGTATGTAAAGGAGATATTTTAGGAATTTTCACGAATTTTAAGAATTAGTTCATGGGAGTATTTTTAGGAATTAACTAGTTCAAACGAGTATCTAAATGAGTTATTTCAGGGGAAGTTATTTTAGGTGAGTAATTATAGGGATTTATTTTAAAAGATCTTTTTGTGGGATTATTTTCTATCTCGTTTTTTCCAAATAAAAATTTAATTTTTTTAAAACAAATTAATTTCTTTACATATATATATATATATATATATATATAAGGTTATTTTTGTAATCTATTCTTATTATGGGTTCTTCATATATTGAATCTTATTGGTGGGTTTCTTATATAGAAAAAAAAAACTGATTGGGCTAGAAATAATTTCCCCCATATACAACTTTGTCTCAATAGGAGATATAAAAGAATAGACTTCAGAGTGATAGATGAGTTCAAGTTTCCATATACCTTTTGTTGATGAAGTTTCACAAGCTCCCCTTAGTAGTTATTCGTTTTCAATAGATAAACACCGTGAGGTCTAAAGTCAACTACACATTCTCCTAATCCGAGACATAACTATAAGTAGATTATAAATCAAGACTTATAGTTTTGAATAATAAACTTGACAAACAAGCTTGAGATAGCAATGCTTGCGAGTTCGACCGAGCAGTGTTCTAACACAATCGTTTTTCATTTGTCTTTGGAACCTAATCTAGTTGTTTTTCCTACCCTTTCATTTTTGGTTTATGCGTTTTCTTCTTTTGGGGTTTACGGTTTATTTTAGGGTTTTGGTTATGTCAACATGCCTAGGTCTACCAGAGCTTCCACGTCTCATCACCAACTGCTTCCCTCCCATTCTTCTAAAACTGAAGCTTCACTGAGTTCCCTGAATGGTTCCATTTCATCTGCAGAAGGCGCTGTAACTATTGAAGGCAACTTCCAATGTCAATTCAAGAATTTGGTAGTTGTCACAATGGAGTGAATGGAAGGGGTTATGCCAAGGGGTCTTTTTTACATACATGACATGTATCTCTTCTCCGACGAAAACAAAAGCATTTGAAGAAATTTTATCTCTTTTGATTTAAAAGTTTACCTTGCTCTGGATAAGGTTCTTCTTTATTTGCGTATGTGATTATGCAGTAAGTGCATGCACATACACACTTGGAAGATTCCCTGTAAAGGCCACGATGGTGTTGTTCATAGTGATGTCATCTCATGTCCTCTCGATGGTTGTACTGCAGAGTCTCTTATTCATGGATTGGAAAAACCTGCTGAGATCAGAGAGGTCGGAGAAGTTTGTGGAAGCACTACAGATGGTTTTACAAAACCTGTTGAGGTAAGAATTGCAGGTGAAAGCTTTAATGTGAAGGTTGTTTGTAGGACTACATATGGTTTTAAGGAACCTGTTGAGGTATGAATTGCTGGTTAAATCCTTACAGGGAAGGTTGATTGTATGACTGAGGTTGATCTTGCTTCAATTTCTCCGGAACTGCTTAATGCATCCTTCCAAAGGCAGTTTACTACCGTCGCTTCCACTCCCCAACAGTGAAGGCTCAACTTTTTGAGAGTCCTGAAAGCTTGCCTTGACAAGGTATTAGTTAATCTGACCAATTTATCTTCTTGGATACAACTTATTCTTTTGCCTGTTTGTACCCTGTCCTTAGATCGACCTAAGAGCTTGACTGAAGAAAGGTCCAATAACATGAAATGACTTTAGGTAGATGCTATTCATCAGGCTCTATCGACCTGGAAGGAGCCCAATGATTGCTACACATTACTCACTAGGATGTTGCACTTACCAATTCGACAACGAACTACTAAACATGATGACAAACAAAAAGAATGAATCTGCTAATTTAAGCGTCTGCCAGAAGAAAATAAGCTATGGGAATTATGCTGCTGCAATTCGTGTGTTGTCTTCGAATGGCGCTGCCCCTCGCAACGAGAATACCTTGACTAAATTTCAATCTAAACATCCAACTTCTCATCCACCTTCTATTCCAAATGAGTCTGTCAACTGTGACCCCGTTACGGTTGATTCGAAGGCAGTCTTTGGGGTCATCAAGAGTTTTCCAAAAGGCACTTTTTGTGGTCGTGATGGTCTGCGTGCACAACATAGTAGTTTGTACCCTGTCCTTAGATCGACCTAAGAGCTTGACTGAAGAAAGGTCCAATAACATGAAATGACTTTAGGTAGATGCTATTCATCAGGCTCTATCGACCTGGAAGGAGCCCAATGATTGCTACACATTACTCACTAGGATGTTGCACTTACCAATTCGACAACGAACTACTAAACATGATGAAAAACAAAAAGAATGAATCTGCTAATTTAAGCGTCTGCCAGAAGAAAATAAGCTATGGGAATTATGTTGCTGCAATTCGTGTGTTGTCTTCGAATGGCGCCCCCTTCATAACGAGAATACCTTGACTAAATTTCAATCTAAACATCCAACTTCTCATCCACCTTCTATTCCAAATGAGTCTGTCAACTGTGACCCCGTTACGGTTGATTCGAATGCAGTCTTTGGGGTCATCAAGAGTTTTCCAAAAGGCACTTTTTGTGGTCGTGATGGTCTGCGTGCACAACATATAATTGATGCGTTGAGTGGGGCGGCAGCAACAGTGGATGATAATTTATTGTCGTCGATTACAGGGGTTGTCAACCTTTGGTTGATAGGAAAATTCCCTAATGCTCTAGTGAATACATTACTAGTGCACCTCTTACGCCATTAATCAAAATCGGGGGTGGGCTCAGGATTATTGCGGTTGGTATCATTTGGCGTCGATTGGTCTCTAAGGTGGTTTCCTTCTCCGTTGGCAATGCTATGACATCTTATTTAGGGGATTATCAATTTGGTGTTGGTGCACTGGTTGGGGGGTGAGGGAATTTTACATGCTCTAAATGGGCTGCTGGAGTTGAATGGTCATTTAGATATGATGTCAATGTTGCTTATTGACTTCTCTAATGCGTTCAACATGGTGTGCAGATCTCATCTCATTAAGGAGGTTCAACTTTGGTGTCCATGTATTTCTCGTTGGGTTGAATTTTGTTATGCCAGGCCTGCTAGACTTTACTATGACCAATATATTTTGTTTTCTGCATTTGGTGTTCAACAAGGCGACCCTCTCGCCCCCCTTTTGTTTTCTCTTACACTTCATCTGATTGTGAATTCTATTGATTCTCGTTGTAAGCTTGATTTGCATGCCTGGTACCTTTATGATGGAACTATCATCAGTGATATACTTGAGGTGGCCAAGACTTTGAGTATTATAGAATCTGAAGGGCCGAGTAGGGGTTACATCTTAATATTAAGAAAGCTAAAGTCTTTTGGCCCTCAATAGATCCACGAGGCTTTGATGAAGGTGTTTTCCCTATTGATATTGGTAGGCCCAGTAATGGCGTTAAACTTTTAGGGGAACCTGTGAGTTTGGATTTGAATTTCATGAGTGACATGGTTCTGAGCAGGGTGAACAAGATATTTCAACTAATGTCCGCCATCAAAAAAATCAAGGACCCTCAAAGTGAGATGTTGTTACTTCGCAATTGCGCCAATGTGTCCAGATTATATTTTGCAATTCGAACTACCAATCTTGCAGCTCTACAATAGGCTACTGATCTATTCGATGACCACTTACTCAAGTATTTGAGACCTTTAATCACGAGAGATGGTGCTGGTTTTGGGCCTTTGCAGCAGAGACTGGCTACCTTGCCTATCAAAAATAATGGCCTTGGTATTTATATTATGGCGGACACTCGCACTTATTGTTATCTTCCTTCTCAGAGTCAGGCTACTTCAGTGTGTAAGGTGATGCTTGGTAGCTTATTCTCAACAAATAATAGTTCTGCATATCAGTTGTCTCTTCAGAACTTCATTAATTCAGGTATGTGGTTTTCCTTCTACTTATTGCGTCGATGATACTGCCCCCCTTCCATGCACTCCTTGGCAGTCACTTATTTTGATGCTGTTAAGAAGCAAATCCCAGTCCAATTTTCATTGTCTGCAAGAGACTCCATTCCGTGGAAATGTAAACGAGTCAAACATGCACAAGATTATCTTTTGTCCGTCCCCATTAATGGGCTAGATCAATGCCTTGGGCCCAAACAGTTCAGAGTGGTAGTTTGCTATCTGCTAGGTATCCCCTTATTTGTCGAGGATGGTTTGTGCTCTAGTTGTAATAGGCCTATGGATATTTTTGGTGATCATGCACTCCATTGTGCTAAAGATGTGGGCATCAAGTTTCGTCATGACCTTGTTCGTGACGTAATTGTGGATATTTGTTACAAAGCTAGTGTGCTTATGCGTAAAGAAGTTTCTTTGGGATTTTTGTCAGATAATAACAAGGATTTACGTCCAACATATATACTTGTCCTTAACTAGGAAAAGGGCCAAGATGTGTGTATGGATGTCACAGGTATCTCGCCCTTCACTCGGGAGGGGGTCCGTGCTTTCGTTCCAGGTCAAGCCATTTTGAAAGCAATTTCGCGTAAACGTACTAAATACTTAGATGAATGTGGTTCACTTGGGTATGGTTTGGGTGTTTTAGCTTTCACTATCTTGGGGGAGCTTAGTGAAGATATTCTTTGTTTTTTTAAGCGTTTGATGAATTGTTTAGTTAGTAACGATACTAGTAGTGGTTTAGGCAGTTTTATTTTTCATAGATTGGGCATTGCTATTCAAAAAAGGGTTGATGCCCAGCTTGTTGCTTGGTTACCAACTAAAGCTTTGTACAAATCCTTGTGATTTTCATTAACCATGTGAACTTTTCTATTATAATATATTTAAAAACATGTTTATTTTCGTAATTTAACTACATCATCATCATTTTAAAATATAAATTTATCAATCATAATTTACTGTTTGTTAAGTTCACAGCGTTTTTTAAATTATACTAGTTTACTAAATTTTTTGATGCTTTATTTTCGCATCACAACACGACAAAAAGAACACTTTTCTAAAATTCACGGCCATACAAACTAGCCTTTAGGCTTCGGTACAACACTATAGAGCACTGCAATCATCAGTTTTTACTGCTGGGTTTCTTAGTAGTAAAAACTTTCATCTCTCAAAATTCGCTTCTTCTTCTTCTCCTCCTCCTCCTCCTGCTCCACTGTCACTCAGAAAAACTTAGATGCTGCAAACCATAATAATTTGATCTATTCCCGCAATCTTGTAGTAACAAACAATTATCGATCTCCTTCTTTTTGTTTTCTTCCGCTGAATGAAATTGAGAAACAATGAAGAATGCAGCACAAGCTTGGTTCTCGGGAGGATCGGTATACGAAGAGGAAGTTGGTCAAAGTTCATCTTCATCTATTCTTTCTGATTGGAATTCTTATGCTGCTTCAAGAGAATCCGAAGATTCTTCTGGTTTAGGTTTTGACATCGAAGCTGCTGTTAAAACCGCTAATGATAAAGTCACTGGTGGCTTCAGTTTGTAAGATCGATCGAACATGAACCTGAAATTTAATATTATTATGTCTTATCTAGGGTTAATATTTATCGACTTATAATACGTGAGATGTGATGAATGCTTTTAGTTGAGTTTTAGGGTTTCTGATCACATAATATCCTTACATTGTTTTAGAATTTCGATTGATGGTCTAAACATTTAATATTTCTTTGGTTTTTCAAATTGGTAACTCTTTTAGTTGAAAATTAGAGTCCTTGATCACATAATATACAGACATAGTGAAGGATTTTAGTTGATGGTTATAATGTTCAATACGGAATCCGGATTTGTAGTATTAATAGTAAGAATGAGTATATTGAAACTTAAAGAAATAAAAATAATGTGGTGTAGGTGAGAGCAAAGGTTATGACGCTCAAGTGTAAGTGTGTTGTGTAGTGAACTGAGAATCCGGATTTGTAGTATTAATGGTAAGAATGAGTATTTTGAAACTTAAAGAAATAAAAATAATGTGGTGTAGGTGGGAGCAAAGGTTATGATGCTCAAGTGTAAGTGTGTTGTGTAGTGAACTGAGAATAATTAGGATGATAGGTGGTGAAAAATGTCCAATTGAGTACTTGCGTATTTCAGCACGATATGTCCTTGTAAAGCAAATGAGATGGTAGTCGAAATTGCAGGAGAAATTCTTGCTTCTTCCTTTTGATCGTTTAGAATATGAACATGTAACAATGGCGCCTTGCTACAGGGATTTAGTTAACAGTGTAGGTACCAAGATGGAGGTAGGTTCTTTTCCTTTCACAATTAGCTATATTGACTTCTTAGGTTCTGGTGATGCTGCTTGAACATAACTAGGGTATAAACAACTAGTATTTGCAACTAGTGGTGGGCCTGGTGGCAACATGCAGTATTAGAAGGGACATGGTTTATATCATTAACCCTGTTTTTTTCGAGGAAAAAGGGCGTTAAACAACTAAAGTTTAGAACCAGTGTTGACAATGCCCAGTGAAAAAAGGCATGGTTTATATTGTTGACCATGTTTTTCTGAGGAGAGAAGATATTTATACTCGACTTTAGGACCTAGAGGATACCTGTTTCTCCCGTTTGTCTTTTGGATAGTTGTAGACTTGTAGTTGATTTCTGTAATTCTGGTGGCTTTCAGATATTTGTGTGTTGACCTGCACTGATGAACTCCATGGACTTCCTATCGTCTTTAATTTCAGAGCAAAGTTGCTTCATGTTGTCAATTGGTGGGATGACTATGCCACATTCTATAATTGATCTTAATGCGTAAAGCGTAATTCATCCTTGACCTGTATAATTGATCTTAATGCGTAATTAATCCTTGATCTGTATATTTGAGGCAGAACATGACTAAAATATAAAGATTTTCTGACTGCTGATAGTTGGTATGAGATTTTGGTGGCTATGAATGTAGAATAGGGTTATACACTGGAGCTGTTGGCTCGAGGAGGAATGCATGTTTAAATTTATTATTCAATTAACCAGTCATGAGGGACATTTCAGGGCTTTCTTTGCTTTTATATCCTTAACATCTACTCCATTTGGCTATGCATATTCGATTGTGTGCTCAAAAAGTGCCCATCCTCTGAAAACTTGCTCTAAAAGCATTTAAAAGGCTTACAGAAGCCAATTAAGAGGTGTTGCTGCACCAAACACAAAGTTCCGTAAGAAGGTGGTGAGGTATTGTAATTTGTGAAGGAGGGTGTAGGTTTGATAATCTTTAGATGTAGTGACTCTATAGAAATGTGATATTGCTTAATTAGAAACTTATTTGGTTAGATACGAAGTCCTATCTGTATGTTTTTCCTGTTGATGGAAGCGATTATATGCTATTGCTTCTAGGGTTGTCTTATGACCTGTATCTTTCATTCACGAGTTATCCTGCATCCACTATTTGTATTTTAAACTTCCAACTTGTCTTAATCTTTAAGGTTTTCTAAAGGAGCGAAGGATTTGTCGGGGAGTTTTCACTCAGCCACTAGTAATGTTCCTTCAGGGAAATCTCTCATGTACTTCGGGCTACTCCTAGGGGCTGGAGTGTTTTTTGTTTTCATTGCATTCACCATGTTTTTACCCGTCATGGTGCTGATGCCTCAGAAGTTCGCTATCTGCTTTACCATTGGCTGCGCCTTCATTATAGGATCATTTTTTGCTCTTAAAGGGCCAAAAAATCAGCTTTTACACATGACAACCAGAGAAGTATGTTAGCAATGCTTTTAGTTATTTCCTTCATTTGCCTACTTTTTCTTGCCGATGGAAGTGAAATTATCACTTTTATCTTTTTTTTTTTTTACAGAGACTTCCTTTTACACTGGGGTTCTTTGGCAGTATGGTTGGTACAATTTACGTATCAATGGTGCTTCACAGTTACATTCTCTCTGTATTATTCTCAGTATTGCAGGTACAGAATTTTTGTTCTCCCTCCCTCCCTCTCTTCGTTTTCTCGAAGAATTTATTAACAATGTGCTGTTGTCGTCCCAATCCTGCTAGGTACTTGCACTATCATATTATGCACTATCTTACTTCCCAGGAGGTTCGGCTGGACTGAAGTTCCTTACTTCCACTCTTACCTCTTCAATATTGAGGTGTTTTGGCAGGTGATATCATGTCTCTTTGAGAGTTTTAAGGAAAAATTCCGGGAGTCACCCTCTAAGTCAATTACAGGTGCATCACCGTGTTATGAGATGTGCTTAGCTTATATCAATACTTTTGTTTTGTCGCTTACAAATGCACTCGCATGTTAACTTCTAACACCTTAGAAAAGGAAATGTTCCAACTGTAAATGGTTATTAACCTTTGGATAACCATCCGAGTTTTATATGGATTTTTGCATACATATGAAGACTTGATTCAATTGCTATCTTTCTGTTAAATTAGCCAGACCTATCTTTGAAGGCATTTTAAGACTGCCAATTAAATGTAAGGTCTAACAGCAGTGCTGAATAGTTAGCAATATTTCCAACACTATTAAAGCTTGCGTATAAATGAGCTGTGCTAAAAGCTAAACTATAGTGGTGAAAGACCTGGTCAGGCTGGGATGTCCATGTCAACTCAAGCTGCCAATCAATCCCTCCCAGGTGCTTGGGCTTTGAAGAATGCTGGTTGGACTGATGGCCTGACAAATAGATTGAGCAACACCACCTAGTGGTTTTGGAATTTTTTATGTACTCCTAGCATTTTATTTTATTTGAAAATATAATAGATTACCAAAAGCAGAGGATTAATCCATTGACTTAGACTCATTGGAGATCAAATCAGTTTGATTTGCTCCTCCGATGACTAAATTTTCAGAATTAATACCGTCTGAAGAGTTTACAAAAGAAATTAAGTTACAAACATTCTGAGCTTTGACAGAGTCGAAAGCTATTGAAGGAATTAAAAACATAGGTACATAATTTAACCAACATTCAGTTCGATCTTCCCTTCTTCCCTTTTTAGCCAAAAATCAGCTACTTTGTTTGCGCGTCTGTCTACATGTTGGAAACCCAAAAAAGAAACTAGTGTTGTAGCTGTAGCTTTTACTTCTTCTAAGATTGTTATGCATTGCCATTGGACTGAAACTTCTTTCCCTTGTAGAAAACTTATGGTTGCTTGATTATTACCTTCAATGACCATATTTTGTAGGTTGTTTTGTGTGGCCCATCTTGTTGTGTGCAGAAGTGCTAGAGCTTCTGCTTCTTCTGCGGTTGAAGCTCTGGAGATGCCCATTCCTGCTCCCTTGCCTGTTCCTAACCAATTACGCAACACAAACCCAAATCCTGCATTAGTATTTTTGGATACCCAAGAAGCATCACAATTCAGCTTAATGATGTCTCTACTAGGGAAGATCTAGTGTATATTCTTTGCAGTTATTTTTCTGTGCTTATGTAAGTTAATGCTGCTACTGTGAGGATGCCAGTAATTGTAGTGACGAGCAATGTCAACTGCAAGTTGTTCGGGTGTTCTTTCTTGTTTTTCAAACACTCTTAGGCATCTCTCTTTCCAAATGAACCAACATTTGGTCACAACCAAAGCCATTGAAATAGAATTTGGATCTCCTTTCAGCCAAACATTGTATTGTTCCAAAAAAGATGCATTAGTAGAGTTAGAAATTACTCTCTGCATAGCCATTGGGGCTAAGTTCCAGACTGCAGTTGCAAACTCACATTCAAAGAACAGATGAAAAGTTGATTCAATAGCCTTTTCGCAGAATATGCATTGTGTTTCAACCTCCAGATGTGTCCCTAATTTTTGTCTTGTTGGTAAAGTGTCTTGAAGACACTTCCATGTAAACAACTTAATCCTTTGAGAAGTGTCCATGTTCCATACACCTCTCCAAAAGCTTTTAGTTTCATGAGAGATTGATCCCAATGGGTTTAACAACTTAGTATACAAAGATTTCACTGAAAAATCACCATTCCTGGTTAAAAGCCATCTTAATTTATCCTTTTTCAACCTGCCATCAGCTGAACAATATAATCTTATATTCATTATTTCAGATACTAAGTTTCTATCAAAAAGATAAAGGAGTAAAGGTTCATTCCACTTCTTAGTGTCTTGATTTATCAAATCAGACACAAGTGTTATATTTGGAGTATATGTAATGCAGGTTGCTAATGGTTGTTCTCTATTGGGTAACCATTTGTCATTCCGACTGTTAATAGAGAAACCATTCCCTACTTCCCAAATAGAGTACTTTTTTATGTGTTCTATGCCTTGTAAAATGCATATCCATATCCAAGAGGCTGATGATTTCTTTTTGGAATGAAGAGCACCAGTTTTATTGAAATATTTACCTTTCAGGATTTTAGCCCAAAGGTCATCTGGCCTACTAATTAACCTCCAAGCAATCCTGCTAATCATTGCTTGGTTAACCTTATTTGCCTCTTTGAAGCCTAGACCACCCTGATTTATAGGTCTACAAAGAAAATCAAAAGCCTTAATATAAGTCCCCTTTGAATTAGTGTTCTTACCCCACCAGAAATCTCTTTGTATGTCATTGATTCACTTAGTAATTTTCTTAGGTATAACAAAACAACCCATACTGAAGATGGGCATACTAGACACTAAATTAATTTGTTGTGGTTACGACAAGTTGAATGTGATAATGCAAAGCATGCAAGGTCTCACTTCTATGTTACAACAAACCCAACAAAAGACCGATTCGGCAATCAAGGATTTACAAACTCAAATGGGACAATTGGCGACCGATATGAACTTAATGAAAGCTCAAGCATCCACAAAGCTTCCTTCGCAACCCATTGTGAATCCAAGAGAGAATGTTAATGCGGTTACCTTAAGAAGTGGAAGACAAGTGGAGAGTCCAACTCGTCATGAAGAAGCTAGTAAAGAGGTAGTCAAAGAGAAGGAGGATGCCGAACCAAGGGAGACTTCAACACCAACCGCCCAATCCAAGGAACCGGTTCCTACTTTTACTACTCCACCTCATTTTCCTAGTCGTTTTGCTAAGTCCAAGAAGGAAGCTCAAGACAAGGCACTCATGGATATCTTCAAGAAGATAGAAATCAACATCCCCTTCATCGAGGCCATCAAGACAATGCCAAGGTATGCTAAGTTCATGAAGGAATTATGCACAAAGAAGGATAGGTTGCTTTATAATGAAATTACTAAAGTTGGCGAGAGTGCGTCGGCTATGCTTTTGAAGAAGATGCCTACAAAGTGCACGGATCCCGGTGGTTTCACGGTGCCAATTACTATTGGTAAGGAAAGGTTTGAACATGCTTTACTTGACTTGGGAGTTTCCATTAGTGTGATGTCGGCCGATATTTATGACTCCTTGAATCTTGGACCGTTGAAAGAGACAAAATTTATTATCCAACTAGCAAACAAGTCTAACATCTATCCAAAGGGACTTGTAGAAGACGTTCTAGTGCAAGTGAATGAGTTAATTTTTCCGGTGGATTTCTTTGTGGTGGATATGAACAATAATGAGAATCGTTCGTCTACTTCTCTACTTCTTGGGAGGCCATTTATGAAGACCGCAAAGACGAAGATTGATGTGGACAAGGGTACACTCACTATGGAATTCGACAAGGAAGTAATACACTTCAACATATTTGAAGCCATGCGCTACCCGAGTGATGTGCATTCCGGTTACTCCATTGATGTGGTTGGTTCGTTAGCGCAACAAATGGTAGAATTGAATCGAGAGGACGAACTTGATGTGGTGTTGCAAAAGAGCATTGAATTGGACGTCCACGGCGTGTCTAACTTGGATGTTGAAATTTCCACGGAATTGGTGGAGACGTGTGGTGCCTTGACGGCATTACAAGAATCTAAGGGTAATGTTTCACATATTTCTTTACCCGTGAATGATGAATTACTTGTACCATCTATTGTGAAGGCGCCTAAGCTAGAGTTGAAGCCACTTACGGACCATTTGAAGTATGCATTTTTGGTAGATGGAGATGAGCTTCCGGTGATTATTTCAAAGAACCTCACACCGGTACAAGAAGACTGTTTGCTTAGAGTCTTGAAATAGCACAAAACGGCTATTGGGTGGAAAATTGCGGATATCAACGGCATTAGTCCATCCATATGCATGCATAGGATTGTAATGGAAGAGAACGTGAAGCCGGTACGTGATGCTAAACGTAGACTTAATCCTCCCATGATGGAGGTTGTGAAGAAAGAGATACTCAAATTGCTAAGTGCGGGGGTGATCTACCCAATTTCCGATAGCAAATGAGTTAGTCCGGTACAAGTGGTGCCAAAGAAGTCCGGTGTTACGGTTGTTCGAAATCAAGACGATGAACTTGTTCCTACAAGAGTTCAAACCGGTTGGAGAGTGTGCATTGATTATAGAAAGCTTAATTCCGCAACCCGAAAGGATCACTTTCCTTTCCTTTACATTTCATTGATCAAATGTTGGAGCGGTTAGCGGGGCATTCTTATTATTGTTTCTTGGATGGTTATTCGGGATACAATCAACTTGTTATTGCACCAGAGGACCAAGAGAAGACCACTTTTACTTGTCCGTTTGGAACGTTTGCGTATAGACGGATGTCGTTTGGTCTTTGCAATGCACCGGATACTTTCCAAAGATGCATGGTGAGTATATTCTCGGATTACGTGGAGCGCATTATTGAGGTATTTATGGACGACTTTAGTGTTTATGGCAATTCTTTTGATATTTGTTTAAACAACCTTGAACTAGTTCTTAAACGATGCATAGACACTAACCTTGTTCTTAATTGGGAGAAATGTCATTTTATGGTAAACCATGGCATAATACTTGGTCACATTGTGTCCTCTCAAGGGCTCGAAGTGGACAAGTCAAAGATAGATTTAATAAGAAACTTACAATATACCACTTCGGTGAGGGAAGTTCGTTCTTTTCTTGGCCATGCAGGTTTCTATAGGCGGTTTATCAAGGATTTCTCCAAAATCTCCATGCCGATGTGCAAGTTACTACAAAAGGAGGTACCTTTTGACTTCAACAAGGATTGCAAGGATGCTTTTGACAAATTGAAGGAAATGTTGACAAGTGCGCCGATTATCAAGTCACCTGATTGGAATCTTCCATTTGAACTAATGTGTGATGCTAGTGATTATGCGGTTGGAGCCGTTTTGGGTCAAAGAGTGGACAAGTTGTCCCATGTTATCTATTATGCATCTAGGACCCTCAATGATGCACAAATCAACTATTCTACCACGGAAAAGGAGTTATTGGCTATAGTGTTTGCATTGGAAAAATTTCGATCATACTTGGTGGATACAAAGGTTATTGTGTATTCCGATCATGCGGCACTTAGATACTTAATAAAGAAGAAAGAAGCTAAGCCAAGACTAATCCGGTGGATCCTATTACTACAAGAGTTCGACATAGAAATTCGAGATAAGAAAGGTGTGGAGAATACCGTTGCGGATCATCTTAGTAGACTTGTTATGCCTCAAGAAGAACTTCCATTACAAGATCGCTTTCCGGACGAACAACTTTTCTCCTTGGAAGAATCAACACCTTGGTATGCGGATATAGTGAATTATTTGGTGACAAGGAAGGTACCTAGCACAATGTCCAACTTCCAAAAGATGAAGCTTAAGCAGATAGCCAAGAAATATGTGTGGGATGAACCATACTTATGGAAATATGGCGTTGATCAAATCATATGAAGGTGCGTACCTAACTCCGAATTTCAATCCATTCTCTCCTTTTGTCATACTTTTGCTTGTGGTGGCCATTTTGGTTCTAAACGTACCGCTCTCAAGGTTCTTGAAAGTGGATTTTATTGGCCCACCTTGTTTGAAGATTCATATGTTTTTTGTAAATCGTGTGATAGATGTCAAAGAACGGGCAATCTAGGTGCTCGAAATCAAATTCCACTCACACCAATTCTCGCAGTAGAAATTTTTGATGTGTGGGGAATTGATTTTATGAGCCCTTTTGTCAATTCGAATGGAAATTTTTATATACTTCTTGCCGTATATTATGTTTCGAAATGGGTGGAGGCTAGAGCCACCAAAACTAATGATTCTCAAGTTGTTTGTGATTTTGTAAGAGAAAACATATTCACTAGGCACGCCACACCAAGAGTGGTGATAAGCGATGGAGGCTCGCATTTCAAGAAGTCTTTCCACGCTCTCCTCAAGAAGTACAACATAACACACAAGATTGGTACGCCTTACCATCCACAAACTAGTGGACAAGCCGAAATTTCAAACCGTGAAATCAAGTCCATCCTTGAGAAAACGGTGAATACGACAAGGAAAGATTGGAGCTTTAAGCTTAATGATGCACTTTGGGCGTATAGAACGGCGTACAAGACACCGATTGGTATGTCTCCATATAGGTTGGTTTATGGCAAAGCTTGTCATCTTCCGGTTGAACTTGAACATAAGGCTTATTGGGCGATAAAGAAATTCAACATGGAGTATAATGCAGCGGGGAAACAAAGAAAGTTTCAACTAAATGAGCTAGAGGAGATACGTAATGATGCTTACGAGAATGCCCGGATTTACAAAGAAAAGACCAAGCTTTTTCATGACAAGATGATTTCTCGGAAAATTTTTGTTGTGGGGCAAAAAGTTCTTTTATTTAATACTCGTTTACGTTTATTTCCGGGTAAGCTTAAGTCCCATTGGGTGGGACCATTTATTGTTACTAATGTTTATGATCATGGTGCAGTTGAAATTGTTAGTGAAAAAACAGGACAACCATTGAAAGTCAACGGCCATAGGTTGAAGCCATATTATGAGAACTTTCCAACGGAGCATGTGGACGTGATTGAATTTCGAGATGTGCTCCCTCTAGAGGAGTAATGTGAAGCAAGATCTATGTCGGGCCGTCGACTTTAAAACAAGCGCTAAGTGGGAGGAAACCCACTGGTTTTGTATCTTTCCCTTTATCTTTTTATTCTTTATGCATTTTATCTTTATTTTCTTTGTTTTTGCATATCATTTGCGGAATTTCCCACCTTGAACTTTCTTTGGACGATACAATTTTACATTGAGGACAATGTAAAGTTTAAGTGTGGGGGAGCATTTATATGTTTGTATAGTTAGTTTTAGTGTGTTTTATGCATTTAGTAAAAAAAAAAAAAATCAGAAAACTAGAAAAACCAAGAAAAAAATTGTGCTTTTTGAACTCCGAAATCTAGAAACTTGTGCCTTTAGGATGACACCATTAGTGGATGGAACCATTTTGATTGCAGGATTTGAGGAACCAATTAACTAAAGGGGACGAACATAGCTCAGAAATCACAATTAACATGATAGTTGTTACCATATCTCGGAATATCACCATATCGCATTCTATTTTTGTTTTTCCATATTTATCTATTGTTCTCTAAGTGCTTTGGTGGGTCACTAAAAATCGAGTTGTTATTACTGCTAGGATGAAATAGAGTGGTTGAGTTACTAGAAAAAAAAAAAAAAAAAAAAAAGACCGACCAATTAGACCAAACGGAATAAAATGACACTTGGGAATAGCAGTATATGTGAAACGTAGTCCTTGTCTCCGTCGCCTAAACAAGCGTGGAATGCAGGATCCAAGGCAACTATCATGTACTTGCTGACAAGAATCATGCGCTTGGATTGAGTTTGATCCAATCATGTTGTCTAAAACAAAAAGAAAAAAAAAAGTGAAAAAGAAAAGAAAAGAAAGTATTATATGGGTGAATAAAGTCACTTCTGGTTCCCTTGTATATGCCAGTGAGTTGATGTAGAATTCAAACCAAGTAGCTCAATCCAATAGGCATAGTTTCATCTTGGCAGTGACCTTCAGACAGATATGGGAAACATCGATCACCTGTGAACATTTGCCAACATCTACATCTATTTCCATCTTCTTAATATTTTCATTGTGATTATGGTTTGTTAGTTTCCGAGTATTGTGGCTTGTTCGACTATCTAATGAGAGATTTATTTACTAATATATGAACTGAATTTGCAAGGTACCTCCTCCTGTAGTCATTTTGGATTCGTTCATTGATTTGTCACAAATAGACGGAGTTGGAAATATAGGTTTTGTAGGTTGAACTCTTGTAAACCTTCACGAGACTATAACTCGTCCACTAGGGACACCTAGGGGTTTAAAGGCTTGTTATTTATGCTAAAATTAACCGTAGCCTCGACGTCACAGAGTTGTTGTATAATTCTTTTGTTTGATTTGCTCGAGGACTAGCAAAGTCTAAGTGTGGGGGAATTTGATAGGTGTGATAAACACCTAATTTTATATTTAGTATTTACGCTTTCTTTGCTATTTTTCGTGTGAATTATGTATCTTACGTAAGCTTTTGAGTTTCATAGGTGTTTTGGAGTCATTACGAGCAAAAGAAGGAAAAAGCGTCCATTTAGAGCGTAAAGAGCAAAAAGGTCAATTCACGGGCGAGTCATGGAGCTGGCTTAGATTGCGCAAGGAGATGGGAAGAATTAGACTGTCAGTTACCGGGAACTGACAGGCCTAGTAATATGTTGGTGGCTCGTATCTAACAGTGGGTGCCTATAATTATTCCGTTGCCCCTTATCTTCTTCCCTGGGTATCCCCAATCAGTTCCCCTTTCTATTACTAAAACCCTGGGATTGAGAGAAAATCATTTCTCTTAATATAAATTCAGTTTATTACAAACACAGAGATGAAATTCATGAAAGGAAGATACATAAGGGTTTGATGGTAGAATTATGAGAAGAAGGATTTGAATTTATTTCTGCTATGGGTATATATGTTGGTGAAGGGAGATGTTCTGGTTCGATTCAATTTGATTCTGCAACTTGGAACAAAGGAAGATTTGTTTCGATCTGTGAACAACGGAGTTAAGATCTGAGGATGAAAAGAAGACTGGGTTCTCGAATTTGAGGACCTGGTACAGCTGAGAAGAATAAGAAGCATCGGCGATGGGTATTCTGGAATTCGAATTAGGGTTTCACTTGGATTGAAATTCTATTGAAATTAGCAGATAATGATGGTGTTGATATTCATGGGTTCGTTGGTTGTGATGAATTTGGATGAATTTGATGGTATTTTGTGGCAGAGATGAGATGAATTTGTGGTTTTTCTCAGAAATATTCAGAGAGGGTTTGTGCCTGGCACTGGTGCTTGTGAAGAACAGTGCAGGTCAAGGTTTGTTGCTTTGAGAGTAGTTCAGTGTGGTGGTGGCTGTGCTGCTACAGGGAGATATATGAGGGAAGCTGCAAACTTGTAGATTAGGAATGGCAGAGGAGGCATGAATCTGAGGATTAAGAATCCATTGGCAGATGTAGTTGGAAGTGAATCTGGAATTGGAGATGCAATGTATTGAAGTGGAGACAAGAAACTGGTGAATTGCACAACAATTTGGTGGAAAGTATGGAGTTCAGATTGGTGGTTAATATGTTGCTGCTACAGAATGGTTGAGTTAGTTGTGGTACTGGTGGTGCATCTGTTAGCTGTAGTTAGGAGGAGGCTTGAACTGTGATGGTAGTGTGGTAATGAACTGGTAATTGCAAAATGAGAGCAGCTGTGATACCGTTGCAATGGTTAGGAGGTTAGTGCAACTGGGGGAGTTGGAACCATGATCTAATGGGTTTGTGATGGAATTACAGGGAAGAGACGCCACAGAGATAATGAACTGAAGCTGGAGTCGCATCTGAAAGTGCAGAGCAGGTTATGGTGGCATGAGAATGGAGCAGTTTGCCATGAGGTTTCAATTAAGCTGGAAGCAATTGATGGTGGACAAAGCAAGGAAGGGAATGAGCTATGCCTTGGTACTGTGGTGGCCTGGAGGTGGTTTGTGCAATGAGGCTTGAACAGGTGGTAATGCGTGGCGGTTCTGGCCTGCTATTGCTAGTGGTTGGCTGCGATGGAGCACTTGGAAGTGAAGTATGGATGGAGTGGTGCACAGTTTGTAGTTGTGTGTTTCCGCTAAGGGTGGTTTGAGCTGGAGGAAAAGGAGTTGTAGAACTCAGTGTTGTAGTTAATGGCAACAGAGCTGATGGGTTAGAATGTGTGTTGGTGGCAGTTAGGTTGCAACTGTAATTGACACTGAAGGATAGTGCAACTGCTACTGCAAGGCATGGTTCTGAATTGCAGGTGCATCAGGCGCAAAGAGATGCGAAAGGAATGGATGAGCTGGGAGTTTTAAGCGCAGGCGCAAGTGAAGCAGCTGCAGTCAAGTTATGGTGAGCTTGAGATGAAGCAGGAGCAGAAACCGCAGTTGGCACTGATGTTTAAAGTTGGTTGCAGTTGAACATTATCTGGAGCTAAATCAAGTGATTGATGTTCTGAATGAGGTTGTAGAGAAGGTGCAAGGATTTGGCATGAAGCTGAAATGCAGGTGGAAAGAAACCAAGACTGCAGAAATTGTGCAAAACGCGGCAAAAATGGCGAGCCGGTGGAACTAGTCCGGTTGTCGGATTTATGAACCGGAAGTTGGGATCATAATATTTCAGTGAATCGTGAGGCGGGTATGAGTCGAACGAAAGAGTTGGCGGCCGGATATATGAGCTATGAGTCGCGCTTTTGGGTACGTTTTCGCAAGAACAAGAAATTGGTTTAGGTGGTATTTTGTGAATGTTTGAAATGCATAGAAGGAGAGATGAGTTGCTGGGAGTACATACTTATTGGTGACAGTGTCTGAAATGTCATCATGACCCGAGACAATTTTCCGGCGACCGTGACCGGGTTCCGGTGATGACGTCAGTATTCCGGCGATCAGTTTTGGACCCGAAAATTCCATAGATATATTTTTCACACATGGGCTTGGTGGACTGGTATATGGACGTGGACTTGAAGATTTTGAAGACTTTCACCTATTTTTTGGAAAGCAAAGGGCTATAAAAAGAGAGTTTCTACAACAAAGAGATCACGTATTATTCTTGGAGCAGAGGAGAGAGCCGCTGAGAACTACAACTAGGGTTTGCTTTCGTATTTAATATTCATCTCCTTTATTTGATTATTGATTATGATGAACTCCATAGCTATGTATAGCTAAATATAATATTATTGGTTAAGGATGTAGTCTTATTTCTAAAACTTGTGCTTGATTAATGCATTAGTTTTCTCTCTTGATTATCGTTCATATCTCTACTGTTTTTAATATCACATGATTGATGTATTGTGATAGGATTTTGATATTTGTTTAGTTAAGTGGCCAATTAATTGAACTTGCATCTTGTCCATAGCTATTTTAGGGTTTTTCATCGAGCGATAACCCCAAATACAAGTAGCATGATATGATTATAGTTTGTAGTGATACACTCTTATAATTATATGTATAGTATGACCATTGTCCGAATTGTTATGCGTAATGTATGACAATTGCATTGATTAGCCTATTTCCAAAACTTAATGCTCCTGGGAATTGAACTTGATTAGCGCAAGGCGTTAGGTTATTCTTTAGGTAGAATTCACATACGCAGCTCTAATGTGTGTGTTGATGAACTTAGGAAATTTTCAGATTATCTCGCTCTCTTGATTTTCTAGGCTTTTGATAATAAAAGAGATTAAATTATAATTCTTATCATATATGCAAGCACATGTTTAAGATTGAAGATGAATTCCTTGACCAATATCTTTCTCCATTAATTATTTCCAACTATTTACTTTGCTTTTATTTTACTTTAATTTTACAAAAATCAGAAATCCCCCCTTTGGGTTACTAAGAAACTAGAATTTGATAACAACAATCGCCTCTTTGTGGATACGAACTCTTCCTTACTTTATACTTCATTCATATATTGTCGAGTAAGAAAGTGAATTATTTTTGTGTCGGCTGACAACCGATCATATAGATTTATTTAGAACAATCTTGCTAGACTGAGAAAGGACTTTTGCTAGCCAATTTTTAACTCTTTGCTCCATTTTTTCTATAATGATGTCAAAAGATTTCAGTTTAGATCTATCAACAAAAAGTGGAACTCCTAAATAAGTATCTTTAATATTAATTCTTTTAATTTTCATCATTCTGCAAATGATACCCTGGTGTTTATTGTGAACCTTTTTACTAAAAAACAAACCTGATTTGTTAAAATTTATAACTTGACCAGAAGAGATACTAAACAAGTTAATGGCTTCTAAAAGATTCTTACAACTACCTAAGTCTGCCTTAGTAAATAATAGAAGATTATCTGCAAAAAATAAGTGAGAGATAGGTGTGGATTTAGGAGTCAGTTTGATACCTGAAACTTTTTTTGTTGTTTCTAAGTGACAAAGTATCCTAGAGAAAACTTCCATGCAAAAAATGAATAAGTAGGGAGATAAAGGATCTCCCTGCCTAATTCCCCTAGTGGGTTTAAATTCTTTACAAGGGCTGCCATTCAAAAGAACAAAGATAGAAGTGGTTGAAATGCATTGAAAAATTAAATTGCACCAGTGTTCAGAGAAACCAAAAGACTGTAGTGTTTTAATCAAAAAATTCCAGTTCACTCTGTCAAATGCCTTAGACATATCTATTTTGGCTCCTATGTTTCCTGTTTTTTTCTTACTTTTTTTCATAGAGTGGAAAATCTCATGAGCAACAATAATGTTGTCTGATATTTGTCTAGAAGAGAGGAAAACAGACTGAAGAGGAGATATTATTTTTTCTAGAGATGTTTTGAATCTATTAGCTAGTAATTTAGCTATTACTTTATAAGGAGTGTTGCATAGACCAATTGGTATGAAATCTGCAGGAGATTTAGGGTTCTTTATTTTAGGAATTAAGAAGAGGAAGGTTTGATTAAGATCCTTATGTAATTGTCCAGTCCTAAAGAAGTCCAGAACAACTACAATAAACTGAGATCCAACTATTTCCCAGTTGTGTTTAAAGAAGCTCACAAGGAACCCATCAGGCCCTGGGGCTTTATTAGATTTAAGTTTTTTGACTACATCCCAGATTTCCTCAGGACTTGGGATAGCAGTTAAAACATTGTTTTCTTCAACTGAGATGCAGGGTTCAACATGTTTGAAAATATCATTATCTAAGTTAGTTGATGTTTCAGTGAAGATCTCAGAGAAATAATAAGTTAAAACTTCTTCTATGCCTTGTCTATCAGAAACCACCTTGTCATTTTTATCTTGTATGCAATCAATATTATTTCTTTTTCGTCTTTTCAAGGTTGTAACATGAAAAAAATTTGTATTTCTTTCCCCTAGAGCAATTATATTGTTCCTAGATTGTTGTCTTGCAATCTCTTCTTGAGTATCATACAAGGCTTCTAATTCTAATAATTTCATGTTTAAGAGTTTTGTGTTAGGAGTATCTAAGGGTTTAGCTGAAATAATGTCTATCTGTTTTAATAGAATTTTTATTTTTTTGTTAGGTTTCCCAAAAACACTTTTTTTCCACACTTAAATTTTCTCCCAAAGTTGAAATATTGTGAAGTAAAGCTTCAGCAGGGGCTGCACTACTGTTATTCTAAGTTTCCTAATTACTTCTAAGCAAGTTGGTTCCTTAAGCCAAGTATCGTAAAACTTAAACGTATGACAAAGACCTTTGTTACTAGGATTAATAGTTAGACATATAGGTCCATGGTCAGAACCTATTGCAACCAAGTTTTCCAAAGTAGCTTCCTCAAATTCTAAGTTCCATTCTGCATTTGCTAAGGCTCTATCTAGTCTCTGTTTGATGTTTGCTGCCCCTTTTCTTTTATTATTCCAAGTAAAGATGTTTCCTTTGAATCCTAAGTCTTCTAATCTTGTTCTGTTGATTAGATTAAGTATTGGTTCCACTTTTTTCCTGTCAAAAGGCAAACCATCTTCCTTTTCGTCACTATTAAAAATAATGTTTAGATCGCCTATTACTAGCCATGGCATTTTGCTAATGTTAACTCTGTGTGCTATCTCTTCCAAATACCCCATAATTTTTAATTTATCTCATGTTTAGGTGCACCATAAAAGCAAGTTAAAAGCCACTCTCTAGTATTGAAATTGTTTTTTACGATGATGTTAATCATATTTTGGTTCCACTGAACCACTTCAAAGTGAAACCCATCTACCCAAGCAATTGCTAGCCCTCCAGCAGTTCCTACTGGATCAACAATGTGGGTATTTGGGAAATAGTTTAGAGTACTTCTCATTAAGCCTCTCTTAGATTTAGTTTCAGAAAGAAATAGTATGTCGGATTTCTCTAATTCTATTAAATTTTTTAAGTGTTGTGTTGTTTTTTTCTGACCACACCCCTGTGTGTTCCATGCCACAATTTTCATGCCAAAATTATTAAGTTCACACACATAAATAATCTTAGTGGGAAAAAAAGTAAAGAGAGGAAAATTGGTTTAGTAATAAGAGTAATGTGGCAGAAGCAAGAAAATTGATATTAATGATGCAAAGAAAACTGAAAAAGAAACGAATTATAAAATTAACCAGAAAATATATGCAGAGAGAAGGATGGATGATAAAAATAACAAACAAACCTGGCTGAGAATATGCTTTAAGTAAATGATATCTAAACAACTAGAAAAAATAAAGTAAAGGAAAGAACTTAGCCACTAAGTTGATGATCTAACAGTACCAGACTAATAATATTCAAAATCATATTTTGACAAACGCTAAAGGGATTAGAATTTGTAACTAAAAAGATTAGATTAGCAGTCAAAGAAGGTGAATAGGAGATGCACAAAGTTTTCAGAATTTTGTGTACCTGGATTCCCTTGAGATTTTTCAGATGGAGTAGCAGTAGAAAGAAGATCAACCGAGAGAACTAGAAGAAGGGTATACAAAACCGGTTCGGGGATAGTGGGGGGGGGGGGCATAGGCCTTTTTTTTTCGTGCACGAATCGAAATATAATAATCAAAATGAACAAAACAAATATACCCTAGAAACACATGAAAAGATAAAGAACGTGAAGAAATTATAGATGTAGCACAAGAGATTGAATTGAAATGGGACTTTGCTAGATTTTTTTTTTTTTCATTTTTCTTTTAAACAACACTCTGGGAGACACCTAGACCTAGACTAGAGTTAAAACCAAGGGATGAAAAGTTGATCAAATGTGTTTCCCTGCTACTCAGTTTACATCCAAAAGCTACTCTTCGAGTTTACATGCGACACGTAAAGTCTCAAAACGTATGAAAAGAAATACATGCGGAAACCCAAATTAAAAGATTAAGACTTTCACTACCTCAAATATTTTACCGGCCCTGACCAACGACCCTTGTTTGAAATTTTTTCTTTAAAACTTGCTTGAAATTTATTTTAACATTCCGATACTAGGATACTTCCTCTATACCAGGAAGCCTCAAACCCAGTAATCGGATCCACTACTTAAACCCGGAATCAAAGTTCCAAAGGAATAATGAGAGTTACGAATAACACAGACAAGAAAAGAAAGGAAACAAAACCAAATTTTAAAACTGAAATCAACAAGATCTCTCAAAGAAATCTGGTAATGTGATGTTTATGTTGATGTTTTTGGGTAGTTACGTTGCTTGTTCTAATTTGGAAAAATGTTGAACATGTTTATAGTTTTTGACGTTTTATTTCTGAAAATGTTGAATAAATTAACCCTCGATTATCGACCAATTTCTCAAATTGTAATGTGATAACATGATGTTGATTTACATTCAATTAGAGGTGTTGGAGTGTATGTCAAATCATTATATAAACTCAGTGGTTAGTGTTAGTTTACCCTTTGCAAGCATTTTATAAACTTAGTGGAACATTCCTTAAAGGTATATTAACTAAACCATATGCAGTTGGACATACGACACATTGTCAGGATGCCGATAACTCCAACATCTCTAGTTGGTCGCATTTAAGATATGGTGTATTATATGAGTAATAGTTGTGAGTTAGTTCAAATTTAGGTAACGAATAGGAAAAACTTGTTTGAATGTGTATGTCATTTCAAAATAAAAAATGTGTGATTTGCGAATATTCTCGATTCAATTTTATTAATTAACGAGCGTCTATCTATTGTTTATTACTAAACCACGAGGTTACAATTTATAATCATGCATATTTATCTTAGCTATGAAATGTTCACATATCAGAAAGTTGTTTATAGATTTATATTTGTTTTATGCTTTTATAACATGCGACGAGACATGTTGAATGGTTCAACCGTTGATTGTCGACGAGTTTCTTAAATTTAGAAACAACTTGTGGTAGTCATTTTTATACTTGGAGCATAACTTGTGCTTTGACTCCAAATTTGGAAACAAACATGTACTAGTTGCCTCCAGAATTAGAAACAACTTGTGCTAGTTGTTCCCGATTTTGGAGATAACTTGTGCTAGTTGACTACATTTAAAATGACGAGGGTACCCAAGTACACCAAAATATTTTTGTTTCAACCTATAAGTGTGATCGTCTATGGACAAAGTCGAGACAATACAACAACAAGGTATACACTTGATAACATGATCATAATAAGGTGTCTTGGATTAACACACAAGTGTTATTTACTTTATTATAATTAACTTAAACAATTATAATCTGGAAGTAAATTAAATGAAACAACACGATTTTGTTAACGAGAAAATCGTAAATATGGAAAAACCCCAGGACCTAGTCAAGGTTTTAAATACTCTCATAATTAAGCCGATATACAAAGAACAAAGACAACTTCATATACTTGAGACCAAGTAATCTACCCTTAGTTACTTAGTTCCCTCAATATCCCTACGCCTATAACCATTTGGCTAACACACATGAATCCCAAGACAGAAATCACTATCTTGAGTTTCTTTACCGATGTAAAGTCTTAAGTACTCAACTGCTTTTGATTGTATCCAAACAGTAACGGAACAAAGTTGTTTGGTAACCACTATATTAATCTTTAAGAATAAATATATGTTGAGTTTTGACAAAAGCTTTTCCATTTAAACAAGTAAACTACTTTGTCGGGTAATATCAATCAATATCTGAAATAATCAGATCAAGATTCACAACTATCAGACTCGGATACTGAAGAATACCACCAAATGATAGTTTCCGATATATACGACTACTTGATCAAATCTATCAAAGATAAATTAGATCTTAGTTGGATCCCATCCAATCAAGACGTGTGCATCAAAGTAATATCACAAGATGTGAAACCAATTAGAAAAATCTTATTGTGTTCAAATCTTCAATTTTACATGCACACAAAAACTTGATTCCACTTATGATCGATCATACACAGAACGGAGTCTGTTAACAATGGATGATCACAAGTTGTCTTCAGATCAAAAAATAGTTCTGAAGATCACGTCGATACTTTGATCTAGTTTGAGTGACCTTATATCAGAAGAGAAGGATCCTAAGAATAATCAAACTAGGTGCAATCAGAGTTTTAACAATCGTTCGTCAATCAAATCAATAATCAAAAACTAAATAATAATGCTCTTGTCTAGGTTCCCACCAATGGTAATTGCTAGAGATTCTTGATCCCAAAGAAGTCTTTAAATGAGCGAATGTAATAGATTTCGCTTAATTAGGGTACTTTCCTCTCTGGTATTGTAGTTTCGGATTATCTCACAACTACACCCTCATAAGAATCCATTAAAATGATTCCTAAACCTAATTAATTTGATATGAAACTAAGAATTAAGGTACTAAAATTATAAAGAGACACAAAGATTTTTACGTGGTTCGATCAATGTGATCTACATCCACGGTGCTTCACTAGTGATTATATGTAATTACATGATTTTACAATTGAGACTCCATTAAAGAATATTTGGAGCTCTAGTTTTTTAGGGAAGAAGATGATAAAGATAATAAATCTCTCCTAACCTTTTCTCTCTCCTCCTAAAATTATCTCTCTCTCTAAAAAAGACCTCTCCTACTTTTCATGCCTAAATGGCTATTTATATGATTTTACAATAGATGACCGTTGTGTTGTCCCGCCATTTCGGATTGAAGATTATCTTGCGAACCTTCGTGGTTTCCTTTGCTCGCAAAATGTCCTTCTTGCTTGCAAAATATTCTTTGCTCGCAAAATGTATTTTCTCTCCACAATTTCGTAAGTTATCATTTGCTGTGATATTCCGCTCCTACATCTTGCCTCTTTTTTCTTGAATATTGCTTGAAGAGCGATCTTTAATAAAAAATCACTTGCTGTGGTTGTTGGAGTAGTCTTTGATCTTTGTTGATGAAGGAACGAGCTAAAGAATATCAAACTCAAAAAGTATATACTTGCCTCTATTCTTTTGCGAAGTTCTGAAGCTTTAAGAAGTAATTAGAAGTATCATCTTGCGAAGTATGAAGTATGCAAAGTATCTTGAAGAAGTATGAAGTATAAGAAATATAAAATATCCTTGAAGAAGTATAAGAAGTACTTAATCCTCGAAATATATAAGAAGTATGAAGTATCCTTAAGAAGTATTTAATCCTCGAATTATATATGAAGTATAAAATATCCTTGATGAGAGTGATAAATATTGCCTCTGTTCATGTGAAATTATTATTCCACTTTTGGTGAGGATTCTTGCTGAGAAGATAAAGAACATCAAATATTTTCTTGGGTATCCATAGTTGCCTCTTTTCTTTATCTATGAAGGAGAATCCTTGAGAAAATGTTGAATAATTAAATTGCATCTCTATTCTTATCTTGCCTTTGCCTCAAGTGGTAACCCTGCTAACTTCTGAATTTTTCTGCAAATTTCTGAATTTTTGGGATTTTCTGCGAATTTCTAAACTTCTAAATAGTGCTGCGAATAGTGCTGCGAATATAGTGTTGCGATCATAGTGTTGCGAACATAGTGTTGCGAACATAGTGTTGCGAACATAGTGTTGCGAATATAGTGTTACGAACATAGTGTTACGAACTATGAATAGTCCTGCGAATTATGAATTTTTCTGCGAACTTTCGCGGTGTTTTCCTGTAAAATTTTGTAAAATACTTGTGCGAATATAATATTTATGTAACGATTATGTTATGAAATGTTTATGCGATGCTTATGCCATGAAATGTTTATGCAATGCTTTTATGATGCAAATATGATGCTTGAATGATGCGAATATGATGCAAATATGATGTTTGTATGATGCAAGTATGATACTTGTATGATGTTAATACTTATCTATTATAATGCATAGCTAATGTTTGTGTTACTTAGCTCATTTTGTTGTAGTAAAATTGATATATCTTTGAATTGCCTCTATTCATATAATCATCTTCGCAAGTTCATTTGTGTATTCTCGCGAATGAAATCGCTTCTTCTGGTATGACTTCATGATATATATTCTTGTAAGAATTCTTCAATGATATTGATGGGATTGTCTTCTTTGTTAGGACTTCATGATATATCTTCTTGTAAGAATTCTTCAATGATCTTGATGGGATTGTCTTCTTTGTCAGAACTTCATGATATATCTTCTTGTAAAAATTCTTCAATGATATTGATGGAATAAATTTCATTAATTGCTGTGGTCTTATCATGCCTTCCTAAGTAAAGGTCTTATTTTGCCACCTCTTTTGGAGCGACAAAATCGCAGGACGTTCTTACACTTTCATGCAAAAACCCATTGATCTTGCCTTAACTTCTTTGTTAGGTTCTGCGAGTTCTTTATTCTTTTCTTTCTTTTTTTTTTTTTTAGAAGGCTCGCAGAACTTCATTTGTTGCACAAATATGACAAGCCTTTATGTTTTCGCAAACAAGAAGCCTCATGAAATTTGCGTCTTATAGCACGTATCAGCTCCCTAATGGAGGGTGTTGCCCTTTATCTTCCCCCTGGTTGCCCCTTCAAGGAAGCGTACATCGACCATACAAGGTTAGCTCTTCCCATCCGGTTCTGCCAACAACCAGCTTTTGATCGCAACCTCTTATCCTTTTTTCCTATAGGGCTTATAGTTACGAGGTTGCACTCTATGTGGTATCTTTGGGCCAAGTGCATCATTTTCCAAGACTTGTCAAAAATGGCAGATGTGGTTCAACCTCACCCGACACTCTTGACTCAACCGTGTACCTCGGCGCCTTGATCGTTTTCTGCACTTCTTGGGAAAGACAAGTATGCCTTAGTCGCCCAACCTAAATCCTCTTACACCGCATTTTATATTGCGTAATGTCGCTAGATTAGGTGAGAATCCAAGGTGTCTAACCCGGATAGGTACCCCATTATTGGGTTGTACCCCTAAATTTTTACCATGTACTAAGGGCCCTTGGTGGTGTTCCGGTTACCCTTAGCCACGTTTATAGGTACCCCCTTAAATGACGTACTTTAGGACTTTGCCTCTTACGAAATATAGCTTCGCGAACTAGGGTGTACTCCACAAAGGTTTGCCTGTATAAAATTTTATGCGGCTCTCTTTGTTTTTTGGAGGCTGATCACAGATTGCGGTCTTTTATGCGCAAGTTAATCGTAAATGGTGGTATTTTTTCGCCTTTTAAAAATTCATCGTAAATTTTTCATGTACATAAAATGTTGAATGTTTTCATGAAATTTTTAGTATAAGAAGTATGAAAAGTATGAGAAGTATTAATCAAAATTGTTCTATAGAAATATAGGAATTTAATTTTCTCTATTTTTTGTAATTTTGAAGTCTTTGAAATTTTTTTGAGATCTTTTAAATTTTGCGATGAAGTCATTTTTGAATCTTGCGATTGTATCGCTTTTAACCAATCTAAAAAATCTTTGAAATGTTTTGAAATCTTAGAAATTGTAGAAATTTTACGAGTATATCCGTTTTAGTAAATAAATTCAAAAATCTTTTGTCTTCCGTAAATAAAGTATTCAAGGAAATGGTACTTATCTTTTTCGGCTTGTTGTTGTCTCTTGTTTGCGAAATAATGAAACAATACTGGTAACTTTTGAACTGGTGTGTTTCCGAAGATACATGCCTGCGTGAGTTGTGATAGAGTTCACCTTATGCTTCTGATGGATTGCTGGTTGTTCACGGAGTAGTTTGCTTCTTCCCAAAGTAGGTTATGTCGATGCAAGTCTTGGAAAATATATTCGAAGTAAACATTTACGAAGTTAGATATTTGCGAACTTAAGTGAATATTCATGAAGTAAATGTTTGCGAAGTAAATGTTCACGAAGTTAAATAGTTGCAAACTTCCCTCTTCATGAAATGGATTCTGGTTACCGCCTTAGGGAAGCAATATACGATCATTGGTCTCTTTGTTCTTTTCACCTTCGCAAAAATTGATACTTGGTTCTTTGTGAGTTGGACTAATTCATTTCTCCCTTATTTCTCCCTTATTTATTTGCGAAGTATATCTTCACGCATCAAATGTTCTTAGTATATATGTTTCTTCGCAGGAATGAAATTTCTTTATAGATGATGTGAATGATCCACCTACAGGAAGTTCTGCTAGGATTTCTTATCAGAAATGATGTTGACTCAAATGATGTTTTTAACTTTCTTTGCTAATAAACTTAATATTTGGAGAAACGTCATTGCATTTTTGCATCACTGGAAAGTATTTTAGTTTCAGCTATAGTTGACTATTTTTGTTGGTCTGAACATGCTTGCTGGATTTTAATTGTTCTCTCGCTGGAAAATCTTCTTTGATCAATAACTATGTTTCTTTACAATCTATAATCATGTTTATATCCTTGCTGCTTCCGGATTATGGTCTTTTCGCTCTCATGTTCGTTGATTGTTGACAATGATTTTAGTGGTAATGTTATAATCTCATCAACATTCCTTTCCAGCTAAGATTGCGAACATTAAATCAAGATAATTACACTAGCAATAACATTCATCAATTTTTGCGAAGCTGTAGAATTGTTTTCAATATGTTCTTCTTTCATGCTATACTCTTCTTCATGCTGTTGAGTCGAGATCCCTTTGAGATGCGTATTTCCTTATTTTTTCTTGCGAACATTAGCAATCTAATTCGTATAATGATCTTTGATCTTTTACTGATACTTTTATTTCTTCATGTGATGTTCCTCCATTAATCCCATCTCCAAAACTTTTCTTCGTTTTTATTTTTATTTTTTTTTGATAAATTTTTGATGTTATCTTCTGAATTTTGTTTTATGATCTCGCATGCAATAACCCAACAAGTTTAACTTCTCACTTCGCATCAATAGCTTACCAGTTCATTGCGATTTCAATAGCCAACAAACAATCTTCTTTGGAGAAAATTATTGACAGTAAACGAAGAGAAAACAGGACTATTCCCTTGTATCTAATGATACAAATTGTTTAAGATCTCCCCATGTGTTCTTTTCCAGAGTTGCTGATGGTATAAGCTTCGCAGATTTTTGCTCACAAATTTTTGCCCGGCTTAAACTTTTGTTTCTTCTCTTAAAATTTACTTGCTGATGGAATTTACTTCTAGCACACGTGACTAAAGCATCCTTTAGTAACTTCATTCGTAAGAATTAGTAGCTGCGAACTTTCTTCTTCGTATACTTCTTCTTTTGTTCGTAATGGGGATAATCTCTTTCGTAAGTACATAAATGAACATTTGTACATAAATCTTCTTTTGTTCTTTTGCTTACTTATATCTCCCTGAATAGTTTATGTAACTCGAATTGTTTTGTGCAAAATGAACTACTGAATTTAACCCCGTCCTACTGAATTTCTTCTTCTTCTCCCTGGACATTTATGTTCGTAAGATTCGAACTCATGATGACATTTATCCCATTTCTTCGTAGGAATGAAATTTCTTCGTCAGTGACGCAGAGCTTTGCAAAAAAATTGCTGCAAACGATTAGTAAATTTGGTTAGCAGTTTATAGATCATTAAGATGAGTAATGTTTGCGTATGAAGAATGAAAACTTTCCATATATTCTTCTTGTTTTTGTTCTTGCGAAATGTAAATCTCTAAATCTCTAACCAACAGAAAATCTTGAAATTTGACTTTGTCAGAAATTCTTTAAACAAATTTGTAAAACGAGATTTGGTTACTACAAATTTATAGCAAAAACATTTTTAAATTCAAAATTTCCATAATAAATCAGATTTCTACAAAAAGCAAAGTTTAGATCGCAAAAAATTTATTTTTCAATTTGTGTTTTGAAATTCCCAAATTTTGAAAAATGAAACAAAGAATAAGAAAAGTGAGAAGAAATTTGTCCTTTTTGGAAGCGATTGTTGACGTAGCATGTTTAAATTTCATTTTGCTTGAATATTTCTCCATATCCACATCTCTCTTCCTGAACTACTACTAATGTGTTTGTTGTTTGAAGATGCCAATAAAAGAACTTCCATTTCTGTCTTCAAGACTCATAGATCCGGTACAATTCATCACCATCAATAACCAATTTTTCGAACTTTCTTGAACCAACAAGGTTAGGTCCCCTCCTTCTAGCGCCAATTATGTAGTTGCGGATTATCTCACAACTACACCCTCATAAGAATCCATTAAAATGATTCCTAAACCTAATTAATTTGATATGAAACTAAGAATTAAGGTACTAAAATTATAAAGAGACACAAAGATTTTTACGTGGTTCGATCAATGTGATCTACATCCACGGTGCTTCACTAGTGATTATATGTAATTACATGATTTTACAATTGAGACTCCATTAAAGAATATTTGGAGCTCTAGTTTTTTAGGGAAGAAGATGATAAAGATAATAAATCTCTCCTAACCTTTTCTCTCTCCTCCTAAAATTATCTCTCTCTCTAAAAAAGACCTCTCCTACTTTTCATGCCTAAATGGCTATTTATATGATTTTACAATAGATGACCGTTGTGTTGTCCCTCCATTTCGGATTTGAAGATTATCTTGCGAACCTTCGTGGTTTCCTTTGCTCGCAAAATGTCCTTCTTGCTCGCAAAATATTCTTTGCTCGCAAAATGTATTTTCTCTCCACAATTTCGTAAGTTATCATTTGCTGTGATATTCCGCTCCTACAGGTATAGTAATATTATTTGGCTCCACCGGAAACAATGAAGTTCGCCTGGCTAAGGATAGTTTGTAAGAATAACAAACTTCACTATATATAGACCAAGGTTGTTTGGGCAACAAGGAAATTTCAAAATCGAAAGATTCTCAAGTTATGCAATAAAGATTCTCAACTAATTTCACTATATTCAGAAATATCTCTTTAGAAAATATCTAATATTAGTTTAACACTTAACTAATATAGTTTTTCTAGAGATATGTTTTGATTTCTGGAAAATAAAAAACATATGATTCAAAATAATTAAAAGATTCTCAATATTTCGGTTTGGGATCACCTTGAGTATCAAGGAATATCTTTGAAAAATCAATGATAAGAATTATGTACTTGTTCAAATTATGTTGACATCTAAAACTTTCTTATCTAGCAAACCCTAATTCCAAACTCACACAAAACCGTAAAGTGATATGTGAATGTTGAAAATCAGCTTTGTTCTTGGGACCGGTTCTACCATGACTCCTAACATAGGTTAATATCGGTTTTACCAAGTCTCCAAATATAGGTAGGGATCAGTTCTACCGTGACTCCCCAAAAAATCTAGGATCGGTTCTACCAAGCTCCCAATATAGGTATGGATCGGTCCTAGCAATATTCCAAACAAAATATAGGTTCGGTTCTACCAAGACTCCCAATATAGGTATGGATCGGTTCTACCATGATTCCCAACAAAAGGTAGGATCGGTTCTACTAAGTATCTCAAGATAGGTAGGGATCAGTTATACCTTGACTCTCAACATAAGTTAAGATAGGTTCTACCTGAATTCCCACCTTAGGTTAGAATTGGTCATCCAAAAGATCTTCATAGAAAACTGGACCAACACACCTATTGATTTCTTTTCCATTACGAAGCAATGTATATTTACTTCCTTTAAGCCAATGTAATGAAACATGGGTTCCCAGGATGAAATCAATACACAATCAAGTAACAAGTTACATAGATTATGTCGATTTCCCATTACGAAGTTCAAAAGATAAACGTTATACTTCGTAATACAATATACTTCCTTGACACTTTGATCATACTAATATGACCAAGTATAATACTAGGGTATCATATATATAACCTCGCATGTTATGTTTTTAATCTTGAACGACTTGAAAGAAACGATAGGAATGAAAACAAATCAACTCAATTTCGATACGTCTTCATGTTCTTTTGGTCTTCAGAATAATACCTGTATATCTTAACATTCCTAGACTTTCTAGTCTAACCTAAATGAAGTTGTCTCTAGTAATTTTAATCAAGCGACTCTAATTAAGTTTTGATACTAAAATATGACAACCAAACTTGACATACCAACGCTTGATGGGTTCAACCGAGCAATTCTCTAACAACATTTTTGAAGAAAAATTGCCTCACCATATAAAGACAACTTGTGCTAGTTGCTCCCATATATTGACACAACTTAAGTTATTTAGACTCGTTTCAGAATTCCACTCGTGATATGGAAAAGTGATTTGACACTAACTATTTATTTAGAAATAATTAAGGAAAGATGAGGAAATCACCAGGAGCAAAGGGCAAAAGCAAGAAAAACCGTCGACAACATTCCCGTCGAAAAAGGTATGGAAAAACATAATGCTAGTACCACACAAATCTTTAGATTCTTTTGCAAAATATTAATAGGATAGATTCTATGTTTGCAGGTAAAGAGAAGAAGCTAGAACTAGCATATAAATCTGGAATAATACCTTTTATAGATATGGGTCATAATTTATATGAAGTGTCAAAAGACATAAGGAAATTGAAAGTGTTAAATGAGTGTTCATTTTGGGGGTTATTGAACCATTTTTTAAACAAGAACCAACAAATAGGATTGCAAAAGATATAAAAATTGAAAAAGATGTCTACATGAAGATTCCACGAACTATAGGATGATACTCAACTGCTATGATAGCGTAGTAATAAAGAAGAATATTCATACTGGATTCATGTTCTCTAAAGATGTTTTTGTTCCAGCATTAGATGACTTTGCTGTTTATTTCAACATCCAAAGAAAGATTGAAGATGTTTAATTGAAGAAAAAGTTGAGTAAAGTAACTGCATAGCACATACAATTCTTGCATAAGTATTTTTCACCAACAAAAAGGCAGAGAATACAAAGTGACAAGGAATAAAATTGATTCGGTGTTGAAATCAGCAACTAAGAGCATTCAGTGTTTTTTCTTATTTTCTTTGAAATGTGGCTGTGAATTTATTCCTTTTCATGGATAAAAGTGGAATTTGTTTTCTCAAAAATGGCCGCACACAAGTTATTAACGCATAGGGTGTCTTGGCTAGACCATATAGTCACATTTTTTATGGATAAAATTGTGTTCCTGGGTGCACACCTATTTTGTTGGTAAAGAAAAGGAAAATTATAACAAGTTCGGTGATTTAACATGTATTAATTTCTTAGTGTTTGGATAATCACTAGATTTCTTAATGTTTCTACAATACTAGTTTTTGGAGCACACTAATTACTTCACCAAGCGAGAAGAATTCAAACAATCGACTCTAAGATTCACTAGGTGGCATCACTTGGAATTCAGAAACAAATTATTGGAAGAGAACAAATATAAAAAAGAGAAAACGCAGTTCTCCGATGATTTTATTTTGTCAAATTTCTAACATTACTTTACTCTTTATTTTGTCCTAATTTTTCAACATTTGGTAGTCTCAAAAAGTAGGAATGTTATATATACCCCTCATATGGGTGGGCCTTGCACAAATACTCTTCATGTTTTTTTAATTAGGCTTGCTTCTATAAAGAGCATTCATTAATTGAGAATATCGTTTTTAACTTCCTATAGATATATACTAAATATAAACGTTACAGGTAATATTCTTCAGTTATTATATAAAAGCATTACAATTACTTTAAGAAAATGGATGGGATCCTAGTCACCAGTTAGGAACCAACACCCTTCTGAATGACGATGCCTAACCTATGATTATTTTTTTTTTACATTTCTTTGCACTGACATCAAACCTAGACAAATGATTATGAAGCCTCTTCATAATATCCACCATATCCTACCCAAGTTCCCAAAATGTCGTGAAAGCTAAGGTACCAAAACCAAAGCCTTTGGATAAGCATTTATCAAAGTATTTTTTATTTTTGCGCGAGATAGTATTTCTTAATGCCAATCCATGTTGGAAAGCACGCACACCTCCACCAGTAAAATTCGACACCCTAGTCACATCCAAACAGACGTCTCGACCATTATCCCAGTTGTAAACCATGATATCAGCAGGTCTCAGATCTCCTCCATCATTATACAAGAAACCCAAATCAACCTCCTTCCCAGCAGCAACTCCAGCACGATATCACATATCAACAATAGTGTCTCTGACAAGATCATGTCGAAATTTGAGCCCCACATCATGCACGCAATGCAGAGCATGATCCCCAAAATAATCCATATCCCGATCACAAAAAGCACAGCGCTATCTGAGGGAAATAATGGGATACCCAAACGATAGCAAAGGACTGTACTAAACTGGCGCGCCCCAAGTCTCTGATTGAGCCCCTCGATGGGAAAATCCTTGAGAAAATCCGAAGCATGATTAGATTTGGTGCATTGCCAAAGGGCGCGGTCACGATCAGTCATGGAAAACTTCTCGGGCATATCTTTCATGACAACCTCAAAATACTTAACTGCCAAGGATTTCATGGGATGATGGGAAGTAAGATCAATATTGACACAATGACATACACTTCAAAATAACTCCGCTGAAGACCAAAATCAGGGCCCAGTAAGGAAGTACCGCGCAAGATGACAGATTGCAGGGGTTGTGTCTGTATCACTGAAGCCAAATGACAATAGTGAATCGCATCAGCCATGAAGAATAGGCCCAACCCACCATTCCTGAGAGGTAAAGAGATAAGTCGGTGTTATAATAACCCCATACCGGGTCCATCATTCGTAACAATGTGACGCACATGTCGGTCCAAATGCGCATCAAAAATACGTTGCGCCCCTGTCAAATGCTCAAGCATGGTAGTACGCATAGAAAAATATAGCTTGGAAACCCCGGAGCAACTTCTCAGCATATGCAATTCACACTGAGGATCCTCCAACTTATTGACAGTTGTTATTTGAAGAGAAATTTTGTGAGAGTGAAGAAATTGCAGAAAGCGAAAATTTCTGCTGAAATCAGAAACACAAAATCTTAGGTTCAGATATGATTTCGCAACTTCATACTTCATCGAATATCGTTTGTTGTTCTTCAATGAAATCAAAAATCAAATCTTAATCCCTAATTATTTCATAATTTTTTTTTCGATTGGTTATTCTTCAACAAAATCATAATCATAATATGATTTTTTATTCTTCATCGTAATCTAAAATCGATTGTTCAAAGTAATTGTTCTTCAACTGAAATCATAAGTTGGTAATTATTCTTCATCAAAACCAGAAATTGTTTACAAGTACAATGTACACAACTTTTACTGATCAATAAGAAATACTTTTCAGTGATTCTGTAGTTGCAGGAATTCCCACACTACACCCAACTCAAGAATTTATGACACAATTTGAAGATTAAGAACCTTTTTTATTGATATGATCTTAAAAGAATTACAGTAATCAAGAATACAATTCACTTAATAAGATTTTCTCTCTCCTAAAAACTTTCTTAGCACTCAAAAATTCATCTCCCTCTCTGGAACTATTCATTTCCTTTATATAGGCATTTACATAGTGGATTACAGCTCATGACAGCTCATTTACAACTATGATCCCCTTTATTTTCGGATCTAAGTTCTTGCGATAAATCGCAGTTAGCACCGCCTTAATCTTTCGCAGGTTTTATTGATCCATCGCATAAATGTCACACTTTTCTCATGTTTCTGTCGTTTTCATCTGATATGTCATTCCTTACGTCACTTTGAGATGTGTCGCAGAATATTATTGATGTATCGCAGAACTGTTGTTTATTTCGCAAGAATATTGTTGTGACAATATTCTGATCCTACATCTTGCCTCTTCTCATATCTTTTCTGCGAAGAAGATAAAGATCATGAGAATTTAATTTTCTTGATTTGCCGCAACTCCTTATTTTTTACCCGACAAAGTTCCATGTTTTACGCTTTACCATTGTCATGTGTCAATCCTTACTTTTTACCGATTAACCCGGTTACCCATCCTTTATCTATAAATAGATGTCCCACTCGAGGAAAGGTTTTCTTTCACCTTCTCTCTTTTCTTCAATTTCTTTCTTTTTCGTCTGCAACTTTTTCTTTCCTAATATCCTTCCTGCTGCTGCTCTAATGGAGACTCAAAGGTATGTTCTTATCTTGAACCTTATTTTGTTCATGTTTCATCATCTCTATCGCTTGATTTTCTTTATAATCCCCATATTTTATATTATCCTTTTCAGTAACACTACTTCTCAGACTAAGATTACTATCAAAAACCCTAACCCTAAGGGTCCTCAGAAAAAGCGTGTTGGAAAGGCAAAAAGATCTGAGAATGATAAGGTAGTAAGAAACAACTATTTCTTTGAAATAACAATATTGTTGCCTCTGTTTCTTATCTACATTATTATTCGCAGGGTGAAGAAAATATTTCTAGACCTCTTAAGCGTTCTCGTCAAGTTAAAGCTCTTTTAGATGAAGTGGATATTCTTGATTTTTTGCTCAGAGACCTGTTCCGCCGCAAGATAAATCTTCTCCTTCTCCTCGCGTAAATTTCAATGTTAACACCAATACTACTTCTTCATCAATTCCAAGTGAAGTTATTGATGCTAATATTTCCATCAATATTTTAAAAGTTGCGATGGATGAATCTTTGATGGCTGGAACTAAGGTGAATGAATCATCAGCAAATAAACCTGCGATTAATGAAACTGTGGTGAATGAAACTACGGTAAATGAAACTACGGTTAAGGGAGCTGCGGTGAATGAAGCCGTGGTGAATGAAGTTGTGGTGAATGAAGTTGTGGTGAATGAAGTTGCGATGAATGATGTTGCGGTGAATGAGACTGTAACTGCGACTAATCAAGTTCCTTCTTTCACTCCTACTACCGCGAATGATTCTAATCTTCAAGTTACTGTCACCAAAACCTCTTCCTCTACTTCTCTTCCTTCTTCCCAAGAAATAGCAACAGGGGTTGAAGCTGCTTTTCAAATATTATCTAAAGTTTTGAACGATGCTATGAAATCTTCTACAGATCCTGCGAGACAGGATATTTATATGATTCTAAGCAAGCATCTCGGATCCTGCGGTTCTTCATCTAAGCTAACTTCTTTAGAAAGTGAAATTGAAACCTTGAAGAAGAATCTTCAAGCAAAAACTTTAGAATGTGAACTTCTCGATCATAAGCTTCGCAATTCTGAATTGGACTGCGAAAATCTTCGCAGCAGAAATGATGATCTGAAAGGTATAACTTTCTTGCCTCTGTTTTTGCCTCAGTAATTCTTTGTTTTCTATGTACTCAATTTTTCTTTATTTATTTGTTGACGCATATTTAGCTTCAAAACATAACCAATTAATGAAGATACTTGAATGGGAAACAATCGCTGATGAGGCCCGCATTGGGAAAGAGTCTTGGAAGAATCAATTTGATAGATTGAATACTCTTCACACATATTCAATTGACGAGATAAATAATCTTAAGAATGAGAATAATCAGCTAATTTGTGAACGAGATCGCCTAAGTAATGAAGCCACTCAACTTTTATATTCACTAAATCAGACTAATTTGAAGGTGGAATCTTTATTAGATGAAAACAAAACCCTATCTCAAGAGAAACGTAGCTTTGTGAGTAAAACAATGGTTTATTCGCAGCAATTGAGTAATCTTCAAAAGTTGTGTGACAACCAAAAGCAATCTCTTCGTGTATTGAAATATGAGCTTAAAAAGATAACCGAATCATCTTCCGCTGAACAAGAGAAACTTATAAAAGGTAGATTAGCTCTAAGCGTAAAAGTCAACAGTCTCAAAGATGACTATGCTCTACTGAAGAAATCCCATTCCTCCTTAAAAGAAGAAAATGCTTATCTTCTTTCTAAAGAGAAAAGTATAAAATCTCGTTTGAAAGGTAAAGTTGGTGATACTTTCGATGAT
Organism: Papaver bracteatum; assembly: GCA_023529315.1. NCBI lineage: Eukaryota > Viridiplantae > Streptophyta > Magnoliopsida > Ranunculales > Papaveraceae > Papaver > Papaver bracteatum. The sequence goes on from JAJJWX010004839.1 coordinate 3,494,662, forward strand.
ACCATGAATCAATGGAAGAGTTGCTTCCTTAACATAATTCAAACTTTATCCTCGCAAAAGGAAGGTAGTCATTTTGACTGCCTCGTCTATTAATTGTTTCATTGTATTTTCCCATCTTATTTCTTGCGAGAATTCCATCTAATATGCAATTTTTCTTCTGCAGAATCTGAGAAGCATCTTCAAACTTCAATCTCTAATCTGTCTATGAGGTTGGCCAAACTTCACAAAAAGAATACCGCGCTTTCTAACTCTCGCAACAGAGCATTAAGAAGATTTGACTATCTTGAATACTTCAAAGATATAGAGATCAGAAATCGGGAAAAGAATTACCTCCGTAAGGCTCATTTAGGCGCTGAGGTTCTCGTAAACAATGTTCTATTCTCTCATTCTTTACCTCCTATGAAGGTCAAACCCTTGGAGATAGATAATAACGAAGTTCCTCGTCTCATAGATGAAGATCTAAATTATTCAAGTAATGAAGAAGATTTTTCTGAGGATGAACAAAACCCACCTAAAGAAATAGAAGAAGAAGAAAACCCTCTCGATGAAATAGAAGAACAAAATCCTTCTCAAAAGGCCATCGCTAATGATGGAGAAGAGGAAGAAAATCCTCATAAAGAAACAGAAGAACATAATCCTCCTCAAAAAACAATCGCTGGTGATGGAGAAACCCAAACTGAAAAAGATGTTGCTGGTGAAGATAATAGTAGCGAACAAGAATGATAAATAAGTTATTTATTTATTTATTTAAGATATTTCTGCGAAATATCTTGTTCTTTTCCTTGTCCTGCGAATGATTGTAATTTCTGAATCTTTCTTTTTCCTGCTTCTTTTGCGAAACATTGCAGTTTTTGTAACTCCATCATCTTCTTATGATTATATATTTTTATTAATCTGAATCTAATCTTCACAAATTCTTGTAACTTGATTATCTTCTTTTTACTATCTTGATTCTTCTCAAGGAAGATAATGAAATATTGTTTTATAATCCCCATATTTTCCCCTCATAATCTTCCTTGTGAAGTATGTAATATATTACCATTGTAAGATATCCCATATGCTTGCCTCTTGTTATTAATTTGCAATATGATAAATGAATTATCGCGAATAATCTTTGTGAAAAATTTGTTATATGCTTCGCAGATATAATCTCTCTTGTGGTCTTATTTCGCCTTCCTAGTTAAAGGTCTTATTATGCCACTTTTATGCGACAAGATCGCAGGACATTCTTACTTTTTCATGTAATAATCCATTGATCTTGTCTTATCATTTATTTTGATCTCTGCGACAATACGATAAGTCTAAGCCATCTTGTGAGATTAATCTCTCTTTGCTTTTTAAGACTTATGATATTGGCATCTTTTGCGATGAAATCGCAGGACGTTTTTGCGAATTATATCCTCTTATCATTAATTTCATTTATCTCATCTTTTTGATCTTATCGCAAAAACCCATTGATCTCATCTTAACACTTTTCTTTAGGCTTTTTGGCCTGTCGTGCGGCAATATGACGGGCCTAAATATTCTTGCGAATATAAAGTCCCATGACATTGTTGTCTTTGTCACGCGACAATACGACGGGCCTAAATATTCTTGCGAATATAAAGTCCCATGACATTGCCGTCTTTTTTGATACACAGCTCCCTAATGGAGGGTATCGCCCTTATCTCTCCCCCTGGTTGCCCCTTCAAGGAGACGTACTTCTGCCATACAAGACTAGATCCTCCCATCCGGTTCTAGAAACAACCAGTTGTTTTCGTAGCCTCTTATCCTTTATGCCTATATGGCTTATAGTTACGAGACTACACCCTAGTGGGGTTTTCTTCGGTCCGAACACATCGTAAGTCAAGACTTGCCATGGATGGCCAGGGTAGGTTCATCCATCCCGGGCACCCACAGCTCAACCGTGTACCTCGGCGCCTTGATCATACTTTGCATTCCTTAGGAGAAACTCTCGGGCGCCCAACCAGGGTATAACCTTATATAGTTGGGAATCCAAGTTATCTCTCCCGGATGGATTTTCTATAATCCCAAATCTCCATGACTAGGTTCCAGCAGCAGTATAGCCTTTCCCATAGTCATGCAAAGAGATACCCCCTTATGACGTACTTTAAGGACATTGCCTCTTACGGAATAGAATCCGCGAACTAAGGTGTACGCCACAAAGGATCGTCCCATTCTTATATGTTTTTAGGCGATTTGCGCCCATCTTATGCATTTGCATTTAAAATTCTTAATTATCTCGCAAATTATTGCGAAAAATTGCTTTGTATTTTGCCAATTTTGTTCTTGCGAATCATCTCTTTTATTCTCTCGCAATTGCTTGCGTATAATCCGATCATCTTAGTCTTTCAAACCTTTATTGATAATATTTTCTTAGATATTGTCTATTCCATGGTCTGCCAAGTCTTTGACCCATGTCTCTTCCTTCTGGATCCATTAACTTATATGCTCCAATTCCAATTATCTCTTTGATAATATATGGCCCGTCCCATTTTTTCGCTAGTTTTCCTCCATTTTCTCGCTGATATTCTGGGGTTTCTCGCAGAACTAAATCTCCAACTTGGAATTCACGCTTCTTTACTCGCTTATTATATAAGCGAGCTAATCTGCGATGGTAGTTCTCCATATGTTGTAATGCTTTTTCTCTCCTCTCTTCTACCTCATCAAGTTTGTCTAGAATCATACTAGCACTAAGATTCTTTTCCCAAGCTTCTCTTTTTGTTGTAGGAATAGCAACTTCTGTTGGTAATACCGCCTCAACTCCATATGTTAAACAAAAAGGTGATACCCCGGTTTCTTCTCTTCGTGTTGTATTATAAGCCCAAACTGCATTATGAACTTGTTGACACCATGTTCTATGATGCCCTTCTAACTTCTTTTTGAGGATATCTGCGATTGTTTTGTTAGTTGCTTCAGCTTGACCATTAGACTGTGGGTATAAAGGAGTCGATTTTCCGCACTTTATCTTGAATGCATTAAGTAACATCTCTATATTTTGTCCTTCAAATTATTTTCCATTATCTGACACCAACTGCGCAGGAGTTCCGAATCTGCAAATGATGTTTTCAAATATAAATGTGAAAATGTCCTTATCACAAATATGCTGTACTACTTTAACTTCTTCCCATTTTGTGAAATAATCTGTTGCGACAATTAAATATCTCTTTTGCCCTGTTCCTGGTACAAATGGTCCCACAATATCTAAACCCCACTTTCCAAATGGCCAAACATTTTTTGAGGATGTTAATGTTTCTCCGGGTGCATGTATTCTTTTTGCAAATCGCTGACATTCCTCGCAACTTCTTGATAAATTTTTTGCATCTTCATGCATATATGGCCAATAATAACCTTGCATTTTAGTTCTGTATGCTAAAGATCTTCCGCCGCTGTGATTACCATCATCCCCACTATGTAACATTTTTAGTATTTGTTTTCCTTCCTCTTGTGTCAAACATCTGAGAGAAGGCCCATTTAAATATTTTTGATATAATATCCCATCTCTTAACTCATAATTTGTTGCTCTACTTTTTAATTTGTGTGCTTCTAATCTGTTTCTTGGTACCTCTCCCCTTGCTAGATATGTGTGAATTTCCGCACGCCAATCTGCGATAATTCGACTTGATTCTTCGCCATTATTTTCTACTACCATTGCCTCGGCTTCCTCTTCCTCTTCTTTATTAATTGAAGGTGCTATGAGTGTTTGTATTTTTATATTTCTCGCAGTTGGGTCTACCATCATACTTGATATAAACGCAAAAGCATCTGCGAGCCTATTATCTCTTCTTGAAATATGCCTCCACTTGAGTTTTGGAATTTTCGCAGATAATTCTTCAACAAGTTTCTTATATTTTTTCAAAGTTATATCATTAGTTGCGTATTCTCCTTCGATTTGGAGAATAATCAATTGTGAATCACTGGTAATTCTTGCATTCTCTACCTTCATCTCTATTGCAAATCTTAGAGCATGCACTACAGCCTCATATTCTGTTTCATTATTTGTAGATTCAAATTCTAATCGGAATGCAAATGCCATTTTTGCACCTTCTGGTGAAATAAAAACGACTCCCACTCCATTTCCTTCTCCGTTGGATGATCCATCTACTAATATCTCCCACCTATTTGGTTCTGTTAAAAGATCTCTTGGATCCCCGTATTCTTCTTCTATATCCATCATGTCTTCTACAGCTTCATCATCCTCCAAAGGAAATTCTGCGAGAAAATCTGCGACAATTTGAGATTTTGGCGAGGATAAAATTGCGTATTGGATCTCAAAATGCCCCACTTGTGCGTTCCATCTTTCAACTCTGCCTGATCTTTTTTGAATTTTTCATTACTGACTCAATTGGTACTTTTGTTAGTACTTTGATTTTATGTGCTTGGAAATATATGCGAAGTTTAGATGCCGCATAAACTAACGCCAGAATTAGCTTTTCAATCTTTGAATAGTTTTTCTCCGCATCATTGAATGTTTTGTTGATGTAGTAAATTGGTTTTTCAACTCCTGCATCATTTCGCAAAAGTACTGCGCTTAAAGCATGTTGAGTTGTCGCAAGGTACATCAACAATTCTTCTCCTGGTTCAGCCTTCTGTAAAATGGATATATTCATCAAATATTCCTTAATTCCTTGAAAAGCTTTCTCACATTCATCTGTCCATTTAAATTTTGTTCCCTTCTTTAGTATGTTGAAGAAATGCTTGCATTTATCTGATGACCGCGAAATGAATCTGCCTAATGAGGCTAAAAGTCCATTCAATTTTTGCACATCTTTTATTGTTGCTGGAGTTGGCATATCTCGAACTGCTTGCACCTTTTCAGGATCAACTTGTATTCCTTCCTTTGATACAATATACCCCAAGAATTTCCCAGATGATACTCCGAAAGTACATTTCTCAGGATTTACCTTGATATTAAAAAGCCGCATCTGATCAAAAATTTCCCTTAAATCATGCACATGATTTTTAGCTTCTTTGCTTTTTACCAACATATCATCCACATATACCTCTAAAGTTTTATGTATCCATTTTGAGAACACCTTTTCCACCATTCTTTGGTAAGTTGCTCCTGCATTTCGCAACCCAAAAGGCATCTTTGTGTAGCAATATAATCCTCTGGGAGCAAATAATGCAGTATGTTCTTGATCTTCTTCCGCAAGCGGGATTTGATTATAGCCCTTGTATCCATCTAACGAAGATATTCGATCATTTTCTGCGGCAGATTCCACCAGCTGCGGAATATCTGGCAAGGGAAAACTATCTTTGGGACATGCTTTATTTAGATCAGTAAAATCAATGCAAATTCTTATCCCCTTATTTTTCTTGGGAACTACTACCATATTGGCGATCCATTCTGGATATTTTGCTTGCCTTATAATTCCTGCATCAAGCATCTTATGCAATTCTTCTTCTATCTTGGCATGATAAGTGGTCGCAATCTTTCTTATTCTTTGTTTGAATGGTCTCACATTTTTGTTAATCTCCAATCTATGGCACGCAACAGATGGATCTATTCCAGGCATCTCATCCATATTCCACGCAAAAATGTCCATGTATTCTCGTAGAAGGTTTACAGTTTGTTCTTCTTCCTCCACATCCATCTTAGTTCCAATTTTCAGCATTTTTGGGTCTTCTTTACTTCCAACATTTACTTCTTTTGTTGGTTCTGCTGCAGTATAATTGGCTTCATGTTCTCCCATTGGTGTTGGCGTTTTTATTGCCTCCACTGGTTCATCACTTTCTTGCGATACATCGCCAAATATTCATTTTCCTTCTTCTGATCTTATCATGTAAATCTTGAATTCTTCTTCTTTCCTTTCTTCTCTCTTCATTTTTCTGCGTTGTTTTCGCAATTGAATTTGATTTTCACAATTCCTTACTTCATTCTGGAAACATAATGCTGCATAATCTGCATCTCCTCTAATCTCGCCAATTCCGCTAGGCATAGGAAACTTTATGCACTGATGTAGAGTTGATGACACATATTTGATTGCATGTATCCATGGTCTTCCCAACAGCATATTATATGGTGATTTCACATCCACCACGCACAAAGTTATCTGCGTCTCTATTTCCCCTAACGGAATTCGCACTACAATTTCACCTTTAGGTTTTGTTAGAGATTTTCCAAATCCATGGATATGATATGTTGGACTAATCATTTCTTCATCTTTGTATCCTATTTTCTTGAATGTGTGGTAAAACATTATATCCACAGAACTTCATGCGTCCACCAAAGTCCTATTCACAGCCCACTCTTCTGTAGATCTTATTGATTTCTCTTTTCTTGTTGGTACAACAGACACTGTAATCACCAATGGAGATGTATGACTTAAATTCTCTTTCGGAATTTCTGCTGCCGTGAATGTGATCTTCTGTTTTTCCCAATCTTTTAGCGGTGATGTCTCATCAACCGTTATGATTTTCTTTCCTTCAAAATCTCGCTTATGTAACCTTCCTCTGATATCTCCATGGAACTTATCTATCATCATCTTTGTTACTACACCACACTCCAACTTATTTTGATTATCTTTGATTTCAATCATCTTTTCTTCCACCAATTTTCTTGATATTCTTCTAATTCTTGAATAACTTCTTTCCTTTATCTAATTTTTGCTATGATTTTCAACTATTCATCCCTGTTTCTGGGCGCCAAAATGTAGTTGCAGGAATTCCCACACTACACCCAACTCAAGAATTTATGACACAATTTGAAGATTAAGAACCTTTTTTATTGATATGATCTTAAAAGAATTACAATAATCAAGAATACAATTCACTTAATAAGATTTTCTCTCTCCTAAAAACTTTCCTAGCACTCAAAAATTCATCTCTCTCTCTGGAACTATTCATTTCCTTTATATAGGCATTTACATAGTGGATTACAGCTCATGACAGCTCATTTACAACTATGATCCCTTTAGTTTCGGATCTGAGTTCTTGCGATAAATCGCAGTTAGCACCGCCTTAATCATTCGCAGGTTTTATTGATCCATCGCAGAAATGTCACACTTTTCTCATGTTTCTGTCGTTTTCATCTGATATGTCATTCCTTACGTCACTTTGAGATGTGTCGCAGAATATTATTGATGTATCGCAGAACTATTGTTTATTTCGCAAGAATATTGTTGTGACAATATTCTGATCCTACAATTGACCTAGGTTCTCTCTCAGAACTCTAACTCGTAGGACATGTACAACTGTCAGTGTTAGGTAGTGATGCGTGTCGTGAGTGCACTCAAATTAAATTACTCATTTCCACACAATTAACTGGTAATATAATGGAAGTAAGGATCGTTCCCACGAAGAGCAGGGAGATTTAGTTGTCAAAAAGTGTCACAATGGGGGGTTTGTTTTAGATTCAAAGTAAAATCAAAGCAATTAAAAATAATTAAGTTGCAAGCAATGGAGAGAAATATGATCAGGGAATCCTTCTTCGTTATTAAACCGTCATCAAGTTATTATATTCATCCATTAATACAATTAATCAAAGATTATTACCAACCGTGGAATAACAGCTAGCTCAGTGATATCCCCTAAATTCCTTATATCCTTTGATCTTAAGCTCCAATACCAGATTCTATTCGTCTAAACCACCTAGTAGTATCTCACTCAAGGTGTAATTTCTCTGAATATTTTATCTTTTGTGAATTATAGATTCATCCTAGTAGTTAGACTCTTAGCTCAAGGTCCACTTTCTAGTGTCGTTTATACACACAATCGCTACACAGAATCCCTCTGCAAGGTCTTGTGTTCTCTACTTTTGTATGAATTATTCGACTGTTACTTATCTCCTAACTCAATACTAGCATTTGATTGAATCAACAAATTAATTCAGTTGGCCACCTAAACAATCTATCAATTAATCATAAATATTTTAATTAGTAAAAACAAACAATAATCATGTGAAGAACTTCAAAATAGATTTATATAATAACTCAAATCATGTCTAGAACTTAGAATTCATCCCCAATCACTAAGAAGTGTAGATACTCATGGTACTAACAAAACCCATGAGTTTCATGTAATAAAATGGTAAAGAAATAGTTACGGTGATGAAGAATGCTCCAAAACCCTAGCTTTTCTCCCTTGTGTTCTTCTCTCCAAAACTTGATTAAAGATTATAAGATTGATGTCCCAAAAATATTAGAAGTTCTCTTATATAGGTGTCCCAATTGTAGTTGTGCCCGTGCTCGAATCCCGTGTCGAATGGTTGCCAAAACTAGCCGAAATTCCACCAAAACCTAGCCAAAATCGTGCAAACTAACCAAACCCACGTCCAACAGCTTCATGGGCTCGGTCATGAATAGTGAAGCCCAGCCCAAATACTCTTTAACGAATTTTATTCAACTGTCAGTTCCATGGAACTGACAGACTATTTTTTTCTTCTTCCATTACGTATGGGTTTTCCCATACGAAGTTCTCCTGTAACTTTTCTTAAAATTTTTGCTTTCTATCACGGCTAGGAATTCCGGTACGTAAACTCTCCTAGAAGTTTTCCTAACTTTCTCGACTACTTTACGGCTAAAACTTCTCGGCCGTAAAAACTCCTCTAAGTTTTAGTTTCTCGGCTTCTCTAACTCCAACAGCTTCAGTCCGTATACTCCCCTACCATCTCCGTTGTCAGTTTCCAGCTCGTTCAACGTACTTCCTTCCTTCTCTCTGCATCACAGACTCCATCGCTGCAACTCTAAACTTCATGCCCATTACTGCCATACTATAGTTCACCGATCTTCCAATCACCGGCAAAACCTGTCATTCCCTGTCGAGCTATAATTCTCCATATCTCACTGCATTCTCTTGCCGTTACTCCAAACTTCTCTAGTTCATCAGCTTCGTCGAACTCGTCTCTAATGGCGGTAGCATTACTTTGTTCACTGCCATCATATCGATCAACAGCTCCCAGCTGTGTTATCTCTAGCCCTCATAATGGCAGCAGCTAAAGCTCAGTTCCATCTTTTTTCAACAGCTTACAACATTACCATTGCATGTTCATTAATATTTATCACCAGCTCTCTTGCTTCTCAAGTTCTAATAGTCACCGAAAGTGTAACAATACCATCACTGCTGTTCTCGAGCTCCACTGTCATTAATATTCTTTTCAGCATTCGTTATTGATCGCAATAGCTACCACTTATTCTCGCCACTGCTAGCATGCATTACAATGCCATCAACCCACGAACAATATTATTCTTCATCGCTAAACTCTCTTCAATACTGCCAGCCATCATTCCTTTCATGCCAAGCTCGAGTTGTCCATGCCAGACTCGAGTATCACCATCGTTTCTCCTCGCTGCCAGTAACGTCTCTGCCATCATCACAGCTACTGCCCTGTTACTTAGCTGCCAACACCAGCGACCAAGGCTTAACTCCACCACTGCCTTCACTCGCCGTCAGTATTCCATGCTCAGTTCTGTTCGTGCAAGAATATAAAGAAGATGAAGTGCCCCAAGTAAAACCAGCAGGTGCTCTCAACACTATTTGATTTATAGCTTCCCCCCAGTAAATGGCCTAACTGCCTTTAGCAGCTCCTTTGCAAATGTGTGTGCCCCTTAGTAAAGTGGACACCATTAGCAATTTTGTGCGCGCATCTTTGCTTGCTTCAAATGCATATAGATTCTTCATAAGACGTCGGATTGACTCCATTCTTTCGCCGTTGGCTTCGTATTTTCGTCCTCTTCGAGATGATAATAAGAACTCCAAGATTCGAACGAGTTCCACTTGATCTTTGGCTCTTCTCCGCTTGCGGCTAACTTCTTTTACTGCACAATTAAGTGCCACTTCGCTTCTTTTGGATGATTCACCTAGCAAAATACAAATAAGAGAAAACAAACGTAATATACAATAATTTGCAAGAAACTAAGCAATTACTAGCATGGATTCGACACTAAATATATGCAAAATATGCACATAACAGGTAGATGCTATATTTTGTCATCTACAATGTATATTCTTCTGTATAATTCCAAGGTGGACTTATCACATGCTTACATGAATACGTGGTTAATTTTTAAGTTCAACAACCATTTGAAGACATTGCAGTGAAGTGTTTGTAACGTAATAAATATTTTCAAGAAAAATTGAAGAAATTTGGCATAAACTTAAATAATTATTAATAGAATTTGAAAAAAATCGTGAAATGTTGGTTTTCAGTTTTTTATAACTCAGAGGCCATGTGAAGAAACAATTGTTCAGTTTGAAGAAACAAAATGAATATGTAATGAAATTAGAAGATATTGGAGAAACATTGACTTAAATTTGAAAGAAATCGATGAATTTAAGAACACCGATTGGTGACAAAAAATGTGTAAAGGAGAGGGTACCAAATACACCACCAATTTTTTTGTTCGCCAACCTGTATGGACAAAACTTAATACAACTGCAAGTAGATCAACTTAATGATCCTTGACAATATGTATATAAAGTTTATCTCTATCTCTTCTGAATCAGAAAGTCTAGACAATGGAGTCTGTGAACCTGATTGTTAGGAAGAGTACTTGGACAATCCCAAAAATAAATATCATAGATCAATCTATGTATCCAAATATTCAGATCCGAATTCTGCCAAATATGAATCTTTTTATCTATCTTTCAAGATACGAATTCTATAAGAAATGGGTCTCGTGATCGATCTTAATTATATGGGAATATCTACTAGAACCGAATACGTAATACTTGTGTAAATCCTATTATAAATATAAACAATATAATACGGAAAAGAAAAAACTGTTGATGGGTAAAAAACGATTTGCTAGTTTTTGAATAAAAGTGGAAAGTCGTGGAGTATGCAGATTCGTGATTAATAAAATCATCTAAAACCTTTAATAGATTTACTACTCGGGAGTACTTGATTTCGAGAAATCAATATGTAAGACTCCGGTTTAAACCAAGAAAATGGTCGTTCCAGAGTCAATTCTGTCACAAATGAAGGATAAGGGTCGATCTGTGTTAGAACGAGAGAAAGACTTCCATGTGTTTTATCATAATAGACTGTCGTACGTTTAATTACAATAAAATTTATTTATCCAGTGACAAATTTGAAAATACGAGGGTACCCAAATACACCATAATCTTTTATTTATCAACCTATAAGTCCTTTACCAAGTGTGATCGTCTATGGACATAGTCGAGACAATACAACAACTACGGTACACACTTTGTGTGATCATCTATGGATACGAGATCAAAACAATACAATAACATGATCACTTATGTGATTGACTATAGATACAAGATCGAGACGATACGACAACGAAGTGTTCACTTGATAATAGGTGCGGTATTAAACTGAAACACTATAAGATCAATATCAAGTGATATTGATTAACGTGCTGTGTAATTTACTTACTTATAATAACAATTATAATGCGGAAAACAATATAAATGACAAAGAAATATTTTGTTAACGAGGAAACCGCAAATACAGAAAAACCCCTGGACCTAGTCTAGTTTTGTATACTCTCAGAATTAAGCCGCTATACAAAATGTAATCCAACTTCATATAGTTGAGACCAAGTAGATTACCCCTATCTACTTAGTTTCCTCAGTATCTATGTGCCTTCGATTTCTACAGTCACGCATGTGAATCACCAATCCTTTTGATCGTACTCCAAACAGTAAAGGATAAATCTTTTTGGTAACCACTCTATTCAATCTTGGTAATAAGTTATATAAGTTGTTGACAAAGGCTATTCTGTTTAATCTAATAAACTCCTTTATCTAGTTAGATCAATCTGTCTTTTGATTACCGAAATAATCAAACTCTAGATTTGCAATCAATTAATATAAATCTCCAAGATAAACTATAAGGTGATGTCGATCTCACGGAACTAATTAATCAAGTCTATGAAAGATAAATATGATTCTAGTTGGATCCCATCCGATCATGGTTTGTGCATTAAATCCACAAGATTCGAAAACTAATAAGAATTATTCTTTGTCTTCAAATCTTTTATCGCCTTCAATAACCTTCACAACACCACTTGACTCTTGTGATCAATCACGCAAAAAATGGAGTATGTTAACAATGAATATTTACAAGATGTCTTTAGATCCGAAAATGGTTCTAAAGATCCCGTCAATACTTGGATCTAGTTTGAGTGAGCCTTATATCAGATTAGAAGGTTCTCAAGAATAAACAAACTAGGTGAAATCAAAGTTTCAACCACCGTTAGTCAATCAAATCAATAATCAAAAATTACAATAACAACGTAATTATCTATGAAAACACTGTGGGCACAAAAATACACCACCAACTTTTTCATAGGAAATATGTATGGACAAACTCAACACAACTCCGAGAGTAAAAACTCAATCAATAAAAGTTTCTAGAGTTATATCTCTATCTCTCTTATGATTAGAACATTTATAGAATTGAATCAGTGAACCTAATTACAAAGAGAGTTCTTGGACGACACCAAAGACTAATATCCAAGGATCAATCACTAGGTCAAATGTATCTACTATGATTGATCAAGGAAAAACCTGTGATATTTTAATTATAAAGATAAACAATATAATGCGGAAAAAGAAAAAACACATACACCAGAAATTGTGTTAACGAGGAAACCGCAAATGCAAAAAAAAAACCGGGACCTTGTCCATATTTAACACCAAACTATATTAAGCCGCTACAGACACTAGCGTACTACCAATTAACATCGATCTGAAATGTAGTTGATCCCTAAAATGTATCCCACTGATTAAGGTACAGTCGCGCTCCTTACGCCTCTTGAATCACAGCAAGACTTCGTGCAATTGATTCCCTTAGATGATGTCACACCAACTAAGAGTTGTTTCAACTCAATTGAAGACTTTAAACCAAATCTTCCTCCCACAGATTAAGCATATAATTGATTTTTTGATTTATGATCGAAACGGGTGATCAAATCAAACGTAAGATCAAGGTGATGGAAATCGATATCAACTTGAAAAAAATCTGGCTATCCTCAAAATCCGGACTTATGCAACCCGAAGTGCAGCCTAGATTATTAGTCACCTCACAATTATAAAACTTGCGGAATCACAAAGTTTGAGACGAAAAGAAATTTGTGATTTCTATCTATCTTGTTCAAGTGATAAATTGACGATAGAACAAGATCATGATACACAATCAAGTTAAAATATAACTGGACCCTACTTCATGAATCCCGGTGAAGTCTTGATAGTTGCTAAACCCTAAAAAAGGTTTCTGGAGAGGATGACTCTAGATAAAACTAGGACACACCAAAAAATAGTGTCAGGATTCAAAGATCCCAGTTGCCAAGAGTTACCTTTATATAGACATTCAAAGCATAGGTTTCTTTAGGTTTAAGCTAATATAGCTTTGGAACAAGAAAACAATATTCATTGTTAGATGAAAACTTTGAATCTTATTCACATAAACAAGATATATAATATTCATTGTTCGGTTGGTTAGGTAAACCAACCGAATCGTGTAAAACGACTATGTTCAACATGGTTAGCCAAAACTAGCATGTTTGAACTTAAAAGCTTAACAATCATTTCCATGAACACAAAGACATTTGAGTCACAATCATGTGATCAAGTAAGTCTAGTGTATTATAAAGAATTTATCAAATGCAAATTATCTGAAAAAAATAATTTAATCGCAATTGAATCATAATCGACATAGTTGGTAAATGCATAAAGTACAAATGATACGCTTTGATCTCTGTACCTTGGTAGCTATTACTATAAAGGCGGAATTCAGAATAATAATAGACGAGAAACTTAGAAAATAGAGACACAAGTAGTAATTCGAAGAAAATATCTTCTCTAGATTATAAACAAGAAAACGATTAAAATTCTCTCTTTGTTAGGCTCACAATCTTCTCTAAACAGTGGATTAACCTTAAACTGTTTGCCAAGCTTGCACAAGTATTGTCCCAAGCTTTCTTTAGGTTTTTTATGCCTAGTCTTCTGTGTGTTTAGCTATTAGCCAAAGCTCTCTATTTATAGCCTTCATCGTACTCAGCCGACCAAGGACTTTTATTAGGAATCTATTTCCTAAACTAAGAGTATTGCTTAAAACAAAACTCTTCCCTAACTAGGAATTCTGCCTAAACAAGGATTCCTGCCTAGAATAGGATTCTTCTCTCGACTTAGCTTGAGGTTAACTAAGTTCCCTAAAGGAGTACGGATACACATGTATCATGGGTCCCCCTTTGAAGAACTTGAACTCCTGTGAGAGTTAAAAATAAAGGTTAGGGAACTCGAGAGCCCCTTTTTCCTTGTTAAACCACTTGTCCTTTCTAGGAACTTGACCTTTACATCCAATTAAAAAAGTTTCCTTCTCTCCTTGTCGTGTTTTAGTCACTCTTCGCTCCAATACGCAGTCTTCCTTGAATGGTTCTTCTCTATCAAACCATAAGTATTCTACCCATGGTAAGATCATAGTGTCGTCACCGTCATCATCTAGTAATGGTGGTTCAAACAACTTCAAGTATTCGACATTTATAACCGAGTACATTTCTAGATAAGGTGGAAGATCTAGAAGAAAGGCATTGTCACCAAGCTGATCGAGAATACGAAATGGTCCATACCTCAATGGCTTAAATTTCTTACCTTTCCCCTTCAGTCGTTCCTTACCTAATTTTAACCATACCAAGTCACCAACACCGAAATTACAAGGCACAAGATGCTTGTCATGCTTTGCTTTGTATTTGGCTTGTGACTTATTTAATTGCGCTTCAACAGTTGCATGAATTTGAGATATCTTCTCCAATAAATTGTATGCCTTTTGCCATTCACTTCCTTCCTTTCCCCCCTATTGAGGTGTCAATAGAAAATACTAGATCAAAAGGACTAGGTGGTAAGTAACCATATCACGTCTCAGAAGGAGATTTTCCCGAAGAACTATGAACTGATCTATTGAATGCAAATTGTAGATATGGTAAACTCTCATCCAAAGATTTAGGATTCTTGGAATTATATCCCCTTAACATGTGAACCATAGTCCTGTTGACCACTTCTGCTTGTACGTCTGTTTGTGGATGAAAATATGTACTCTTCTTCAACCTAGTGTCCATCATCTTCCATAAAGAATTCCAAAAATGACTAAGGAATCGACTATCCCTATCAGAAATAATCGAAGTAGGTAAACCAAAATGCTTCCACACATTCTCAAAGAAGAGCTTTGCTGCACCGGATCCCGTTACCGTCTTTGTACATGGAATTAATGCAATCATCTTGCTGAATCGATCGACCACAACGAAAAAGTAATCATAACCAGACTTGGTCTTTAGTAATCCACCAAGAAAATCCATAGAAATACTCTCCCAAGGCCTTGATGGTACTGATAATGGTAGATATAACCCATGTTTTATGTTGGAAGGTTTAGATGTGCTGCACAACTTACACCCTCTAACTAACTTAGTCACATCATCTTGTATCTTTGGCCAAAAGACATAACGATGAAGGTTAAGAAGAGTCTTATTCATCCCAAAGTGTCCAGCAACTCGGGATGTGTGTGCCTCTCTCAACCATTGTAAACGATCTCCATCTTCTGGAATGAAAAGTAACTGACCCTTGTATAACAATCCATCCCGAAGTTCAAAATCGCATTTCAATCCGATTTTTACACCTTCTTGAAGTCTTTGCTAGATGTGTATGACTCTGCATACTCTTGAGGAATAATCGGCTGAATTCTCATGACCATCATTAATGCTCGGACTGGTGGACGAGACAACATATCTGCCAACTTGTTTGTTACTCCCTTCTTGTACTTAATGAGAATGTTGAAACTCATCAAGTAAGACATCCACTTCATGTGTCGGGCTTGTTGTAGTTTCGTCTGTGCATGTAGATACTCCAATGGTTTGTGATCTTAATGTACCACTACTTCTTTACCTAAGAGATACACTCTCCAATGCTTGATACATTGGTATAAAGCATAAAATTCTTTCTCGTAAGGTGAGTAGTTTTTAATAGCACCTGAGAACAATTCTGAATGGTACTCCACTGGTTTACCATCTTGAAATAACACTCATCCTAATGCATAGTTAGAAGCATCGGTCTCAACTTCAAAAGTACGATGTAAGTTAGGAAATGCCAACACCGGTGCTTATGAAATCTTCCTTTTTAGTAACTGAAAAGCTTCTTCATAGGTTTGCTTCCACTCAAACTTTTCCTTAGCTCCCGTCAAACCATGTAATGGTCCTGCAATAGTCGAAAAATACCGGATAAACTTACACAAGTATGTGCAAGCCCCTAAAAAACTCCTGATTTCAGTTACAGTACTAGGTCTAGGCTACTTAGTGATCACTTCGACCTTCCTTGGATCGATATTCCGTTGTCCACCACCAACAATGAATCCAAGGTACACCAACTCCTCCTTTCCAAATTCACACTTCTTTACATTCAACTTCAGCTGGCCTTCATGTAACACTTTAAACACCTTCTCAACGTGAATGAGATGATCTTCCCAAGTTCTGTTGTATATAAGGATATCATCTAAATAAACAATCACAAAATATTCTATAAAAGATCATAACAAATCATTCATCAAACGCATAAACGTCGTTGGAGCATTACACAAACCAAAAGGCATCACCAACCATTCAAACAAGCCTTGTTTGGTTTTGAAAGCAGATTTCCATGTATCATCTTCTAGAACTCTCACTTGATGGTATCCAAATTTGAAATCTAACTTTGTAAAGACTCGAGCTTTTTCCAACTGATCCATCATGTCGTCTATCCTAGGTAGAGGGTAACGATTCTTGATAGTCATCTTATTTAATGCTCTATAATCAATATACATACGCCAGCCTCCATCTTTCTTTGGTACTAATAGTACCGCTGATCCACAAGGTGAAGCACTTGGCACTATCATTCCTAATTCTAGGAGTTCTTGGACTTGTTTCTTGATCTCCTCAGATCCCTCTATGGACGTGCGATAAAGACATACATTAGGAAGAGAATTCTCTCCGATCAACATAATTTCATGCTCCACACTCCTCTTTGGTGGTAACCCTGTGATATCAGAAAATAAATCCTTGTATTTCAACTTTAACCTTTCTAGGTCTCCTTCTTGTTGGGCAGTCAAGGCTGCCAAACAAACTCTACTCAGCTTCTCCTCAAGAGAATGGATCACAAGGAGAATGCACTTTGTGCTAGCATTCACCAAATGCTTAGCCTGAGTGGCTGTAATCAAGCTTGCCCCCTCTATAGGAGAATATATAGCCTGAATCATAAAACTTTCTCCATATTCAGTAAAGGTATACTTTTGTTCTCACCTGTGTAGAGTTTCATCTCTATCCCATAGGTAAGGACTACCTAGTACTACCTGACAAACATCCAAATGAACTATATCACATGTAACTTCATCAATATATGACTCATCTAGAGAATATTTGAACGTGCACTGTTGTGAAACTTGTAAGCCCCCTTCCTTTTGAAGCCATCCTAAAGGGTATGGTTTAGGATGTTTGATAGTCTTTAATCCTAACTTCTGCACCAAAGAATGTGAAAGTAAATTCTTTTGACTGCCAGGGTCAATAACAA
Organism: Papaver bracteatum; assembly: GCA_023529315.1. Classification (NCBI taxonomy): domain Eukaryota; kingdom Viridiplantae; phylum Streptophyta; class Magnoliopsida; order Ranunculales; family Papaveraceae; genus Papaver; species Papaver bracteatum. Next base: position 3,512,161 of record JAJJWX010004839.1, read on the forward strand.
GATCAACTAGTGATGTTTTGACTTGCATCTTCACTATGAAGAGTCTCTCCCTAAGATCATCTTTTGAAGGTTTTTCTTTTGCCCCTGCCATAAGAGAGAGCTTTGAATGGGTTCTTGAGTCCGTGGACTTCTTTTGGAGTTTGAGCGACTAGTGCTGCCTTCTTGGATTCTTTCCTCTGCTACCCTTTAGGCTTTAGATAAGGGTTCTTAACCCAACACTTGTCGATAATGTGACCTGTTTGTTTGCAATGGGTGCAAGTCAAACCTTCCTTGTCACTAAAATTCCCTTCTTCTTTGATCCTTTCACCTCCTTTTGCAGCGGTACCTCCAGATTTCACCTTAGTATTTCCCTTTGAATCAGATTTCTTTAGCCTGCCTTCAATGGCATTAGCTTTTATACTTGCTTCGGAGATACAATCCACTGAAAACATCTTCAACTCCTTCCGTATATACTCATGAAACCCAAAAATATATTTCATATAGATAACATAATCTCCCAAGTCTAAATCCAAAATCATAGCTTGGTTCTGAAATTCCGAAGTATATTCTTGCACGATTTGGTTGTAAGTCTGCTTCAAGTTGTACCACTTGAACCATATTTCTTCAAGGTAGCCAACCGTATAAAACTGCTTCCTTACAACTGCCTTGAATCTTTTCCACGAAAATACTCCCTTACCTAAGTTTTGTCTTTGATAAGCTTTCCACCAGGTTAGAGCATGATTTTGTAGCTTCAATGCCGCGAAAGCAATCCTTTCTTTTGAACCATATTCAAAGAAAGAAAAATACGTCTCTAGACGTTCAATCCAATCATCCAATTTTCTACATCGACACTCCCATCGTAAAGTGGAATATCAACACGAAAATCAATTTTCAGATTCTTACCATGAGGTTTAATTGATGTTGGACTTTTAAGAAACTCACTTTTCTTCTTTTCTTTATCCTCATCTTCTTCCCCTTCTTCTTCTTCTTCTTCTTCTTCTTCCGAATCGTTTTCTTCTGATTCATCTTTTTCCGAAGCTTCAGGAGAAGGTGTAATCTTTTTCTTCATCTTTGGCTTTGGTGTATGAGAACGAATACATTCAGTCAATTCTTCAAGGGTGGTTTTAATCGACTTCATGTATGTTTGTAGCGTAACCACCTTTTCTTTCATAGTTTGTGGTTCCCTATGCTTAGGTTGATCATCTGACTTTGTCATCCTTGATCCCCTTGTTCTCCTAACATCTTCTAACTTCTCGAGTACCTCACCAAGCTTTATGTAGAGAGATCTAGTGAAAACCATAAACCACAGGGATCTACCCTAAAAACGAAACCTTGCTCTTGGTACCAACTTGATACGTTTTGATATTTGTACCTTGGTAGCTATTACTATAAAGGCGGAATTCAGAATAATAATAGACGAGAAACTTAGAAAACAAAGACACAAGTAGTAATTCGAAGAAAATATCTTCTCTAGATCAAGGTAGTCAATATCGGTTGTATAGGCCGATATTAAAGGTTTTTATAGGATATAGGAAAAAATCTATGCGACATTGAAAATATCGGCGATACGAAGGAGAAACGATAAAAACGCGTGTATCGTCCTGTATGGACCGATATATCGGTTTCACTTGTACACTGATAATATAGGTTTCACTTGTACAATGATATATCACTAATGTATTTTGTATTTTGATTATGATTTCTTGAACTTTTAGTTCAAGAAAGTAACCCACTAATTTTGGTAACTTCATATATGATTATGGTGGATGTAATTACTGTAAATGTGATGTTGATGGGCTAACAGAATTCAAAGTTTGGTTTCGTTGTTGATAATATAAGCCTCTAATTAAACACCTTTTATTTTGTAAGGTTGAAGTATGTTTACTACAATTATTATTTTGTATTATGGTTATATCCATATATTTTTTTGTTTGATAAATAATAAATATTAAAAAATCCTAATGATGTATCGCCTATAAAAATAGATATTATCATTTGTATAGGTATATAGGACCCGACCGATACAATACCGATACACGATATTAACTACCTTGCTCTAGATTATGAACAAGAAAACGATTACAACTCTCTCTTTGTTACGCTTGCAATCTTCTCTAAACAGTGGATCAACCTTAAACTGTTTGCCAAGCTTGCACAAGTATTGTTCCAAGGTTTCTCTAGGTTTTCTATGCCTAATCTTCTGTGTGTTTATCTATTAGCCAAATCCTCTATTTATAGCCTTCATCGTACTCATCCGACCAAGGACTTTTATTAGGAATCTATTTCCTAAACTAAGAGTATTGCTTAAAACAAAACTCTTCCCTAACTAGGAATTCTGCTTAAACAAGGATTCCTGCCTAGAATAGGATTCTTCCCTCAACTTAGCTTGAGGTTAACTAAGTTCCCTAAAGGAGTATGGATACACATGTATCAACAAATACTTGAGTAGTTCGTGAATCAGATGAGTCAAGGTACGCAAAACGGTTTACAAACTTATAAGAAAAACCGAGTTCCGGAGTTGAAGAACTTTTTCAGTTCACATTCCAGTTTGCAAACTTAGGTGCAACACTAAGTTCCAGAGTTGACAGAAATTTTCCAGTTCACGTACCGGTTTGCAAACTTAATACCTTTACCGGTTCCGGAGTTCACGGAACCTTTTTCAGTTTGCGTACTGGTGCGGGTACTAAATTGGTTCTAGAACATAGAACTGTATTGGTTCGCATACCAGTTTGAATACTTTAACCCGATATCCTTACCACAGTTCCAAAATGGTTTGCATAAGAATATGCATACCTATCCGGATCACGAAACAAACATATTTTCCCATGATGTGCATACGAATATGCGTATCACACAAATCTGAAATTCGATATATATCTACTCCGCTATGTGTACGAGTACGAGTACATGTAATATAGCTTTAGATATACAACAATTTTCTCAGTTTGTAAGACTGATAACATTGTCTTGTATTCTGAATATAGTAGTTCTATATTTCTCTAAATCAATTCGAAACATTCCTGAATAACATCAATGACACATATCATTATTTCAGGAAAATGATAAACTTGAATCAAGATTTGGTTCCGAACAATAAATTGATCTCCACCGAAGTTGATCAAGTATGAACAAATGTTCATTAAGCTTAGTCATTATATTTCGAGAAATTCGTAAACTAAATTATTAGTTCTTGACTCAAAATTTTTGTCTGTGCAAGCTAGTCTAATTAGTTAGGCAACAAATGTCTCAAGGATAGAAAAGTAAATATAACTTAAGAAGTAGGTGGTTCAGTCTTCACTTACCTTTTGTTGATGAAGTTCTCCAAAAACTTCAATTGATCATCGCCTTCAAACGGTAGAACACTATCCTAGACCGAGACTTAACTAATTGTAGACTAGAAATAAATATATAGTTTTGACAACTAAATTTGACAATAAGCTTGATATAGAAACACTTGTGAGTTCGTCCGAACAATGCTCTAAAAATACCCCCACTTTGTCAATTTTAGTGACAAAACTATTAATACATATGGATAACAAAAATAAAGCTTTGAAAAACTCCTCAACCCATCATTCCTTGATTTCCCTGGTCTCTTCAACTCTCATTGAACTCTTATTTATTTCAAGTCGCAAAAGTCGCAATGATTCTGAACATGTTCAAATCAGCATCATTGTTGTTGAAGATCTGTAGCTATAACAACATTTGTCGTTATACAACAACATAGTGTTATTATTATCTTCTCTCCAAAGTTCAATTGTATCTAAACTCTGTAGTAATACTATGGTGATATCCCCCCCCCACCCCCCTTAATAAATACTTACATCTTTTGTGTAATAGGTGAAACCTATTTCTTAATGAATTCACTCCTCTTACATAATGATCCGTAAACCATATGTATGTAGTATGAAACTACTAAATAATTCTCCCCCTTTTTGTCAATAAAATTAACAAAGTTACGAAATCGAGGCATAATAATGAATACAACCAAAAGATATCTCAAGTTTTAAGGAAGATAGAGATACTACATAATAACATAATTAAAATGTAATTCTTCACATCAACTTGTTTAGATGATTTCACATAGTAATAAATACTTAACGCTCATCCTAGGAGATTAAAAAGATATAAGCATCCCCTTTATTATTCCATAGCCACAATCCCCACAAAGATATAACAATTAAGCACAAGTTCATTTAAGAACTCTGCCACATTAAATGTCATTCCCAAGAGAACAACATGAGTTACCTTGCTTATGTGAAAAAGAAGGATTTTGGAGGATATTAACAAATCACAAGGATTTGTATCCATAGTATTGACATAAATTAATCTCAAGGCAAGTTACGAACAAGGAGACATTCTTACTCGATTTTACTCAACATAAGAGAATCTTATGGAGTGTGTCAAGTAGCTAAACACGAAAGTGTGATCACAAGAAGATCAATACTGCGAGAATAATCTCAAAAAGTTTGTTCTATTTTCCGTTTATAAAACATAACAGATTTAACTTCTGAGTAGATATGAAATATTAGCTCGATTCATGAGAACGTAAAGGCACAAATATTTCATAAGAATTTTGCAATAATTAAACCAATAATGATTATATACTGTAAGTTTAAATAAATAAATCTAAAAACATGCAAGATGAAAAACGTTGGAAATAGATATGTGTAATCACAATCTTTGTTATACCAAACCCTAGTTATCCTTCTCAAGAATAAAATCCTCAAAAAAAAGTTTCCTAGATAAACAAAAATAAAAGAAAACAAAAGGGGGATTTTGTATTTCCCCCTCAAAATAAATACATATTTTGCATTACCCCCCTTTTAAATAGAAAATTGGTGAAACCCCCTGCCCGTTATAACCGCGGTGATCTCTCCAAAAAAAATCGTGTGCTATACATGCATGGGTAATAATGAAGAGATCTTTCTTCTTCATCTCCATTGTTTTCACCCAATTTTCTATGAAACTAATTTTCTTTATTTTAGATTAGACTTTTCTTTGGGTTGATCCACTGACAACTGAACCCCACGTTTTTCTTATGCCAACGAGTTCAAAATTCCAACAAATAATTCATTCATATGTAAAGAATAACCTCTGTATTTTAATGACCTAGACCCTCTTTTTTTTTCTTGACAGATCTTGACAAATCGAAGAATTGTCGGCCAAAATTAAAACACAAAAACCCATATTGAAGTTTTCAACTAATGAAATTCATATCTCTTCACCAAATGCATCATACTGATTATCAGAAAAATGGGATTTTCTCAAAAGTCAAAGCCCCTGAAATTCTTCTTAACTATCACTCACTCTTACCCTCCCCATAATTTGTTGCTACGAATACTTCCATTCAAAAATCATTCTAAGCCCACAAGATCAATTTTTGAAATTGATTCAAAGGAATCAAAACCAATCAACACGAATTTATGGTTTAGTGTTCTCTCACTCAGAAATTGATCCAAAGGATTTAAACAATTACCTATTTGGTAAAGTGGTATTTCTGATGGTGAAGAGTATTGTATGCGGCTATAGAAGCAGCGCCGCATCTATAACCAACAACATAGCATAGCATGATTAAAAAAACTAGGGATTTGAGATTACTTAACTGTGGTTCACGTTTTTGGTTGTTGCATAGAAGTGGATGGAGATGAAGATGAAGAAAGGTTTCGTCTCTCTGTTTCTGTTTTAATTTACACACAGTGAGTTGCACCTGTACGACTAAGTGGATTGTTACGGAGTTATAACTGAAAGGGGGTTCTGCCAATTAGCAGTTTATAAAGGGGGTAATGCAAGATAGCTATTTATTTTGAGGGGGAAACAAAAAATCCCCCAAAACAAAATAAACTAGATTTTTCCAGACTCTTCAACGGTGTTAAGACCCTTGAATTTGTCATCAACTATATCCACGAGCTCTTCCGAGAAAATATCCTTAATGAGTAGTTCACGAATATGAGATTTCATGAGAACAAGGTCAGCAGAAACCTTTTTCAACTCAGTCTTCACCATGTCTAGACATTTTAATATTTCAACAAGTTCTAGTTTTGCTTCTTCAAATTATTTAAGAAAATCATAAACAACATCAGCAGAGATCATCTATTCATGTTCAATATCTTGATGATCATATGCAAAATAACAGTTCATATTGGAAAAATCAACAACTTCATCTTCGACCAAAGTTCTTTTCTTTCCTCTTCTTTCAATACCATCGCAATTAAGATCTTTCTCCATGCTTTCAAAAATTCGAGACATATGAGGCATGCTGGGTTGCGGAACCTTGGATGAGAATTTCTCAATCACAAGTTATGGTATATAAAGGAGTTTGAAAAAGATATTATCTGGGATATACATCAATTCGCGACCTGATTAGGATTTTGCACGGAAAGGTACGTGTACCTTTAGATGGTGTGAAACCGGTTGATTCTAACGGGTTTTGGAACACCAATATTTTTTTATTTATTTTTAAAGTTAGAAAAAAGTTTTCACTTTTAAAGAGCACAAGTCCTTATTAGTTATGACAAATATTCTCCCTTGAATATTAATATATTCTTAGATCGATAAACGTAAGTTTAAAGCACGGGAGAATTAATATTTTAATCAGAGAATATTTCAGGAATTCATCACTCAAATCCGATTGACCATATTATAGAAGGATTGTAATAAGAAAAGTATTTATTGCTCAACATATACAAGCATTACTTGAGACAAATAGTATACATGTTACGCAGTAATTCTTATCCAGCAGGATTTTTCATGGATAAGGTTCCAGACAAGTGCCTAGTTTGCACAAGGGTGAGTTGTATACTCACCACAGGAATTATGTTGTTGTTTTCTTTTGCTCTTTCTTTTCAAACATGGAAAATGATCATAGAAATTATTGTCATCAAAATAAGATATATGATTATAATTCTTACCTGAAATCCCTTGTCTTGATCGATAATATCCTTATATCCTGTAATGATCAAATTCAGATTAGCTTGTTGAGTTGTTTCAAAAGTTTCCGCCCTTTTAGGAGGTACATATGAATTCTTTTGAATCCATGTTAAAGATGGTGTCACCAAGTTCTTTTTAAACCAATTTTTCATACTACTCTTTTGACTTGTTCGAATATTTATGGACCATGAAGTACTGACATTTCTAGAAGAAATAACACTTATCAACATCCAACTGTTTTATGGAAACATAGTGTTCGTCTCTAAGAGATTTTGAAAAATCAGACTCTTTCATAGGATCCATAAAAACAGTTTCTTTTAAACTAGTGCAGTGTTTATCAGAGATTTTACTTAAGTCCATATAGTCAAACTGCTTCAAACACAGACTTATTAGGTCTTAACATGTTTCCTGCTCTGATACCAATTGAAAACACTGGGGGTACCAAAATACACCACCAACTTTTTCGTAAGCAATCTGTATGGACAAACTCAACACAACTCTAAGAGTAAAAACTCAATCAAGGAAATTGTCTAGAGTTATATCTCTATCTATCTTGTGATTAGAACATTTACAGAATTGAATCCGTGAACCTAATTATAAAGAGAGTTCTTGGACGGTACCAAAGACCAATATCCAAGGATCAATCAAATCGTATCCAAAAAACTAGGTCGGGCGTATCTACTGTGATTGGTCAACGCATAACCTGTGATATATCAATTAGACAATATAATTCGGGAAAAAAAATGAATTTTTGTTAACTAGGAAACCGCAAATATAGAAAAACTCCCTGACCTTGTCCAGATTGAACACAAAATTGTATTAAGCCGCTACAGACACTAGCCTACTACAAATTAACTTCGATCTGGAATGTAGATGATCCCTAAAATGTATCCCACCGATTAAGGTATAGTCACGCTCCTTATGCCTCTTGAATCCCTGCAGGACTCCGCGCAATTGATTCCCTTAGATGACGTCACACCAACTAAAAGTTGCTTCAACTCAATTGAAGACTTTAAACCAAACCTGCCTCGTACAGATTAAGCCTATAATTGATTTCTTGATTTACAATCCAAACGGATGATCATATCAAACGTAAGATCAAAGTGATGAATATCGATAGCAACTTGAAAAAAATCTGGCTATCATCAAAATACGGACTTATGCAACCCGAAGTGCAGCCTAGATTATTCACCTCACAGGTATAAAACTTGCGGAATCACAAAGTTTGAGAAGAAGAGAACTTTGATATTTCTATCTATCTTGTTCAAGTGATAAATCAATGATCGAACAATATCAGGATACTCAAGTTATCAAGATAAAATATAACCGGACCTGGCTTCACGAATCCCAATGAAGTCTTGATAGTTGATAAACCCTAAAAGGGTTTATGGAGAGGACGATTCTAAATACAACTAGGACACACCAGAAAGTAGTGTCAGGATTCAAATATCCAAGTTTCCAAGAGTTCCTCTTATATAGATATTCAAAGCATAGGTTGCTTTAGGTTTAAGCTAAGATAGCTTTGGAACCAAGCAAAAATATTCTCCGTTAGATGAAAACTTTGAATTTTATTCACATAAAAAATATATACACTCTGGTTAGGTACACCGTCACCGAACCGTGTACAAAGACTTTGTTCAACATGGTTATCTGAAACTAGCCGGTTTGAACTTAAAAGATTAACACTTATTTCCACGAACACAAAGACATTTGAGTCACCATCATGTGATTAAATAAGTCTAGTGTATTATAGAGAATTGATCAAATGCAAATTATCTCAGAGAAATAATTTAATCGTAATTGAATAATAACCGACATAGTTGGTAAATGCACAAAGTACAAATACTTGAGTAGTTCGTTAATCATCTGAGTCAAGGTACGCGGACCGGTTTGCAAACTTATAAGCAAAACAGAGTTCCGGAGTTGACAAAACTTTTTCAGTTCACGTACTGGTTTGCAAACTTAATTAGGTGCAACACTAAGTTACGGAGTTGACATAAATTTTTTAGTTCACGTACCGGTTTGTAAACTTAAGACCTTTACCGGTTACGGAGTTCACATAACCTTTTTAGTTTGCATATTAGTTTGGTTACTAAACTGGTTCTAGAACATAAAAATGTATTGGTTCACATACCGGTTTGAATACTTTAACCCGGTTCCCTTACCACAGTTCCAAAATGTTTTTCATAGGAATATGCATACCTATCTGGATCACGAAACAAACAGATTTCGCATGATGTGCATACGAATATGCGTATCACACAAATCTGAAAGTCGATACATAGCTACTATGTTATGTGTACAAGTACATGTAATACAACTTCAAATATATAACCGTTTTCTCATTTCTTAAGAATGATAACATTGTCTTGTATTCTGAATATAGTTGTTTTATATTTCTCTAAATCAATTCGAAACATTCCTGAATAACATCAATGACACATATCACTATTCCAGGCCATTTTCGAACGATAAACTTGAATCAATATTTGGTTCCGAATAATAAATTATTCTCCACCGAAGTTGATCAAGTATGAACAAATGTTCATTAAGCTTAGTCATTATATTTTGAGAAATTCGTATACTAAATAATTAGTTCTCGACTCAAAATTCTTGTCTATGCAAGCTAGTCTAATTAGTTATGCAACAAATGTGTCAAGGATAGAAAAGTGAATATAACTTGAGAAATATGTGGTTCAGTCTTCACTTACCTTTTGTTGATGAAATTCTCCAAAATCTTCGGTTGATATTCGCCTGCAAAAGGTAGAACGCAAATGATGACTGGTTCGTTCTCAACTACCCTATCCTAGACCGAGACTTAACTAATTATAGACTATAAATCAAGATATAGTTTTGACAACAAGATTGATATAGAAACACTTGTGAGTTCGACCGATCAATGATCTAACAATCTAGTTTCCCACCAACGGTACTCGTAGAGCTTCTTGATTCCACATAAGTCTTTAAACGAGCGTCCGAAAGAGATTTTGCCTAATTAGAGTACTTTCCTATCTAAATAGATGGCTCCACCAGAAACAACAAGAATGAAGTTTGCTTGGATCTTTGGATAGTTTACAAGAAATGCAAACTCAAGTATTTATACACCAAGGTTTTTTGGACAACAAGGAAATTCCAAAACCAAAAATGTTCTAAAGATAATCAAATTAAAGTACCTAATTTCTATTTCCACTTAAATGCCAAACCATATTTGCGAAAACTCTCATAGAAAACTTATACTATTAGTCTAGCACGTTAATTAATAATATTTTCCAGAGGATATGCCTTAATTGCTGGTAATTAAAACATATATGATGGAAATCATAATTAAATGCTTTTCACTTTTTCAGACTTGGGATCACCTTGAGTATCAAGGAATGTCTTTGAATAATTAATGATAAGAATTATGTACATGTTCAAATAATGTCGACATCTAGATGCTTCTCATCTGAGAAAACCCAAAACCCTATTCACACACATCATGAAGAAATATGTGAATCATGGAAACTTGGTTTTGCTCCTGGAACTGATTATACTAGCACTCCAAAATATGTTGTGACCAGATATAACATGATTCCAAAGATAGGTTGTAACCGGTTACACCTTGCTCCACAAAGTAGCTTGTGATCGGATACACCTAGCTTCCCGAATTAGCTTGTGACCAGTTACTTGCTTTCCAAAGGTAGCTTGTGACCGGTTACAACCAACTTCCCAATTCATCTTGTGACGGTTATACCTTTGTTTCCAAAGTAACTTGTGACCGGTTACAACTTGTATTCCAATATAACTTGTGATGGGGTTACACCTTGATTTCCAAAGTAACTTGTGATCGATTACAACTAGCTATATTATATAGGCTATGACCAGTTATACTATAAATATCAACAAGTTAAGATAGATTCTACCTTGTCATCTTATATTGGTCATTAAATAATATTCAATAAAGAACCCGACCAATCATGATTTCCTTTCGATTATGAAACAAATTCATATATGTACTTCCTCTAAACAAATGTTATAAACATTGTTTTCTAGGGTAAAATCATACATATATCATGCACACATAATCAAGCAACTATATACTATATATTATATTGATGTCGTATTTACGAAGTTCCAAAAGATAAATGTTTATACTTCGTAATTCAATAAATTCCTTGACACTTTGATCATAATGTTATGACTAAGTCTAACCTCTAGAGTATTACTTATATACATATGTGCATGTTATGTTTTCAATATAATCCGACTTGAAAGATATGTTAGGAATGGAAACAAGATCAAGTCAATATTAATAACCTCAATAAGAAGGATGATGTTATCGTTGTAGTCGTTACTTCTTCACAATCTTCAAGTCTTCGTACTAATACTTGTATGTCTCAACATTCCTAGACTTTCCGACTCTAGATGGGTTTTGATACTAAAATATGACAACCAAACTTGACATACCAACGCTTGGTTCGTTCAACCGAGCTATGCTCTAACAAGGTTGAAGAACCTATTTATAGAAGAAGTAATTAGCACATTGTTCTCCAGTAAGTGGTAACGGTTGAAGAGGGGTGAAAGAGTAGGAAAGTGTAAAATCGTGGTTGAACTAATTCCGCATTGCGTGAGAGACTTGGTTGATTGTCCATCCACTACTTTATTTATTCATTCAACTTCCGGCACGACTTACTCACTTTTTCATCATGGATGTATTGCTACATCGCACATATTTTTGGATGTCGGACTAAAACCCTAGTGAATATCCCCCCATGTGTCATGATTTATATCTCATGTGAAGTCTACAAAGCAGACGAGTATTTAGTTAGTCAATCATTAACTTGGTTATACCGTAAGTGTTAGCATAACAAGTTTAGCAATGTCCAATAATGTGATATGCACTATGACTCATCATTATGATAAATTGAGCATGAGGCGTCTGCTGGGACAATAATGATGCCTAGATATTGAGTTTGATGAATTTTTAATGATTGTGACATATCATTGTGACAGCTGATGCAACAATGATACTCGAATAATTTGGATTGATGAAAAATATGTATTTTAATATGTCAAACATTTAACATGAAATCAGATATTGCTAAGTTATTATAGAATACTCATCCTCGATCCACCATGTCACGACTAGTCGAATGACGAAGTGGAGAGATCATAATACTAAAAGATTGGTAGGTTTTATATGATTCACCAATTGGATGGTGACCAACAAAAATGTTGGTACCAGGATATTAAATATTCAATTAAAATATTGATAATTGGATCAATATGAAATTATTGATGTCCAAACCTAATTAGGATTATGCTTAGATGAAACCCTATTTCAGGAAGTGATGGATCCATGAAATGGAGGATCGTACAGTATGAGTAAAGAAACCGACCAACCAATGGGTATGAGGACCGACGCCCATTGGTGGTGGTGAAACCGACTAGGAAGTGTATAGAGAATTGTCCAATTGGTTTGAAGAATACTAATCACAATATGGAAGATTAACCAAGTATAGGATTAATAAAACTATAAACTAAGAAAAGAGTAGGACCATCCTATCATGGTGATCAAGGGGAACGACCGGGTCCGTCCATGGTGATGGACAAGCCACCATGTCGACGAATGTCCGCTCCTGAGGATTTTGGTATTTTTTGGTGGTCGTTCAAACATTATTTTGTATTTCCAAAAGAGTTTGATCTTGACTGAAACTCTCAATATTGCTTCAATAAGCAAGAGAAATTTTTGCTTAAATGTCCAGTATTTGGAAATATTAAAATAATAATATTTTAATATGTTATGTGCTGTAAAAACCTAATAGTTACGGGATCACTCGTTTGGTTAACTATATGGTTAATTGAGCAATACAAGATATGGAAAATCAAGAGTTTGCTTGAATGAGGAAGTCATGAATTAAGGAAATAATAAAACAAAAGATAAAAGGGAAAAGGCAGGGGACCGGTCACGACATCAGCGGCATGGACGGTGGGCCCAGTCTCACGCATCCTTTAATTTTATTTTTTTCTCTCCTCATTTGATGAATTTTCCATATGCTCGTTCATCCATGCTTTTGGGGTGCTCATTTGAGCATTATTACCAAATTCACCCGCACCGTTTTGGGATTACTCGGCAGTGACCCGTGAATAATCATTACTAACCCATGGGATTCAGCCGAGGAAAGTCGTGAATTGAAGTAATAAAACATTATGATGAAAGTAGAATATTTTCTAGGAATTCAATCGGTAAATATAACCTTAGAATCATTCAAATCGCTCTATATTAGCATGCAATCTCTCTAGGAACATTTTATTTATTCGAGAACATGGTACATGATGGTAGTAGTACCGTACCGACTTTGAACATTTATTCTGCATAGTAAGGGAACATCGCTAACATCCTGAAGACGTTATCGCTCTATACTAGTGGTCTATCCATCTAGAAGGCGTCCAATCATTAAGATTTTATACATAATTCAATACTTCATCAAATTGTATATAAAAATATATGGAATATTGGTAGTTCAGCCGGGGAGGTCCCAATATTACTGTCATATACTTAGGTTTTGAGGAGATTACATGACCAGTCAAAAATCATAGTAACATGAGATTTCATGTTTAAATTATAAAATATATTTTCATATATTTTTCTAAACTTGGGTCAGAAATATACAAAACTGTAATTTTACAATTTTATCTTTCGTCGAAAATCCATCATCAACAAAAAAACACCAGAAGTTTTGTTAACGAGGAAACCACAATAGCAGAAAATCCCCGGGACCTCGTCCATATTTGAACACCAAACTGTATTAAACCGCTACATACACTAACTAGCCTACTATTAGACTTCAGACTAGAATGCATTTGAGACTGAATCCACCCTCCAAGCGATTCAGTTACAATCACGCTCCTTACATCTATCGAACCTCGCAAGGCTCTACGCAATTCCCTTAGCTGACATCCTTTACATCTGAAGTGAAGACTTTTGATACAATTCTTCCTCTAACAGATAAGCCTATTTGATTTCCCTTTAAATCAAAGATCAAGGCTTGGATATCCATTTGCAATAGATAAATCTAGCAAACCTCACACATCCGAAACACTTATACTCAGATAGCTTAGAATCCTGGATTCTTAATCACCTCTCAAGCACAACCGTGAACTAATCAATCAAGAACAATTTTTAGATATATATTTGGGGGAATCACAAAGTGTGAGACGAAGAGAACTTTGTGATTTCTATTTTTATTGCCTTAAATAGATTATGAGAACCTCGATAACTGAAATCAAGATTAAGATGCACTAACTATCAAGGTAAATATATGAATCCCCAAGTGAAGTCTTTAAGTCGTAGACCTAATTATGTTTCAGAGAAGAAACCTAGGTCAATATAGGACGACTCTCCCAATCAATTAGGACACAAAGTGTCAGGGATTAATTTTCCTAGTTGAAATAGCATATCCATTTATAGATGTTCAAGACTGATTGTTGCTTAGAATTCAAGCTAAGATAACTTGAGATTCAAGCAAACACTTTTTCTGTTTAGATAAAACTCTAATTAGGTTTTCAAGTAAGCATGTGAGAAATTTATCTTGACATTACATAGAAGAATATATACAGTGGTCCTGTTACGAAACCGTGTATTATAACTGTACTTTAACAAATATGCCTTATGAACTATTAAACAATATGATGTTCATTTAAACACTTAAGAATTTAATCATAATCTACATACACAAGGTGTTTTAGTGATCAATGATGTCTTGGAGATGTTTATGAGAGTCATAGCAAAGCTAAACCTTCCCAAATTATAAAATCATTGCGTGGGAAATTTTCAAATGATCCATAAAATTAATTCTTGAATACTAACTTATTTTGAAAATATTTTTAAGGACCTAGGAACATCCAATGCTTGAATGATATTTCGAGATGTTTAACAAGACAAGTTTGACTAGGAATTTATTCTTTGTAATAAACTTACTAGGATCATACGACATAGTCTCAAAAAGATATAATGGTAAAGCTTGTGATTAAATAGAATGGTTCAGTCTTCACATACCTTGTTGATGAAGTTCTCCAAATGTCTTCGTCGATCTCTAGTCTTTGAGGGTGATGTCTAATACTCAACTACTAACTTATATATACCTAGTCCGAGACTTGACTTAGTAAACTAGAAATCAAGATATAATTTTGTTCACCTAACATTGACAACAAACTTGAGATAGCAAAACTTGTGGGTTCAACCGAGTAATAGTCTAACAAAATGATGTTGGCACTTGTGTTTCAAAAATTCTAAAAGCTCACTATAATTTCCTAAAATTTTACTGCAATTTCAACAAAAAAAAAACAACTTGGAAAATCCTTTTTCTCTCTCTCATTTGTGATAAAGACACCAAAATCTTAAAATCACCTCATGCTCTAATCTTCTCCGTGCCCCCGATCAATATTTTTAGTCTTACATTCTTTTCTTTTTTGTCGTTAGTTCAGTTTTGATTTTGTTTTCATTATCTCTAGATTTTCTAAGTTTTAAACCTAGATTAGTTGTTTTGGGCTATTAAGTTTAAAGGTTTTCTGATATGTTTGTTGTATATTGGGGTCACAATAAGTTTTGTTAAATGTGACCAGGACTACAACACTAACAACAACATTAAATAGATCCTGCAAGAGCTTCACCAAAGACAACAACATGAAGGGTTTCTATAAAGACACAAGCAGCTACAGTTTTTCAAAAAGACACCACAACTAATAGTAACAGAAGATCGATTCCTATGAAGTTAAATACTGACTTAGACCGGTTCCGATTCAAGATATTCGATTCTAATTATCTTTGTTACCATAGCCTAATATTTCTGTGAAAAAAAACCCCTGAGAAGTGGTGTGATCCATGGATCCTAACATCTCTACTGATTGAAGGGTTTTTATGTGGCTCGGATGAGCTACAAGACAAGTCATTTAAACTTGTTCTCCTATTGTAGTTGATACTTTAATTTAAATCTATGGAATCATCATACAGTGGTTAGATATCTTCCTAGAATCAAAGTCTGTAACTTTCATGTTAGGTGGTTTGTTTGTATTTATTGTTTACTTGAACTCTCAAAAATCGCTCTAATCTCTGAATTGAGTCTACCTTGTAACCAATCCCTATTGCAAATTATCAATATAATTAAGGTTTCACGAGAGAAAAAAATATTTGTTTTCTTTTCTTTTATTTATCACACAGAAAGACCCATTTCAGCCGCTGAGTTATTAAGGGAGAGATCCATGACACAGGATGAATATGAATCTCATTGTATTGTCAAGAAGAATGTTGTTGATAAAAAGATCGAAGATAAGGAAGATAATGATGATGGCTTTGTTCATATCGATAAATACACTGATATTTTAGATGATTTTGTGGAAAGTAGAACAACCAAAAGAGCTAGAAATCAAGTTATTCAGACCAACGGGTCTAGCCTTTCCATTCATGGTCCTATCCTTGCTGCTCATGGAGGGGCTGTTAATGATGCTGGTCCAATTAATACTCATGCTGAACTTATGGATGTAGTTGAGTTAAATGCTAATGATCCTAGAAATGAAAACACAAGGGCTGATACCATGCAAAATCAAGAGAGCCATGCAATTGAGGTAATCAAACTTTTCTACCTTCTTTTATTGATTCTATTTTATTATATGATGTTAATAGTTGTCACATAGTCATAAAGCATAGCTGCATAAATTTTTCTGTTGCACTGATCATGAGAGTTTTAGCATAGAACTTCCAAGGTTTCACTAGTAAAACCACTAGAGACCATCTTAAAGACTTGATATATCGTTACGACCCATATATCATCTTTATATCAGAATCCAAAATAGTTGATGATAAAAAGAGAAAATTAATTAAACCCTATAAGTATCCTAATCGTAAACTTATTTCTTCTATTGGTCTAGCAGGAGGATTAATACTCCTCGGGGAAGATGGTTTCTATTTTGAAATTATGCATGAATAGTCTTGGATTATTAACTGTATGATGCAGGATGATCCCTCGAAGCCAGAATACTTATTAACATGCATGTATGGTTCTTCATATCCCAATAAAAAGGAGATACAGGGGAATTATATCAAGAACTTAAGACAAAATATTCAGCAGCCGTGGGTGATTATTGGGGACTTAAATTTGGTTTTCAAAAATGAAGATAGAGTACAGACCTCCAACAAATTTTCAAGTACTTCTAATACTTCTAAATCAGTGGCTACTTCTTCAAGAGATGCACCTTACGTCAATTTAATCTATGAAGCGGGTCTTGATGATCTTGGTTATGTGGGAAGGTCTTTCAAGTGGTCAAGTAACGTTCATGGCACTGGAGTTAGAAGATCAAGGATTTATAGAGCTCTAGTAAATGGAGAACGGAATATCCACTTTCCAGATACAAAACTTTTCCATCTTCCACAGTTGGGGTCAGACCACTGCTTAATCATGCTAGATACCTCTTTCTCTAATGGTGATAATAAAAGGAATTGGAAATATTTCCAATGTTATGAGAAGGATGATACTCTCAAGACTGAAGTTGCAGCTGCATGGGAATAACCAGTAAATGGGTCTCATGTTTTTCAATTTTCGTCCAAGCTAGTTACCACAAGAAGATATGTTTCTAAATGGAACATAGAAAAATTTGGAAATATCCAAAGTAATATCTTTTTACTACACCAACAGTTGAAGGTAGTTCAACAAGAAAACCCAAACCATAATACCAACAAAAAAATACTACATGTGGAGAACCAAATAGAGCATTGGCATCAAGTTCAAAGTGACTTTTGGGGACAAAAAGCAAGAGATGAGTACTATCTCGAAATGGATGGAAACACCAAATATCATCATGCAAATGCTAATAGAAGACGATCCAGAAATAACATTATTGACCTTAAAGATGACAGAGGGAACTGGTGCACTACAAGAAATGAGCTTGAGCAATTACTGGTTGGTCATTATAGTACTTTGCATACCACTACTTCTCCGGAGAGAAATGAGGATGTCCTTCAATGTATTCCTCAAGTAATCATAACTGCATACAATGTGGAATTAACGCATATTCCGGATAATGCTTAAATTATCAAAGCTCTAAAGAACATGAAACCCTGGAAAGCACCAGGTCCGGATGGGTTTCCACCTAGATTCTTGAAATCGCACTGGGAGATTGTAGGCAATGATATGATGGAAACGGTAAAATAGTTCTTTCGAACGAGATATATTTTCAAAAGCTTGAATGTCACTAATGTTACTCTCATTCCAAAAAAAAAAACAAGCAATTTCCATCTGACCTGCGTCCAATTGCTCTATGCAATACATCATACAAGTTAATATCAAAGATTCTGTCTTCAAGAATGAAGAAAGTGATGAAGAAAATCATATCTTCTCTCCAAGTAGCATATGTACCGGGGAAAAAAATATCAGATAATATTTATCTTTCTCAAGAGATTGTAAACACAATGAATAACAAAAAGGATACCTCCAAGCATTTGGCTTTGAATCTTGATATGTCGAAAGCCTTCGACAAGCTCGAGTGGTCTTTTCTCATAGATGTTATGGTGCAAATAGGGTTTGTCATGGTGCCAATTAATAATGCAGTGCATTAGCACTACCCAGATATCTATCCTTCTTAATGGTGCTCCATGTCATGCTTACAAACCAACGCGAGGAGTTAGACAGGGTGATCCTTTATCACCTTGTTTGTTCATAATTATCATGGAAGCATTCTCTCGACAGTTAATTCATGCTTAACGCAAAAACAAAATTCAAGGTATCAAGATTGATGCAGGTGCCCCATCTATATCATATTTATTCTTCGCAGACGATTATCTACTGTTCATAAATGCTGATATGCATAATGTTAATAATCTGCTTGATATTGTTAAAGATTTTGGTCAGGCGTCTGGCCAATTAGTGAACTTTAACAAGTCCATTGTTTATTACAGCGTAAATGTTCCACATAGGTTTTATAGATTACTCACAAGAAGGTTGAAAGTACATAGAATGAATTCTCATGAAAGGTATTTCAGACTTCCACTTTCTATTGGAAAGAAAAGGATCGAATGCTTTACAAGCTTGGTGGATAAAGTAAAATGCAGATTATCAAAATGAACAGAGACTCTATGTCACAGTGCTGTAAATCGCTAATGATAAGAACAATAACCAATACTATACCTTCATATATAATGAGTTGTCTTCAATTACCTGTGGATATCATCAAACAGATTGACACTCTGTAAAGGGATTTCTGGTGGGTATTTACAGAGAAGACAAGAACTTATATCACTTCCTGGAAAAAACTTGGTATGCATAAGAATTTAGGTGGCCATGGATTTAGAGATTTAAAGATTCTGAACCAAGCACTTCTTATCATAGCATCCTGGAGAATGTGTAGCAATCCAGATGATCAATGGGTGAAATCTATGCAAGCCAAATACTTTCCTTGTACCAGTATGATTCACGCAATCCCTAAATTAAGTTGTTCTTAGGATTGGAAGTGGGTACATAAACAAATTCCTTTTATCAAGTCTAACAGCTGATGAAGATTTCGCAGAGGAGATAAAATCAAAATTTGGCTAGATGTTTGGATTATTGGCATGACATAACCACCAACTCCTAAGCTAGGAATGGAGAATAGTGAAGATTATATTTGGGCTCGAGAGTTACTAACTCGGGATGGTAAACAGTGGAATGCTCCAATTGTGCAACAACTTTTTAAACCTGAAACTGCAAACCTTATTCTGAATATGAGAATACCAGTAGCTGCTGAGGACAAGCTCATCTGTAATATTACAAGAAACAAAAACTTTACCCTTAAATCTGCTTATAACAAACTTCATGAGATCAGTCTGGGTGATACAAAAGTTTTAGTGAAAATTCATAACACAGAAATACAATGGAAAGAGTTACGGGATATTAAAATGTGGCCTAGAGTTAAGCACTTCTGGTGGAAATATCTTGCTGACATTCTACCAACGAATGTGAGACTCTCTAGATCATGCAGATACATCAATATAACCTGCCCCTTTGCAACCAGCAAGATGAAGACATTATGCATGTTTTATTTGCATGCCCCTTCTCAAGAGCTATTTGGATGCTTATACCTGGAGGATCAAGTATTTCATCAATGGTATTCACTGACATAGCTTCAATTTTTGAAGCCTGGTTGCAATCAATCCAACAAGATAGCTCAAAATCGAAATGGCTGAACTTGGCCATGATAGTCTCTTGGACAATCTGGAATGAAAGATGTGAAGTGCAGTTCCAACACAAGCATGCAAATCCACAAATAGCTGTCGGGAAAGCTATGAGCTTTGCTAGCTACATAGAAAGTTTAAATGAAAAGATGGAAAATAGAATTCTTGATGTGCATCATAAAACAACACTTAGGCATTGGAAACCACCTGCACCTCCATTTTTTACCATAAATTGTGATGCTTCTTATGATATAAACACTGGACTAACAGGTATTGCTCTCATCTTACGTGATTTTGCAAGACAATGGTGGGGAAGCTCTGCAAAATGCTATGCAGGAGTAAAAGACTCTGAACAAGCAGAATGTCTGACGTTTTTCGAGGCTGTCAAATGGAGTAATGACTTACAACACACACATGTAGTTTTGGAAACTGACTTGGTAGGGATCGAAAGCTACATCAGTAAGCAGGCACCATTAATAGCTTGGGAAAGTGGAGATATTTTTCTAGATGCCATGAAATGTCTTGGAAATATCACAATAGGAGTGTCGTTTTATTCCTAGAATTCGTAATAAATCTGCTGATAAGTTAGTTAAATACAACAGGAAATTTGGAGTCACTAGGGTCTGGTTTGACAAACCCCCTAGTATTATTGAGAGTCTTTTATTAGCAGACAATGTACCTGTTGAAAAAAAAAAAAAAAACTCACTTCAGCCGTCCAATAACACAGAATATAAGCATGGTGAGTTTGGACAAAGCAAAGAGAGGTTAGAAATTTTCGGTGCTGCACACGAGCTAGCCAATACGTGGTAGAAGAGATAATAATAATTAGATGATTCATTGGTTGTAAACTACTCCTTGTAAAGCCTGGAATGTGGCATAGTCTTTTGTTTGAATTCCTAACTTAGACCTTAAGAGACTATTATGAATCATGCATGCAAAAGCAAGTTCAAAAAGCTAAATTTTCATTTAAGATTAAATATGGACGAACTATTTGAAGACTTCTAGCCTAAGAAAACAGAAAAGCAGAACACCAGCATGGGAGGGATATAGAAGCTCAACATCTTAAATTAGAAATCTCGGGCTTTTGGTTTAAAATAATTGTTAACAGAAAGTACGTTGCGGCGAGCTAGCTAGGTTGCTGCTTTAAAAAAAGATGGCAGATTCAGCCCCAAAAGAAGATTTTGTGGCAAATGAGTATGCTAGGACTAAACCATGAAGTTTGAATCGTAGATTTTCTTTTGGCAGAGAATCATCAAATTCATTTTAGAAGCTCCTAGAGGAAATAGCTGTGGAAAAATACATGTTCGATATTAATGGTTGTTCAATAAATGCTAATCTGATGTTTAGCTGTGTTAATCCACCATTGCCTTGACAGCTAAACCCTGACTTAAGTACCTTTCCATGGGCCTACTCGATTTTAATTGGGCCGACCGACCGGAGGGCCCGTAGGGAGGGAGTCCCTTTTATGGCCACTTTTTTGTTAAATGAAGAGTAACGTAAATGTTCAATTTCATAAAAAAATTGAGAAAAAATATTCTTTGCAGATTCCCGTCACATTTTCACTAGACAAGATTATCCCTCTCTTTTAGTCCAATTACTATAACTGTTTGTGTATCCTACTTTTCAGGGGTATAATTGGAAAGCCAACTTTAATATAACATATATAAAAATCCGTGCCTTAGAATTTTACAAATTTTATCTCGTTGGAAAGGTTGTAAAAAAATCTACGCAACGAGCACAAACAACAATATCAAATTTAAACTTCATCTTCAAATTCTTTTTCGGTCGGCCCTTCCACCGTGTCAACAGTTATACTAGTTTTAGTTTATAAAGATTGGAGCTAGGCATACAGTCAAATATAAACTTGAAATGCTTTTAGTCTTTTACATTATTGATGCACATATACTTGAGAAGGATAAAGCATTTCATGGGTTTGGTCAAGGAAAAATACCAATGCGTTTGCAATAAAAATGATCAATTGCAATTCCCACTTCACAATTCGCAACCATTGTCTTTCCTTAGCGATTAATATAATCAATCATTCAGTCTTAAGGACAAAAGTAATGCTGGGGCTTTTCTAACCCTCGAATTAAGGAAAGGTTTGGATCAACAGTTCAACACTAACTCACATGACTACATGAGTCATGCCAATTATTCATGACTTTCTAAACCTTTTAGCTTTTACTACATGGATGGATGTTGTACGAGGACCGCTTTTTGATATTCGGGCATTAAGTCAGTCATGCTAACCGGAGTGAAAGAGATGAATGAATGCCGATAGCAATATAGGTACGATAACATGGAGTATTTGGTCACCGTATACTAAATATTAGTGTATTGGATTAGGACTTATGCAGATATATAACGATACTAAAAATTCCTAGGTATCCAATTAGGATATATAAGGAATTATTAAATATATTTTAAGTATTTATTTCGTTTAAGATGTCTTTAAAAAGTTAAATTCGCGAGGTTGGAGTATATCCAGATTAATTGGTTATATGATCACTAAGAAGTAAAATTAGAAGCCTCTTAGCCATATATTTTTTTTAAATGGCTAAATTATCCTTAGGTGATTAGCATTAATTCAAACTTATGAATCTTGTTAGAAAAAATTTAAATCTAACAAAAACAATTAGTTTTTGTTAAATTTAACTTATGAATCTTGTTAGGAATTTTTTTGGTTTTTGAGAATTTCATGACGAAAATGAATTATTCTAGTCAAACATTTCTCAAGATGGAATTGAACATGGTTTTGTTGGTTTAATTAGTCAAATGATATTAGCAATTCAGATTTTCAGAATTCAGTCTATGAAAAGTCGGCATGCTCGACTGAAGAAAAAAAACACGCCGACTAAGCACTTTCAGAATTCAGTCCACGAAAAGTCGGCATGTTCCACTAAAATAAAGCTCGATCAAATTTTTTCGACATGCTCGACTGAAATAAAACATGCTGATCAAACATTGGTTTTTCGCATTTACGGTCTTCATGGTTGAAAATGCATCATAGTGACGATTGCCTATTAGTCGTCATCTTATTTTTACAAAATCATGACGAGCAGTAACAAAATTGTTCACGGGAAAATTTGTTTTTTTTGGGAGTTATTAATCGTCAAGGTTTGTTTTTTAAAACCTGCGACTATTCATACTACATCACTAGTCGTCAAGGTTTAGGGATGAAGACCATGACGACCCTGTAAATGTTACTTTCAAAAATAAAACTCTTTGAAAAGTCGTCACGCTATTCATCCTACAACCTTGACGATTGAAAATAAATATGAAAAATCGCCATGCTCGACCAAGAAATACATGACGACCGTATAACTGCAATTCAACAATTTCAAATTTCCTGACCTAATATTCCATTTCCAGACAACAAAACAAAGTACTGGATAGATTTTAAAAGAATTAATCGACAAAAAAAAAACTTAATCAACGAATTTTATTCATTTGAAAACGATGAAATATAGAGAAGGAGAAATGAATGGATCATTACATCGATGATAAAGGAGAAGGAAACGAATAAGGTTTGGATCTAAAACCAAAAAGGGAGTAGTTTTAGTTATTATTAGGGGAACGGTAATTGGGTAACTTTACACACATTAAACACCCGTTAGCCCACTATTATGGTTGGGAACAAAATTCATATACCCCAATTAATCTAGGTATACCCCAATCTCGCGAATAATGTTAAGGGCCAAGATATATATGAATTTTTTTGGACATTTGTAACCAAAATACGTATGTTATTATCTCATTTGAATTTCATCCCAAACTGAAAATGCAGGGGGTACCAAAATACACCACCAAATTTTTCATAGGCAACATGTATGGACTAAACTCAAATACAATTCCAAGAGTTACAACTTAATGAATCTCAATCAAGAATTATATTAAGAATTTATATCTCTTTATTTCACAACAAATATGTAAATGAAAACAAGTCTGTGAACCTGATTATGCGGTGAGAGTACTTGGACGATTCCAAAGATCAATATCCAAGATCAATCAAGTCATATCCAACAATTACGATGGACGTATGTACTTTGTTTGATTTACGTATAACCTGTGATATTTCAATTATAAAGATAAACAATATAATGCGGAAAAAGAAATAATACATACACCAAATTTTTTGTTAACGAGGAAACCACAATTGCAAAAAAAAACCTCGGGTCCAGATTTGAACACAAAACTATACTATGCCGCTACAGACTCTAGCCTACTATCAAAACTTCGGAATAGAATGTAGTTGAGACCAAATCCTCCATCATAGTAATTCATTTATAGTCGCGCTCCTTACGCCTCTTGAATCTCGCAAGATTTTGCACAATTGATTCCCTTAGATGACATCCTTTACCTCATAAGAGTTGCTTCAACTCAATCAAATACTTTAAACCAATCTGCCTCCCACATATAAGCATATATGTGATTTCCGTTTTGATCGAAATATCATGGTGAGACAAGAAATCGTTTACAATAGGCAAAGTCTACCAAACCTCAAAATCCGGAACTTACAACTCTAAAGAGAAGCCTAGATTATTATTCACCTCACAAGTAAAACCTACTCCGATTTCAACAAAGAATCGTTATAGAGGAATATATTTATGGAATCACAAAGTCTGAGACGAAGAAACTTTTATAATTTTTATCTATTTTGCCTGATCGGAGTGAGACTCAACAATCAGTAGCAAGATCAGGATGCACGAACTATCAAGATAAAGATATTCGGACCTGACTTCACGAATCCCTAAGCGAAGTCTTTTTAGTCGCTAAACCTAAAAAGGTTTAAAGGATAGGACGACTCTAGTTTACAACTAGGACACACAAGAAAAGTGTCGGGGATTCAAAAATCCCAGTTGCTTGGGGTTCTCCTTATATAGACTTTCAAAATCAAAGGTTGCTTTGGATTTGAACTAAGGTAGCTTTGGAATCAAGCTATCAATATCCACCATTAGATGAATCTTTGATTTGAGATTAACAAAACAAAATATACACTCTGGTTAGGATGAACCGTAACTGAACCGTGTATAATTACTTTTTCATGAAAGGTTAGCCGGAACTAGCCAGACAAACTATAAGCTTAACCATTTTTGTAACACTTTAAGACTTTAATATTGAGTCACAACCATAAGTTATAATGTGATCAGATATGTATAGATGTGTTTTTAAAGAGTTGTTCAAATCCCGATTATCTCATAAAAATAATTCTGATGCATCTAAAAATATCCGACTAGGTAAGTACGTGTACTTGGTACATGTACTTACTTTCCAGTTCGTGAGTTATTTTTTCATGGTACGTGTACCGGGTTTGTATACCCTTAAGAAAAAATAAGTTCAGGAGTCTACCGAACTTTTTTGGTATGCATACTAGGCATGTGTACCATCCTGAGTTCATGAGTCAACAAAACTTTTTGGGGTTGCATACTCGGTATGTGTACCAAAAGTCGTTGCCGAACTATAGCTACACAGGTACGTGTACTGGGTGCGGCTCCGAACCTATAATAGTTGCGCCAGTGTGTAAGCTGGTGCGTGTACAGTCATGTATTTAGATTTACAGTAGTTTTATATCTCTCTAATAATCAATTCGAAACATTCTCGAATAACGTCAATGACATATATCACTGTTCTAGGATATTTTCAAATGATTAACTTGAACCACGATTTAGGTCATAAACAATAAATTGTTTTTAACCAAATTCATCAAGTATGAACAAATATTCATAAGCTTAGTCATACATATTTCGGGAATAATTAACAAGATAAACTTGACTTGAAATTTCTGTTGTGCATGTCAAGTCCACTTTAGTCATGCGACATAGTCTCATAGTATATAAAGGTGAAAACTTGAGTAATATGTGGTTCAGTCTTCACTTACCTTTTGTTGATGAAGTCCTCCAAAATCTTCGATTGATCTTCGCATTCAAACGGTAGAACGCAGTGATTTCTGGTACTCAACTATACACTTCTATCCCAATCCGAGACTTGACTAAATGTAGACTAGAAATAAAGCTATAATTTTGATCAACTAAATTTGACAACAAGCTTGAGATATCAACATTTGTGAGTTCGACCGAGCAATGCTCTAACACAAACCACAAGAGTTTCTTGGTTTCTCATGGATAATTTTTGTTGTTGTGGTTTTTCTATTTTTATCACAACATGCTATGTTTTTCCACCACCACCACACCTCCAACCAGCACCAACACAACCACCATCGACCACCACCAACCATCAACGCCACCATCACCATAACCACACACACCAACCACCAAATAATCCCCACCACCTACGCCCACTACCTCAACTTGTGGATGATGGTTTTTTTTTTTGTAAGGAAACATGATGACCTTGGTTTTTTCAACCACATTACTATTTGGTAATCCGCTTCAATTTTTATAAATCTAAACTATATCCTAATTCAATCCCTATAATCCAAAATCATATGAGAATCATAAAAATTCTTTTAAAAGACATTATAAATCCATCAGATTCAAGTAAAACTAGTATCTATTTTTATCCATATAAATCATGAGCCAATACACCCTGTAATTCAGCAAAATCTTGCAGAATATAACCAGATTCTTTTAACAAAAATGAGGATCAGATCGGATATTATGTGGAACAATAGCCAGTTTTAAAAACTGAATTCGGTCAAATATCTTAAAAATAATTAGAAATTTTGAGTACGTGAGCAAAGTTCATCATTCAAAAATGAAAAACCGCAATAACTTGAAAAATCACTTACTCTTTTAAAATATTACAGAAATAAAGACTGTCTTTGTCAGAATATTTTTGTTTCTTGGTTCACACAATACTAGCAATTATTTTTATGTGAACCTCCGACAATCTATTTCTTGTAGCTTAATAAAATTAAAAGTGATGTCCGGCCTAAACCGAGGAAGTCCAAACATTGCAACGAATATTTGACTGTTTTGGATCTCTAGACTGGAGATTAAATTGCTCTTTTATTACTCTTATTCCTAAGAAGGAAGATAATTGTACTCCCAAGGACTTTAGACCTCTAAGTCTAATTGGGAGTGCTTACAAGATAATATCAAAGCTTTTGGCTGAAAGATTGAAGACGGTGATGCCTACTCTTATTTCAGATTATCAAGGAGCGTTTATTCATGACAGGCAAATACTCGATGGTGTATTAATTGCAAATGAATGTGTAGATAGTAGGCTCAAATCAAAAGTACCAGGAGTCTTGTGCAAAGTGGACATGGAAAAGGCCTTTGATAACATCAATTGGGAGGCTTTATTTTGCATTCTTCACAAGCATGGGTTCGGCGAAAGGTGGATTGGTTGGATCAAATGGTGCGTTTCCTCTACACCCTTATCTGTGTTGGTCAATGGAATCTCTACTGAGAAGTTCAAGCCAGGAAAAGGTTTGAGACAAGGAGATTCACTTTCGCCTTATCTTTTTCTCATGGTGGTGGAAATTCTTTCTAAACTCATGAACGAGGCGGTGGAAAGAGGTCAGATTGGTGGCTTTAGAGTGGCGATCTCGGTACCGTGATTTCCCACCTGCAATTTGCGAGATGATACACTAATTTTCATGAATGCGCATCCAGATGAAGTAACAAGGCTTTTCATAATCCTTGCCATTTTTTGACGGGTATGAGACTAAATCTTGAGAAGAGCACGATGGTCAGTGTTGGGGCAGATGAAACTATAAAGACTCTAGCTAAAGAATTAGGATGTAAAACTGAAAAACTTCCTATAAAATATCTAGGTCTTCCTATTGGTGTTAGTGCAAGATGTACTACTATATGGGACTCAATTTTAGAGAAGATGGGGTTGAAAATAGCAACTTGGAAAAGGAAGTACCTTAATAAAGCTGGGAGATTAGTGTTGATTAAACATTGTTTTTCTAGCCTTCCAATGTACTACTTATCCTTGTTCAATCTTCATGTGTGTGTGGAAAATAAGATGGTGGCTCTGATGAGGAATTTCTTATGGGGTTCTACTGCGGATAAGAGAAAGATGGTTTGGGTTGGATGGCCTAAAAGCTGCAAAACAAAGCAATGTGGTGGTCTAGGTGTTCGAAGTCTAAGATTGACTAACAAAGCTTTGTTGGCGAAATGGGTGTGGAAATATTCAAGCCAAAAGAAAGCATTGTGGAGAAGAATCGTGCAACAGAAGATGAATGCTGCTGAAGATGTGATGCTTCCAACTGTTGTTGATAAAGTGCAAGGTAAGAGCTTATGGAAAAACGTTGCAAGAATGGTCCCAGAAATTCAAAATTTTATGACTTTTAAGATGAGAAATGGTAAGGGCATAAGATTCTGGCACGATAAATGGTTGGTGGATGGATGTATTAAAGATCTTTTCCCGGTTATCTTCAATGCATGTGCAAAGAAAGAAGCTTCGGTGGCAGATATGATTTCTGCGGGAACATGGTCAGGTGAGTTTTCTCACTCCCTAAATGCTAATGAACAATTGGAATGGGATCTTTTAAGAAGAGATTTGGGGAATGTACCTACTCTGATTCAGGGGGAGGACGAAGTTCATTTTTGTGATAATTTCTCCACTAAAGCTTGCTATGATGCTCTGGCGGGTAGAATGGAGGAATGCAAATTCAGTAAGTTTTTGTGGAAAAACTTTATTCCATCAAAGTTTTCCTTCATGTTGTGGGCATCTTTTCACAAATCTCTTCCTACAAGAGATATGTTGAGACATAGAGGGGTGGATATTGAAAGCAATCTTTGTGTTATGTGCAATACGGTGGATGAATCAGCAGACCATTTGTTTTTGCACAGTCAAACAACTTTCGAAGTTTGGGATTACTTCATAAAGGCTTTTCATATCTCTTGGCCTTTGCCGGGCGGTATTCTGGAATTATTTGAAGCTTGGTCAAACAATGTGATGAATGGAAGATGCAAAGAATTGTGGTACATTTTCCACTATGCATTGCTTTGGATTGTTTGGGATGAAAGGAATAACAGAGTGTTCGGGGGGAGACACAAATCAGTTTACGAGCTCATTATTCACATCAAGAAAATTCTAATCTTGTGGTGTCATGAAAAGCCTACTTTCAAAAACATAGACATCGTGCATATCTTGCACAACTGGGAGACTGTAATTCATTTGTAATTTTGGTTGTTTCTTGGAGTAGATTGTTGTAATGGTTGGTTCTTCCTATTTAATATAAAACTTCTCTTTTCAAAAAAAAAAAAAAATATTTGACTGTTTTCATTCTATGCTCGACAGGATTTATATGTTGTATATACTGTATTATATTTCACAATAATCGAAAAGCAAAAAAATTAATTTGAGAGTGCATTTTCATATCAATTTGTAAGAACAAAAAAAATTAACTTTTAGTGAAGAAATTTTTTACTTATGACTTCTGAGACTGACACTTGAACAGATACATTTTTACTTCTGGTCTCCAAACACCTCTAAATATCGTGAACTGAAGTATTGAGATGTTTAGCCACTAGATAGCAAAAAAAAAAACAGTCTCCGTATAACAGCCATTATCTTTAAATATTTACATAGCCAGCTCACTCACTAATAGCCCGTTCGGTTGGGAGAATCCAATTCCTTGAACCGAACGGGGCAAATGAATTCTATGTAATTGAGAATTTACATTCCTAGGAATCCAATTCCCTCCAAAATGATAGATATTCATTGCATTGGTCCAATGATGCAATGGAATTGGATTCCGGGGTAATAACAAAGGTAATTGAATTACCTCAACCGAACATGAATTTTTTGGATTGGAATCGAATTCCTTGGAATCCAATTCCAAGAATTGGATTACCCCATAATTGTGAATTCTTAGGATTCTAATTCTCTCAACCGAACGGGCTATAAGTATGAGTATGAGTATGACTATGTCAAGTATAAGACTGACTGTAACCGGTGCCATACAATTGGATGAATTTTAGTCAGTCAGAATCAAGCCAAAAGAAAAAGAAAAATGAAAGCAAAAAGGGGTTAATAAAAGCCGAGCTAAAGGAAAGAAAATTGAGATTCGGGGCTTGACTGCTGACCATGGCCATAACCTAAGGTTGTCAAAAGGATGGAATGGTCAGACTGTCTGATTGAAAGTGGGATCGATAAACACTACACCCGGTAGAAATTCTATAACGTCTTTGAATTCGAGAATCCGGTCCCTCAATTATTGTTAATCACTATATACTTAACAATGAAAATGTTCGATTAGGTGATTAATTATTGGTGGATTCGGATCGTTCTTAATCATCAGATATGTTCCAAAATTTAAATTTTGAATTGGTGTTATTTGTGCATAGTGAATATTGTACTCTTCAAAATTAGGTGACCCAAAAATTAGGATTTGTAGCAGTTTAAGAAAGTAGATTAGTACTAATGGAAATTTAATCAGATCGTGTATTTGCAGACAAGGATTTTAAATTAGAGAAAGGACGAAAGGAAAGAACGTGCTAACTTACCTAAGTCCCGACTCCTGAGATGAGTGAGTGAGAGAAAGAGTGTACTAGATAAATCTAAATTTAGATCATGATCCACACCACACCATGATCATGTGACCGACTGCACAGACGATAACATCATTAATTTTAATATGTACTTTCTTTTCTCACTATCTTGCTACTACACTCACTACCATTCATTACAGTCACTCTCCAGCAGTAGTAGCTGTATAGTTGTTTAGAAATTTACGTCAGATGATTAAAAAAATTCTGAAGTGCAAGGAGTTAGGAAAACTCGATGGGGTTGTTTCGAGGGGCCACTGGAAAACCGCCCCCCACAATGAAAACAGTGGCACCACCATGAACACTACGGTTGCATTATGAGAGACTCAATGGGTTTAGAGACCCTTTTAGCCATTTGTTTAGGTTTAATGTTATTTGTTTCGTAAAACACTTTGTAAAGGATCACGAACTGTTTTGTCTCTCCTTTCAATTGGTAGTTGAGTAATGCTTATTGTCTTTTAGCTGCTAAAACACATTGTTTTGGGTCCCATATTTCTTCTCTTTTCACTACCAATATCATCTTTCCCTCCCTTATCCTTCTCAATCAATCATGCCTTCAAAATTATACAACAAAGAAAAGAAACGGTTTTGTTAGGTGGGGGATCTGTGAGTTTCATTTCATCCTTTGTTTTTGGGAATTTAGTAAAAATATATTTTAACCTCTGAAATTCTTTACCATTTAGACATTCCCTTGTAGAACGAATTTGCTGTTGAATATAATAGTATGCCAGGAAATGCACAAGGCCATAAAGTCTCCATTACAT
This sequence comes from Papaver bracteatum, assembly GCA_023529315.1. Taxonomy (NCBI): domain Eukaryota; kingdom Viridiplantae; phylum Streptophyta; class Magnoliopsida; order Ranunculales; family Papaveraceae; genus Papaver; species Papaver bracteatum. The sequence continues at coordinate 3,543,477 of JAJJWX010004839.1, forward strand.
ATCTGCAGGCCATGTTACACACATGGCCACCAGTTTGTTCTTCTCCGTGTTCGGCGCATTGGTAATAAAATCTCTAAAAAAAAAAACAGACTACTCAAGAGGGTCCAGAAAGTCATGCGCAGCAATGTAATGACCCCTGGCTCACGAGATTTTATTTTTAATAGGATATGTTTTGCTATTCAAAAAGGGCTAGCGGCACAGCTTGTCGCTCGCTTGCCTAGTATGTAATTTTTAACTTTGTAATTAGTCCAATTGATTTTTCTTTTTAAATCCTAATTATACTAGTAAAAAAAAAGAATATAGAAGAAAAATTAATCGAAAATGTCCTAATGAATGTAATTAAGGAAGTGTGATTTCATTTTTGGATGTTTTTTTCCTATCTATGATCAAAATTGGAACATGTGATAGTCTTAATCGTGAGCCGATCTACAGTGTAATATTCTAAACATAAAAAACTTAACTCTGCCTTAAACTGATGAAGTTGTCCCTCCCACACCAAAACTATCTACATCTTGATCATATATTTTTTCCCCATTGACAGCAAAGGCAAGCAGACAAGATGACCAGATTTGATTAATTAACCTTAATCTTTTGAATTTCATGTGCACACTGCACTTAACAGGTTCCACACACTCACTACTTGTAAAAAATTAATTATAAACTAATCCAGCTTTAGATCTCCATCTAATTCACTTATAACTTTCATCCTTTTTTTTCTCAACACCCATAAAAAGATTCCTGACTTCCAGCTTAAGTTACACTTAAGAAAATCATTGTTCAGAACTTACTACCTAAAACCCAATTATCTTTTCCACTAACAACTTTTCAAAATTTAAACCAATACCCATTACTATTTTCTAAAAAAAATACTGAAATTTCACTTTAAGTTGAATAAATCATTCAGGCTTTAACAGCAATTACAGCATGTTTATGTTCCTTTAGTTTCACAACTAACGTGACTTGGATGCAAATTTTTTTTATCTGATAATGAATTAGCAATTAGGATTAAAAAATATGCAAACACTAAAGTGCGGGATTTATCAGAATTGAATGCGCGCATTCAGGTTCATAATCTCATCTTCTCGTTTCCTATATAAGTTTCGTGCTACTGGAATTCCAATAGTAAAAGATGAGGTAGCTTTTTGTACAACTAAAAATTTGATTCATGGATGAGAGACATTGAAAGGATGGTACCTAGTCCCCACAAAGAAGTGCTAGTTGTGTCCAAAAGGATCCTGAATTTAAGGCTATTCCTTATTATTCCATTGAAGAGTCGTAATCATAAACCAATGAGTTGAGTTGAGGAAGTTATTTTACTTTACCTGTAATCTGAAAGTATGTGTACTCTGTGTGCATGTGGTGGTGGAGGCAACACTAGTTTCTTATTTGATGCAGACTAAAAAAAGCAAATTAATTTTGTTTTTCTTTTCTAATTCTATGAAGAAACATCCAAGGAGTTGTAAAACTAAAGCAAATGTCTGTTTCAAAAAACATAAATACAAACATAAATGTACAAAAGGAAAACGAAATAATTGAGAGGCTACCCCATTTTCATTCAAGTTACTGTGCACATGATACAATTTTACAGAAGATTAAAACCATGGAGGAGATATGTTCATTTCATTCTATCCATTAATTGACAGATGAGAAAAACCAAAGAAACCCACAATTTTTTTGTTGGTAATTAAATAAAATATATGAAAAAGAACCCCCCCATATGCAGCATTACCATCTCTAGAATTAAACAATGGCAATTACAAAAATAATAGTAAAAGAAGGTTGTATTGGATCCAGATCTTCTGCTTTTCTTCTATAAACAAAACATGGGGTTCTCCCCTCAACAATCCCAAAACAAATCATCTCTTCTTCTCTCTCTATTCAGCAGCAGCAGCAATGCCTGCAAACCCAAACAACCCATTTCTTCCTCCTCCTCCTAATATTATCTACTTCACTCTAATTCTATTCATTAACTCTTTGTTTTTCTTAAGCTGTTTATCTATTGATGAGCAAGGTCAAGCTCTTTTGACATGGAAAAACAGTTTAAACAGTTCAACAGATGCATTGAAAACATGGAATTCAGTCGACTCAAATCCATGCAAATGGTTTGGGATCACTTGCAATTCAAAAAACCAAGTTACTCAAATAACCTTGAAGTCATTGGACATACAAGGCCAACTGCCTTCAAATTTCCAATCTTTGAAGTCATTGAAGACTCTTGTACTGTCATCTACTAATCTTACCGGTCCAATTCCGAAGGAATTCGGAGACTATCAAGAATTAAGTTTTGTGGATCTCGGTACGAATGCTATCTCTGGTGAAATTCCAAATGAGATTTGCAAGTTACAGAAGTTGGAGAGTCTTGCACTCAATTCAAATTCACTCGAAGGTGCAATTCCTTTAGATATTGGAAATCTTTCGAGTCTTGTTTATTTGACTCTCTTCGATAATCAACTCAGCGGTGAAATACCAAAGAGTATCGGAAAGTTAAGTAAACTAGAAATCTTTCGAGCTGGAGGAAATCAAAATTTGAAAGGTGAACTTCCTTGGGAGATTGGTAACTGCAGCAGTTTAATCATTTTGGGACTTGCAGAAACTAGCATCTCTGGAAGTCTTCCTTCTTCTATTGGTTCCTTGACAAGGGTACAAACTATAGCCATTTATACTTCTCTTTTATCAGGTCCTATCCCAGATGAGATTGGGAACTGCATTGAGTTGCAGAACTTGTACTTATATCAGAATTCAATCACGGGTTCTATTCCAAAGCGTCTGGGAGAGTTAAAGAAACTTGAAAGTCTGTTATTATGGCAGAACAGCTTGGTTGGTACTATTCCATATGAGCTTGGAAGCTGTACAGAACTAACAGTTATCGATCTTTCCGAGAATCTGTTGACAGGAAGCATACCAAGAAGCTTCGGAAACCTCGTAAAGCTTCAAGAACTTCAGCTCAGTATCAACCAGTTTTCAGGTACTATACCAACTGAAATTACAAACTGTACAGCTCTTACCCATCTTGAAGTCGACAACAACGATATATCCGGTGAGATTCCAGTTGGTATTGGAAATCTCAAGAGCTTGACTTTGTTTTTCGCTTGGCAAAATAGACTATCTGGGAGTATCCCGGAAAGTCTTGCTCAATGTTCAAATATTCAGGCTCTTGATTTCTCGTACAATAACTTGTTTGGTTCGATACCGAAGCAGATATTTGGGTTGACTAATTTAACTAAGTTGCTTCTTCTGGGAAATGATTTATCGGGTTTCATACCTCCTGAAGTTGGTAGCTGCACGAATTTGTATCGATTCCGGTTGAACAAGAACAGGCTTGCAGGGACAATTCCAAGTGAGATTGGGAATTTGAAGACTTTAAATTTCCTCGACTTGAGTGAAAATAAGTTCGTTGGCGAGCTTCCACCATCAATCTCCGGATGTGACAATCTTCAGTTTCTTGATCTTCATTCGAATGGCTTAACTGGTTCTCTTCCAGAATCACTGCCGAAAAGTTTACAGCTCATTGACATTTCAGATAACAGGCTTGCTGGACCATTGACTTCTACTGTTGGATCATTAGTCGAGTTGACTAAACTTAATCTGTCCAGGAATCGAATCTCAGGTAAAATTCCATCAGAGCTAGTTTCTTGCAGTAAATTACAGTTACTAGATCTTGGAGACAATGCGTTCTCCGGCGATATACCTATGGAGTTGGGTCAGATTCCAGCGCTCGAGATTTCTCTCAATCTCAGCTGTAACCAACTTTCTGGTTCAATTCCAACACAATTTTCCAGCCTTGAGAAGCTGGGCATTCTTGATATCTCTCACAATCATCTGAATGGCAATGTACACATGCTAGCTAGTCTACAAAACTTAGTTGCCTTAAACATCTCATTCAATGATTTCTCTGGCCAATTGCCAAACACCCCATTCTTCAAGAAGCTTCCATTGAGTGATCTCACCGGCAACCGTGCACTATACATCTCCGGAAATGGTCCAGCAGTTAATATGGGTCCTACTCGACGTTCCAAGACAGCATTGAAGTTTGCCATGGCTATACTCATCAGTGTCAGTATAGTTTTAGTGCTACTTGCAGTTTACATGTTGGTTCGCGCACGAGTAAGACACAACGCTATGGCAACCGATGATGGCAATTGGGAGATGACTCTTTATCAGAAGCTCGACTTCTCTATTGATGATATCGTCCGAAATCTAACATCATCGAACGTGATAGGAACAGGAAGCTCAGGTGTAGTTTACAGAGTGCCAATCCCAAATGGAGAGACATTGGCAGTGAAGAAGATGTGGTCATCAGAGGAGACAGGGGCGTTTATGGCTGAGATACGAACTCTAGGATCTATTCGTCACCGAAATATTGTCCGTTTACTAGGGTGGTGTTCAAATAAGAACATGAAATTGTTGTTGTATGATTATCTTCCAAATGGGAGTTTAAGTGCACTTCTTCATGGAGGTGGGAAAGGTGGCGTGGATTGGGAAGGGAGGTATGATGCTGTTTTAGGTGTTGCTCATGCCTTAGCTTACTTGCACCATGACTGCTTACCTGCAATCATGCACGGAGATGTCAAGGCCATGAACGTGTTGATGGGTCCCAAATTCGACCCTTACTTGGCCGATTTTGGGTTAGCCAGACCTGTGACCGCTAATACTAATTCAGACGCTGAAGAGCCTTCGTCCAAATTCAGTTCAAAACCTCAGCTCGCTGGATCGTACGGGTACATGGCTCCAGGTAAATCCTCAAACTTTACAGCATTCCATTTGCAAGTAAAATTACTTATCATGTTAATTAGTCGATGTTACTGCAAATTTTCCATCTTTAAGTGGTCAAATTATTGGCCAAAAGTGGCATACAAGGAATGCCTTCTAGTACTTGAATTTTCAACAGTAAAATTCAAACAAATGATCATTGCTGCAGTATATGTTGACTTTAAAGTTAGACACTGAAAAAGTAGTCTTTTGTTTTGTTCCTGCTTGACTACCGTATTTATGATAACTGGTGTTAATTTTTCAGAGCACGGGTCGATGCAACGGATAACAGAGAAGAGTGATGTATACAGTTATGGGGTTGTACTGCTTGAGGTTCTAACAGGAAGACATCCATTAGACCCAACCTTGCCAGGTGGTGCAAACATGGTTCAATGGGTCCGTGACCATATGCAGAGCAAAAAAGATCCTGTAGACATTCTGGATGCCAAACTCCAAGGGCGACCTGATTCTCAAATACATGAAATGCTTCAAATATTAGCAGTTTCATTCTTGTGTGTGAGTACAAAAGCTGCTGACCGTCCAATGATGAAGGATGTTGTCGCCATGCTTAAAGAGATTAAACATATAGACGCCGTGAGATCAGATAACGATGACTTATCAAAGCCTAGTTCAACAACAGCTATAACGTCAGCAACACCGACTAGGAATATGCTCTTGCAAGGATCATCAAACTGTTCCTTTGCATTCTCTGATGATTCCAACTAAAAACAAAGCGGAAATGTAGAAGTAGTATATTATGTAATCTAGCTGTGTATTAGTGTTAGTATTATAAAAAAAAAAAAAAAAAAGAGGGAACCATTAGAAATATAGTGCTTGCGAAGATTAAGCAAGTCAGAGATGAAGTTGTAATTTTTCCTCTTGAAATGGTTTCTGTAAATTGTAATAAAAATTAATAGTTACTAATTTTTATTAAGGTATCTGATTAATTCTTGACATTATAAAGTTCATTCAGTGTTCTTGATAATAGAAAAGCCATCCTTCCAAGTTCCAACCACACCCACAATGGGCTACATTTAAGAGGTAAAAGGAAAAAGGCAGTAATAATGTTTGTTGCAACTCATAAATTAGCTGACAATACAGTTAGCCTTGGGGGATGTTTGAGATGTTGATGAAATGATTGAGGGAGAGTGTTGGGCTGTTATGTTACTAAACTTTTCTGCAAGAATTAAGATTCCAGATTTCATTCTAGCTCTCCAGGCACTCACTCCCTTACTGACGAACGTCACGTGGTCCCATCGGTCCACGAGTCACATGCCATGTGCCATTACAGGTGCAACTTCTTGGTATTTTACTATATGTATATAAACAGATATGCTGATAAGACTTGAATCAATAGTTGATGGTGACTATGATGAAATGCTCCCTCCCTCACCGTAAGGCTTCAAGAAATAAGTAGTCGTAGAGGAACCTGTATCTTTAGAACTGAACTTGAAAAATGTTTGGTCATTTACGATGACTCGCAATAGCCAACGCCTGCAACAAAAGAACCTGTATCTTCTTCGGGTACAAAACTTGCATCATAACATAGACCAGAATTGTTGTAAAGCCTTAGCTTTCCACCCATTTTCCAGACAGTTTCTTTCCTGAATGGAATCCGACCAACCAATTGGTTGTCATTTAGTCTCAACTCACTGAGAACCTTTAGGCCTTGAAAGCTTTTTGGAATTGAACCATTAAGATGGTTTCTATCCAAATGAATGACACGAAGTTTAGGTAATTCGCCAAGCCACTTTGGTATTGATCCTTGCAATGCCATATCAGAAAGGACCAAAGTTGTCAACTCTTGCAACCCATTGAAACCTACACTTGGAATTATAGTCGACTCTAACCGGTTCCCTTTTAATATCAGAGCTTGGAGTGAATTCAGTTTTGCTAGAGCTACTGGAAGTGGACCCGACAATTGATTGTAACTAAGATCCATAAGAAGTAAACTTGCAAGGCCACTGATCGAACTGGGTATGGATCCCGAGAGACGGTTCCTGCTCAAATCTAGTTTTATAAGGGAAGGACAATCTCCAATGCTCATGGGAATAAAATCTGCAAGGAGATTCTGGCTCAAATCTAGTATATTCAGAATTGGGTAACTTAGAGCCGGCATTGAAGCTGATAACCGGTTGCGGCTCAAATCCAATGATTTCAGGTTCTGCAGCTGCCCAAGTGAAGCTGGTATGGAGCCATTGAGATTATTGTTGTGAAGATCAAGGACTTTTAAATGGGTAAGATTACCTAACTCGTTTGGAATGAGACCCACATGACCATTTTCTCTAAGGACCAGTGTTTGGAGTGAGGATCCCAAGTGACCAAGGAAGGAAGGAATTGGTTGAGGGTTATAACTGAAACAACGGTAAAAGAAGAGTGTTTTTATGTGAGGAAGTTTTGTAAGAGATGGAGATATGAAAGAGTGTTTCTCATCACATGTAGGAAAAGCTGTATCATCAGATAAGGCACCGAAAGAGAGTGACACAACATGATAAACTTGATTTTTATCAGGCATGCACTCAATCCCATGCCATCGGCCACGACATACATCCGGAATGTCAGTCGCCCAGCCATTTCCAGTTGCCCTCATTATGTCATAAACAGCTCGTTGCTCGTGAGGATCGGTATGAACACCGTTCTTGTTCATAGAGAAACCTGTTTGTGGTGCATCAATTAATGCCGACGGGGCACCTGAATCCGACAGTATCACAGTGAATGGTGATACTAGAGGAACGAAAATTAGGGCCAGTAACGTTGGAAATGAGAGTGAAAACCAAGGAATGAACTTCATAGTTGGGCTAGTGCGACGAAATTTAAAGATACGTTGGAATTGGTCGAATGGGAATATTAGTATAAGGGCAATATATAAAGCTGTGGAGGGTAAGAGTAAACATAGAGCAGTAAGGGTCACGAGGAAGGTTAGGATTTGAATTTAAGACACTCTTCCTGACATTTATGTGTTTCACGAGATATTTCCTCAGTGCACGTTGGCAACCAATTCTTCTTCTAGCTAGATAGGTAGTTTGGTTAGAACGAAGTACATTTTATGCGTAGTATTAACTGTTCTTCATCGGTAGTGATGTCAATTCATTAAAGTCTTGAGAATTCTTTCTTCCCAAGAGGGCATTTATTGAGTTTGAGCAGCTGGAATTGACAGAGAATGGAGAAACATGGATAATTAAAAACAATCATGTATTCCTTACTAGATGGGATCCACTTCATTTCTTTCTTAACATGGATGTAGGGCCTGTCAACTAATGCCATTACAACTAGTGTAACCTAAGCAGAAACGTGGACAGGGTACATTCCAATGCTGCTTTGAATGAAATTTGGTTTATAACTAATCTGGATCTTACCGTTATATGAGCCACATTATGTAATAGTTAAGTTGCTGTGTACACTAGTTGGCATTTCGGAGGGATGTCCAAAAAAATGGGGGGCCAATAAAACAGGACTCCGGACATTGAGATTTTAATGTGGTCCTCAAAAGCACTGTTCAAGAAAAGAAGTGAAAAGGAGTGGCATCAGCATCAATTAAGTAAAATAAGATATATTGGTATTAGCTGACAAACTGTGGGATTGGTATGCAGTGATTTTCATATACATATAACTTACTAAGAAATACAGTGATCTGTTCCATTATGGGATCATGGATCACAACTATGTAGAACTTTTCATTCATATCCTGGGTCTGGGTTATCTTGCAATTAAAGTCTAAGAACTATAATACAGGGTAAAGACTGATGAAACTTACTCAACTGCTATCATGGAATCACTAGGTCGCATCTCTTGGCAATCAATAAAACTCTTTCAAACATTTGCAGGGCCACTTACCAAAAGGGTTGTCCTTACACTCAAGCAACGGCATGCCCTAGTGCGCGTTTTGAGACTCCAGCTTGCCTAAGATGAATTTGATAACACCCCAGCCGAAACCACGGTATTGTAACCACCTGGTCATTCTTGCCTTCTGCTTCTCCAGCGGAACATCCTGGCTACGCATCCACTGTTTTGAAGATTGAACAAAAAGATGATTCACGGATGACTTAGACATCCCAAGGCTAGACTCCATCTCTTCGCCAGAACCGTCATCCTCAAAAACATGTTTCATTGCCTTCGCTGCAACTGCATCACTCACCCCTTTTTCATGCAGTGTCTGTTCCAACAAAAATTCAGAATTACTTTGTTTCAAGAATCTCTCAAAATAATTTTATTTTAGACAAAAAACAAACTATAGAATTTCCATGTAAAATCATCGGCATGATTAGTGTAGATTGCAATTTTATCCATTCTTCAGGGATAATTTAATGTAAAACTATAAAATTATAAATAAAATTAATGAATAATTTTATTTATACATTCGACACCTTCCAAAATCCAGACTTGCATTGTCATTCTAATTTTACATCTTAACTGCTTCGTGATGAAAAAATATGACGTAATAAACAGCCAAAATAAGTTCTAAACCTTTCCAAATCCAAACTAACCAGGCTTTGTCCTCATGACTTTCCATATAAGTTTTTCATGACAAAAATACCAAGTTCGCTTATATCATGAAACACACCCATCCCAATACTTGTCCTCAAAAGTTTACTTATATCGACTAAAATTCACCTTTTGTGTAATTGGAAGGAAACCCCCTTCCAGGAGCATTCCTCTATCCTAGAATTTGTATTTAAGATTCCTTCATACATTACATGGGTACTTTTTCATGACAAAAATACAAAGTTCGCTTATATCATGAAACACACCCATCCCAATACTTGTCCTCAAAAGTTTACTTATACCGACTAAAATTCACCTTTTGTGTAATTGGAAGGAAACCCCCTTCCAGGAGCATTCCTCTATCCTAGAATTTGTATTTAAGATTCCTTCATACATTACATGCAAGGGTACTTCCTAGTCTTAAGCACAATTATATGAAAATCTATAACAATTTGCTCAGATTTAAATAGATCTAAGTGAAGTTTCTCCCTTACTTGTTTGATCCGTCTAGGTCCCCAAGTTGAAGAAGACCATTTAGACCGAGCAAATGCTTCAGCATATAAATCATCATTAACAAACCCCCTGCCAAAAATGCAGAAACTTGGTTAGGAGAGGAAACATGTATGAATATTTAGACGAGGAAACCCACTCCTCTTTAACCTCTTGCCAAGATTTCAAGGTAGTCAGTACTCAGTAGTCTTACATTAACTTTGGATGTGTAAATGCTTGTTCATTGGTAATGGTTGCCATAATACATTAGTAGCACTTCTATTTGATACATCCAAAAGAAAACATCTAACATATAACACCCACCTGATGTAAAAATCAGTTAACACGCTTTGAATTACATAGGGAGAAAACCCCTTCGCAAGAAGTTTCTTTTGTAACTCGTGTGCAGTGCACGCTCTGCAGAGAAGTAGCACAGTACTCAAAATATTAATATATAGAAGTAGCACAAACCATGAAATACATCAAGTGATAGGACGGATATTTCATGAGAAAATTAACAAAAATAAATCAGTTCATTTCTCACCTTCTGGCAAGTGCTTTAATTGCAACTTTTGCAGCATCGTGTATGTTTCTACTATGTTTTTTCTCGTCTCCTTGACCATTTCCATTTTCATCTAACATTTCAGGATCATCAGTATGTTCTTCCTCTTCCAGATCCAAGAATTCCCCAGCTTCTTCAAATATACTGCTTGGTTTGACTTCACAAAACAGGAATTAACATTATTACAGATATACTTTAAAACGTTCAATGTAATTTGTTGGTTACAATTGAAATATACCAGCATTAGCCTTGGAATCATAGGAAATCCCCTTTAGTGATTTCTCATCGAAATTCTGTTTGCTTTCAGAGACTTCGTTATTAAATATCATTTTCGCTGAGAATTCTTTGGCATTTCCAGGATCACTCAGTTTGACTACACAATTAGACCACAACAAAAAATTAACATTATCACATAAATGTTTTTACCAATCGACATGAGTCTGTTATTTTGACTGAAATATACCAGCATTACCTTTGGAATGATGTGAACCCCCATTTTGTGGTATCTCATCAGAAGTAGGATTTCTCTCCAAAACCTTATTATCGAATTTTCTTTTCTCCGAATTTTCGTCGATATTTCCAGATTTCATGTTCGCTTTTACTGTACAATTAGACCCCAACAAAAAACAGCAATGAACATCATTACAGTAACGTTATAAATTGATAAACATAAGCTGGCCGGTTAAATTAAAATATACCAGTTTGAGCTTTGGAATCAGAAGATACCCCATTTCGTGGTGTCTCTTCAAAATTCAATAATCTCCTAAAATCCTTGCTATCAAAATTCAAGTTCTCTATGTTTTCCTCAACGTTTCCATTATTCAGTTTGACTGTACAATGAGACCATAACAAACACTATTACAAAATAATTCAAAATGACCTGCTGGATACTGGATAGATAGAAACATACCGGTCCTAGGCTTAAAATCATAAGGAACCACATTTTGAGATATCTCCTCCAGTTTTCTTCTCAATAATTTTTGCTCATGCAGAGCTTTTCTTTCTTCAAATTTGGGGTTTATCTTCGGAATATATCTTTCCGGACCAGATGATGAATAGTCTGCACAACGCTGGATTAAACTGCCTTTCCTAACCCTAAAATTTCAGACAAAAAAACAAACAAACAGAGAATTAAATAAAAAAAATTGCAGAATAAGCAAAAATTTGATAGCTAAAACCCTTTGCAAATATCATTTAGGGTTTGAAATTAGTGAACAGAATATAAATAGAACTAGCAGAAAAGCATTTTAGGGGAAGAAAATTCGTACCAGTTTGTCTGAAGAAATCTAGGGAGAAACTGGTTTGAGATTCTTAAGCCGATATTCCCACGAAAGTTGACATTTTTAGGGAAGGATTGCATTTTCAAACCCTAAATCAAGCGGGAAAGCTTAGAGTTTGTTCTGAAACTAGGGTTGCATCTTCTTTTTTTTAATACGAAAGGAGCTTTATTAATCTGAAAAAGAACTACATAGATAGTCTATCATCAACTAAGGGTGTTTCCAACCAAGGTAGTTTTACATCTAACCAACCAAGGTGGTTTTACATCTAACCACTCTTCAGCATCTGATATAGATAGAGCATGCTTAGCTAGTAGGTCAGCTACATTATTTGCATCTCTATGAACGAAATTACATTTCCAAACTTCAAACTTCTTTAATAAAAATTGATTGTTTAACCATGCTTCAAAAAAAAAAAATTTATTGTTTAACCAAGCAACTGCTCTTTCCTTCCCGTTAATGGCATTGACAACGTTTTGGCTATCTCCCTCTAGTTGAATTCTCCTAAACCCTTTATCTGCTGCCCATTTGATGCCTTCCAAAGCTGCCAATGCTTCTGCCTTTTCAGACTCTAGTGCTTTAATTGGTGCACTTCTAGCTCCATCGGACGTACCTACATTAGTTCTAATTATTAGTCCAATTCATGCTTTGTTGTTATATCTACAAAATGTTGCATCAAAATTAATTTTAATCACATCAAGTTCTTGTCTTATCCACACATGGGCACCAGAGTTATGTATAGGCCTGTTTATAGAAGGCATAGTTATATTAACTCTTTGCCAATCTTTCATGTGTGAGTTCACATTCCTGATAATAGAGTCGCAATGAACCTGCACATTTTCAAACACTACACTTCAACGGTGTTTCCAAACTTCCCAAATAACAAAACAAAATATATGAAAATGAGCTATGTTGTTAGGCCTAGCTTGGACATTATGATCGAACCAAGAAGCAACCCAGTTATAAATATCCTGCCCCTGTAATCTCAATAACAGATTTAAATCAATAGCTCTAAGCACATTAACCGTGACAGGACAATCTAAAAATAAGTGTTGTAAAGATTCCACATGATTAGAGCAAAGAGGACAGACAGACTCTATAATAGCATTATGCCTATGTAGTCTTTCTCTAACAGGTAAACACTTATGAATAAAATTCCACAAAAAATGTAGGATTTTTATGGGCAGGTTGGTTTTCCACAAAGATTTCCAGTTTATGGGAGTTCTCATAGTAACAATCTCAGGGATGTCATTTAAAATTGCTCTATAGGCAGTTTTAACATAGAAAGAACCATCTCTAGCTGGCATCCATCTTAACCTATCAATACCATTAAGAGGGATTCTAATCTTAAAAATAGCATCAACTGTTTGACTATCAAACAAAGACTCTAGAATGTGTAAATTCCAAGTCTTAACATCTTGATCAATAAGTTGGGACACCCATTTCATATTAGCTGACACAAATCTAGAACTAGGAGGCTTATTTAGAGATGGTATCCAATTATCTTTCCAAATGGAAATATTGGACCCATCACCCACTTCCCAACAATAGTACTTCTTAATAGTCTTCATTCCCTCACAAATTCCTCTCCAAATCCAACTACCATGTTCATTTAAAGCATCAGATAAAGGATTAGTATCTGGAAAATATTTGCACTTTAAAATTGAAGAGCATTGAGAAGAGGGATTTTCTAACATTCTCCATGCAAGTTTAGACAGAAGAGATTGATTCAATATCTCAGATTGTCTAATATTAAGGCCTCCTAAGTCTTTAGGAAGTGCAATTCTCTTCCATTTTTTTAAAAAAGAACCTTTACCATTTCCATTCTTGTTCCACCAAAAATCTCTCTGCACTGCATCCAATTTGTCAGTGATTGTTTTAGGAATTTTAAAAACAGTCATATGGTGATTAGCTAGGGTACCTAACACAGATTGAGTCAAAGTTGTCTTACCTGGTTGATTAACGAAGATAGATTGCCAAGTATCAAGTATATCAGAAAACTTACCCACAAGAGGGGCAAAAGAATCAGTCTTACTTCTGTGAAGTAAGAGAGGCACACCAAGATACTTGTCTTGCAGAGCCATTCTCTGAATGTTCAGAGTACCAGCAATTTGTTGCTTAATGTTGTCCTGCACTTTGTCACTAAAAGCAATTCCTGACTTATCAAAATTCACAGATTGACCAGAGAACTTACTGAATTGTTTAATAATTTTGGCTAAATCTACAGCTTCATTGGTCCTAGCTTTAGTAAAGACTAAACAATCATCTGCAAAAAAGAGGTAAGAGATAGCAGGACTATTTTTTGTTACAGTGATACCATGAATTTCACCGTTTTTTTCGGCAGAATATAGTGCTCTAGATAAAGATTCCATACAAAGAATGAATAAATAAGGTGATAATGGATCACCTTGTCTTAACCCTCTTTGAGGTTTATAAACACCACCAGGTGAACCATTAAGGAGAATTGAAGTAGTCACTGTGGAAATGCATTGATTAATATGAGAACACCAATCATCTGAAAATCCTAAACTTTTCATTGAAGCAATCAAAAAACTCCACTCAACCCTATCAAAAGCCTTAGACATATCTAATTTAATAGCCATCCAACCATCTTTTTTTTTTCATAGTGTCAATCAATTCATGAGCTATGACAATATTATCAGTAATTGATCGGTTGTCATCCGACACAAATATAATTCACTTTCTTGCTCAACTAAAATAAAAGTAGTAGTGATAAGAAAGAGTTTGTATCCACAGAGAGGCTTTCGTTGTCAATATGTTTCGGTTTCCTATAATAACAATTGGGGGGTTTTCTAGATTTTTAATAAAAGCAAACTAAAATAAAAGCAAATAAAGAAATAAGCAAATCAAATCAAACAAGGAAAGTTATTGGTTAAGGATTCATCTTCATTCACAAAATGCTTTTTGACAATAAGTAGAATTGAAATTTAATCTCTCATTTTATTAAAAGTCCTAGAATACCTTGATCGCAAGAATATTCCGCTAATTCCCTCTTGTCATCAACAAACACATTAAAAGATGCGAATGTGAATTCTACCTAGAAAGCAACCTAAAGTGTAAAAGCACAATTAAGTTTAACTCCCTAAGAGCACTAAGTTCTATGAAATAAGACTAATCAATGCAAACAAACGTGTAAAAGCACTAATCCATTTTAACAAAGGTTATGACCCACTTGTGACTACTAGGATGTATCACTACAAGCAATACTCACAACTATGCTACTTGCAATCAGAAATTATCACTTTTGCGTATAATAACCCTAATCTAGCAATAGATATGAAAAACAAACTCAACCAATTCGCGACTAGACTAAACAAGCTTTCAAATCATATAACAATATAAATAGTGAATCATAAGCAATAAAGCATGGAGACAAAACTAATTTATTGAACAAAACTCATGCTTGGAAATCCAATTTATTCCTTAACCAAAAGAGAGTTATCTAATCATATCAATGGAGTTTATAAACAAGAAGAAGAAATAAAACTATCATGATGTCAAAACCCTAGGCAAAAGTAGAAGATGATTAGATATCCCCACTAATGTAGAAAGAATTCTCTATATATAGCCTTTTTCTTCTCCACTAGTTTCTGTTTTTAGGTCACGCCCAAAAATCTGTTCTAGCACAGCCCATGAATGAAGCCCAGCCAACTAAGTCCAAGTCCGTCTCTGAGTCAGCTAACTGGATCGGTGAGTCAACTTGCCCGAGACAGAAATTAGCCGAGTTCTGGCTATATTCCGACCGTTTCCAGGCCAAACTCCATGCCTTTTCAATTACAGCTCCTTCCCTGCACAGTTTGGTTCCTAACAATCATCTAATTTGTTCATTGCCACCAGTCACTGCAATTGCAACCCATTCACAGGCCATCTTTCGCATCCATTGTCTGCATCTCAGCTAACCTATGTATCACCTCCATTCAGCATCACTGCAATCCTTCACTGAACTAAGAACCACCATTAGCTACAACTGAAACCACCGTAAACATTCACCTAAATCAACCAATCTCTGCAATTTATTCAACACAGCTCAACCAGCTCACACACCAGCAACTTCCTAAGCCAAGCCTGCAACATTTCATTGCATTTGCAGCATCACATATTGCATTCCATCATTGCCATCCTGACACCAGCCTCACTTACAACTGCAATCTCAGCTCCAGAACATTCAAAAACTCCACCAGCAAGCCAACACAACTTCCACCTGCTCAGTCACTGCATAGAATCCAGTACCTCATACATATGCTTAGATTCAATCCAACTTCAGCTTAAGCTCCTCAGATTCTTGTTCAAGCCACTGCCATACTAACTCAACTTGAGCTTCAATTCTCCACCATAGCTTTCACTGCAATATAACAACACCAGGCCATCGCAACCACCAGAAACTGCAGCTCTGACCTGCATACACCACTACCTCATTCATCCATTTTTATCTTCTCCATTATTGCAACACCTGACCTGAACTGCCAGCTCTATCTCACTTCATATATGCCAATCCCTGGCAACAGCATCACCTCAAATACAACCACTTAGTCCATTAGCATCACTCAGTTCTTCAATCTCAAAACCCTAATTTCACCTCTCGACTCACCTTCAGTTCCAGCTTCATTCTTGAACTAACCACAAATTCATTAAAACACTTGGAGAAAGTAAGCTAGTTGCAGTTGAAATTTAAGAAAATATTCGTTCAGACTTTTACACAAACACCATGTGTGCAATTTGTTGTTGATTCAGAGATACACTCCATGTTGATTTCCTTGACATCTCTATCTCCTTCCCTGCAATCACACACACAAACCCATAGTTCCCATTTCATTCAAGAGCTCATTGTTACATTAATCTGCAGCATTCTATCATTCTTGTGTATGACAGAAAATTTCAATATCAATGGCTGTAAACATGAACTCAGATCATTCAAGCTCGTATTTGATGCTAACCCATCATTCCCATGAACATCAATCGAAACCCTGGAAGCAACAACAATGATTTGTATTCATTTTCTCGGCTCAGATCTTCAATGAATCCCATGTGACAATCATCGATGGCAGTAAGAAGATTCTGCACCCTGTTTGCTCTCGGCCAAGACCCTCAAACTTCGAACACTGACTCTGTAGTCTCTCACCAGTATGAGCTTGTAACTCACTGTGTAACACCCTTGATCCGTGGCTAGAACTGACGGCAGCCAATCTGCAGGCTCGGTCGACGGCAACTAGAACAACGGCTTGGGTCTTCTCTGTTAACTGAATTTTGGTTTCAAAGGAAACCTAACTTCATTTCCTTGTATTGCCCTCTAGCAAACACACATGCCAACAACACAAGGTCTTGTAGAACATGCTTCTTTATTGGACTGTGTTGTCTTAATGGGCTTGCTTTACCTAGCACTGGAAAGATAGCTAGCTACTCCCGCAATGCCAATTGAACCTCAATGGATGTCTTTGTTCTTACGGTCTGATTCTCCCTATGCTTTGTAACCAACGGCGCTAATGATTCAGAGCAATGCTTTAGATCTCCATTTTTATTTATTTATGCCAAATCATACTAAAGTTCCTGAAAACATAAAAAACAAACTTAATATACAATTTTACAAGGAAAATTGCTTAGAAAAATGTAAGAAACCGATACTAGAAATAGGTGTTTTAGACACCTATCAAATTCCCCCACACTTCATATTTGCTAGTCCTCGAGCAAATCAAACAAAATAAAAATACAAAAACTCCGTGTCGTCGAGGCTACGGTTACTCTAAGCATAAATAACAAGCCTTTGAACCCCTAGGTATCCCTAGTGGACGAGTTTTAGTCTAGTGAAGGTTTACAAGAGGTCTGCCTACAAAACCTATATTTCAAACTCCGTCTATTTGTGACAAATCAATGAACGAATCCAAAATGATTACAGGAGGAGGTACCTTGAGCAAATTCAATTCATATATAAGTAAATAAAACTATAATTAGATAGTCGAACAAGCCACAATACTCGGAAACTAACAAACCACAATCACAATGAAAAGATTAAGAAGATGGATAAAGATGTAGATGTTGGCGAATGTTCACAAGTGATCGATGTTTCCCATATCTGTCTGAAGGTCGCCGCCAAGATGAACCTATGCATCCTAATGGATTGAGCTACTGGTCAATTCTAGTGTCAACACACTGGCATATACAAGGGAACCAGGAGTGACTTTATTCAACACAAAAATAATATTTTTCTTTTCTTTTCTTTTCTTTTCTTTTCTTTTTCACTTTTTTTTATTTTTTTTATTTTTTTAGACAGCATGATTAGATCTTTTGGATCAAAGCGCATGCATCTTGTCAGCAAGTACATGATAGTTGCCTTGGATCCTGCATTCCACGCTTGTTTAGGCGACGGAGCCAGGGACTACATTTCACACATACTATCCAAGTGTCTTTTTATTCCGTTTGGTCTAATTGGTAGGTCTCTTTTTTTTTTTTTTTTTTAGCAACTCAATCACTCTATTTCATCCTAGCAGTAATAACAAGTTGATGTTTAGTGACCCACCAAAGCACTTAGAGAACAATAGATAAATATGGAAAAATAAAAATAGAATGTGATATGGTGATATTCCGAGATATGGTAACAACTATGATTTATTTGTGATTTCTGAGCTATGTTCGTCCCTTTTAGTTAATTGGTTCCTCAACTCATGCAATCAAAATGGTTCCATCCACTAATGGTGTCATCCTAAAGGCACAAGTTTCTAGATTTCGGAGTTCAAAAAGCACTTTTTTTTTTCTATTTTTCTGATAATTTTTTTTTATAGGGATAAAACAAACTAAAACAAACATATAAATGCTCCCCCACACTTAAACTTTACATTGTCCTCAATGTAAAATTGAATCGTCCAAAGAAAGTTCAAGGTGGGAAATTCCGCAAATGATATGCAAAAACAAGAAAATAAAGATAAAATGCTTAAAGAATAAAAAGATAAAAGTAAAGGTAAAGATACAAAACCGGTGGGTTGCCTCCCACTTAGCGCTTGGTTTAAAGTCGTCAGCCCGACTTGCAAGACGAATTCCCCATACACCAATAATCTGAAAAATTGAGGATCCTTCCATGTAACCTGTTTTGCAAATATTAGCTTCACACAAATATTAGTACAAGAAAATAGAATTGAAGCTATCGCCCTATAGAAGTTTCCCCCACACTTATTCTTTTCTACACTTGGAAGTGTATAAAGAACATAAAAATCAGGGACTTCTATGGTTTCTTCTTTGCAAACATTCATAGTATGAGAATCAAAAGTTTCTAATGGTGGATATCGAGAAACAAAGTCATTTAACAATATTATCGAAGCACATATATTCAAGCCAATAAGAGGTAAAGGAGAAGGATAAATAGGCAAAGGGTTAGACAATCCTTGCAACTCTTGTATTATAGTATCCTCTTCATCCTTAGAAACTTCAAGTGAATTACTTAACTCTTGCACATTGTGGTCCTCTATTGAAACTTGCAACAATTCTTTATTCGTTTCTGCCTTAACCAAAGTCTCGACATCAACATCTTCGTCACAATATTTTGCATGCTTAATTGGGTCTTCCACAATATTGGTCAAATCGGTTTCATTCTCAACATACTCCTCTTCGTTATTAGGCACATGCTCTACTGCGGATCCAAATTTCACTATGAGGAATTTCTTTAGAACACTCAAAAATGCATCATCCTCAAGCTCCACCCTTTGAATAGGCTCTTGATCATTATTAAGATCAATGCTTGAGTTATCTACATAAGTAACATCATAGTCCTCTTCATGTTCATCTTGATCCCAAAAATATTCCGCGGTACACCTTTGGGAAATGTCACCATGAGTTGGTTCAAGTGATGTATCTTCATAATCATCTTCACTTTCATAGTTAACATAAAGTTGGTCGTCGCTGAATTTAGTGTTGCTAGTCTCAAACTCATCCTTTTGAATAGGTGAATGATCATTATTAAGATCAAGAGTTGAATTAACTACACAATTATCAACGAAAGACCCCAAAGGTTGGCCTTTTTCAACATTAGCATCAATCAAATATTCATCACAAACCACGGGCACATTAGAATAATTATTGTTTTGAAAACAAAGTTCTTATTCATACCTTTCTTCTTTGTATTGATCAATATCTCTTTGTAAGTTAGCAATACCTTCACGAAGTTCTTGGAGTTGCTCGTCTGTAGCCTCTTTATCTTTTTGAAACTCTTGCCATACAAAGTTGGAAAAGTTGTCTAAAAAGTTAGAGACTTGTTATTCACGAGCATAAGAATCCTCCAATTCTTGTGGTTGTTCACACACATACCCGCCATAAGGTTGTTGAGGAAAACCATAAGGTTCCATGGAATATTGGTCATAACCAATGAATTGGTGTTGATTATACCCCTGGAATTGGTAGTTGTCATATTGTTGAGGTTGTTGAAAACCGTATCCATCCATGTAGTATGCTCCTTCCATGAGAAACAAGTACCTGAAATAAGATTCTCAAACTAAGGTTAAAAATCAAAAAATAAAAGAAAAACAAAACCAAAAATAAGAAACCAAAAACAAGTGACAACAGTTGCCTCCCCGGCAGCGACGCCAAAATTTGATCGGTTGTCAGCCGACACAAATATAATTCACTTTCTTGCTCAACTAAAATAAAAGTAGTAGTGATAAGAAAGAGTTTGTATCCACAGAGAGGCTTTCGTTGTCAATATGTTTCGGTTTCCTATAATAACAATTGGGGGGTTTTCTAGATTTTTGATAAAAGCAAACTATAATAAAAGCAAATAAAGAAATAAGAAAATCAAATCAAACAAGGAAAGTTATTGGTTAAGGATTCATCTTCATTCACAAACATGCTTTTTGACAATAAGTAGAATTGAAATTTAATCTCTCATTTTATTAAAAGTCCTAGAATACCTTGATCGCAAGAATATTCCGCTAATTCCCTCTTGTCATCAACAAACACATTAAAAGATGCGAATGTGAATTCTACCTAGAAAGCAACCTAAAGTGTAAAAGCACAATTAAGTTTAACTCCCTAAGAGCACTAAGTTCTATGAAATAAGACTAATCAATGCAAACGAACGTGTAAAAGCACTAATCCATTTTAACAAAGGTTATGACCCACTTGTGACTACTAGGATGTATCACTACAAGCAATACTCACAACTATGCTACTTGCAATCAGAAATTATCACTTTTGCGTATAATAACCCTAATCTATCAATAGATATGAAAAACAAACTCAACCGATTCGCGACTCGACTAAACAAGCTTTCAAATCATATAACAATATAAATAGTGAATCATAAGCAATAAAGCATGGAAACAAAACTAATTTATTGAACAAAACTCATGCTTGGAAATCCAATTTATTCCTTAACCAAAAGAGAGTTATATAATCATATCAATGGAGTTTATAAACAAGAAGAAGAAATAAAACTATCATGTTGTCAAAACCCTAGGCAAAAGTAGAAGATGATTAGATATCCCCACTAATGTAGAAAGAATTCTCTATATATAGCCTTTTTCTTCTCCACTAGTTTCTGTTTTTAGGTCACGCCCAAAAATCTGTTCTAGCACAGCCCATGAATGAAGCCCAGCCAACTAAGTCCAAGTCCGTCTCTGAGTCAGCTAACTGGATCGGTGAGTCAACTCGCCCGAGACAGAAATTATCCGAGTTCTGGATATATTCCGACCGTTTCCAGGCCAAACTCCATGCCTTTTCAATTACAGCTCCTTCCCTGCACAGTTTGGTTCCTAACAATCATCTAATTTGTTCATTGCCACCAGTCACTGCAATTGCAACCCATTCACATGCCATCTTTCGTATCCATTATCTGCATCTCAGCTAACCTGTGTATCACCTCCATTCAGCATCACTGCAATCCTTCACTGAACTGAGAACCACCATTAGCTAAAACTGAAACCACCGTAAACATTCACCTAAATCAACTAATCTATGCAATTTATTCAACACAGCTCAACCATCTCACACACCAGCAACTTCCTAAGCCAAGCCTGCAACATTTCATTGCATTTGCATCATCACATATTGCATTCCATCATTGCCATCCTGACACCAGCCTCACTTACAACTGCAATCTCAGTTCCAGAACATTCAAAAACTCCACCAGCAAGCCAACACAACTCCCACCTGCTCAGTCACTGCACAGAATCCAGTACCTCATACATATGCTTAGATTCAATCCAACTTCAGCTTAAGCTCCTCAGATTCTTGCTCAAGCCACTGCCATACTAACTCAACTTGAGCTTCAATTCTCCACCATAGATTTCACTGCAATATAACAACACCAGGCCATCGCAACCACCAGAAACTGCAGCTCTGACCTGCATACACCACTACCTCATTCATCCATTTTTATATTCTCCACTATTGCAACACCTGACCTGAACTGCCAGCTCTATCTCACTTCATATATGCCAATCCCTGGCAACATCATCACCTCAAACACAACCACTTAGTCCATTTGCATCACTCAGTTCTTCAATCTCAAAACCCTAATTTCACCTCTCGACTCACCTTCAGTTCCAGCTTCATTCTTGAACTAACCAAAAATTCATTAAAACACTTGGAGAAAGTAAGCTAGTTGCAGCTGAAATTTCAGAAAATATTCATTCAGACTTTTACACAAACACCATGTGTGCAATTTTTTGTTGATTCAGAGATACACTCCATGTTGATTTCCTTGACATCTCTATCTCCTTCCCTGCAATCACACACACAAACCCATAGTTCCCATTTCATTCAAGAGCTCATTGTTACATTAATCTACAGCATTCTCTCATTCTTGTGTATGACAGAAAATTTCAATATCAATGGTTGTAAACATGAACTCAGATCATTCATGCTCGTATTTGATGCTAACCCATCATTCCCATGAACATCAATCGAAACCCTGGAAGCAACAACAATGATTTGTATTCATTTTCTCGGCTCAGATCTTCAATGAATCCCATGTGACAATCATCGATGGCAGTAAGAAGATTTTGCACCCTGTTTGCTCTCGGCCAAGACCCTCAAACTTCGAACACTGACTCTGTAGTCTCTCACCAGTATGAGCTTGTAAATCACTGTGTAACACCCTTGATCCGTGTCTAGAACTGACGACAGCCAATCTGCAGGCTCGGTCGACGGAAACTGGAACAACGGCTTGGGTCTTCTCTGCTAACTGAATTTTGGTTTTAAAGGAAACCTAACTTAATTTCCTTGTATTTCCCTCTAGAAAACACACATGCCAACAGCACAAGGTCTTGTAGAACATGCTCCTTTATTGGACTGTGTTGTCTTAATGGGCTTGCTTTACCTAGCACTGGAAAGATATCTAGCTACTCCCGCAATGCCAATTGAACCTCAATGGTTGTCTTTGTTCTTACAGTCTGATTCTCCCTATGCTTTGTAACCAACAGCGCCAATGATTCAGAGCAATGCTTTAGATCTCCATTTTTCTTTATTTATGCCAAATCATACTAAAGTTCCTGAAAACGTAAAAAACAAACGTAATATACAATTTTACAAGGAAAATAGCTTAGAAAAATGTAAGAAACCGATACTATAATTAGGTGTTTTAGACACCTATCAGTAATCATTCTACCAGAAAGAAAAGCAGATTGAGATGGGGAAATTATCTTATCAAGTAACGGCTTAAGTCTAGTGGCTAACAGTTTAGATATCACTTTGTAGGTGACATTACATAAGCTAATAGGTCTAAAGTCGACAGCGCTTGTGGGGCAATTCTTTTTTGGTATCAAAGAAATAAAATTATGATTAATCTTCTTGAGAATATATTTATAATGAAAAAAGGATTGCACCAATCTAATAATATCATCACCTACTACATCCCACATTTGCTGGTAAAAACCAGGGGGATAAGCATCAGGGCCAGGGGTAGTCCATGGTTGCATACTAAAGACAACACGTTTAACTTCATCACTATTTGGAATTCTAGTAAGCATGCTGTTTTCAACATCAGTAATGCAAGGAGAGGTAGAATCAAAATATTCAGTAGGATTATCAGGTAATGTAGTTCTACTCATATTAAAAAAATGATCTTTAAGAGTGATAGCAATTTCATTCCTATCTGAAACCCAAACACTTAAAGAATTTTTTAGAGTGTCAATATTGGTTCTTTTTTTCCTGAAATTAACCTTATTATGGAAATATGCAGTGTTTCTGTCACCATTTCTAAGCTCCTCATCTCTATTTCTTTGTTTCCAGAAGTCATCTTGGGCATCAAGCCAATAAGATAGTTTTTTCTCAAGGTCCTCAAGGAGTTCATTCTGATTACCAATACTGTTGCCACTAGTAAGAGCTTCTATTTGGGCTTTAGTCTTAGCTATTTGAGTGTCGATATTTCCAAAACTATGGTGGTTCCAATATCTCAAAGCTAATTTAGTATAATGTTGACTTCTAGTAACTCTATAAGCATTTGAACCAGACTCAGGGACCGTCCAATTATTTCGAATGACATCCTTGCAAACATGATCCTTAAACCAAGTTCTATTCAATCTGAAAGGTTTATAAGTGTTATTCTGGATTATATCAGTCACTAGAAAAATTGGGCAATGATCACTAGCAAGGGGTATGATATGAAAGGAAGTAGAATTAGGATAATAATTCATCCAAGCTATATTGTAGAGGACTCTATCAAGTCTTTCTAAAATAAGCTCATGACCAGATCTCCTATTAGTCCAAGTAAACGGATTCCCTACAAAAGGCATACTATGGAGACCATTGACGTTTAACAGAGCATTAGAATTATCTAATACTGGCTGAGATATTAAATTACCCCCTTCCTTTTCATCTTGGGTCAAAACGAAATTTAAATCACCTATCACAATCCAAGGCAAATTTAGATGAGTAGCAATATTATTCATGACATTCCATTGAGCATCTCTAAAAGAGTCATTCAAAGCACCATAAATGAAAGTAAAAAGAGAATAGTTTGTTCTAGCATCAATTCTAATTTTGTAATTTATAATATTTAATTTAGCATCTAGAATTTGAAGATCTACTCCTTCCTTCCACAGCAGGAAAAGACCACCGGATAAGCCAATTGGTTCTACTAGAAACATATTAGGATATTTTAGGTTTGAAGTATAAATCCTCATTTTTCTAGAGATGTTTTTGGTTTCAATCAAAAAAATAACATATGGGTCATTAGATCTAACAAGGTCTCTAAGATGATTTCTAGTGTTTTTATTACCAAAGCCGCAAACATTCCAAGACAAGAATTTCATGGTTTCAAGCTGTAAAATAAAAAAAATCAATTTAAAGTTTTTAAGAGTAATTTTAAGGCTAAGAAAATAATTTACCTCAATCTCCCCATCAGTGATTCCAGATTGTTTGTCCAAAAGTATGGGCCTAGTTGTTGTTTGATTTCCTGCTTTTCCTTCAATGTTATTTGCATCACCACCATCTTCCAGTTCAGCGTTTTCAGTAGCTTGTTTATCAACCAGAAACCTTTGCCTCTTTCCTAATCTAGCTTGGACTGCATCAGAATCATCCACAGCAAGAAGTTTGATAGCAATCCCATCTTGAGGTGGAATAAAAATGTTGTTCCTACCATTCACTCTAGCATTCTGAGTAGGAGTTATAGAAGCACTATGTCTTGCAGGAATAGATTTTCTCAATCTCCATACACCTCCAAATGGCAACGGTTTCTTGTGAAGTGCTTCCAGATATATAGAAGCATCCTTACATGCCCCGTTACAGTGGTTAATAATACAACACTTTGGGCATAATTTCCTAAGTTGTTTTTCATTGAAGAATCTTACCCATTTGGTTACTCCAGTAGCAGTGATTACTAGAACACCCCTTCTTAATGGCGTTAATAGATCAATCTTGACCCAGACTTTCACAGGAACACCTCCTACTGGTACATCATCTTTCGGTTCAATTGCTAGTACTTCACCCATTAGTTTTCCTATCTCTTCCACAGCTTTCACAGTCATATGTTCCGGTTGAAGAAACTTAAGTTGGATCCAGTAAGCTTGTTGAGTCCAATCCAGTTCTTGATGGCTTAGTCCATGAAAATAATCATAGAGAATAACTAAGTATCCATCAATATTCCAGGGTCCTTCATCTATCACTTTGTCCACCACTTCCTTGTTTTTCAACTTAAATATCATCACATTAGTATCAACTTCAATGATTTTCACATCTTCTAGAGGAATAAAATTCCACATGAACTGAATATTATTTTCCACGGCACCATAGGTCATTCTTCCCTCAATGATAATCTTTCCGATCAAGCAACAATCCCATTATCCTGCTCCCCCCTCCACATCTAGAGTATCACTTTGATTCAGAATGATAGTATCAGCATCAGCTGCATTTATCTCCAACGTCGCTTTCCTAAACCTTGCATCCAAATTCATAACTTCAGTATTCTTGTTTGGGTTACTTGCTTCAATGATTTGGTTTTCTTCCATTCTTTGATTGGGATTCTGAAAGTTCCAAGGTTTTGTGTTTACCAACTGGATTAATGCTTGATAAATACTAAAATCATTATGGTTACTGGAAATAGTTGTAGAATAATATCCTAGAGAATAAGGCTTGGAGAGATTTTTGGGAGTGATTGAAACAGAAAAGGAAAGTGTGAAAATTGTGATTGACTAAAAAAGAAAAAGGGATTTAAAATTTTCAAATTTGTAACGACATTTTTGTTTTGGGTATATGCGACGTATACGAGGTATAATGTTCTTGCTTGAATCGGTGATGAAAACTTTACCCATAGTGATGAAAATAACATTGATTTTTCCAGGAGAAATCATAGCTTCCACAAGCAACAAAACAACAGCAACCAACGCTATTACCCATACAACATACTCGGCCAACGCCATTAGGACAAAAATAATCTGTAAAAACACAAGAGGAGAAGATTTAAGTTAATTAGCCATACTAAAAACAGACAAAAAGATTTAAAGGTGACAGAATAAAACTAAATAGAAGATCAAAAAATTATTTGATTAAGACATGAGATTGGAGATTGAATAAATAAAAGATTTATGGGAAGAGGGTTTTAATCATTGATACATATTAGTTTCCATGCTGAATTGAAATCAAGAAATCAAACAAATTAATCAGATTAAAACAAACCAAGATAGTATTAGAACATCATACCAGATTCAATAAAGTAGAAATAGGATTAAAAGAACCAAAGAAAGCAGAGATTGAATCAGTAGATCATAGATTGGGAATTTTCAAAAACTGAGTTGACTCTGACGATCGCCCGATTTGTGGAGAGGAGAGATAAACACTCGTGTTAAATTTAGGGTTGTATCTTGACTTTCATGCTTGACTGTGGATGAATTTGTTTCCGCTTTCCACCAGAAGTAAGAAAGAGAGGTAACATAAATAGCCTCCACACGCATATAAGCCTCCCCTGAAGGCTCAAGGCCTGAAGTACAGGCAGCGTCACACACGCATAAACTCTACCAGACCAGCATCTGTGCCCATAGAGCTGTAAACACTTTACCCGAACAACATTTATTTTACAAAAATGCTTCCCAAACCGCAAACAAAAGGAACTCCCTGGCTAATCCCAAGAAAACGAGTCCCACCCATACGTGAGATGCTCGGTTTTTGCAATGTTTAGATTGATGCTTGTGTAAAAGATTTTTTTTTTTTTTTAGGGAACATTATTTATATACCCCTACAATGAGACCCCTTGCAAAAATATCCTTATGAACTTTACAAATACCCCTAAGCCTAATACATTACTATAATACACTCTTTTATATAGTGAATATACAAAACCACCACCACTACTATTCAAAAAAAATAAAAAAAATCTTTAATGCCCACCACCAACCACCACCACTGTCCACCGCCTCCCACCGACGACGACCACAACCGCCAACCACCACCACCGACGACCACCACCACCACCACCACCGCCGACCACCACCACCGACCACCACCACCGTCGACTACCACCACCACCACCGCCGACCACCACCACTATCACCGACCACCACCACCACCGATGACCACCGTCGCCGCTAACGAACACCACCACTGTCCACTACCACCACCGCCGCTAACCATCGCCGCCGTCAACCACCATCGCCGCCGCCAACCACCACCATGTGGAGTCAACTTGCTGAAGTTGTGTCCATATCGGAGGCAACTGGCTCAAGTTGTCTTCAACAATAAAGGCAACTAGCATAAAGTTGCCTTCAAAAAGTGAAAGCAACTAGCCTAAGTTGTCTCCATATATGGATGCAACTTGCACAAGTTGTCTCTAAAAAAAATAAAAATTATACACAAATAAGTGAACCTAGTATGAATCGAACACACAACTTCTGACATATTTGTCAGTTGTGCTACCATTGCACCACAGGTTCGCCACACCATCAGTGCTCAACCAACAATCCAAACCACCACCAGACAAACACCATATCCTTCATCTCTGCTACTACAAACTCTACCTGCAACAGCTTCATGACCACAACCATTTATGCACACTTGCAACATGAGTCAATAGCTGCAGTCACTTACATGCCCCTACTCAAACACCATCAGCAACACACAAGCAGTAACAACTTCTTGTTCTTCTTTCACTGCATGGATACATATTGATTTTATGCTCAAGTTCCTAAGCATTCATCTATCGTCTTGACTTTAAAGCATGAGCATCAGAAACACAACCATCATCAGCAAATCAACACAACCCTGTGTTACCATTGTACCACAAATTCGTCAACTAGCTCAAAAACATAACCAAGTTGCCTCCGAACTGGAATCAACTAGATCAAGTTGCCTCCAATCTGGAATCAACTAGCTCAAGTTGCCTCCAAAAGTGAAAGCAACTTGGTCAAGTTGTCTTCAAAGTTGGAAGCAACTAGCACAAGTTGTCTCCAAATAGTAGAAGCAATATGGTCAAGTTGTCTTCAAAGTTGGAAGCAACTAGCACAAGTTGTCTCCAAATAGTAGAAGCAACTTGGTCAAGTTGAGTATCACACCTATCATGTATACACAGCCGCCACAACCAAGTTTGGTTCACTGAACTTCTAGATTTAGGCACTCGTTGGCTGCAATTTCTATTGCCCAAGTCTTGTCCATCACTGACTGACTTTGAAATTCATAAAAAAAAAACCACCATCACAACCTCCACAACCACTACCAACACCAATGATGCAACCACTACCATCATTTCTAGTTTTCTACTACAACATCATTCACCACTACCACACCAACAACAACCACCACCACCACCACACTAACAACCACCAACACAACTGATGCAACATCCACCACTGCGGCGGCTACCTCAACCTCCACTACAACATCCACTACCACCACCACTGCTTAAAACATAACAACCACCACCACTGCGACAACAAACACCTACCACAAGCACCACTAATTAACATCATTGACATAATTAAAAATAATATATATGTTGCCAATAGAATTAAAATTAAGAAATGCAAAAAATCAAGATGATTATACAGTAAATAAGGAAAGATTACTTTATCCCAGTAGCACTGATGCCTAATATGTTAACTTAAAACCTCCAATTCCCATTCAAATCTAACAACCACAAAATTAGCGAATACTTAAAAATTGGGACAAAAATCAAAACCTAAAACAAAATGATAAAGATGCATAGAAGCAGAAACCATATCTAACAGCTTATATTATAAGAAAAATTTAAATTTTCTTACCGGAATATTGAGAAATCGAATCCGAAAATTATATCTCTCAACAGATTGGAGATTGAGTTAAGTGATGATGACGATGGTAATAAGAAGATATTGTTATTTTGGTAGTAGTGGTGGTGGATTTGGTAACATTGATTTTTCGTTGTGGTGGAGACGGTGATGGTGGCGATGGATATCGTGTTGGCAGAGTTCGTTTTGATCATTGAACCTCATTAAATTTAGAACAAAACCATCAAATTCAACTGCAACCTTCTTCTCAACTCTTCTTAAATCTCGTAAATCCATCAACCAAATCAATCACAGCAACTTCCCATCTCTGAACTGGATCCAAACCCTAACTTCAAATTCATCAAAAATAGTATTTTATTCATCCTTGTCCATCACCAGAGACAATACTAGCAGCTCAGTTTCGTCCCTGTTTTGACAAAACATAATATCCCATCTACAATAATTCAACCATTATTAATCAGCGTCTCCATCGTCAAAATCAAAATCTATACTTACCAGAAACCGAAACCAAAATTGAAAACCTAAAACTATATCTTAATCGCTTTAATCTTCATTTGATGTAGAAATTAAAGCAGGTCTCTTGATGATGTTTATGAAGTTTCATTTCCATATTTAGTTGGAGTTGAGAACCTAAATCTCGATTCTAGATCTGTTGAAAATAAAACATACAAGATGTAAAAGATCTGCTGATGGTAGTGGCGGCGATGTAGATGATGACGGTGGTGGGAGAGATGGTGGTGGTGGTGGGAGAGATGCAGATGGTGGTGGTAGCAGTTTAAGTCGAGGAAGAATGAAGTGAACAAATGTGGAAGGGTAAAACGAAGGTGGAAGGTTATAAAAGGAATTATTAGAGATATTTTTTGTTGATAATTTCAATTCTGCCATCAGGTGTATTTGTAAAGACCCATAAGGGTATTTGTGCATGACCCATGGATAGTAAGGGCATAAATAACATTCCCACTTTTTTTTAAATTAGGTTAAACAAATAGGACTATTAAACACAACTACCAAGGTGGGTCGAAATGCATGGCTCAGTGGTAGATATGGTTCAATCCCCATCGTAAAGGTTTGTACTTGAATTAATTCTATAGATATAGGAGGTTTGGTGGGGTTGGACTTTGACAGTGGGGTCAGTCGAACTGGCTGGATTTGGATAGTGGCTTGTACTTGGGCCCACCGTAAAGGTGCGTATTTAAATTAACTAGGTATCACCTCGGCATACGTCCGCAACCGTTCTGTGGTAGCGGGACGTTAGGGTTATCCTGGGCCGTAGGTTAAACTATAAGAGAATTTGTTTCTTTAACAAAACTCGTCTGTCAAATGGAAAGTCTAGTATTAAATAAGACTAATTGCGCTAACCAAGTCAAATATTCTAAAACATAATTCCTCGTGTCATACATACGATTTTTCATTTTTATGACTATGCATACAGGGAAAACTCTATATATCTTATCGATAACCTAGCATCTTCAAATTGCTTAAAAAAATACTACAAGAAAGCTCTGGTAAATCAGCATGACGCAAGCCTTGTTCTAAGTCTCTTCTCTCCGTCCTAATTATTGTTAAATTTACCATGTGTTCTTCAATTTTACAACCAAAATCTTATCAATCTTGGTTACCTTCTCCTGACTATTATCAGTATTACTATTTTTATCTACAAGTATAATTTCAGTTCTGGAAATACTAAAGTTGAGATTAAATCTCAAAGTGTATTCAAAACTACCAGTTCTCATAATACTCTGAAGCAGCAGGAGGAGACACATGTATTTCTCATAAATTTAATTTTTTCTTATCTTATACCTGAATTAATTTTCAACCTCTTATTTTTTTCATTGATAGAATTTGCTTTCTATAAACTAGATTTACAACTGCTCACATTTTGGAACCTACACAAATTACTGTATGTTTTCATAATCATACAACTAGCTTGATCTGCAAATTAGGATCCTTATTGGTTTATTACACTTCTGTTTCTTGTTTAATAATCTTGCATCCTTGTTTCAAAATGAAAATCCTAGCTTGGAATGTGCAAGGATGCAGAAATCATTTAACACAAAATCATCTAGCAAACTTAATTAGTATGGAGAAACCTAAAATCATGTTTCTTTCAGAAACTAAGAACCAAAGACACTTAGTTAAATCATTAGTATCATCCTTACCTAATTATCACACTGTAGGCCCAATTGGCACAATAAGGGGGCTTGGAATAGCTTGGATGGATGGATTCTACTTTGAAATAGTTCAGTGGAACATTAACATGATTAATATTATTGTGAATTCTGCTTTTGACACCCAGCAATTGGCTCTTACTTGTTTTTATGGTAGTCCTTATCCCTTTAATAGAAATATATCTTGGGATTTCTTAGAAGAAATAGGTGTTCAAATAATTGGGAGGAATATGCCATGGATAATACTAGGAGACTTTAACATGATTTTTGATCAATCTGAAAATTTAAGAGGTATTCCTTTTAATAAATAAAATAGTGAATACTACTACAACATTCTAGAGAGAGTTTGCTTGTATGACTTAGGCTTCTCTGGATCTGACTAAACTTGGGACAACCATAGAGAAGGAAGTCATAATAATCAGGAAAGATTAAACAGAGCAGTAGTAAATGCTGAATGGCACTCTCAATATCCTAATGCCTCCCTAAGACATCTTATAGCCATAGGTTCCGACCATTGTCCAATTATGCTTTCTGCAGATAACATTACAGCTAAAATGGAATGGGTCTTTAAATTCTATGATACATGGTTAAAAGAGCATTCCTATCATAAAATAAACATGGAAAGATCATAATACCGAAGATATTCCTCAGAATCTAGTGACTAATTTGAATAACCTAGGAACTAACTTACTAGACTGGAAAAGAAATATCTTTGGGATTTCCTCAAAAAATAAATAAAAGAGTTCTTAAAGATATTGAACGGCTGAAAGCAGGTAGCTATACTGAGTATCAACAGAGAAAAAAAAAATTAACAAAATTAGAAATCCTTTACGATACCCAAGAATACATAGCAAAACAACAATCCAGGGATAACATTATTGCACTAGGTTAAAGAAATACCAAATACTTCCATACTATATCACCTTGAGAAGAAGGAAATGGAACAACATAGAAAGTTTGCTAAATGCTCAAAATGTGGCTACTAGAAATATCTTTGAAATTAGTACAATTCTAACTGATTATTTTCAAACTCTTTTCACTGAAACTCCTCCAGACCATCAATCTAATGATCACCTCTTTAAGGATAGTATTCCAGTTTATTTGATCAAGACAACTCTAGCATCCTGAGCCCTCCTAATAAAGAAGAAATCTTTTTAGTACTAAAAATATGAAACCCGATAAATCTCCAGGACCAGATGGGTTCCCAGTTAGTTTTTTCTTGCAGAACTAGAACATAGCGGGCACTCAAGTTAACTTGACTATCCAAAATTTCTTCATAGATAAGAAAATGCACCCAAAAATAAACAGAACTCTTTTTTTTTTTAATTCCAAAGATAAAACAACCCAAGATACTCATCAATTTTAGGCGAATAGGACTGTATAATACAATATACAAAGTAATAGCAAAGATTATTGCCAATAGAATCAAACCCTTTCTGGAGAAAATTATTTCGCCATACCAATTAGCTTTCCTTTTCTCCAGACAAATCTCTGACAATATTATAGTTGTGCATGAAATTATCCACTCCTTCAAAAATAAAAAAACCAGAACTGGTAGTTTAGGTTTAAAAATAGATATGTCTAAGGCTTTTGATAGGGTCAATTAGAAATTTCTACTTTCAACCCTGACTTCCTTTGGTTTTAGTAAAGATGTTTGTTTGTTAATAAAACAATGTATTTCAACAACTACAATCTTTGTACTTCTAAATGGAGATCCTGGTGAGGCTTTCAATCCTTCTAGAGGTCTACGCCAAGGAGATCCTCTATCACCATACTTGTTTATTATAAGTATGGAAATATTTTCTAGACTTATTCTTAATCAAGAAACTAAAAAGATACTTCATGGGGTTAAAATAACCCCTATAAGTGATCCCAACTCACATCTATTATTTGCTGATGACTGTCTCCTCTTTGTGAAGGCCGACTTGGTAGAATGGAAGATCTTACTAGAAACTATAGCAACATTCAGTAAAGCCTCTGGTCAACTTATCAATTTTGAAAAGTCAGGAGTTTTCTTTAGCAAGAAGGTAGCACCAAAACACCAAAGAATGGTGTCTAAACTTCTAAAAATAAAGCATATAAACCTTAAGGACCCATATCCAGGAACTCCCATATTTATGGATAGATCCAAAATTAAAACCTTTACACCAATCTTAGAAGGAATGGATTATAAATCCAAAGGATGGAAGGGAATAGTCCTTTCTCAACCTAGCATATCAGTCCTAATTAGAGCAGTCCTGTCTAGCATCCCTTCTTATCAAATGGGATGTTTTATCTTACCAAAAAAGTTAACTAATAAAACCAATGCAATTCAGAGAGACTTTTGGTGGGGAAATGAAGCAGGACAGAAAGGTTTCTATCCTAAAGCATCTCCAAGTCTTTGTAAACCTATTCAAAAAGGGGGATTATGGTTCAAATTTAATCTTGCAATGCATGCTAAATTAGCTTGGAGATTAGTTAAGGAACCAGATTCCATTTGAGTAAAAACTATGAGATATAGATATTTCAAAACCAAATCTCCTCTCAAGGCAAAGGCTAAAACTAATGGCTCCTGGACTTGGAATTGCATTAGTCAATGCTTAGAACTTATTTATCAGTATAGTGTTTGGGAAGTAAAAATGGACACAATATTAGTATATGGAATGACAAGTGGATACCAGGATCAACTGAAACCCTAGAAACCTTTAGGACGTCACAAAATAGACATGTTACCTTAGTTTAAGACTTAATAAATTCATAAACTGGTTCTTGGAATATTGATATGCTCTTCTCTATTTTGCTTGATGACATTCCTAATAAGATTAAAAAAAAAAAATTTAAAGATAAAAATCATTCCCTTAAGAAAGATCAACTCAGATGGACATTAACTAAATCATGTGATTACACGGTTAAATCCTTATATGATAAATTAAATGAAACTGGCACTAATATTGTTAGTCTAGGTTTACCTGAATCTTTCTGGCTAGCTATATGGAAACTTGATATTTCTCAGAGAATTAAGTTATTTTTATGGAAATGCTTACAAAATGTTTTATGTACAAAATTGAAACTATGTGAAAAGGTGAAGGATGTTGAACCACATTGTACTATGTGTGGAATCGAAATAGAAACTACTGAACATCTTCTTATATATCGTCCTTATGCTAAAAAAGTATGGAACTCAGCTCCTAATCATTTCTTTCTTAATTTAGATAGATAAAGAACTATTTTAGACATTTGTAAGGGTTGGATCAATAATCCTAGAAAAGATATTTCCTTAGAATTAATGCTTACTAAGGTGTGGAAAATGTAATAGAGTCTTTGAGGATAAAACCAAAACATCTAGGACCCTGGCTATAAAAATATAGGAACATGTTACTTTCTGGTCAAATGGAAACATCAATCAGGTCAAAACAAAAAAAACATCTTAAGACGGTCTCAAAACCAGTTTGGCAGGCACCACAGAACAACACACTTAGGATAAATGTCGATGTTTCTTGGATTTATGACAATTTACCTTCAAGTTATGCTATAATTTTGAGAGATGATGCAGGCAATTAAGAAGGAAGAACAATGGGACAGTTAACATCCTCAGACCCTCAAGAAGCGGAGGCTTTAGGAGTGTTACTGATGGTATTTTCAATGATGTTGTAGTAATAAGGTTCTTGAGACTTGTGAAAGCAATGGATTTTAGATTTAATAAAATTAAAATAAGATAAAAATATATACAAAAATTTTCACAGGATGAAGAGATGATCGGGACTTAGGATTCCACCAGACTTCAATTTTATGCAGTTCAAAAATCAATTTTAAACGATACTAACTCATAAGATAAAGTTTCATTGACTCTAATTCATTGCCTAATATAGATTTTGAAAGTAATGGATGTAAATCTAAAGCATGGGACATCAAAACATTTATGCTAAGCATGACCCATCAATTGAAATCACAACCATTTAATGATAATCATAATTCAATTAAATAAAAGTGAAAATAGTCATAAAAAGAATTAATAGAATTACCACATTCATGAAATTTGGCTTCCTCCGTCGTCCCGATGATGGGGTTTAGCTCCTCATGTTGGAAACACGCTCAAAAGAATTTTTCATTGCTCAAAAGTGCTTACAAAAGGTGAAAATATAATGTAACAGAAAATTGCAACGGAAATAAGTGTTGCTAATCAACTGTTACAGAGAACGATAATAGTAAAGTGCTGCAAACACCGTTTATATGTCGCTGAAGAACTGTTACAAAGCTGAGTAACAACGACAATGAATTAACGACTGTCTTGACGCGTCTGTTCTTCACGTTCTTCCTCATGCAGCAGCAGAAAAGAATTTTGTAACTCGAGTTTCTGTGATGTGTTTCTTCCCCTAACTCTCCATAACACTTCTATGACTCCCGAAGACCCTTTTTATACCCATTAGCACCATCGAATATCGTCATTAAGTTCAGAAAATCTTCTCATTACTCATTTATTCTCACGGCAATATTTTCCATATTTTTGATCTTCCACGCGTTCTCAGCTGTCAAACATCCCTTATTTATCTTCTACATGCTCCTGGTTGTTGCTCGAGTCATCAAACATGTGTAGAACACGTTCAAATCTCTCCAAACTCATGAATATCTCTCCCATGCACGGACTGCCCTGTTTTGAACTCATGGATTATCTAGCCAAATCTAACGGAAACCAACGACCATACCATGCCTGTTAGACTGATTCACGTCATCCCATGAAATTTCAGCAATTGAATCTCCCTCTAAACCAATCGAATTCTGATCGAAAATCTGCCAGAAGTAGAGTTTGTTTTCCCGCTAAATTTGAATTTTGAAATAAAGAAGATGGGTACGATGGATAAATGGGCTATGTATAGCCATGGGTGCTGAGGACAAATGGGATACACATAGCCGTGGCTGCCCCTTATCCAAAATGAGAGTCTGAATAGCAAATGTCTTCCGGGGGTGTTCCGAGCAACTTTTCGATCCGAATTTTCCAACAATCTTTATTTCCAAAAAATACCTACAAACACACAAAACTCAATAATAAGGACAAAAACGAGTACTAACAATACGAAACATTGAGGACAAATTAGACACATAAATGCGTCTATCAAATACCCTCAAACTTATTATTTGCTAGTCCCGAGCAAATCTAATCTAGAAAATAAAATGACTACACTTAGCACGTGCAGCAAGCCGTTAAACCGCTAGGTGGCCCTAGTGGCGGAGTGTTGTCTCCGGAGGGTTTACCAGAGGTGTACCCACAAAACTCTGTACTTCTAATTGGTCACAAGTATCCAAAGAGCTATGAGGACATACAAATTCTCAACCTATCTCCAAGTGACTAGAATGCCAGAGAAATTAAAGGTGCCAGCTCTAAAGCTGACTGAAGAAAAGTGGAGACACATCCGCAACACTGCTAGATAAAGAGATATCCGCTACACAACTAGATAAATATTGTAAGATGCGTCCGCTGATTTATAGTTGAATAAGATTAGGAGAGAGAGGAAAATTATAGGGGCATCTGCTACACAGCTGGACTAATTACGTGTGATGAGTTAAACCAGTGCTAGAAAGATCTTGTGCCAGATTGAAAGAGGACTAACAAAGCAACCAAATGCATCTCTCTTCAACTCTCTCATAGTGCTCAGTAGAAACAACGTCTTCTTCGGTCTTCAACTATTGATGATAAATTATTGAACCTCGTAGAACCTTGACAATTAACTCTTCTCTTCGATTTCTTACTTGACATAAAAATTTATACTTCCCTTTGGCCTTACTGAATAAAAGAACGTAATGATGATTTTTTTTTATTTTTTTATTTTTTCATTTTCATTTTCAATTTTTTTTCAATTTTTTTTAAATAGAGTAATAACAAGACAAAAATTTACATGGCCATCACAGAAGGACTTTAACACTTGGATCATCGCAACTTGGAATATCTTAGTATCATGAACTTCAACAACTTATATCGTTTTTTTCTTGCTCTTATAACTTCTTGTAACCCATGATTTTGAATTCTGATTTTCTATTGTTGCTTCTAAACCTTAAATGTCTTCCAATTTCTTCATAGATTTTGATGTCGCTCCGATTTTTGATGATGATAAGATTCTACTGAGAGAGTGTCGTAATCCAGTAACTAAGACTACATTGTGAGGTTGCTTTGTATTTCTGGTATTTCCTGACCTGCTTGCCTTTCTATCATGGATGGTTAGGTCCATCACGGTTACCCTCTAAAAGGAACAAGTTCTCTCCTGAATTTCAAGGATCTCAATGTCTTTTTCTCTAATGTCTCAATAGGTTGTTATCCCTAGCATTCCAATTTCTATCTTTTCGGTGAGAAACAGTATGTAAACTTAGATAACCGGATACCATGTGACGCACCTGATACCATGTGACGCTAGAAGTTTCAAAAGTGCAACTAAAAAGTTCTTCCACACCCCCAAACTTAAATATAACATTGTCCTCAATGTTCTAAAGATGAAATTAAAAGCATGAACAAGGAGAAACTGTTACCACTTGAATAAAAAGAGTAAGGAAAGATATTACCGTGTTGCAAGAATATTGGGTTACCTCCCAAGAAGTGCTAAGTTTAAAGTCTTCAGCCAGACATTGGAAGAATTAGTCACCTCATAGAATCATACAATAGTAGCCGGAATAACTGTGGGTCATCTGGATCAAAAAGTGTTACCCATAAGAAGAGGAGACTGCAACAGACCAGGAAGATATCCAACACACCCTTATCTATTTTGTTTAAGACAATTACATCTAGTTTTGGTTCAGGTTCATGCTCTATAAAAGGGTCAAGATAAAAAGATTTCATCGGCTGGATTTCCTCAAAGGAAGGATCCTGAAGATCAGGTTCTAGAGTCTGGAAATACTCAATTAAGAACTTAGAAGCACATAACAATAACCTGAATAACTGGGGATCCTCTAAGTCAATCATACTTGACTCACACAGCTGACCACAATGAAAGAGGTGGTCATTCTTAAGAAAATGTGTCGACCCTAATTTTCTAAAGTAATTAGGTTTAGTCTCAAAACTTAATAACTGACACATCTGAAATTCATATGTTCCCACAATTGGAAGGAAGGTTTTTGGTGGGAAAACAAAGTCAATCGTGGTATCATAGCCTAGGTTAACCACATCAACCAGAGGATGGGTTTCTAACAACTGAACTTCTTTATGGACACGACTAGGTTTAGGAAAAAGTGTATGAAGATAATCTTTTAAAATGGTTGAGGCACATATGTCAAGTCCCAAGTTAGGGACCTTTATAAGAGTTAAGGAACATGGAGAACGATAGTCACCCCCAAACTTAGAGTTTTCAGTATCTCTAGAAAGACTAGTCACAACTTCCCTAATTTCAAGGCTATCTGATTCCTGAAAATGGTCAATTGATTTTTCTAAGTCAGGTACATCCTCACTCATCTCTACGAGTTTATCGTCTTCTAAGATTAGCGTTTTTAAATCGCTAGATTCTAAAACAGTATTCTCGGGGTAAACTCTTTCCTCTAAACCATCATCACAATCATATAAGGGATTATAAGTGAAAGTTTCTAGTAAAGTCTCATTAACTAAGGTGTTAATCATAGTTACTTCCTCCGATTCACTTATAGGCACATCAAATAATGGATTATCCAACATATTGCAGGCTAAAAGATCATGAACTACATCATCTAAAACGGTGGCAATTCTAGTCAAATCCTCATCCTTTTGAATAGGTGAATAATCATTAAAATTATTGGGATTTGAAACAGAAATAATACTATCATTATAAAGCTCAACTGGAGTTACAATTTTCTTATCACTATGCCTACATATGTATGATTCTTCATTAACACTATCCTCATAATTATAATAATATGAGAATGGTTGAACCTCATCTAAAATAGTGTCTCCAATTCTATCCTCGTCATCTTGATTAGGTGAATAGTAACTATCCTCATTTTCAAGGGTGAAACTGGGAACACTATGTTGGAAATTCAGATTATTTAGAGCAATTATTTCATTTGTCTCAGCTATCCTCTTGAGGGTATCTTCTAAACAAGGTTCATTCATTATTGTAGTTCTTTCGTCCATAACTATACCATTCATCTCAGCTAACTTACGTGTTGACTCAGTTAACTTCCTGAGGGACTCTTCTAAAGGAGGAGTAGGAACAAAAGGATCATAAAAAGAACTACTTTTCAAAAGTTTCATTGCCTCCTCTAAATACGAAGAACTAGTATTATAATCTTCTTGCTCGTAAGACTGATGCACGTGTGGATAGTAATTGGGCTCACCATGGTATGACCCATATCCTTCAAAAGGTTGGCGTTCCCAACCACTATTTACACTATTAAAAGAGTGATGTCCATATTGTTCAGTTGGGTATTCATATTCATTGTGATGGCTATTATAATAC
The DNA here is from genome assembly GCA_023529315.1 of Papaver bracteatum. Classification (NCBI taxonomy): domain Eukaryota; kingdom Viridiplantae; phylum Streptophyta; class Magnoliopsida; order Ranunculales; family Papaveraceae; genus Papaver; species Papaver bracteatum. The sequence continues at coordinate 3,583,284 of JAJJWX010004839.1, forward strand.
CAATTTGACATCCTAACTGCAAGGGAATTCTACACAAACACAAACAAGGCTGACTCGACCACAACAAACCTACTGATTTCTAGCAAACAAAAAGCATGATGGCTCCACTTAGATTGTTTCTAGACCAGCTTCTATTCCTTCGAAAGGGAATTTGTTACAATCTGCGCAAACCCCTCTAGAATCAATCCGAGTTTAAGTAAGTTGAATAGAGGCGAGGGAATCTATGTGGAGCTTTGATACCCAAGGCCTCACCGCATTACAAGGCGGCGCAGTCACGCATTCAACTTACAGAAACCGTCATGAACTTAAAAGCATGCTCAAAAGAGTAACCAATATTTTTCGAACGACTTTCCTACTAAGCTCGTTACCCTATAGGTGTCGTTCTATTCCAAATTTTAAGCTTAGGTTCGCGTTTGGTATCGTTTTCCTAAGGCGGGCAAGAAGAGAACGGTGATGAAATCTGAACCCTTATCTTGTATGTCCAGTCCTTGCCCTTTACTAGGAATTTAAAACAGCCGTTTTCAAAACCTCAACATATATACATATAATATCATCCAGTAAACCCGCTGACAGGGGATTCGTGGGTGTTTAGAATTCTTACCTCCCGTTCCAGATGGGGGATGAACCGTTGAAGTCAACTCGGGCCACGACTCCTATGTCATGTACGAAACCGAGGGGCCGAGGTGATATCTTAATCACCGTCCTTCCCTGTGCAGTTTATATTTAAACCAACCCTTCCGTAGGGTTTAAAAATAAAAGAATGTCCAAATGTCCAAGTCCAAAGTCCAAAGAGTAAAGATTAAAGTGCAAAAGAAAAAGAAAATTACAAGAATAAAGAAATCCTAATACAATCTAAAGAAATAAACTCTTTTTTTTTCCTCTCTTTTTATAATAAAAAAAATCTTCTTCTTTCGCTCCTTTCGCTTTGTCTTCAATTCCAAACTTTAAGTATTCACCAAAAGCTTTGGCAAATTTTTCTTTCGCTCCAAATTCCAAAATCTGTAGTAAAAAGACAAAAACAAAAACATAAAGAAGAACAAATAAAGTAAAAACAAATAAAAATATAAAAACTCTAGCCTAAGACAAGCTCTGTGTCGACGGCGCCAAAAATTGATGGTATTTTCAATGATGTTGTAGTAATAAGGTTCTTGAGACTTGTGAAAGCAAAGGATTTTAGATTTAATAAAATTAAAATAAGATAAAAATATATAATTTTTTTTTCAAAGGATGAAGAGATGACCGAGACTTAGGATTCCACCAGACTTCAATTTTATGCAGTTCAAAAATCAATTCTAAACGATACTAGCTCATAAGATAAAGTTTCATTGACTCTAATTCATTGCCTAATGTAGATTTTGAAAGTAATTGATGTAAATCTAAAGAATGGGACATCAAAAAAATTATTCTAAGCATGACCCATCAATTGAAATCACAACCATTCAATGATAATCATAATTCAATTAAATAACAGTGTAAATAGTCATAAAAAGAATTAATAGAATTACCACATTCATGAAATTTGGCTTCCTCCGTCGTCTCGGTGATGGGGTTTAGCTCCTCATGTTGGAAACACGCTCAAAAGAATTTTTCATTGCTCAAAAGTGCTTACAAAAGGTGAAAATATAATGTAAAAGAAAATTGCAACGGAAATAAGTGTTGCTAATCAACTATCACAAAGAACGATAATAGTAAAGTGCTGCAAACACTGTTTATATGTCGCTGAAGAACTGTTACAAAGCTGAGTAACAACGACAGTAAATTAACGACTGTCTTGACGCGTCTATTCTTCACGTTCTTCCTCATGCAGCAGCAGAAAATAATTTTGTAACTCGAGTTTCTGTGATGTGTTTCTTCCCCTAACTCTCCATAACCCTTCTATGACTCCCGAAGACCCTTTTTATACCCATTAGCACCATCGAATCTCGTCATTAAGTTCAGAAAATCTTCACATTACTCCTTTATTCTCACGGCAATATTTTCCATATTTTTGATCTTCCACGCGTTCTCAGCTGTCAAACATCCCTTATTTATCTTCTACACGCTCCTAGTTGTTGCTCGAGTCATCAAACATGTGTAGAACACGTTCAAATATCTCCAAACTCATGAATATCTCTCCCATGCACGGACTGCCCTGTTTTGAACTCATGGATTATCTAGCCAAATATAACGGAAACCAACGACCATACCATGCCTGTTAGACTGATTCACGTCATCCCATGAAATTTCAGCAATTTAATCTCCCTCTAACCCAATCGAATTCTGATCGAAAATCTGCCAGAAGTAGAGTTTGTTTTCCCGTCAAATTTGAATTTTGAAATGAAGAAGATGGGTGCGATGGATAAATGGGCTATGTATAGCCATGGGTGCTTAGGACAAATGGGCTACACATAGCCGTGGCTGCCCCTTATCCAAAATGAGAGTCTGAATAGCAAATGTCCTCCGGGGGTGTTCCGAGCAACTTTTCGAGCCGAATTTTCCAATAATCTTTATTTCCAAAAAATACCTACAAACACAATAATAAGGACAAAAACGAGTACTAACAATACGAAACATTGAGGACAAATTAGACACATAAATGCGTCTATCAGTTACAGGTGGCTAGATGGGCGCAGGAGAAGGGTCTAGAAAGATTCAGCATTGAAGGGGATTTCGAAATCCTTTTAAACTATCTTAAAGGAAATAATACTGAAATTTCTTGGCGTTCTACAACAAATCTAGATGAAGCAGACAGACTAGCCCATTTATGCAACAATTTTTTGGGTTTATATTTTTTCCAAGATCAGGAAATATGGTAGCAGACACTTTAGCTAAATTTCTTAGAACTTTAAATTCAACTGTTTCATGGGAATCTACACCTCCCTCATGTATTCAACAACAACTACTAGTAGATAAATCTAATATCAGAAGATCTGCCAGTGGATCGATATTAGATGGCTCTACTCCTTTTGTGTTACAGGCTCCTTTGGAGCCCTAGTTTTTTTAATAAAATGCCTTATTGACACACACACACAAAATTCTTCAAGAACAACGAACCAAGTACCTTACTGAGAGTCGCAGCTCTCTTAATTACAAACCCACAAAATAAAACATTACTACTGTTTTTGATCCTACTACAATCAAATTCTACCAACAACAAAAACTGCATAACCACATCATTCCATCCGGCCGAAATAAACTTTACCGAGTCAACACAAAGATCATAACCACCAAGATAAAGAAGACTAAAAACAGATATTAACAGGATTTATTTAGAAGAAAAAAACTTGCTTACCATTTTCAAGCTTTTCTCAAATCCTTTATCTTCAAAACCCAGTGATACCCCAGAAGAGGACTATATTAATCCTCCTCATCGTAGCTTTCCCAGTCTTCTTCTTCATAAACATTGTTATAATCACTTCCAGAGGGCGCATGACTTACATCATCATCAGAATCACTACTATCCTCGGAACTGCTCTTTGTATTATCAGCATCTTCACCTTCATGCATGGTTCTGGAAAAGATTGCAGGATTCGCCTTCTCATTTTCATACGTCTTCTTATCATAATAATTTTCCAAGCGCATCTCCTCTTCTTCAGCATCTGAATCTTTTTCACTTGATTCTACCTTCTCAACATAGTACTCATAATCTCCATGTGACACTTCGGAATTACTCTCAGTTGCACTAAAAAAAAAATTCCGCTGCTTTTGCTCAAATATTTTGGACCGCTTTCGAGCTATCCTTCCTAATCTTTTTTCCCTCCATGCAACAAATTCTGCATCAGTCTTCTCCAAACTCTTCTTCTTTGCTCTCAGTCGCCTATCCATTTCAATATGGATTTCATTTCTTAATCTTTCAAGTTCACAATGATTCAATGACAAAGGTAAAGCTTTTGCTTGATCGAAAGTCTCAGACATAGGTGGTGCTGCGTTTGCATCCCCATTACTCGCCATTTTCTGTGATCTCCAATCTAATCTCTCCCCTTCCTCTTTTGGTTTAATCTTATGGTTTATTCGCACTCCATCTCTAAACAGTTTTTATAGAGCCATAAGCAATACCATTAATAACTATTTAAGGTGTTTGGTTAAGGGTCGTGTCTCTAGACCATGCATGCTTGTCCAATACCCCATACACAACACCTAGAACCATCATGACGCTTTGAAAATTATCACTCACAATCAATTCTGTCTAACCTTTCATTTATGGTTTAATTACACCCCGTCGAACCTATCGCATCAGTACACTAAACCTCATCTCCCTTCATACCCTAGTCCGTTCGGTTTTACCATTATGAGTGACACTGGTAAGCTAACAAACCTAGCTTTGGTTCCTTGGATATTAATTATGGATTTTGATTTGATGCAGGTTCAGATAATGCAGCACCTGTTGGGAGGCATCATTGGCTCTTGGATCACTTTGAGTAGTTACATGAATTCTATATCTATCAACTATATTCTAATCAATACCAAAGTTCCAATACCCAAAATCAATTTTCACCTCACCAAACCTAACTATGATTTGAATATCACCTTCATATTTCGACCTTACCCCAGCTACCATTATTACGTTTGGATGTATTCATCCTTTGTTGCTCTCTCTTATGGCAAATAAAAATAAAAGAATGGACCTTAATACCTATGTTTACGAGGTTCCTCCACACGTATTATATGTTGTACATACATTTGGGAGTTGTTCCATTAATAACATTGTCTTATTATCTCATCAGTTTCAGCTACATGTGACAATAAACTATCAGCACTACAAAGATATCATGGACCATGCAACTACTACTGGTACTTTTCCAAATACCACTATTAATGAACCACCTCAACAAACATCCCAATCCATTCTTACTTTACCAGCATAAATTATATTCAACCTCTCAGACTTCCCATTTTTAAGGTTCAGTCTCCTATACAGACTTATGTTACTTTATTTCTTGATATCTCAATGACCTGTCATTGTTCCTCTCTGAACTCTACTATCTCTTGGAATTTTATCCTACAGATACAAATATATATTTTCTCTACATCCAATCCAAAATCAATATATCCTCACTTTTCTTGTAAGATCAATATCTAGAGTTTTATTTATATGGAGTCTTCTAATTCTTTAAATGATACTCATTCTACTACCATTAATCAAAATCTTTCCTCTGAAATGGTTGAAAAGCTTACTTAATAATATCCCTACCTCCCTCTCTGAACCAGTGTCTATTGAAAAAATTTATTGTTCTAGCTGAAAATGATTATAATTGGAAATGGTGTATGGTGGGTTATGTGTGTAGTGAGACTTTAGTGCCTACTTCTTCTATCAAATATTATATTTTTTTATCAACGGGATTTAGCTCAAACTCCAACTATAACTAATTTCAGTGGCTTGAGAAACAAAGTTCTCATTAGATTTTTGGTAGAGAGTGACTTCAATAGGGTTAATGAACAACGCCCTTAGTTTGCTTGTGGTTTTCTCATTGTGTTAAGAGTTTTTCCCCCATCTAGTTGGCCTGCAAATTTTCAAGTATCTTTTGAGGAGGAATTATTATGGCTCATCTTATGCAATGTTCCTAAAGAATATGTTGAATTTGAAGACTTGAAGATGATTACTCTCAATCTTGGAGAACTTCTTAATGCAAAAGAGCCATCTGGTAATTATCTACTTAAAAAGAATGTTCAAATCTATGTTCAAATCCTTGTTAAGCGAGCCATTCCAACTGGTATTCCACTCCTTACTAGAGGAATGGAAGAACCCTTTCCCATCGAATGCAGGTACTTCAAAGTCCCAAGAAATTTCTGTCATTCTTGTTGTATCATTGATCATAGAGATGCAGTGTTCCCTAGTTGGATAATAAAGCAACAACTTATCAGAAAATCCAGTTCTTCTGCTTCTAAATATGCACTCCCAAGAGTTTCTAAGCTCATGATATCAACAAATCCGGCTAATGGATATTTTGTACTAGTTCAAAACAGTTAATTTGCAGATTCCTTAATGAATCAAGCTGATGTAGCACCAGATACGCAAAGTCAAATGATGAAATCTAATGGTTATGCTGATAAAGGAAAAGTTATTGTTAACATCCAAAGCTCTAATGCCATCACTCATGAATCTCTGAAAAGCATAATCAACATGAGTCCTTTTGGTAGCAGATCCTCTACTCTCAAGATTCACGAGGGATGATCTGTTCAACTTCAACAGCTTATCCCAGTGGTCAATGGTCTACCAGTTATTCTTAAGAAAGTCTCTAGTCAAGCTGAAGGTTCTTCTGTTCTAAATCCTATTCTTGAGTCGAGTAACTCGGGTCTGATTCGCAGCAACAACTCGGCTAGGAGATTCAAAACTGCAGCAACTCCTTCTCAGGAAACTATTATATCCAAAGAACAAGTTATATCCTTAGCAACTGAGCATGATTCCCTCTCTAATCTCAAAAGTAAAATTAATCCACGAGCTGATCTCCGTAAGAGGACTAGATCAACCTCCTCTCTTCTGGTTGATCCCATCACCACCCCTCATAATTTGGACAGCTGCGATCCAGACTATTCTTCCCTTTGTCCTCCCATCACTAAATTGGGAGACATTTCTACCATTAACCTATCTCATTGTACCCTCAATACCCAACCTTCTCCTGATTGTTTTTGGGAACTTCACTGTACCTACTGATGCTACTCCAACTGAAAATGGAATCCATAATAATTCCTCTCATGAGGATGCTAATCTGAACCTGGATGTTACCCAAGGAGCTAATTCTGCTGGTGGGAATACCAATTCTCAATCTAATGGAAATCAGGACTTCTCTAATCAGGTTCCCTCTTCTCCCACCCATATTATTTCTACTTCCTCTCTTACAAAGCTTACTTCCTTTCATGTCAATATGATATGTTATAATGTGCGTGGTCTTGGTAAAAAAATTGATAACAAGGAACTTAGTATCTTGCTTAAGAATGTCAATCTTAATATTGTCTTCTTGTCTGAAACCAATAGCAATAGGTTTTCCTTGTACTTCTAATGTGCCTTGTGTTGATAGAAGTGGTGGTCTTTTGTTGGCTTGGAACAAGGAAATTGATGTTTGCATCCTATCTACTAGCAATAGGCATCTATGTCACTTCTAAGGATATTATCCACTCTAAAACCTGTCACATTTTTTTTTCATCTATGGTGAGCCAAATAGCTTCTTAAGACAAACCTTTTGAGAAAATCAACGCCTTCTACAACCTATACCCTTAAATGAACCAGCTTTCTTTGTTGCTGATTTTAATGCTCTCTTAGGCCCTGAAGATAAAAATAGGGGATTAGAAGTTAATGATACTGACTTCTGTAATCTTAAATTTTTTTGTAATGTTTTAGAATTGCATGATCCTGGTTTCTCTGGTCCTAGGTTCACTTGGTCTAACACGCAACAGGGTCCTGACCTTATACTTGAAAGGCTTGATATGTGCCTTATTAATCAGTATGCTGAATTGTTATGCCCTAAATTCTGTATTAATAATCTACCAAGAGACTCTTCTGATCACTATCCCATGCATATTGGTTTTAACTTTGAAGACAACTATATGCCCAAACCCTTTCATTTCATGGCCATGTGGATTGAAGATCCTACGTGCAGAGATATCATAGTTAATGCTTGGTCTGTTAATGTAGTAGGCTCTTCTGCTTATAAACTCAAAGCTAAACTTCTTAATACTGAAAAATGCCTTTGGGATTTGAATAAGACTATTTTTGGTAATGTTCAAACCAATATTAAAACTACTAAAGAGGAACTGGCAGATATTCAAATTTCCAATCCAACTGACTCTTATTCTATCTCTAGATTAAGGGACAGAATGGAATATCTGTATAACCTTGAGGAGCTATACTGGAAGGAAAAATACAGAGAGGTATGTCTCTTGGAAGGAGACATAAATTATCCCTATTTCCATAGGGTTACCCTCTTTAGGAGAAAGAAAAATGACATTAGCTGGATTAAAAAATTTGTTGGTACCGTGTTAACCGATAGAGAGAGTATAGGTACTTATTTTGTGGATTACTTTAAATCTCTCTATTTTTCTCACCCTCATCAATATCGAGATGAAATTTTAGAAAACCTTCATGTCAAATTCTCTTCTGAGAATAAATCTTATCTAACTCTCCCTCTTACTGCTGAGGAATTAAGAAATCTGTGTTCCAAATGGATGGTAAAAAAAATCATGGTCCTGATGGCTTCACAGACCTGTTTTATCATAAAAATAGGGATATTGTAGGGGCGGTTGTGATAGATATGACCCAAACATGTTTTAATACTGGTCACCTAGCAAAAGTCTTCAATACTACAAACTTTGCCTTAATTCCTAAGGTCCCTCTGGCTGAGCTTGTTTCTCAGTATAGACCAATAGACTTATGTAATTTCATTTATAAAATTTTATCCAAAACCCTGGCTAATAGACTTAACCCCTCATGGATAATATTATTTCTCAATATCAGAGTGCTTTTGTCCCTAAAAGAAGCATCTCTGATAACATTCTTCTAGCCAATGAGGTTGTTTATGATGTTAATCATCACAAAAAGAAAGAAGGGATTGCTACTATTAAACTAGATAGATATGTCTAAAGCTTATGATAAATTGGAGTGGTCTTTTCTTGTCAAAATCCTACATAAAATGGGTTTATCTGAACATTGGATTAATCTTATTCATCAATGTCTTTCTATTATCTTATACTTGTATTATTAAATGGTAGTCCAACTGGTCTTATAAAACCTGAAATAGGCCTAAGACAAGGAGATCCTTTATCTCCATATCTTTACATTATATACTTTGAAGCCTTATTTGCTTACATTGATTTCCTGAGCAGTAAAGATTTAGTAGAAGAGATTAAAGTTTATAAGAATGCCCTTTGTACGACACACCTCTTGTTTTCTGATGATTCCCACTGAAAAGAATTTTAGAACTATCAAAGAGTATCTTCAAAAGTATTGCTTAGCTTCTGGTCAGGTAATAAATTTTGATAAATCTGGTATTTTGTTTAGTAAAAGGTTGTCTTCCCTTTTTATGAATCATTTATCTAATATTCTGGATATTCATAATAGAGATCTAGGAGAAAAATATGTACCCCTATAGCTTTCCATGTCTCTAAAATTCATGCCCATATGGGTATCCTTCAAGCTGTGGATGCTAGAATTACTTTTTGGTTTCATAGACTTTTATCCCAAGCTGCTAGAACTACTTTGGTTAAACATGTTGTTCAGGCTATTTCTTTGTATCAAATGGGTGCATTTCTTATCCCTAAATACTTATGTAGGAAAATGGATTCCCACCGTTGTTAGTTCTGGTGGGATGAGACTTTAGATCCTAAAGATAGAAAGCTTCATATTTTGGGATGGGATGCCTTGTGCTCCCCTAAGTGTGAAGGTGGCCTAGGTTTTAGGAAAGCTGAACTTAATAATTTGGCTATGCTAGGAAGAAATGCCTGGAAAATGATAGAGAATCCTGATTGTCTCTTAGGTACTATGCTGAAAGCTAGGTATTTTCCTAGGACTAACTTCCTTAATGCTGCTTCCCCTACTGAATCCTCTTGGACCTGGAAATGCCTACGCACCATTAAAGAGATGATTAAGCCATTTATTTCCTGTATTGTTGGAGATGAAAAGTTCATTGATCCTTGGTGTGATAAATGGATCCCTATTTTAGGATCTGCCACACCTAATCCTCTAGTTCGTCCTGACCCTTGTGTTAAAATCTCTTACTTTATTGATGATACTACTAGATGTTGGAACTTAAATAAGTTAAACACCCACTTTGATGATGCTTATGTTCAGAAGATCATTATTATTCCCTTAAGCCAGTTGTGCACTCCTGATAGGAGGGATTGAGAGCTTTCAAAGAATGGTAGATTTTCCTCTAAATCTGCTTACTTGGGACTTAGAGGGCCTGGGCCTTCCCCTTGTAATAAACTTTGAAAGTGAATTTGGAAAATTAATGTTCCCCACCGTATTCAACTTTTTATTCAAAAAGCTTCCATATATGTGTTGCATGCTAAAACTGTTTTGAAAACTAGGATACCTATGCATTCTGTCACTTGTAATAGATGCTCTGATCCTTGTGAGTCTATTATGCATGCTCTTGTTCTGTGTCCCTTTGCTAGTCATGTTTGGAGTCTGGCTTCTTTATGTGTCAATACTTCTGCTTTCTCTTCTTGTTTTATGATTGATTGGTTAAATTTCTGGTTGATTGACCCTCTTACTATAATTATTATTGATAGACATTGCTTGTTTGTTGCTATCATGTGGTCTTTATGGACTAGTAGGAACAATTTAGTCTTTATAAATCTTCAAGAGAATCATGTTGTTGTCATTCGTATGGCTAAGGATATTCTCCTCACTTTGAAAACTAGAAATCAACACCCTCCTTACCATACCATTTCCTATAGTGACCACTGGATGTCCCCAAATTTTGGATGGATTAAATGTAACACTATAAAAATAGGGGGTCTAACAATGATCGGTTGTCAGCCGACACAAATATAATTTCACTTTCTTACTTAACTAAAATAAATGTAGTAGTGATAAGAAAGAGTCCGTATCCACAGAGAGGCTTTCGTTGTCAATATGTTTCGGTTTCCTAAAAGTAACAAGGGGGATTTTTCTGATTTTTAAAACTAAAACAAATATAAAAGAAAATAAACAAATAAATCAAGTAGAAAAGATATTGGTTAAGGATTCATCTTTATTCACAAACATGCTTTTTTAACAATAAGTAGAATTGATATTTAATCTTTATTTATCAATGGCCCTTGAATACCTTGATCGCAAGAATATCCCGCTAATTTCCTCTTGTCATCAACAATCACATTAAAATATGCGAATATGAATTCTATCTAAGAGAACATCCTAACGTGTAAAAGCACTAATCAAGTTTAATTCCCTAGATGCATTAAGTTCTATGAAATCAGGCGAATCAAAGCAATCGAACGTGTAAAAGCACTAATCCGATTTAACAAAGATTATGGTTCACATATGGTTACTAGGATATATCACTACAAGCAATAACCATATTTGTGCTACTTGCAATCAGGAATTATCACTTTTGCGTATAATAACCCTAATCTAGCAAAAGATATGCATGTGAGTTCTACCAATTTGCAACTTGACAAAACTAACATTCAATCATGAAACAATATTAATGGTGAATCATAAACGATAATATGAGACAAAACTAAATTATTGAACAAGAAACATATTATGTGAAATCAAATCAATCCATCACCAATAATAAAATTAGCTCATGCTCATGGAGTTCATAACAAGAAGAAAAATAAAGGTTTTCATGTTTCTAAACCCTCGAAACCAAAAGTAGAGATAAGATAATATATCCTTTTTTTTAGGTTTAGAGAAAAGACTTCCATTTATACTTCTCCTTCAATTCCCGTCACTGTTGGCCCACTGCCAAATTGAGTCACAGCCCACTAATAAGTTCATCCAAAACCATCTCTGCCTGCATAGCCCATGTGTGAAGCCCAGCTAGCCAGGTAAATCCGAGTTAAATCGTCTACCACACTGAGTCAACCCGGTGTATACCGATTCAATCTGAGTTTTAACTATTCTCTGACATTCCCCAGCCAATTCCAGGCCATTTCTGCAGCTTTCCTGCATTGATTTCAACCACATTCATTCATGCATAACAGACATTAATTCCATCCTTGAACCAACTGCACATTCTGTTCATGTCACGCTGCGATGTATCATACACAACACCCAAGCGCACTTCGTCTTCGTATCCACCAGACTTCAAACCTCGAGCAGTCACTGTTCCATTAATCTTCTCAGCTTCATTACTGGCTATTTCAGTCACACATAGCTCCTTGTTTAGCTCTTTACCTCAAATCCCAGATCCAACACCGTCCCTACGAGCTTGTATTTGCCATACTCACCAGCACTGCAAATTCATTTCTATGTGTTCAATCCCAGCTCCAATATCGCTCTAAAATGTCAGCTCCTCCATTCGACCACCAGCACTGACTACAACTGCAACATCAACTTCATTCAGTACTCGCACCAGCAAATCGACCACCAGGTGCAACACTGAGTTCAAGCCAGTTCCCTGTAACCTAATAAGCATACATCGCTCACCCATTCTTCACTGATATTATTCATTGCAGCAGTCACTTCTGTGCACCGGCCATCACCTGCAACAATTTGAGATTCCCAGAAACCATCCTACTGCCCACTTCTTCAACGGCATACCACTGCGTCAACTGCAAGTCTGAATTCAACCATTCACGCACATCCCCTGCAGCATCAGTTCCCAGCTGCAAATCAGCTCTAAAAACTGCATCTCAACCCTCAGTTGCAAGATCTTTTTACATTGCAGCAACACAAACTCTCCTCTTTGTAGCTTCGGCTTAACCTGTAACCTAAGCATTCATCTAAGGAAGCTTCATTACCACCAGCCAATAGCCCAACCCAGCACCACTGACCAATCTCATTGGTTTACAGCTCCATGAGCAGCAGCAACATCATAATCCACTTCACCACCATTCCTTGCCAGAATAACCAAAAGCTGCAACATAACTATTACTCCTGGGTATTCCATGCCACACTACACAGTGCCAGAACCTGCTTCACCTACATTTTTGCATCTTCAATGTTGCTATCACACCCATTGTGCTTCACCAAATTCATCCTAGCCACCTTTTCCCAGGCAACTCAGCCCATCATAATCACCATAGACCCATTTAAGCCCTTGTTATCTCTTGGCTTATAACTACAGCAATTGCAACTCCAATTTCTCACAATAACAACCAAAGATTCTCTGCAAAATCAATTCCTTCAAAACAAACCCACACATAACTGACCATCTTCATCTCTTCCCTATTTAACAATTCAACAGACCCATGCAGCAACAACATCACCAGATTCCACTAGAGCAGAAACCCTAATTCCCAAATTCTCTCATCAATTTCTCCATCAAATTTCCCCAAAACCAGAATCAAATCGATTTACACTCAATACCCATCCAGTCTCTTCCATTTTCTTCATGTTTCCATAATTTAGTCAAACCCCCATTCTTTTGTTCTTGATCTCTGAACAACATCGACCATTCTTTTCCTTTTTGTGCTTGTTTTTGCTAATTACTCTTCAATCCAAATCTTCTTAATAATTCACTGGAACTTCAAATCTAATGAAACCCAACATCAATCGATCGCAGAAAATCAATTTCTCCTTTAATCTTTTCCATAGATTAACCACAGAAACCTATCTTTTCCATTGTTTCTCCGTTTCACTGTTGTTGCACAGCTCTTGGTCTGTGTTGTAAGAAAAGAAACAGAACTGTGTTGTTTTTGAATCTAACTCGACCTAGATGAGGTCTCATACCCTAAAACAGATATCGGCACCCTGCAGTAGGATAAGGGATGACAAGTTCAAACATGGCTTGTCGGTTTCAGAAAACCGACAGCCTAATTCCTCTTGTGCAACCTAGCATGCTCCAAATATGTCTGCGAGTCAACCTTTTTGCCTTTTTCGCTCCAAATGGCTGATTTCTCCTTCTTTTGCTCCATATGACTCCAAAGTACCTAATACACTCAAACTCACACATAAGATACATAATTTACATGAAAACTCGCAAAGAAAGCATAAATACTAGATATAAAATTAGGTGTTTTAGACACCTATCAGATTCCCCCACACTTAGACTTTGCTAGTCCTCGAGCAAATCAAACAAAACAATTCTAAAACATACATACAACTCAGTCTCGTTGAGGCTACGGTCACTTTTAGCATAAATAACAGGCCTTTGAACCCCTAGGTGTCCCTAGTGGACGAGTTATAGTCTCGTGAAGGTTTACAAGAGGTCTACCTACAAAACCTATATTTCCAACTCCAACTACATGTGACAAATCTATGAACGAATCCAAAATAGATATTGGAGGAGGTACCCTGCTGTGAATTCAAATTAATATATATGTAAATTAAGCTCTACTCAGAAAGTTGAATAAACCACAATACTCGGAATCTGACTAACCACAATCACAATGAAAAGATTAAGAAGATGGATATAGAAGTAGATGTTGCGAATGTTAACAAGTGATCGGTGTTTCCCATATCTGTCTGAAGTTCACCGCCAAGATGAACCTATACATCCTATTGGATTGAGCTACTGGTCTGAATTCTAGTGTCAACACACTGGCATATACAAGGGAAACAGTGGTCAACAATCTTAATTCTACATCAACTCAACCGGCATATACAAGGGAACCAGGAGGAGACTTTATTCAACATAATAATAATATTTTTTCTTTTATTTTTCTTTTTCTTTTTCACTTTTTTTTCTTTTCGACAACATGATTAGATCTTTTGGATCCAAGCGCATGCTTCTTTGTCAGCAAGTATGTGATAGTTTCCTTGGATCCTGCATTCCATGCTTGTTTAGGCGATGGAGACAGGGACAACGTTTCACACATACTGCTATCCAAGTGTCTTTTTTTTATTACGTTTGGTCTAATTGGTAGGTCTCTTTTTTTTTTCTTTTTTTTTCTTTTTTTAGCAACTCAATCACTCTATTTCATCCTAGCAGTAATAACAAGTCGATGTTTAGTGACCCACCAAAGCACTTAGATAACAATAGATAAATATGGAAAAATAAAAATAGAACGTGATATGGTGATATTACGAGATATGGTAACAACTATCATATAATTTCTAATCACTTGAATAATTCTGTCCATTTAGTTAATGGGTTCCTCAACTCCTCCAGCCAAGATGGTTCCATCCATTTAGATTAATAGTGTCATCCTAAAGGCACATATTTCTAGGTTTCGGAGTGTATAAAGCAAAAAAAAAAAAATTTATGAATAAAAGGGAAAACTAACAAAGCTAAAAACTCTATATGAGAACACTCCCCCACACTTAAACTTTACATTGTCCTCAATGTAAATTGAATCGTCCAAAGAAAGTCAAGGTGGAAAATTCATAACATGATATATATACACAATAAGAAAAATAAAATGCATGATAAAAAACTCATTACTCCAACTCATAGCTATTTCGGAACAATAGAGGATAAACACTAAACAAGATATTTAGTTGGAATTTGATCCCAACTCAGCCAATATTATACACCTCATCGTTAAGAAAAAAATTCCATCTACTTAGAAAGGCTAGTGTTTAAAAATTCCAAATCTCTAAAAGTTGGAGTTTTGATATGCAAATATACAAAATAAGAAAATAAAGATAAAAGACTGAAAAATAAATAAAAAGATAAAGATAGATACACAAAACCAGTGGGTTGCCTCCCATTTAGCGCTTAGTTTAAAGTCGTCAGCCCGACTTGCAAGACGAATTCCCCATACACCAATAATCGGAAAAGTTGGGGATCCACTCATAGCACCTGTTTTGCAAACACTAGCTCCATACAAATATTAGTAATATAAAACAGAAATGAAGCTATTAACCGATAAAAGCCTCCCCTACACTTATTCTTTTCCACACTTGAAAGTGCATAAAGAATATAGGAGTCGGGTACTTCCATGGTTTCTTGTTCACAAACTTGCATAGTATGAGAATCAAATGTTTCTAACGGAGGATATCGAGAAATAAAGTCATTCAACAATATTCTCGAAGCACATACATTCAAACCAATAAGAGGTAAAGGAGAAGAATCGATATGCAAAGGGTTAGACAAACCTATCACAATCTCTTGTATCACGGAATCCTCTTCATTCTTGAAAAACTCAAGTGAATTATTCACCTCTTGTATATCATGGTCCTCTATCAAACCTTGCAACCATTCTTCGTCCGTTTCTGCCTTAACCGAAATCTCGACATAAACATCATCATTACAATCATTTGCAGGCTCAATTGGGTCTTCCACAATTTTGGTCATAACGGTATCATTCTCAACATACTCCTTTGCGGATCCAAATTTCGCTATAAGGAACTTTTTTAAAAGACTCACAAATGCATCATCCTCAAGCTCCACCCCTTGAATAGGCTCTTGATCATTATTAAGATCAATGCTTGAGTTATCTACAAAAGTGTTATCATAGTCTTCTTCGTATTCATTAGATTCAAACCTTGTTGCAACGAAATTCTGTAAAACACTAGTTTCATCATACTCATGTACCTTTTGAATATGAGCTTGATCATTATAAAGATCAAGAGTTGATTCCACTACACAAGTGTTATCAAATATCTCCAAAGGTTGGTCCTTTTCAACACAATCATCTTCATTTTCAGACTCACCGAAATCAGAATCCTCATCTGTTTCTCAACCTTTATCACGACGCCGTTGAAGCTCCATATGAATGGTCCTACTAATTTCATCGACAAGCTCTTCCGAGGCTACATCATCTTCCAACTTGTATAATTTTTGTGCAAGTTTTCTAACGTTCACACGCTTACCACCATTAGCTACAATAAGTTCTCTTTCCCTTGACTCTTCCCTTTGAATGGATAAATGATCATAACTACGATCCGGAGTCGGGTAAGAAAAAGTGTTGCCGAAATTGGTTTGTGTGACGTTTTCTTTATCACCGTCAAGTTGGTCTAGTCCAATTATAACACTCATACATCTCGGATAAAGCAAATTGGAAGTAGAATTGTCCCACATAGGTGCTTGACTTACATACCCACTACAAGGTTGTTGTTGGTATGTATGAAAATCACCATAAGCTCCTGGATATTGATCATACCCAATAAATTGGTTTCGATCGTATCCCATAGGTGGTGGGCAATCTTCATAGTGTTGAGGAGGTTGAAAACCGTATCCGTTGTTCCAATATGCTCCTTCCATAATAAGTACCTGAAACAAGAGTTCTCAAAACTATGTCAAAACCAGAAAATAAGAAAAACTAAAAACTAAATAAAAATTAAAAACAAAAATAAGAAACCAAAAACAAGTGACAACCGCTGCCTCCCCGGCAACGGCGCCAAAATTTGATCGGTTGTCAGCCGACACAAATATAATTTCACTTTCTTACTTAACTAAAATAAATGTAGTAGTGATAAGAAAGAGTTCGTATCCACAGAGAGGCTTACGTTGTCAATATGTTTCGGTTTCCTAAAAGTAACAAGGGGGATTTTTCTGATTTTTAAAACTAAAACAAACATAAAAGCAAATAAATAAATAAATCAAGTAGAAAAGATATTGGTTAAGGATTCATCTTCATTCACAAACATGCTTTTTTAACAATAAGTAGAATTGATATTTAATCTTTATTTATCAATGGCCCTAGAATACCTTGATCGCAAGAATATCCCGCTAATTTCCTCTTGTCATCAACAATCACATTAAAAGATGCGAATATGAATTCTATCTAAGAGAACATCCTAACGTGTAAAAGCACTAATCAAGTTTAATTCCCTAGATGCATTAAGTTCTATTAAATCAGGCCAATCAAAGCAATCGAACGTGTAAAAGCACTAATCCGATTTAACAAAGGTTATGGTTCACATATGGTTACTAGGATATATCACTACAAGCAATAACCATATTTGTGCTACTTGCAATCAGTAATTATCACTTTTGCGTATAATAACCCTAATTTATCAAAAGATATGCATGTGAGTTCTACCAATTTGCAACTTGACAAAACTAACATTCAATCATGCAACAATATTAATGGTGAATCATAAACGATAATATGAGACAAAACTAAATTATTGAACAAGAAACATGTTATGTGAAATCAAATCAATCCATCACCAATAATAAAATTATCTCATGCTCATGGAGTTCATAACAAGAAGAAAAATAAAGGTTTTCATGTTTCTAAACCCTCGAAACCAAAAGTAGAGATAAGATAATATATCCTTTTTTTTTAGGTTTAGAGAAAAGACTTCCATTTATACTTCTCCTTCAATTCCAGTCATTGTTGGCCCACTGCCAAATTGAGTCACAGCCCACTAATAAGTTCAGCCAAGACCATCTCTGCCTGCATAGCCCATGTGTGAAGCCCAGCTAGCCAGGTCCAAATCCTAGTTAAATCGGCTAACACACTGAGTCAACCCGGTGTATACCGATTCAATCCGAGTTTTAACTATTCTCTGACATTCCCCAGCCAATTCCAGGCCATTTCTGCAGCTTTCCTGCATTGATTTCAACCACATTCATTCATGCATAACAGACATTCATTCCAGCCTTGAACCAACTGCACATTCTGTTCATGTCATGCTGCGATGTATCATACACAGCACCCAAGCGCACTTTAGCTTCGTATCCACCAGACTTCAAACCTCGAGCAGTCACTGTTCCATTAATCTTCTCAGCTTCATTACTGGCTATTTCAGTCACACATAGCTCCTTTTTGTTTAGCTCTTTACCTCAAATCCCAGATCCAACACCGTCCCTACGAGCTTGCATTTGCCATACTCACCAGCACTGCAACTTCATTTATATATATGTGTTCAATCCCAGCTCCAATATCGCTCTGAAATGTCAGCTCCTCCATTCAACCACCAGCACTGACTACAACTGCAACATCAGCTTCATTCAGTACCCGCACCAGCAAATCGACCACCAGGTGCAAAACTGAGTTCAAGCCAGTTCCCTGTAACCTAATAAGCATACATAGCTCACCCATTCTTCACTGAGATTATTCATTTAAGCAATCACTTCTGCACACCGGCCATCACCTGCAACAATTTGAGATTCCCAGAAACCATTCTACTGCCCACTTATTCAACGGCATACCACTGCGTCAAATGAAAGTCTGAATTCAACCATTCACGCACATCCCCTGCAGCATCAGTTCCCAGCTGCAACTCAGCTCTAACAACAGCATCTCAACCCTCAGTTGCAAGATCTTTTTACATTGCAGCAACACAAACTCTCCTCTTTGTAGCTTCGGATTAACCTGTAACCTAAGCATTCATCTAAGGAAGCTTCATTACCACCAGCCAATAGCCCAACCCATCACCACTGACCAATCTCATTGGTTTACAGCTCCATGAGCAGCAGCAACATCATAATCCACTTCACCACCATTCCTTGCCAGAATAACCAAAAGCTGCAACATAACTATTACTCCTGGGTCTTCCATGCCACACTACACAGTGCCAGAACCTGCTTCACCTACATTTTTGCATCTTCACTGTTGCTAGCACACCCATTGTGCTTCACCAAATTCATCCTAGCCACCTTTTCCCAGGCAACTCAGCCCATCATAATCACCATAGACCCATTTAAGCCCTTGTTATCTCTTGGCTTATAACTACAGCAATTGCAACTCCAATTTCTCACAATAACAACCAAAGATTCTCTGCAAAATCAATTCCTTCAAAACAAACCCACACATAACTGACCATCTTCATCTCTTCCCTGTTTAACAATTCAACAGACCCAGGCAGCAACAACATCACCAGATTCCACTAGAGCAGAAACCCTAATTCCCAAATTCTCTCATCAATTTCTCCATCAAATTTCCCCAAAACCAGAATCAAATCGATTTACACTCAATACCCATCCAGTCTATTCCATTTTCTTCATGTTTCCATAATTTAGTGAAACCCCCATTCTTTTGTTCTTGATCTCTGAACAACATCGACCATTCGTTTCCTTTTTGTGCTTGTTTTTGCTAATTACTCTTCAATCCAAATCTTCTTAATAATTCACTGGAACTTCAAATCTAATGAAACCCAACATCAATCGATCGCAGAAAATAAATTTCTCCTTTAATCTTTTCCATAGATAAACCTATCTTTTCCATTGTTTCTCCGTTTCACTGTTGTTGCACAGCTCTTGGTCTGTGTTGTAAGAAAAGAAACAGAACTGTGTTGTTTTTGAATCTAACTCGACCTAGATGAGGTCTCATACCCTAAAACAGATATCGGCACCCTGCAGTAGGATAAGGGATGACCAGTTCAAACATGGCTTGTCGGTTTCAGAAAACCGACAGCCTAATTCCTCTTGTGCAACCTAGCATGCTCCAAATATGTCTGCGAGTCAACCTTTTTGCCTTTTTCGCTCCAAATGGCTAATTTCTCTTTCTTTTGCTCCATATGACTCCAAAGTATATCCAAGAGTTATATCTATATTTCTCAATTCAATCTGCAATCAAACAAATTGGAATTTACGAGCCCGATTGAATATACGAAATAACTTGGACGGTATCAAAAACCAATATCCAAGTGTCAATAAATTTAATCAACAACCCAAAGGTCAGATTCAATATTGATTGAACTTACGCACAACCTGTGATATTTCAATTATATTAAAATATAATGTGGAAAAGAAATAACACAGTCACCAGAAATTTTGTTAACGAGGAAACCGCAAATGCAGAAAAACTCCGGGACCTAGTTGACCCCTAGATCTCTCACTGATCGAGGTATAATCGTGTTCCTTGAACCTATGAATCCCATCAGGACTCTACGCACTTGATTCCATTAGCTGATCTCACCCACAACTAAGAGTTGCTATGACCCAAAGTCGAAGACTTGATAAACCAATATGTCTCACACAGAAAAGTCTATTGAATAGATAAATTTGTCTCCCATAGATAAACCTATGAGTTTTTGTTCCGTATTTTCATAAATCAAGGTGAACAGGAACCATTTGATATACTGGACTTGTATTCCCGAAGAAAAGTCTAGAAATATCAATCGCCTCACAATAATCTTAATCGTATGGTAGCGAAACAAGATATTGTGGAATCACAAATGATGAGACGAAGATGTTTGTGACTACATTTTATCTTGCCTATCGGAGAATAAATCTCGAGCAAATCTTAGAGAAGATAGTACTCAATGCGATAGAAAATAGCTAGATCAGAACACACAACTACAGATAAATAGTTGGTTCTGACTTCACAATCCCAATGAAGTCTTCAAGTCGTTAACCTACACAGTTTCATAAAAAACCTAAGGTTAAAGGAGAATCGACTTTAGTCGCAACTAGTATCACACAGGAGGTATGGGGATTAGGTTTCCCAGTTGCTAGAGTTCTCCTTTATATAGTCTTCAAATCATGGTTTGCAATCTAAGTTACCTTGGTAACAAAGCATTCAATATTCACCGTTAGATGATAACCTGATTAGACTCAAGCTAATGTCTTTCAACCGTTAGATCGAACTTAGCTTGTTACGCACAAATGAAAAGTGACTTCATTTAGATATGGGTAACCGTACCTAGACGTGTACACCTTGTCGGCTCAACAATAGTTAACGGAAGTTAGCCATATGAACACTTTCATATCAACCATATTCATCTTAACCATAACTACTTCAAGTGACTCAAATGAAAATAGTTCTAGAGTTGTTCAATTGTTTATATTCTCATAGAAGTATACAAGACACAATTGAATCAAAATCGATTTTGATTCACTCGAATAAATTCATGAAAATTATAGCCACGGTTTGCAAAAGATTGCATTCCTTATTTTATAAATGTATTAGTTCATGAACAAACCGATTTTAGAACATAACCCACTCAAGTATGCAAACGATTACGCATACCTAAGTAGCCGGACTTGGACTATGTTCGCCGGTATGCAAACGGGTACGTATACTATCGTACACATCCAAACTTCAGTTGAAACCAGTACGGGCACAGGTACGCATAATCTAGTACATGGACTTCAACTGACTTTGCCAGTACGCGTACAGGTACACATACTCTAGCTCCCAGACTTTACCTGACCAACCAGTACGCATACAAGTATGCATACTAAGTTCCGATCTTGGATCAACACTTATGCAAAAATGCATATTGTGCTTATAATCCAATCATGGTTAAGTGTTTTAGACTCCCATTTTAATCATTGAAACATTCTCGGAAAAAGACAATAGTTGTATCACACAAACTTTTATCTTCAAAGCAATTTTCAAGTGATCGAATGATCAATACGAAACATTCCGAGTCTACATCAAATGACTATCTCACAAAAATCATGTAAGATGTTACAAGGAGATTTTCACATTATCATCGTTTGACTTTCATCCAAAATATAAGATGAACTTGGTTAAAGAGAAAGCTTACCAACACATATTTCGAGAAATATGTAAGCGAGTTAAACTCATCTTGAAATATCAAATGTGTATAATCGAAGTCTATATAACTATACGACTTTTGTCTCAAATAGGAGATAGATTAGATATACTTTTGAGTGATAGATGAGTTCAAGTCTCCGCATACCTTTTGTTGATGAAGTCCCATAAGCTTCCCTTAATAGTTCTTCGTCTTCAATCAATGAAGGTCGTGAAGTATAATGCTCAACTACACTTTCTATCCTAATCTTAGACTTATCTATAAGTAGACTAGAAATCAAGACTTATAGTTTTGGCAACTAAACTTGACAACAAGCTTGAGATAGCAACGCTTGCAAGTTTGACCGAGCAGTGCTCTAACAACACTGATAGAGCTTATAATGACACTACTAAGGATAATGGTGCAAGATATGTGATGAGGGACTTCTCCAGTACGGATTCCTTATGTGCTTCTATTGTCTTTAACGTGGACTCTGCTAAAGAGGCTGAAGCTAGAGCTATCTGGGTTGTTTTGAAGGAGGTTATGGACTTAAATCTTACTCATATCATTATGGAAAGTGATGCTCAAGACTTGATTTCCTAATTTTTTACTGAAGATTTGATGAAACTCCTTGAACTGATGTTATCTTTAAAGACATTCAACTTTTTGCTTATTCTCTTATCGACTTCATTTTCTCTTTTTAACCCAAAACTTGTAGTTTTGTTGCTCATGAACTAGCTAAGTGGGCAAAAAAAAAAAAGAAACAAGTCGTATATATACTGGTTTGTCCCTCCTGTTTGGCTTAGGCCTTTTATCGAGGAGGGCCATTAGCCTTTTTGAATGTCGTTGTGTATAAAAAAAAATGCTAGAAAAAAGGTAGCACAAAGGTATTGAATATTCAGGAAAATAAACAGGGGTAAGTGGATCATCGATAGCCTTATCAAACCTATTTCAATTCTAAAATTCCACCATGCATTTTATCAGCACAAAAACATACGTATAAAATAGTAATTTGAGCTACCATATAGACAACATTTGATATACTTATTATTTATTTACCAATTAGAGGGACTTATATGACATTTGAAAGTTGTAGTTGTTTGTAATAAAGTCTCGGCATGTAACGTTTCCATTTCATAATTCACTTGTACCAGCTCATGTGCATATGCACCAATTCTAATTGATTAAGTTGGAAGATTTAAGAGTTCATAATGCTATTGCCCATTTCTTATGATGGTAGTAAATATTTATTAGAAAATAACGTCAGCTTTAACATCCATAAAGAGGAGCAATACATACACAGAGAGAATCTTCTCACACTTTATTCTCACACTATCTCTCAATTTGGAAGTCGTTTTTGTGCAATCCCACCACCGCTCAGAACATTGCGAACAAATCCCTAACATTTGAAGATAAAAGATCAATTTTTCTTACCTATGGAGTTGCACTCGGAGTGCCACCATGAAAATCCTCTTTTAGAAACTCCAAATCAACCTCAACTTCGTATTATCCTTTTCTTGCTATTTCATCCATTATATTTGTATCCATGTTATATGTTACAAATTTTGTAGCTTTTGCTCCTCCATGTCGACAAGGAACATCAAAAAGATCTTGCAATTTGATATGAATATATGCTAGTGATAGTCCAACAAAAATCCTACTACTACACTTCCCTAATTAACATGAAACTTCTTCAACAGCTAGCGTTTTACTACAAATTCATTTTTCTAAATGATGGTGGTGGCTTCGGTCTCGCTGCGTTTTTTGTATGGAAATTTCTAAATTACTCCCAACACGACCCTTAGTTTTCCCTGATTCATAATCACTTAACATTATACAGGGTCATAATCAAACAAAACAACTTAGAATATATACGTATATAGGTTCGGCAACCATATGCTTTTCCAAGTTGATTTGTCTGACTTTCTGTCACCAAATGCCTCATATAAGCTTTTCCAAGTTGAATTTTCTGATTTTTCTATCACCAAATGCTTCTCCAGGAGTATTCTTGAACTTAAATAAGGGAAAAACACCAAGGTAATGTTGGGCCGGTCACAACATATGGTCCAACAAATGGTGCATGCCCCTTATACAGTGGGGGATCAAAATAGCACATGTCCTATGCTATATGTTTTCATTTGAAAACATCCAGGAGACTAGTTTTTTGGTCGAGCTCTTCTTTTGTGTGAAGAAGAAAGAGAAAGAAAGAGAGGAAGAAGAGAAAGAGAGATAGAGAGATTTAAGCCACCATTTTTGGTGAGATTAGAGGCATCTTGAAGAAGAGAAGAAAGGGTTCTTGTTGAAGGATATTTTGGTTGGTTGTGGTGGAGAATTGATTGATCAATTTCCACATCTCTTCAAAGGGGGAAAAATCTAGGGTTTGTCAAACCCTAGTAGTAAGTATCTCAAATCACTTCTAATTCTCAAGTTGATAGTGAATCTCATATTATATATGAATGAATTGTTGATCCATCCTTAGGGGTGAGTGTAATTAGGCAAATTGATATCCAAGTGCTATAGGCACCTTGAGGTTGTTGTTATCCCCAAATTTGGGAGAATTGTGTGTAACCCATTATTGTTATAGTGGAAGATTTGCCCGTGGTTTTTTACCCTTCACCTTGGAGGGGTTTTTCCACGTAATTGCCGGTGTTGTGTGATTGCTTCTATATCGTCATAGTTTGTGTATTTCCGCATTGTGTTTCATTGCTCGTGTAGGTTTCGTATGGCGCATAGCGGCTCGGATTTCGTAAGCCTCCCCCAACAAGTGGTATCAGAGCTTTTGGGTTGAGCTAATCATGTGCAATGGCGGAAGCTAGCACTAGTAATAGAATGGTCAATTTGACCGGTGAGAACTTTGTCATATGGAAGGCGAAGATGGAAGACTGGTTATATTGTAAAGATCTATATGGTCAAATAGAGAGCAAGGGAGTAAGGCCTGAGGCGACAAGTGCAGAAGATTGGAAGGTTACTAATCGAAAAGCAGTTGGTTATATTCGTCAGTGGATTGATGATAGCATTTTTCATCATGTGGCTAGTGAGACACTAGCATATCCTTTGTGGACCAAGTTAGAGGAGATATATGATCAGCAGTCTCCTTGTGAAAAAGCTCTTCTATTCAAAAATCTTGGAAAAGTCGTATGTTACAAGGAAGGAGTTCAATGGCGCAACATTTAAATGAAATGAAGGGTATCATGAATCAGCTTACATCTATGGACCTCAAAATTCGAAGAGGTTCAAGCTTATTTGTTGCTAAATACTTTACCAGACAGTTGGGAGCCATTGAGGAATTGTCTCAGTTATTCTGCTCCAGACAAGAAGTTGAACATGACTATTGCAACTAGCAGTTTATTGAGTGAAGAAGTTAGAAGAAGGTCACTAGACTCATCTCATTCAGAAGCTCTTGTGACAGAAAATCGGGGTAGAAGAAAAGACAGAAGACAAGTTGGTCAGTAGCAAGTCAAGGGGTAAATCAAAGTCCGAAAGGAAGTTGAATGTTGAACCGTCATACGAGAGGTCATTATTCAAATGAATGCAGGAAGCCTAAGAAAGAACACAAGAAGGGGAAAGGAAATGATAACCAAGACAATGGTGTTGCAGCTATTGTGACAAATGATGATATCATTGTATTCTCAGATTGTAATGATGTTTGTGTTAGTTTTGCGGGTTCGATTCGGAATGGATAGTTGATTCAGTGCATCTTATCATGCTACTCCTCATGAAGATGTATTTACCTCCTACAAGGCTGGTGACTTTGGGTCATCAGAATGGGAAACTTGATGGTGTTTCGAAGATTGTAGGAATGGGTGATGTGAAGGTTGAGACCAGTGTTGGTCAGACGTTGGTTCTCAGAAATGTGCG
The DNA here is from genome assembly GCA_023529315.1 of Papaver bracteatum. Classification (NCBI taxonomy): domain Eukaryota; kingdom Viridiplantae; phylum Streptophyta; class Magnoliopsida; order Ranunculales; family Papaveraceae; genus Papaver; species Papaver bracteatum. The sequence goes on from JAJJWX010004839.1 coordinate 3,609,046, forward strand.
ACATGTACCAGATCTTCGTTTGAATCTAATGTCACCAGGAGTGTTAGATGATGAAGGGTACAAAAATCACTTGGGTGATGGAAAATGGAAGCTAAGCAAGGGCTCCATGGTTATTGCAAGAGGCAAGAAGTGTGGCACATTGTACAAGACACAATTGAAGGTGTTGAAAGGTGAGTTGAATGTTGTTGACAAAGATTCAATCTCCGAGTTGTGGCATAGAAGACTTGGTCATATTAGTGAGAAGGGAATTCAAATCCTCACCAAAAGACAAGTTTTGCCAAATGCCAAAGGTATGCAATTGGGTAAGTGTACTCATTGTTTAGTTGGTAAACAAACTAGAGTCTCTTTTCATAAAGCTTTACCCAAGCGCACTCGTATTATTGATCTTGTTCATTCGATGTATGTGGACCTTTAAGGGTCAAAACACTTGGTGGTGTCTGTTTATTTTGTTACTTTCATAGATGATGCTTCAAGGAAGGTTTGGTCATATGCAATCAAGACCAAAGATGATGTTGTTCTGTGTTCAAGATGTTTCACAACATGGTGGAAAGAGAAACAGGTAGAACCTTGAAGTGCCTTCGTTCGACAACGGGAGAGTACATTGGGACACTTGAAGTGTATTGCAAGAGCATGGGTATACGTCATGAACAATCGATCGAAGACTCCACAACATAATGGTGTTGCAGAGAGGATGAACCGCACTATTCTTGAGAGAATAAGGTGCATGTTATCTCATTCCAAGTTGCATAAGCATTTGGGGTGAAGCAATGAATATCTTTGTGTATTTGATCAATCGATCTCATTCAAGACCGCTAGATGGAGAAGTAGCAGAAAAGGTATGGAGAGACAAAGAGCCTACTTATGATCACTTGAAAGTGTTTGGTTGCAGGTCATTTGTTCATATTCCAAAAGATCAGAGATCAAAGCTTGACGACAAAGCAAAGCAGTGTGTGTTCCTAGGCTATGGAACAGAGAAGTTTGGTTACAGATTTTGGGATCCAGTTGGGAAGAAGGTTATCAGAAGTAGGGATGCAGTATTCCTTCAAGACCAGACAATTGAAGATTTTGAGAAGATTGAGATGCCAAAGCTTCAAGATGATATGACCTTGGATCCAAATCCAGTTGTTCCTACTCTTGAACAACATGATGATGATGTTGATGGTAATGGAAATGAAGATGAAGCTCATGAAGATGTTCCAGTGGGTGATGTTGAGCAAGAAGTGCAGCAACAACAACAACTAGAAGCTGAGTTGAGAAGATCCAGCAGGACCAGATTACCTTCAACAAAGTATCCACCACATGAGTATGTGATGCTCACAGATGCAGTGTGAACCAGAGTCTTATGAAGAAGCTCTTAGTGTTCTGAAAGTCGAAGTGGTTGAAATCCATGAAAGAAGAGGTTGGCTCTTTAGATGAGAATGACACTTTTGATTTGGTTGACAAGCCCGAGAACGAGAAAGTTATGAAGAACAAGTGGGTGTATAGAATCAAGATCGAAGATGGTAACTCACAACCAAGGTACAAAGCACGCTTAGTTGTGAAGGGTTATGAGCAGAGAAAGGGTGTTGACTTTGACGAGATTTTCTCACCGGTGGTGAGATTTTCTTCTATTCGGGTTGTCTTGGCAATAGCAGCTAGTTTGGATCTTGAGATAGAACAACTAGATGTCAAGACAGCATTTCTTCACGGTGAGTTGGAGGAAGATGTGTATATGGCACAACCCGAGGGTTTTGAAGTCAAAGGCAAAGAACACATGGTGTGCAAGCTAAAGAAGAGTCTTTATGGTTTGAAGCAAGCTCCAAGAAGATGGTACAAGAAGTTTGAATCATTCATGAAGGAACATGGGTACAAGAGGACAACTTCAGATCATTGTGTATTCATTCAAAAATTTGCTGATGGTGATTTTCTTACTCTTTTGCTATATGTTGATGACATGCTTATTGTTGGCAAAGATAAGAAAAAGATTGACAAAGTTGAAGTCAGATCTGAGCAAGTCTTTTGCTATGAAAGACTTGGGTGCAGAGAAAAGCGTATTCTTGGCATGGAGATCACTCGTGATAAGAAAGCGAGGAAGTTGTGGCTATCACAAGAAAGCTACATTGAGAAGGTGTTGCAAAGATTCAACATGGACAAGGCTGATCCGGTAAGTTGTCCACTTGCAAACCATTTTAAGTTAACTCGTGATCAATGTCATGTGAATGATGTTGAGAAACGGAAGATGGAGAAAATTCCTTATGCGTCCGCAGTTGGTAGTTTGATGTATGCAATGGTGTGTACAAGGCCGGATATAGCTCATGCAAGTTGGAGTGGTAAGCGATTTCTATCAAATCTCGCTATGGAGCATTGGGAAGCGGTGAAATGGATACTACGGTATTTGAGGGGTACTTCTAATATGTGTTTGTGCTATGGAGGTGACAAGCCAGAGTTAGTTGGTTACACAGATTCAGATTTGGCGGGTGCTCAAGACAGTCTCAAGTCTACATCGGGTTACTTATTTACCTATGCTGGGAGCCGTGTCTTGGCAATCCAAGTTACAAAAATGTGTGGCATTGTCTACTACAGAGGCAGAGTACATTGCAGCTACAGAGAGTTGCAAGGAGATGATATGGATGAAGAGGTTTGTTAGAGAACTCGGTGTGAAGCAACAGAGGTTCATCGTTCATCGTGATGACAGAGTGCCATCCATCTCAAACAAGAATTCGAGTTTTCACTCGAGGTCCAAGCACATCAATATTAGGTATCAGTGGATACAAGAAGTTTTTGAAGAGAAGGTCTTGTATATTGAGAAGATCCATACAGATGACAACGGTTCTGATATGATGACAAAGTCGCTACCAAAATACAAGCATGTGTATTTCTGCAGCAGGGCAGGTTTGGTGGTGACGGGTACCTTACCATAAGTCGTGTGAGGGGGAGATTGTTGGGCCGGTCACAACATATGGTCCAACAAATGGTGCATGCCCCTTATACAAGGGGGGATCAAAATAGCACATGTCCTATGCTATATGTTTTCATTTGAAAACATCCAGGAGACTAGTTTTTTGGTCGAGCTCTTCTTTTGTGTGAAGAAGAAAGAGAAAGAAAGAGAGGAAGAAGAGAAAGAGAGATAGAGAGATTTAAGCCACCATTTTTGGTGAGATTAGAGGCATCTTGAAGAAGAGAAGAAAGGGTTCTTGTTGAAGGATCTTTTGGTTGGTTGTGGTGGAGAATTGATTGATCAATTTCCACATCTCTTCAAAGGGGGAAAAATCTAGGGTTTGTCAAACCCTAGTAGTAAGTATCTCAAATCACTTCTAATTCTCAAATTGATAGTGAATCTCATATTATATATGAATGAATTGTTGATCCATCCTTAGGGGTGAGTGTAATTAGGCAAATTGATATCCAAGTGCTATAGGCACCTTGAGGTTGTTGTTATCCCCAAATTTGGGAGAATTGTGTAACCCATTATTGTTATAGTGGAAGATTTGCCCGTGGTTTTTTACCCTTCACCTTGGAGGGGTTTTTCCACGTAATTGCCGGTGTTGTGTGATTGCTTCTATATCGTCATAGTTTGTGTATTTCCGCATTGTGTTTCATTGCTCGTGTAGGTTTCGTATTGCGCATAGCGGCTCGGATTTCGTAAGCCTCCCCCAACAGGTAAAATGTTTCTTAACCTTGATATGCATATGGTGAGTTTTGGATGAATAATTTAGTTTTGCTAGAGGAGAGTTACTGTCAGGAGAAAGAAGAACTCAAAATGATATTACCAAAGTTATCATTAGGAGAAATGATTAAAGTATGCAGGGAGATGTCGGAACTGAAGAAGATGAGATGGAAATTTATGAAAGGAAAACCTTGGGTTAGCTATGAGTGAGCCAGAATTAGAGTTATCTAGGGACGACAGATTTCAGGTAGTTAAAGTTGGATGTCAGTTAATTTTGGATCGCGGCAGAGTTTAACTATTTTTTGGGCCGCGACATAATCTTAGCTGTCCAGCTTAGAAAATCTCAGCCGTCTTTTGTCCATCATAGACACCACATTTCCTTAGAACATTTATTGTATATAGGGGTTTGGCGGGGTTGGATCTTGCGGTGGGACCAATTCAAATGGCTAGATTTGGGTAGAGGTCTGGCTTTAGCCTAGCAAAAAAAAGCACAACTACCAAAGGATATGTCGTACTTTTTCTGTCATCTACTACAAACATCATAATATGGGAAGATAAAAGTATCACAAAAAAAGAAAGATAATATCACTGCTAAGCCACACCTCTGCCCAAATGATCTTATACATGTCAACCAATTCATCAACACATTAGGGGGATGGGATATGGATCTCGCTGTTCTTTGGTTCTCTGGAGATGATCAAGTTGTCATTCAGAACACAACCATCAACTATCAGGAGGAAGATATCATGGTATGGAGTCTCAATGATATTGTAAGGTTCTCTGTCAAAGCCTTATATGACAAAAAAAATTAATGACAGGTATAAAAAAGACACTCATAACCCAACTTGGAAGGACATATGGAAACTTGATACTTCCCCATCTATTCAAATGTTCGTTTGGAAGTGTGCTTATGGAATCCTGCCTACCAATGCCAAAACTGCTAGTATCCCCAGTTACATTAACTCCACCTACAGTTTTTGGAAAAGTGCTAGGGAGGACATCAAATCATACTCTCATCTCCTGCCCCTATGCTTTTTTGTCTGGACAAACCTATTTGGTCTCCAACATCAGATCTTCGGTAAAGCGGACAACTTCACTGAATGGCTCGATTATTGGTGTCATCCCCACAACCACTTCAAAGATTGGATTCCAACCTTTGCTACCATTTGCTGGTTCATACGGAAATCTAGATACGATCTATACTGCAAGTTCTACGACCAACATGGTTAAACAACACCTCTGCTCCTTTTATAGAGTTATACTAACCAAAGTCACATCTTGTATAATATCGACTACCAGAGAACATCGGCTGATATTTGGAATCATCATTAGCATTAGTTTCATGATCTTTACTATTGTTATGGACGGACATGCTAACTCTCAATTCTATTCTAACTTTGCTCTAATTGCTATGTTTTATTCAGGATATTTTGTGGGAGCAAGAAACATCAAAGATTATATCTCTGGAGTCACCGGAGTTTGGAGAAGAGAATAACTTGCAATAGTATGGGACAACAAGTTGCAAAGAACAAACGTCGACTTTAAAGCTGAAGATGATGCGACTCTGAAGGAATTAAAAGAAGAATATAGTAAAGAAGTTTAAGGTAGATTCAACCTAGGATTCCACCATAAATTTTTGGAGCAGTTTCTTTTTTCAAGATCACTAAATATCAGAACATAACGACAGTTTAATCTAGCTACTTTAGCTACAAACTCTAGTAATTTAGACAAATTCAATTGGAAAAGACCAAATCTAAGGCAACTTCAATTACTAGGAGACAATAGTATTAACAATACTCATTATAAATTTTAAGGGTATGTGCATGATGCTGGAGGCAGCTTTGTAGATCATCGTGTAACAATTAAGTAACTTGCCCTCGGTAGTTTGCTCTTTTTCTTTGGATATTTTTTTTACCTATTGGTTGTTGTCCGTTGTGTGGTTTGCAAGTGCATCAACTGCTTGGTTGGCTTCTAGTTTAAAATGTTGTAGAGATTGTTACGAGATAGTTTGTATCAAGCTTTGAAATTCAATAATCATATCTTGCAGATATCATGGTGATTCACTCCGAATTTAATTTGATGTAGTGAATTAGGTTTTATGAGTCTGATTCAATGTATACTTTTGGCTAAATGCCTAATTGTTGTGGTTCGAAGTGTCATGAACATGGTCCAGGTTTCTGCTATAAATGTTGTCGCCATCCATAAGAATTATGCTATTGATAAAGTCATATCGGTCGAGGAGTCCATGTTACTAAGACCGCCACCTGCATAACCTGTGTGCCCTCTAGTTGCCTCATCAATGACAGTCGGTTGTGTCCATCCTACTGTTATGGTTTTTGTGTAGCGGTGGATGCTACTTTGTGTCAAATCAGGAAGGTGCCCAAAATGCAGGGGTACGACAAAATTTTCCCAGGTAAATTCTTGTTCTAGCTTTATAGCCATGTATGTTGGAGATGTTGTTCAGTATCAAGGCTTTCCTTCAGTATATTAGTTTATACCGTGCCAGCCAAATATACCACAATAAAAAGTAAAAAGAAGAGGTACTTGTGGCGGGTTTGTTGATCGGAAGGGTAATGGTGGGTTTATAGTTGGTGGCGTCATATGTCTGGCCCATACTACCTACCTATTGAAGATGAGTGGGTTTCGACAATCGAAACCTTATTGTTTATCAATATTAACTTCAACGCTTCTTTTTCAAAGTAACTATTGTACGTTTCGCGATGTACTCATTTTCTATAAGCATCCGGAGTTTCATATAAAAGCATATCCCAAAATATTATTTTTATTTTAAAAAAACGACATCCGAAGTGTGAAATAGCCTAAGTAAATCCGTCGTCTTCTTTTCAACCAAAATGGGATGTCTCCTTCACAGAAAACAAGTTTAATTTTATGCACACTTATAATGAATGTGCAGGTGATATCTAACCTCCCTTATACCGATTTACTTTTTGAGAGTTATGTAATAAACAAGTTTAATTTTATGCACACTTATAATAAATGTGCAGGTGATATCTAACCTCCCTTATACCGATTTACTTTTTGAGAGTTATGTAATGAAGGTCGAGATTATAAGCATGAATGGTAACGGATTTACTTTTTGAGAGTTATGTAATCAGTTGCAATATAAAAATGGAGTTGCCTGTTTAGCTAAATGATTGATTAAAAAGTGGTACTGGCAGTGAAATTCCACTCGAACAGTCAACCACTGTAGCAAATAGTATCGTTGAAGAGGGAAGCAACGTTCTGCAGATATCCATTGAAGAAAGGATAGTACACCTAGAGAGGTTACAGATAATCATAAGGCTGAAGCCACGGGACAGACAAGAAAAACATGATGATGACCTTCAACATAACTTCCATGGAAAGGACCACCGAGAAAAGTACTATTGGCAAAGAGTAACAATCCTACCATCCAAGGAAAGAACAGTAAAACCCAAATCATAATTACCATTACAACTTCAATAAAAATTCCCAAAGCCTCTTATGTTGATGAAAACCATAGAATTCAGCTTTAAAAACCTTGATGTGCACCACTTACTGAGGCATTGGGGGCCTTTGCATCTGTTGTCCCATGTTAGGAGGCGGTGGTAGCATCTGTTGCCCTGGAAAGCCTTGTGGAGGCATCATCATCATTGGCCGACCCATTTGGGTGCCAGGAGTAAAATTTGCCATTGTACCGCTCCCAACTGAAGGAGGTGGAGGAACTGGTAGGCTTCCACCAGGAGGCATTGGTCTAGGGCCATTGGCAGATGACATGGGTGGCGGAGGTGGCACAGAACCGGGTGGTGGGCCTCTTGGTGGGTTGGCAAAGCCACCAGGCGGATTTCCTTGAGGTGGTGGAGGTGGTGGTGCTTGAGGTTGTGGAGGCAATGGTCTTGGTGGCACACCTGGAGCTGCTGTGCCATTAGCGGGACCATTCGCAGATGGAGGTTTATTTGCTTCAGGGGGTTTCACTTTAAAGTATAATTGCAACTGCATATACAAACCAAGCGCTGATAGTTTAATTAATGTCAAAAGTGATGTAAACAACAAACAAAAAATGCATAAAAGAGGTTCAAGGTGTTAATGATATTTCGGACACAAACCGTGAACATTTTGGAGTCTGGATCCCAGTGCGAGAAGAACTTGGGTGTTGATTTGTCAATTTCTGTGCTTGGAACCTGAATCACGAAATTCCAACGCATAAGAACAAGCTCATGAATGTTTATAAGCAAATAATGTAGAGCAGAATGAGTATCAAAAGAGAGCTTAGGCAAGGGACACACCTTGAAAGCAATAATCTCATATGGTTCAGCCGCAAACAGAAGAAACTGGTATCTTTTATCCCACTTTTCAACTCTCTGTACGAATGTGAATCGAAGAAACAGAACATGTTAGACATCGTTATAAACAAGTTTGAATACCAGGAAAGAAACAAAAATAGAAACTGAAGTCCACAAATAAATATTGACAAGTTTTGTGATCCATTCTGACAAAAAGAAAAATTACCTGCTCAAAAGATGACATAAAACGATGCCGGGGCTTCTCAAGATCTTCAATTTCAGGATACTCAATCTGCAATCACCAATAATTTCGACAAGTTATTGAATAGCATGGAAAAATTAATGATTTGGCCACATAATGCAACAAAAAATATATGCAGTACCTGGAACAGAAGAGACCTCTGCTTAGTATCTGGATCAAATTGTTTTGTTACCCTGTATCCAGGCCTTCCAATCTTAACTGCAGGATCAAATGAAAAAACAATACATATTAAAATACATCATAAATCTCATAGAAACTAAAGGTCATGAATCAATCAAGTAAGTAAATATCCCATCATATCGGAGTACCGCTGACTACTGCAGTTATGAGTAGACATCATCAATTGAGTACCAGTGCAACAAGAAGACCCCCTCCCCTGTCAATGAGTCAAATTAGGGACATTCTTTTCTACCTTTAATGTTTATTAGTTATTGAGGCAATTCAAAAAAAAAAAAAAAAAAAGTAACCACCTATCAAGCAATTACTCTCATCTTCACTGATCCAGTTCTAAGTTTTGTATCAGATATTGGGAATTAAGAATCAAGCAACAGGGCTAGTGGGTTGGTCTTGATAGTAAAAAACTTCTTGCTTTGCGGGAGAAGGGGGACCTTTAACCTAATCCACCTAAAATGTTAACCTGCATATTCCAGATATCTCCAACAAATACCTAACAACTAGTTATTCACAATTAGACTATCAAACTAAAATTTAATGCTTCCCAAAGTAATCCATATCAACATTAAACCTTATTTCTTGAACTCTGTCCAAACTTATTCTCCCTAGCTAATCTATCCTGTCAAACAAACATCTAGACATGCCTAGAGCAGTCAAAAGTTACACCGAATTCGTGCCCTAGATATTCCAAGATGGCAAGATTAACGTTTCTATTTTTCTAGATACCTAAACGATTATTATAAAAGAAAAGTAACAAGGAATTGAAGTAATTACCAGATTTTTTGAGAGAAAGCTTTCGCTTATGAGGCTGAGGTTGAACAGGAGCTTCTTTAAGTTCACGGGCAGCTCTTTTAGCCAAATTGGTCTGGTGACGTTTCCCTTGAGTATGAGCCAAGTAATTCCCTTCATTATTGTGCAATGTTAAACAAAGCTTACACTCGTAACTGCAAAAATCCACAAACAATTTCAAAATTAGGGTTTACTAGCGAATAAACAAGGTAACAAATTAGGGTTTTGAAATACACAGAAGTTGGGAAAAGAGAAAGAGAGATGTGATATTAGACAGACCTTCCAAGATGATTACGCATGAAATAAGGATCTTTAGCAAGATCAATAGTTTCTAGAGCAAGTCTTCGTAATCTTTCTCTTCTGTCGATGGCTTCATTCTGTGCAGAGGCTGCGCCTCCACCACCAGTTTTCGAACCCCAATCTCGATCCATCCCTTAATCTCACGCTCACTCTCTCTCTCTAAACTTCTATGAGTCAAGAATACCAGTGCTGATAATATAGAGGGAAAAACTAGTTACCGACGATGATGGTGGTGCCACAATCTATATATAGATATAGAATTATAGATATCGATGTCATAAAACAGGAAGGTGTGTTATAGAAAACGAAGATGGATAAGGAAAAGCTATCAGACGGCTAGCAGGCCCAGCACTCATTCTGGAGGCCCATCTGGCGGCCGGAGTTCTCCTGTTTTGAAACCGATTTTTGAGGCTTAGAGCTTCTCTAAGAGCATCTCCAACAGAGGGTGATAGTTTTATTTTTTTTATGACAAATAGGATTTTAAACCCTCATTTACATTAAATTCATCTCTAACAATGGGTCCTATTAAATAGGAAGGGTGTCAAAATAAATATGAAGGTCTTGGAGAAGGTCTTATTTAGACCTTGGGAATGACCTCCACATCATCATTTAAATTTTTTTATTTTTAAATGAATTATTATGAACCAATAAGAAATAGGGAATCAATTTTATCATTATCCAAAACAACAAATCTTAAAAATAAGACCCCAACCATTGGAGATAGTTCATGAGCAAAGCATTACTATTTTTGCCACATACATATGACCCCATAAATAAGGATCTAAATAAAAATTCCACATATGATTTTTATCACCCACTGTTGGAGATGCTCTAATGGTTATTATGTATGTATTTCCTATGTGGCAACACAAACAAGACATCTTTATTCTAAATTTTCCTTAATTTAGGTGAAAAAAATTATTCATCTTCAGTGGTGTTGTTTGTGATTATTTTCTTATTAAATGTAATATTTATATTTAGTAATTTTATTAGATCTAAAAATGATTATTTATTATATTTGAATTAATTTTAGTAAATAAAATATATTTTTAATTAAAAAAAGCTGATCAGGATGGTAGACAATGTCAAGGGGAATGTCTAGTCATGCATACATTGATTTATGACATCCGGGTTGGAGAATGATTTTAGAGAAAATGAATGTGCATCCTAGGTGGATTTTAACATTTATCTCCACAAACATGTCATTGGAGAAGCTCTTACCAATTCAAAACTTCGTCTACTAGGGATTGCTAAAACATATATCAATTTAGCGAAGTATTAATTTATCGATAAATTATTATATTGAACCATACCAAATTCAACTTTAAACTTCTAAATAAGTGTGCAGTATCAAATATCTAGAGATCTTATTTTCAATTCAAATTATTTTATGGCATATTATGTGTTTAAATGTATATGCTTTAACCTTAAAATTAAAATAAGAAAAAAAATCATTTTGGAACTTCTCAAGGGAGTATAAAAAAGTGAAGATGAAATTCAATGTATGATAAATGTGAACAAAAACAAATAACCATAGATGCCTATTTTAATAAGCACCGTAAAATAATGTTATCACACTGATCATTAATTTATATATTAGTCGGGCTCTATTGAAAACTTAATTTTTTTTATTATCTTTATAAATTTAGCGGGGTTATTAATTTAGCACACTAGCCCAAGTCGGGACTAGCAAAAAATATTATCTTAGCGAAGTTATTAATTTATTTCGGATTAATTTAACGAAGTTCTATTATAGAAGAATTAATTGGGGGATATGGGAATTAATTGGGGGATATAGCTACGGGACAAAATAGGTGTCCCAATAGCAATTCTGGGTGACCCCCTATGTAATTATTTTTTAAATTCCTAATCTAGCCCCCACTAATTAGGATTAGTGATTAAGTATAATTAGTAAAATGTTAAGTATTTGGGGGATAAATTAGTGTGTATTTTTATTTGTGTTTGGGTGAGAGTAGAAGGAGGGAAAAAATATTTGAGAGGAATTTCTTTTTTGAAAATGGGAAGATGATTGTGATGAGATAATTATCGATAATAAGAGGTTGAAAAATTGATTTTTTTCTTTGAATCCACCATTGTTGCAGCTAAAAAGCTTGGTGCCGGCATGGTATTCAACCAAAAACTCATGCGAGCAATTGTTGGAAATGTTCATAAATTGTTTGCCACTATCCCGGGGTTGGGCTTTTTTTCCTGGTTTTGATCTTCCGAATGTTGATTTTTTCTGGTTTTGAGCAATGTACCGGCATGGTAATAGTTTTTTTCGAGCGTGCGTTAACATTCTGTTCCGGCATAGTATTTTGCTTAAATACCTATGCCGGAACAGAATGAAAAGTATCCGAGAATGTTGATTTTTTTTCACTTGACTACCAAGCATTGATAGGAAATTATCGGGCATGCCGGCATCGTGTTCCTAAGCATATGGTCTTCATCAATTCCGGCATGGTATTCCTCACTTCCATTTTGAATTTTTCCTGGCTTAAAAAGCTTGGTGCCAAGATATCATAAGTTGATATGAAGACCATGCAGAGGTATTGTTTTCCCAAGACATAGGAAATAAATATGAAACTATGTTGGAAAAAAATACCGCATGGTCTTCATATCAACTGACCATGCCGGTACCAAGCTTTTAAAGACAGAAAATTCAAAATGGAAGTGACGAAGATCATGTTTTAATTGATAAAGACCATATGCCGAACACGGCAGATCGATGGTCTTCATCAATTCCGGCATGGTCATCATCACTTTCAGCATGATCTTCATCACTTCCGAATAAAAAAAAAATTCGTTTCCAAAGTGAGGTGAAGAGAATTTGATATAGAGTGGGGAGAGTTTAGAATTTGAAAGGGAATGTAGAATATTTGGGTTTCAAAACACTACCCCTAAATAAGATTAATAAGAAGTGGAGATGGAAATGAGGGATATGATTTAGATTTTAGATTTTAAGTTTTTAATTTTTATTTTGAGGGAAGAAGTGGAGATGGAAATGGGGATATGATTTTGTTTTTTTATTTTAAGTTTTTTTTTTTATTTTGAGGGAAGGGTATTTTAGTATATTCATAACCAAAATTCACCCCTTAGCACACACCATGGGTTGGGGGAAGTAATTCATATCCCCCAATTAATTCCCATATCCCCCAATTAATTCTTTCTATTATACTCAATAAGGACAAAATAGAGTCGTTAGGTAGTAAAACCAATAACCCCTCATCAACGATATTTGATAATGACAGTAATGCCCTTATTATATTTATTATTAAAAAAATTAATTTTTTTTTATAGTTTGTTTAAGTTTTTTCTGTATTTATAAAACCTAGATCTAGGTTCGGCTGATAACTTATCAGCGGAACTATTTTTTTTTTTAACGTACTTAGTTATCAGCCGAACTTCACTCTTTAACTGTCGAACCCAAGTTCGGTTGACTCGAGCAAAAAATAGGACAACCGAACTTAGAATTGTTCTTCATAAAGTGAAGTTCGGCTAACATTTTCGTGTTTAATTAACATCCGAACTGTTCATCGACACTTTCAGAATGAAAATCAATGAGTAGCTCGGCTGATAATTCGTTTCATTTGTAAGCCGAACTTCACTCAGTAATTAGTCGAAGATGATGAAAATTGTAGTCCGGTTAGCGTAATTTGGAGTAAAGAAGGAGAAAAGAAGAAAAAAATTAAGAAAAAAAATTAAATAATAATATAAAAATAATCTTATCAAAAAATTAGATATTTAAAAAAAATCAAAAAAAAATCAAAAAAAAATCAATTTTTTTTTATAATAATTAAACTACTAATTATACTACAAAGAACTAAGTACTAATTAATTGCTCAAGTATTAGCGGAGAGTAAGAGAGAGCTTTCTTATTAGCCTTTCTAGAAATGGGATGAGATGGTCAAAATACAAAGGCATAAAGAGGTATATACAGTGTTCTCAAATGAACACATTCCTGACACCCACTAACTTCATATGTCAATCATTAGTCTAATACTACCATGAATATAGACACATATTAATGTTGTTGTCAAAAGGGAAACACCAATCGCATGCATTAATGCACACAATAAGTATCAAGATAGGAGTGAATATGAGTTTATTGACACATCGTGCTTAAGTGACATGCATGTTAATTAGGATATCCACTAACTTATTTAATACTCCCCGTTGGATATCTACAATTCACAACGATTGCCTCGTTAAAACCTTGTCAGGAAAAACCTAGAGGGAAGGAAAAACTGAACAAAGGAAAAAGAGTACAATTCTAGAAAAGTATTTAAGCAAATATTGCCTCGTTAAAAATCTTGACAAGGAAAAAAATCCCGAGGGCCAAAAACCTTGATGAATGGAAAAGAGTACAACGCGTCAAAAATCTGAGACTAACTCCCCCTGATCAAAACTTCATTGAGTTTACTGCTTGTACAGATGCCGCATTCCGATTCCATAAACTAGCTTTTTGAAGACTGTTATTGGTAAAGACTTGGTGAATAAATCTGCATAGTTTTCACATGACTGTATCTTCTGGATACATATCTCTTTATTCTTTACTATATGGTGAGAATAAAATAGCTTTGGTGAAATATGCTTTATTCGATCACCCTTGATGTAACCTTCTTTCATCTGTGAGATACATGCTGCATTATCTTCATAGATGACGGTTGGTACTTTCGGGACAGAAGGTAAATCACATGAACTTAGGATATGGGTGATTAATGATCTTACCCATACACATTCTTTGCTAGCTTCATGAAGGGGGATAATCTCGGAGTGGTTGGAGGAGGTATCTGGAAAGCTCTGCTTACACGATTTCCAAGAAATTACAGTACCGCCACTCGTAAACACATATCCAGATTGAGAAATGGCTTGTGTGGATCGGAGAGATAACATGCATCTGTATATCCTTTTAATTGTGAAGAATCCGATACATCCCTTGAGTAAAACAATCTCATGTCTGCAATACCCTGAAAATATCGAAAGATATGCTTTACACCTGTACAATGTCTCTTCGTTGGTGCAGAGCTGAATCTTGCTAACAAATTAACTTCAAAATAAATGTCAGGTCTAATATATTGTGCAAGATACATTAGTGCACCAATTGCACTCAAATATGGTACTTATGGACCGAGAAGAATTTCATTTTCTTCCTTCGGACGAAAAGGGTCATTTTTAGTGTCAAGAGACCACTATCATAGGAGTGCTAAGTAGATAAGATTTATCCATATTGAAACGTTTTAAAAGTTTCTCAGTGTACATATTCTGGTGAACAAGTATGCCACTCGGATAGTGCTCGATCTGCAAGCCAAGACAAAACTTTGTTTTTCCAAGATCTTAATCTCAAATTCTCCCTTTAAGCATTCAATTTACTTTAGGAGTTCTTCAGGAGTTTTAACTAAGTTGATATCATCAACGTATACATCTATAATAGCAAATACTATTGTAGTCTTCTTTATAAAGACACGTGGACAAATAGGATCATTTACATATCCCTTTATTATCAAATATTCACTTAGACGATTATACCACATTCGTCCAGATTGCTTTAATCTATATAAAGCTTTGTAAAGTTTAAGTGAATACATATGGCGTGGTTTGTATTCAGACAATGTTTTCATATGTATGTTTGTATCCAATTTTCCATACAGATATGTTGTAACCACATCCATCACATGCATATCAAGTCCTTTAGAGACTTCCATACTAATCAAGTATCGGAACGTAATAGCATCCATAACATAGGAATATGTTTCTTCATAGTCAATCCTAAGTCTCTGCGAGAAACCTTGTGCTAAAGTCTCACTTTATAGCGAACAACTTCATTTATCTCATTATGTTTTCTTACGACCACCCACTAGCAACCAACTGGGTTCACATTTTTAGGTGTTAGGACTGCGGGTCCTAAAACATTGTGGTTAGTGAGAGAGACTAATTCTGTTTTAATGGCGCCCTTCCATTTTAGCCAATCATGTTTTTCACGACATTCTTCTATAGATTGTGGCCCATGGCCATCTTTATTCATATTAATTTCAGTAGCTACTATAAATGAAAATTTATCATCGACAAGAACCTTGTTACGATCCCACATTTCTTTCTTGCATGCAAATTTTATGGAAATTTCTTCATTTCCTGTACCAGTTCCCTTTCAGGGGAATTTACCTCGACTAGAGGTAGTAAGTTTCGAAATGAGGATCGTTCATCTATAGTCTCCTTTTGAGCATTATCTTTTGTCGACTCTGGTTGGCTTTTCCTTTTTCTAGGAACATAATCTTTTGAACCAATGAGGCGTCCACGCTTCAGGCGTACCTTAGAAGACTTATTTGCTGAAACGGTCATGACCTGTCCAACTGGGACATTAGTACGTGCCGGGACATTTTTAGCGGGTATGTATGATTTGGTTACTCTTGCCGTATCGACAAATGCATCTGGCATTTGATCAGAAAAGTTCTGAAGATGGATAATCTTCTGCACTTTAATTTCTAATTGATTTGTGCGGGGGTCAAGATGAGACAGAGTAGTTACATACCAAGAAAGTTTACTCTGTTCTTCTGGCAGCTTAAATTCTCCCCCTAATGGTGGGAAAATTGTCTCATCAAAATGATAATTAGCAAAACGGGCTGTGAATATATCACCAGTTAAAGGCTCAAGATATCTAATAATAGATTGTGAGTCAAAACCAACATATATACCTTTTCTACATTGTGGGCCAAATACACGCAGGCACATATACACAGATACACAACAACCAAAAACACGCAGATGAGAAACATCTTGTTGATGGACCAAAATAAGTTATAAGGGAGAGTATTGATGATTTGCAGTGGGCCGAAGTCGAACTAAGGTCGCAACATGTAGAATAGCATGCCCCCATGCAGAAACGGGCAATTTTGTTCTCATGGGTCGAGCTATTAACTGCAAATGTTTAATAAATGATTCAGCTAAACCACTTTGTGTATGAACATGAGCTACATGATGTTCAACATCAATACCAGCAAACAAGCAGTATGCATCAAATGTTTGTGATGTAAATTCACCAGGTTCATCTGTAGGTACTGAATATCGCAAGATAATAGTTCACGAGTATCGTAATAAATAAAGGAGAAAAGAGTTATAAAATGATACGATGAAAATAACAAGATATGTAAACAATGATAATATGGATACTAGGTATTCAAATCCACCAATAACCTATGATATGCATTCAACTTGTAATATTATTCTTGTCCTTATAGTAGATTCAAGTCTACCGTATAACTAAGGTGTTTCTCCAATGGATAATTTAATCACAACTAAAGTATTTCTCCAAAGCATTAATTGTCTAATTAAGCACAACTAATCTAAAGATCAATATTTGGTTAGCATGAGTTGTAGCATAATCAACATAGAGATATTCTAACTACAATGGATACATGGCATACATTGTGAGAGCAAGATGTTGAAAAACTTGGATTAAATTATATCTTTAAACAATTCTAAACTTTCAAGAACAAGATACAAGATATGAATACATACCAATGAGATTAGGCTTCATCTAAACCCTAGTAAATGAAACTAGAACATGAAGAACATTACAACAAAATTGAAATTTGATAAACTAACATGAACAAGCTATTCTTGGATGGTTTTTCAACACAACAACCCTCTCTATTTATACACAAAATTCCTCAAGCACTTGGATTCGAATTTGGCAATCATCCACTCAACAAAACATGTTTTCTTAATTGATGAATATATTTGTAATGGAAACAAATTGGGAGTGATTGAGTGAGAGAATGGGGAGGTGGATGTTTGAAAGAATCCAATGGGGTGAGGTGGATGTTTTGGAAAGAATCCAATGGGGTGAGGTGGATGTTTTGGAAAGAATCCAATGGGGGTGAGGTGGAAATGGATTTGGGTCTTGGGTTTTGGATCATGGGTTGTTTAATCCCATGAATTTGTAAACAGAAGCACATCGATGCGCGAGTGTGTAATGCAACGCTTCCAACTTTCTTCTCTTTGTCTTCAATTCTTCCAAGCTTTATTTAGTACTTAAAAACACAAAATTAATTAATACAAATATTTATTCTTGAAAATGGTAAAAATGCAGAATTTGGGATAATATATGACTTTGAAGCGCGAAAGATGAGTTAAGTGCCAATGAAAAGGTGTATGAATATGCAATATTTGGCACTCATCAAATACCTCAAACCTTAATTTTATTTGTCCTCAAGTGAAACAAATCAGCAAATCCTAACTATACCACTCGCCGCGTCTCTCGAATGCATTTAGCGATGCAATTAAGCCTTTAAACCCCTAGGTGTCCTTAGGATCAGTTGTAGTCTCTGAGGGCCTACCAAAGATGTGCACCCACAAACCTTCTCCAATATCGAGAGCATCCATAGAAATGTCTTTGTCTTCAACTCGTAGATGATGAACTTAACTTCGTAGAACCATGATAATTTGTAATCCATTTTTTGATGTACTCACAAGGTTAAATTCGATCATCAGTGATTTTTAGTGAACCAGCACATAACTGTTTTAAATCATCAGATACCAAACGACAAAAGACCCGCATACGTACAATATATCATACAGTAATTTGACTTTGATTTATTTGATGTTTGATAAAAGACTAGAAAAATCTAGTATATAAAAGACTACAAAAAATCCGTACAAAAGACCCGCCACATACACACGAATAGAAACAGAAGAATCGCATCAAAGGATTCACAAAAGACCTCATGATGATTAATTGGTCATAAAAAATGCAAAAGACTACAAAGGAAAGACATACATAAAGACCCGCCCATTTCACAACGGTCATCCTAAAAACAACAACACATATAAATGCAAAAGACTCAAAAAAATCCACAAAGTCGCATGCACAACGTTCTGGTCACTCAGTATTTCTGAGCTTATTTTTTTAAGTGAATGGCACAATTGATTTTAATAAAGACTCAAAATCTTATGTGCAAACACACCTTCAAACCAAATCTGGAACATTGTCACTCATTGCTTCAAAAGATGATAAGAACACTGTATATCAAGTATGCCCAAGGTAGAAGATTTAAAGGTAAGAGATTACCCGATGCAAGAAGGGCGGAAGCTAACCACAATTGAATGAACGCTTGAAAGCAAAATAATAATGAGCGCAGACGAAAAAGCTTGGTTGTTAGCACACAATATATCAACAAGATTCCAAAATTTTACCTACTAGAGCTATACAATGAATGAATTTCGCTCACAATTGTACCAGCAATCTAAAAGCTGAGGATCAAACCTAAGACGCAGTAGTGAAACATCATGACAAGCCTTATTCACACAATTATAATTAAGATTATGCAAGCACAAGTGAGACTGCAGATATGTGAATGAGTTATCCCCAAACCTAGATTTCATGCAGATAGATATTTGGGCAAAATCTATCAATTTCATGGAAAACCATGATTTCAAGATCTAGTTCAAAGTGGATTTTTTCAGTGGATGGATGCGAGAGACAGGCGTGAACTGACTGTGAATTGTGGTCATCAAAGGTGATATATTTATCAATTGAACCAAGATGACTGAGGAAAACAGTTCCAATCCTAAGATTAGCAGTCTTTAGAGGCTTGATCAACACTTTACAAACCAACGTAGGCTGCTGGCAATAAGCTTAGCATGTAAGGGTAGAGTATTAAGCACAATCGCTGCTGAAAAATACTTTACACTCCTAAATTATTGCCAATGTTACGTAAAAGAGGGTACTACATTCATGGAACAATCACTAATCTATCAGTAGCAATTATGTCATGCTCATCCAAAGTTTTGACTTCTCATGGCACAGACAAATCCAAAGAGAGATGACAATGTCATGCACCAACGTAGAGAATTCAATATGACCAGGTGCTATTTAGAGATCACGATGGATGATCGATCTCAAAATTGACTTCATGTCGCATACCAAGTAGGCACAAACATCGCACCATGCCTATGAAATGACTAATAGCCATAAGCTACAATCAGTCCCTTAGAACTCAAGCGTGATCATGAATGCATCACAAGAAACTGCACACCGTGACTCAGGGGGAGAATCTACACATCAGAATGGTATTTCATGGTACAGTTTCATTGTGTCATATGTAGATTCAATATTTTCGTCAGTCACTAAGAGGTCGTGTCAGACGCCTGTTCACTTTTGGGACCAAGACAGGCTCAAAGATCAGATCAACATCATCATGATCATGCGAACATCGTAAGAAACAATCATTCATTAAGCGCCTGAAGTAGAAGCCTAACGTCTCGAGCTCTGCAGAAGGTTCGACAATATTTTCAAGTAAATACAGTTCTTCTTAACATAACACTCATCACCATCATGTATGGCGTACTTTAGTCAAATCGTAGTATTTCAGTCCCTTCATTTAAAACAGGTTCATAATGTAATATCAGCTACAAGTAAGACTCAGGCTACTATTTTCATGATTTATTTCATTAGGATAAACAAATATTTCATCCGAATTCCTCCTCTCCTACATTTTGTAAATGAATCAAATCCATTTTTAATAATGCAATGTTGTCTCAATAGAAGGAGAGCTCTTCAGCTAAAGCAGAAATTCATAATCAATGCTATACGGTTTATCATGCAATACACTCCAGCATTATTTTTGTTCGGCGAGTCTGCAGATTTTCCTCCACGCATCGAGTAGTACGTGATTCGTTCAACCTCCCATTCGTGACATACATGTGTGTGGTCAGTAGGTCTATAACATGCGATCGCAACCTTCGAAAGGCTGACTATGGTCCCAATGACTATCGCGCTTTCGGAATCATGGCATTTCATATAATTTGGATTTTTCATGATATTCTCTAGATCGCCTCAAAATCATGCAAAATATAGACAATTTTCAAAGCAGGATGGCCTAAGTTTCCATTAGCTGCACAAGTGATGTAGATGCATCGCCTGCAGACGATATGCTGTGATGATCTCATGCATTTGCATTTCGTGCATGAGTTCTAGCTTCTAACTGGTCCAAAAGCTGACTGATTGTGATGAGTTGGGCACTGCAGAAGATGTTCATTTTCAATTCCTCGTGGATGATGCATGTGTGCGTAAGCATTGTAGCCCATAGTATGATGCTCGTGAGACCTGTAAATTTCCATAATAATCCCTATAACCAGACATCATAGTTCGGTTGGAGTTTCATATTGTAGCATGCCCGCAAGAAGCTCTCTCGATGGATTTGTTTCCATCCCCATCTGGAGACAGAATCCCGACATGATCTCTAATCTAGCACTAGGCTTGCTTGCAGAGATCGTAGACGCATAGTACATCGAAAACATACCAATATTTTTGCTCATTATTGTTTTTTTTTTTTTTTTCAAGCCCGTTTCTAATTTGTACCACCGGCATACATTAGAAAAACAAAATAAAAGTATGAAAAATCATAAACAAGTAGCGCCATGCAATCACAAACAAGGCTGACTCTACCACGTAAACTTACCTATGATTCAGCAAACAAAAGCATGATGGTTCCACTTAGATTGTTTTAGACCAGCTTCTAATCCTTCGAATGGAATCGTTACAATCTGAGCAACCTCTCGGAATCAATCCGAGTTTAAGTAAATTGAATAGAAGCGAGGAGGCGCAGGAGCCTTGATACCGAGGCCTCACCACATTCCTAGGTAGCGTCATGATCGCATTCAATTTACGAAACCGCATGAACTTCGAGTATGCTTGAGGAACTAATATTTTCCGAACGACTCTCCTACTAAGCTCGTTACCTATAGGTCTCGTTCTATTTCAAATTTTAATGCTTAGGTTCACGTTAGGTATTGTTTTCATAAATGGCAAGAAGAGAACGGTGATGAAATCCAACCCATTATCTTGTATGGCGATCCTTGCCCTTTACTAGGAAATAAAGCAGCCGTATTCAATTCCTCAACATGATATGCAAACGAAGGTAATACATGAACTCGCTAACAAGGGATTCGCGAGTGTTTGACAAACTTACCTCCGTTCCACGCGGATGAATCCGTTGTTGTCGATCATCCAGCACACGACTCCTATGTCATGAACGAACTCGAGGCAGAAGCCAGGTGATATGTAATCACCGTCCTTCTCTGCAAACAGTTGATATTTAATAATACCTTCCAGAGGGTTTAAAAATAAAAATAAAAATAGAGATGTCCAAGTCCAAAGTCCAAAATAAAGTGCAAAAGAAAAGAAAATTACAAGAGTAGAGAATCCTAATACAATCTAAAAATAAATAAAATAACTCTTTTTTTTTTAATTTAAATAAAAACTTCTTTCGCTTCTTTCTTCTTATTACAACACCTACTTCTCAAGACTCGTTGAGCTCAAAAGAGGTAGTTAGGGTTTAAGTTTTGAAGCAAAAGCAAAAAAGTAAAAAAATAAAATGATCAAAAATAAGTGTACATTGTCGATGGTTGATATATGCTATGATTTGATATGTGAGCATGAATATGTGAACAGTCTAGGAGATGAAAAAATGAAGAAAGACGATGAAAATGAAACTACACCACTACCGAACGTCCCTAAACGCGCCAAAAACTTGTAGGTTCTTAAAGATACCTACTATTGTATATCAAGTGTACATGATGTCGACAAGCAACACAAGGCAAGCAGCAGGTCGAACCACGAGACTTGGAGAGTGTAGAAGTTGATTCTAAATCCTGATTCAGAGAGTAACCAAAAGGGGTTTGATTTTGTCGATACTGACGATATGATTTTCAAGTGACTGAAATAATAAAAGTAAAAGATGCAAATAACAAGATATGTAAACAATGATAATATGGATACTAGGGTATTCAAATCCACCAATAACCTATGATATGCATTCAACTTGTAATATTATTCTTGTCCTTATAGTAGATTCAAGTCTACCGTATAACTAAGGTGTTTCTCCAATGGATAATTTAATCACAACTAAAGTATTTCTCCAAAGCATTAATTGTCTAATTAAGCACAACTAATCTAAAGATCAATATTTGGTTAAGCATGAGTTGTAGCATAATCAACATAGAGATATTCTAACTACAATGGATACATGGCATACATTGTGAGAGCAAGATGTTGACAAACTTGGATTAAATTATATCTTTAAACAATTCTAAACTTTCAAGAACAAGATACAAGATATGAATACATACCAATGAGATTAGGCTTCATCTAAACCCTAGTAAATGAAATTAGAACATGAAGAACATTACAACAAAATTGAAATTTGATAAACTAACATGAACAAGCTATTCTTGGATGGTTTTCAACACAACAACCCTCTCTATTTATACACAAAATTCTCTCAAGCACTTGGATCCGAATTTCAGCAATCCATCCAATCAAACAAAACATGTTTTTAATTGATGAATATATTTGGTTG